>CM016721.1:73207298-73893311 GCA_005771605.1 Scutellaria baicalensis | reverse complement strand
TAGGTTGCAGACTAAAAACAACCTTAATTAAGTGCTTTTCTATTTTTAAATCTCTTTTTTATTTTATGAAAATTACGTGTCGTGCATTTTGTCAGAAAAGTCGGTCAGAAATAAATTTTGGATGGTTATTTGAAAAACTCTACATTTTTAGATGAGTATTGTTCTTGTACACCAGTTGCATGGATCTAGATCCATATAACTGGGCGTCCACGGGTAGGGTTGGGCCGGATTTGACCCGGATTTGCGTCCATTTTATTTATTTTTAAATTTATGCGGTAACCTTTATGTTATACGAGTATAACCTTTATGTTATATGACTATAATTTTTTTGTACAAATATCATAACCTTTAAGTTAATATACTCAGACTTTTTTCAATATAAAATGTAAGATAATATAGTTGAAAACCTTTATGTTGTGATGATTTAACCTTTATATTATGTTGATTTAACTTTTATATAAATATCACAACTTTTATTTACTTAAAGAATAACATAAAGGTTGTGTTAATATAACATAAAGATTAATATTATTATGCGTAAATGTTGCATTATTACAACTTAAAGGTTTACCATGTGTTAAAACCTTAAAATTATATACTTAGAATTATTTCAATCATGTAATATAATTGAAAACTTTTATATTCTTATAACTTAACATTTATGTTATATTGATATAACCTTTATATACAACTATCATAACCTTTGAAAAATATAAAAGTTATATTATTATAATATAAAATTAAATTATTATAACATTAAGGTTAAATTATTATAACATAAAAGTTTAAAAGGTAATATATTTATCTTACTATGTAAATATTAAACCATCAGGATAGAAAGGTTATGCGAATATATCGTAAAGGTTATTTAAACATAATGAAAAGGCTAGACAAAATAACTAAAAGGTCATGGAGTGAAATTAGGGTTTGAGCGCGATTTGGGGGTGCGTGTCAGCGCGTGGGGCGCGTTCCAGCGCGTTTTGGGCGTGAAAATCACCTCTCGGGTCATATGACCCGAATTGTATGGGTCATGATCCATGCACTTGGTGTATAGAAATAATTGTGTTTTTAGATTGCAATCAAATAAAATATAATTTAGCTTGTAAACTGCAAAAACTATCATATCTTAGTCTAGTACAATCATTTGACAAATATGAATTTATCTTATCGAATTTGACATTCCCAACACGTCTGATCATGATATAATTATGGCAAAAACTTTTATGAGTGATATAAGATCCATGCATCTGACCGACCCGTTCACTCGTCCAAAACGTGTCTAAAATGCGCCTCCCACGCGCTGAAAACTTGTGCTGAAGCTCATCCAAAATTCACTCAAAAAAACCAACCTTTGTGAATAGTTAAACCAACCTTTGTGTATAGTTAGACCAACCATGTGTAGGTAAGTCTAACTATATACAAAGGTATGTCTAACATATATATGCTTAACTATATAAAATGTATGTCTAACATATACAAAGGTATGTTTAAATATACATAAAGGTATGTCTAACACAACGTAAAGATATGTCTAACATAACGTAGTGGTATGTGCCAAAATTCAAAAATCAAGCCAAAAAAAGACAAGACATGGAATCTGGGCAGAACTGATATGTTTAACATAGTTTAAAGGTATGTCTAACATAACGTAAATGTATGTCTAACATATACTATTGATATGTGATTTTTTTTCAAAAATCATGAGCGAAAATAAAATAGTGCGGTCCCCCCTGACCCGGGTGCATGGATCTAAAATCCACACACCTAATTCACAAGAGAGTTACTCAATAATTATAAGAGCATCCATATCAACTTATTTTAAGCAAACAATTTTTATTTGGGATCCATCTGCCACACACTAATATAAAACATACTTTTTAAAAGTACATCCCTATATCAACTTAATAAAACACAAATACATTCATTAAATATGAGTTCCATTGTCCACTTACTTTTTTTTAAAAATTATTTATATCAATCGAATTCAATTTATTTTACTTGAATTTTTTTAATAGCGAATAATTGTAAATTGAATATTTTTGATCCAATTGATGAAGAAGGTTTGATAAAAAAAATAAAAAAATTGAAGATTGAAAATTACATCTACTATACACAATTTTTTTTATCAAACTAATATAATAAAATATAAGATGCAGTACAAATATATTAATATTAACTTTTTTCATCCATAAAATAGAATTAATAATAAAAAATGAGAGAATTTTTTTTGGTTAGAAAAAAATAGTTAATTACTCGACAAACAAAAATTAACAATTCCAGAAGAAAAAGAAAAAGACAAAGGAGTTGATAAAAGAAAAACCAGTGCAGCAGAAAAATGAAATCAAAACGTTTTCAAGCCAACAAAAGATATGAAAGCCAAGTACAAACGATTTTATATCTAAAACTCACTGTAAGTTACTGTAGGAAATTGACTGGAGAAGACCACTTGGCGAAAAGAAACCACATCCGTTGTGTTGCCGCCAAATTGCCATTCTACCCGTTGGAACTTTCAAATATTTCCACAACAAATTCTACTCTTTCCCAAACTGCAAAACCATCACACGCGATGCGCACTCGCTTCCTCGCTAGCGACTGCTCCACCGCCTCCGCCACCGGCGGAGGTGGTCCCGTCGAAACCATAGACTTCCTCCGCATGACTCTTCCTTACCTTCTCCCCCAATTATCCCCCATTTTCTGAGAATTTTCTACAGTCCTTTGATGAAATTCCATTTTTGGATCTCTCTCTCGAAATTGACAAGCCACCAATCGACGACGCTCTATCAATATTATTCTCCGACGTCCTTCCTCACTTCGTTGGTGGTGGCGGCTTTGCGCGGCCAAGAATTGACAGCATTGAGGAAAAACATGAGGTTATCATTTTTTGGTTGAAGACATTCTTATTTTTACTTTTTTGGGGAACTTACCTTTGTTGATATATTATTTTTCAAGTTTTATGTGGAAATTGAAGGTGATTTGTCGTGAAAAGCGTTACCGAAAGATCTACAAGTGATTGTGAAAGCTAAATTTGATAGGAATTTGATTATTTAATAAGGTTTACAGAGCTTGACTTTGAGTTGGTTGTATAATGCAAAGTTAAGAGAATTCGTTTTAAACTTGTTTTGCTGTTAGTCCTCCTTTATTTGTGTTTTTTGGTGAAATTATTTTACAACACTTCAATACCTGTCACTGGCGTGTGAGATTGTGAGGAAGTTGTATCTAGTGTCATTTTAACAAGGGAAGATATAATCTGAATAAATGCTATTACTTATCACAAGGCTTTCTTTTACAATCTACAGCCCACGTTGGCACGCTGCTTGACTCTATTGATTCATCAATCTCATATGAAGTAGCATCTTTGCACCATAGTCGGCTGCACCTAAATCTGATTCAGTTTTTTGTTACTTTAGCATTTAGTTTTCTAATATTCATATGTGCTTTCTCTCTCTAGCTTGATGTTCACTACTTTCATATTGCTTGGTATAATTATCAGATCATGCCCTATGATGAGTCTGTATGTTACAAAGTTTGACAAAAATGCTCAGATGTGGAAATTGTTATCTACTGCACCTAGAAATCTGAATATATATTGTACTTAATATTTAATATGAAAGAAACTATCTTCTCTGAAGAAAATATTTTGCTTAAAAGTTTTACGTACAGGATATTATATCAACTAACTATTTTCTTCTCCAAATGATAATCTGCAGGAAACCAAGATTTATTGTGGCAAGAAAGTACTGGATAGTTCGGATTTTGACAGAACGGAGATTGAGGCATCAAAATAAATTCTCTTTGAGATTTTTCCTTTCCTACTATTACCGCTTTAGTCTATGATAGTGATATTAATCAGATTATAATTCATTGTATTTCAGGTGACTCAATGCATAACATCTAGTAACAATGGAGTAGAAGAATCTATATTTGTGCAATTTGAAATTCCTGAGATGGATATATCCTTTCTTCCTTCGGTAAATGTTCTTTCCAAGTCTTTAGATGCTGATTGATGTTCTACTATATGCACATTTAATATGCTTCAAAAATACTCTAAATCACCAATTTAGTATTGGGAACTTGTTGGACATGGGCTTAAACACTGAAATGGCAGCAGCACATGTTGAACATGTCATTTACACTGGCATAGATGTGGCACCAACACCGCTGATGGATTGTTGGAACATTAAGCAATTTTTTTTTTTAATTTTCCATATTTTGGAAGTTTAGGGGTTATAAATTTGACGCACGCAAAAAGAAAAAAACTGAGTTTTAATCTGAGAAAAAGCATTATCTCATATATATTCACTCTATCTCTTTTTGAACTCTTCCCTTTTAAGGTTATGCTAGTATTTTTCCAGCAAAGTCTTGTTCTACAAGTTCAATTTACTGTCATCCAAGGTCTTGTTTTTTGTTGTACTTGAACTTATATCTCTATAGGTCATTTATTGATTACATATATTTGTGTCTGTGGTAATATTTTGGGACTTATAATTTTGTCTTTAGAGTTTATGTCTGATCAAACTGTGTCTTGTCTATATTGCCTCATTTTGTCGTGCATCATTGGTATAGATTATCAATTTTTTCAGTCTCTGATTTATTCTTCTGTGTATTAGCAGAAAAGTGGCATCTATTCGCAGATTGAGTGCTTGCATAATTTATCTGAGGTTTCAGAGGCTGAACTTACAATGGTAAATTACTTCATCTTTATACTTGCATTTCTACAGCTTCCATATTTAGTGGGTGGCGAACTAGTTCTTTTCTTATCTCCTGGTGTTATTACACCATGACCAGTAAAAATGCTTTAAGAACAGAAATTTCTTTCTTCAGCCTCGAGACTTTGCTTGCCTTGATTAAAAGGTTATGTTGCTTGATTATCCCTTTAGGAATTAAATATTAGTTGCTGGAACTAAGAAGTTGTTTGGTTTGGAAGGCCTTAATATCTAATGTGATATGGATTTCTATATGCATGGACTCACCTCCAGTGATTATTATGATTTCCTGAAGTCTTATGGATGCCCGTCTTCTTGAGACCGTTTTATATCCATTGCTGAACAATATAAAGAACACCTACCTTTTCTACAATTCCCAATGTGAAACCTCAATGGTGAATTTACCTCTAACGTCCCTCAGTTGTAAAGTCCTATCTTTCTTGAAATCTATATCCATTGGTGAACAATAGAAAAACACCTTTCTTCCTTTCGGTTTCAAAAATTGGTTTTGATTACTCATTGTTATAAGTGTGTTGTCCATGAAATAATGTTTTTGTTAATATGGAAGCAAATGAGATTTGCAGGATCTGCCTAATTTGGAGCTTGTGCTGCATGACCCTGCTGAGATTCAACAATCATTTTATTCAGTTGATAACATAAGTGTAGAATACTCAATGGAGCAAAATGCTGATTTCTTGGAAGATGCTGATTCTGTGCAAGGAAAACTTTATTCTTACAACATCAATTTTCCTGTTTTTGAAGTGGATGTGGAAAGCATGAATGTTCTTGGAAAAATATATTCAGTGGACGAACTTCTGAGTTTTGAAAATATTGAAAAGCAGCAGATTACACAACTAGATGGAGTAATTAGTAACAACAATGAGCTTCTCGTTTCTATGGAGTCTGACTTGATAAAGTATATATCCCATGATTCTATGGAAATACTTTGCCCCGAAGACACAATGCTTACATTGCAAGTAGACTTTCTAAGTATCATTGAACTGTCACATTGCCAGGAGTACTCAACAATCCAAGGGAATCCAGATGGTTATTCGATTTGGACAGTGGACCCTATTTTGTTTGATGAATTTATGTTTTTTGATTTGGATCCATATCATTTCTGTGAGGTATTTTCATATTCAGCAAAGGAAATTGAAGCTGAAAAATGTGAATACATGTTTGGAGAGACCATGAACTTTAGAAGTTTCAGCCAACTGGTCATTTGTCATGAGCTTACCCTTATGGATGACTCTTTTAGATCACTGCCTGCACCTATCTTTTCAGATCATGGAAATACTAGTTCTCTGCATACATTGGTTGAGGAGTTACTGGCCCAGTTGGATTGGCAGTCTTCATCAGCATCTGATGGTCTGTATCTGGATTGGCGTTTTCTTGGAGGAGATGATTGTGAATCAGCTAAAATTTCTTCATGTTGGAAAATGTTGTGGGAGATAGACACTGACAGAATTGATGTCAATATGAACTTGGGTGATGATGGTGGAAAACTGATCTTTGATTTTATTCTCTCAGAAGGTTACTCCAGTGAACCAGATGCAAAAAACTACAAGGAAATCCTAAACTTAACTTGTAATGATACCTCTGTATTCCATTTGTCTGGTAAAGAAGATTTAAGTAGCTTGAACAATCCTGGAGATGGGAAAAGGGTAAATGATAATAACTTACTGAAAACTGGTGTTGAGAATGTCTCGATGTTTAGTGAATCAATGTCTAGTGATCTTGAGTTTTTCTTGAATCCCCGCAAATATGTTATAGGAAGAGAAAATATTCCTGCAGATAAGTCGGTTACTTTGTCTCAGATGTCCACTGATGATCCTGCTGCTGCTAATGCAGCCGTGGTTCTGCAGAAATGGCATGTGAAGACTTACAAGGTTCAGTTGCCTGCTAATATTCTACTGCTCCTTGATTATTTGTGGAAGGACTTCTTGGCCACGTTAGAGAATGAGAAAGAGTTGGAAGATATCTGGAATCAGTATAAAGCTTCGAATGACTTGACATTACTTTACCTTCCCATTAAAAAGCTCAAGGATCATCTTCAGGAAAGAATTGCTAGAAGTCCTAATGTGGATTCCAATAATGATGATATTATGGTGATGGCAGTGCTATGTGCAATCAAACAGATGGGTTTCTACCTTTGCTATTATGGGATTCAAGCAACTTATCTATACATAAATAAGTTGAGTACAAGACTGGAGTGCTTGAAGTCAAGATTAAGCTTTCTCTATAACCTGATCAGAGATGAGAACAAGAAAGCTGAGAAAGAACTGACTATCATCCATCCATCTATCTCTGTTGTGAAAGAGATTCTGCAGACAAAATTAAGCCAGAGTAATTCAAAATTTTTAATTGTTTCAGACCAAGTTTTCTGGTGGCCATTGAAGAGATTGCTGACCTCCTTGAAGATATCATGTAAAGAATTAGAACATCCTTTGACCCCTCCATTTCAGCAGCAGGAAAACTGTGAGATCATGGTTACCATAACAGATATCATGCCTCACTCAGATTGTTGTTTGATATCTCCTCAGTAAGTATCCAACAGATTCAATCTGACAACTTTGAGATGTGAAAGTTTCTTTTGATCTATCTTTATATAAGTTGTCCATTATCTATCCTGTTATGTATTAGTTCAGGAATAACTGATTATTTTTCTAGGCTTTCTAGCTCAGTAGTTAGTAGTGAGGCATGTTATAAGCACACAGCTGAATTGGATACTTTTAATAGCTGATTAACTGAAATCTCCAGATTCCAGACCAACCTTTAGTTACATAAGATTGACATATCAAACTGGCCAAGTGGTTGTTTATTGGTGATTACATCAGTTAAGTTTCCATCAAGTTAGGATGCCTGGGAGTAAATGCTAAGGTTCCGAAATGTTTGGCACTAATGCACTGTACATTTTTGTGTATTATCAGTAGCTTGACATAATTTTAATGAAGTAACACAGTTCTAGAGGGTTGGCAGATATAAATTTCTAGACTCATGGGCTTACCAACTATCAGGTTTGTTAAAAAAATTATCTTATCACCTTTTGTAGTCAATATTGCATTGATAACAAAACCACTTCTGTAAAACCTTTTATTTCCTTGCTTTTATAACAAGCTTCCGGGAATCCCTTGTACCTCATTCCTAGTCATTAAGTAGTTTTGATTTTAGAAGACTATATTATTTGAGCTCATGACTTTACGGCCTCTTTCTTTGCCTTTTTATTTTCTTTCTTTTAAGGCACATCAAAATAATATCAACTTATCCCTACGATGGTTGCTTGACGATGAGCATGATGGTATTGTGTTAAGTGTGTACCATCTTGTTTCCAACAGGCACTTTGCATGTTGAAATGTTGAGTAGATTAAAGGTATAAGAAACATTGATGCAGCATTTTCTTAAAATTCATCCTTTGATGTTTGTATTTCATCTTCTAAACGCAACTATGATATTCGACCAGTTTTCTTGTTGAACTAGAGTTTCGAAGTTTGGCGAGATGCAGAAATTTGTTGTTTCTGTGCTTGTGAAGTTAAACTCTGAATAGTGGAATAAAAGATCTTTAAAAGGTCTGCTCCCAAACATCAAATTACAAGTCTTATGTCAGAACCTTATGCATTTACTTAAGTAGTCAATAAACTCAAAAGTACAGCTTATAATTCTAAATAATTCATGAATCTTTTTTTAATCCTCTTACTTTCTTATTGTACACTATTTACATTTAGACAAGCCTGAATTTCAAATCTTTGGAATATTTCATCTGGTAAAAGATTTCATTCCACTTTCCAAAATTGGCCTTGTAAGTGAAATAGGACATGACAAATGTCAGTTTTACTATTGGTGAATAGTGACAAATGCCATGCTTCACTATTGGTATTTCTTAAGGCACTAAGTTCTCTCATTTATCAGTTAGTAAATAGTTTGCTGATCTATCCTTGTTTTTGTACTTTTGATGTTCCAGATATGTCAATTCCTCATTTCCTTTTAGCGAATTCAACTTCATCTTGGAATATGGAGGACCAAATGTATCATCCATAATTTCATCCATCTGTGCAAAGCCAGATGGGCAGCCCTCTCTTTATTTCCTCAAGGTGGAATTACAGGAATCGAGCATTGCTGAAGCTCTTTCTCATGGTGTCAACTTACACTATGGATGCCTTGGTGTAAGTTATAGTCACATTTCACTGATAGCATACACTTAAAATTGAGATTGGTCATGCAGAAAATTGGATTCTTTTGTATGCATAAAGTTATGTTCAATTTGTACCAATGCTTTTAGTGTATATATAAAGAGACACAGTTGTGGTAAGTTGATAATTATGTCATGCAATAAGCTGTAATGAATTGATGTAACACATATATCGGAAAAGTTATGTTTTTCCTTTTTTCATTTACTTAGAACTGATTTTCATTTGACAGAAATAAAAAAAATTGTTTCTTAACTTCTAAAAAAGTGTTTCGTTGGATGATCAATCATGTGCATGCAACTTATTGACTGATGTTAATTTTTTCTTTTCTTCTTTTAGTCAGGGTGTTCATCAAATCTTCTCTTTCCTGAAAACTCCTCAATCATTTATTACGACACCATTTTGGATAAATTTTTAAATCAATTAAAGTAAAGGACCTGATATCTCCTTGCCTTTTCAACTGTTTCATGGAAGGGGATTATATTGACTAATAGCTGGGACGAGGTTTCTTATTCACTGCATTTGTAAGTTTGAAGAATTCAAAATGTAGAATGGTGTGTCTTCCATGACACAAAGGACAATTTTTTATGATGTGAATCACCGATATTTCTTCAAGGGTTTGTTTTAAACAAATTTGATTTCGTGTTTAGTCTAACTATCACAACTTCAGCGTATCTTTTGAATGTTGATTATAGTTGACTTACTGAGATTACTTTGTTGTCTGTCTGTTAATTTCATTCCATCACTATGCCAGAAAAGAGATTTGGATTCTGCATCAGTCCAAAAGGAGAGCAAAACTATGCTGGAAGTGCTGTTAAATACTATACCTGTCATGGAACCTTATAGAAATGAATCTGCTGAAGCTGTAAATGAAGATCAAGACTTCAATATGATGTCTGCCCATTACGTGCCAATGGTTTTGGAATCAAAGCAAAATCTCTCTTGCAAGCATTTTGGCTCCAATGCTGTCATAATAGTGAATACCCGGAATTTTAATGAAGAAATGGTAATTTCCAGGAGAAGCACATACCAAAGGATTCTTGAAATGGAGCAAGAAGGAGCACAGGTTGTGGAGCGTGACATAGGTCTGCCTGTTGATGTAATTGTAAGTCCTGCAGTTTGTCTCACTTGGTATGACTGCAAAAATATTGGAAAGAAAGCTTCAGCTCCAGATGAGGCATTTTCATGCTTGCCTTTATGTGTTGAAAGCGTTGCAGCGAGTATTTTGACCTCCTTGAGTTTTGCTTTCAGTTGCTGCATCCTGGTAATTTACCTCTGAAAGTTTTAAGATCATAGGAATTATTCCTTGATGCATTTACTTTGGAATTCTATTTCTTCTGCCATTTATGCACATCACTTCAATAGTGAGAATGATATGCAAAAATTGACCTGCATCACATTCTTTTAGGATACTTTTTTGTTGAATGACACACCTCATTTATAAGCATAAGCTTTAGAGGAGAAAATTATTTAATATTTAATATATTCAATGCAACTTACGTGCACACAAATTACTCTGTATTGAATGCTTGCACTGTGAAATTAGAAGAAATGACCTTCTTTTGGCCTGAATCTGATACCACATTTAATGACCGCTAATGACCACCTAATCTGAAAGCTTAAGCTGTTAGGGAGGACAATCGTTTAAAATTTAATACCTTCAATACTTCTTGTCATACAGTATGGTACCTTGGTCATCTCTATAGCATATGATATGAAAATACTGAAAAACATTATCGATTTGTATCTTAATCACTAGTAAAGAATGATATCCAGCTATTTAGGATCATGTCAAGTTTCTCTGAACTTCATTAATCAAGTTTTAAGGAAATAATAATTTGTACTCTGTTTGAGATCCACCATTAACATAATATTGGACAACACAATATTCTGGCTAAGCTTTAGTATACTGCACATAGTTACATGGAGATTGTCAGTATCTCAATAGGCTTGTCAATAATTGGGTACTTCATATATTTCCTTCCAGATATTTGAGGGAGAATGCAATTTCCTATCAAGCATTGTTGATTCATCAGATGAACTCTACGCTGCGGCAGCTAGCTTGGGAATTCATATACAGCTCTTTTGCTCGTATTCACATGAGATGACTGAAGAAATCATATTGTCGTGCATCAATGTTGCAGCAAAGTTGACTAGGGGTGTCTGTCCCAAAATGTCAGACTCAGAAAGCCTAGCAGAATCTTTTCTTAATGCATTTCCTTCAATTAATCCTCTCTCAGCTCATGCAATATTGTCTTCAGATGCTAATCTTGGCAAGTTTCTGCAAATGTCAATTGGGAGCAAATCTTGTGCTCTTCAAAAATACCAGGTTCCTGGTGAAAGCATTGGTTTGCTAACTGTACTTAGCAGATATGGAGAGCTGGAGGATTCTAAATCTGGACTGACAGATTGCTCCTCTTCACTGTCAGTTCCAGATTCAGAAAATGTCCAATTCAAAAGTGCATCTGAGAGGAAGAAACCTAAATACACACACAAGCTTTACGATGCTGGTGAGCCTCCAATTGACTTGATTCACATGGATTCCCAAAATTTACTTTTAGGTGATCAACATGATCTCCCCAAATTGTCCGTCTCATGCAATCCTTGGCTGTCAGGAAGCACTAAGATATCCAAATCAGAGGAGTTCAGCTTATCATCCAATGAAAAGTTACCCCATTATACTCAAGATTTTGATGATGACATGATGAAGTCTTTTGATACTGACATTATGAAGTTTATTGATAAGTCAAGCCTTCATGATTTTCCATTGGCGAAAGGTCTTCAGATATCTGATGAGAAAGAGAAGGCCTTGATGTCTCAGATTGACTTTGATTGTAGTCCAGGGTGGAAATCAGCTACCACATTTAAGAACAAATTTAGCAAACAAAGTCTCAATGCAACTGGGATTCTGCAGGGTAGTTCTACTGGTGAAGTTATTGATTTAGAAGATATTCCAGCATTTAGAGATAATTTCTTTGTTGCAAACCCCAGCAACATTTCACCAACTCTGCTTGATATTGAGAATCATGCTGCAACAAATTCCAGAATGAATAAACGACCTTCATGTGCAGCTAATCTTCCCATATTTTCTAGTCCTACAGAGATTCATGCTGACTCTGGTGCTTGGGTTTCTAGAAATGATAAGAGAAAAATCTTGAGGGAAGAAACTAAACCACATTTTGATATCATTAATATGAATAATACGCCTATGATGAGACAAAAAGGGTTCATGGAAGAGGATATTGTGGAAAAAGTTCCACAGAGTTCCTACAGACAGTCTTTCCAAGAAAAGGGTACTCAAAGTTTTGGTGGTACGCAACTATCAAATGCTCTCCACTCTACTCAGCCTGAAGGATCACCCTGGACAATTGAATTTCTTAACAGAATAAGGGAAAAGAGTAGATTGCGTAAGCAGTCTGTTTCATATGACTTATCCTCCCCTTCGTTTGGTTCTTCGGGGAACTCATCAAAGGTTACTAAAAGAAAGAGTCCCTCAATCCTTGAATTCTACAAGTATGAAGGAGGTCGCACCCCACAAAAAATAGTTGAAGAGAAGAGACTGAAGAGATTTTCACGACCACTAAGCTCAGCAAAGACTAAAAAGGCTTCTGCTCCCTGTCCTTCATTGACTCCAGTTGATAAGAGAGCAAGACGGGTACCTAATGGAATCCCCTCATCCTAGTTTGGAGAATTTCCTTATTGCATCTTAATCTTTATCTGGTCAGCTGCAGACACTATCTTTTTCAACAAGTGGAAGTGGAGGACAAAGTAAGCTGGTCTGGAGGGATAGCAATCATCAAACCACAGAAAGAAGATTGTAGCATCAAGTAAGCACTGTGTAGGGTCACACAACTTTTAAAAGATACTAACTAAAAATGTGGTTCTGGTGCAGCTCAAAGATGATATTTTTGTTGATCCAGGTATTGTTGCAGCACAGATACTATGATACTTGCTAGCTTCAACTTTACACCTTTGTTCCCGGGGCATACATTCATACATTCAAAATGGTCCAGATAAGCGTGCAAGCAGGTTAAATATTTTACTGAACGTAATTTTGTTGAAGGTTGGGTGGGGGTTCAGTTTGAATATTGCGCATGGACATGGATGTTATGCTTTGTTCAGAAGCAGAAATACAAGTATGATAATCTGAGAGTAAAATTAGTACCAAAAGAAAGCAAAATTGAATTAAGTTTTCTTATCTTTATTAAGCTGCCTGATGCCTCTCATTATCCATTACTGCAGGTGGAAGATTACAGTGGATTTTAGTTTATGGATGATGAACACTGCCTTTTGTGATTTAATAAGTGGACCTCCTCTTCCACATCTATTGAATTGGTTTCCACTAGTGTTACTTTCTAATTTCTCTGGATATTGATTTGTATCTATACTAGAGTGAGCTAATAGGTACCTCTGTTATTGATAATGGCCTATAGCACACTTTTCAAAATTAAACTGCAAGTGGACAAACTTATGTAGTCTCTTATAAACACTGACTGTGCAAAAGGTGAGGGTGCAATTTTTTTTATAAAAAAGGTTAACAACACTGAATAATGAGATTTATTGCTTTACGCAAAGAAGGAGAAAAAAGAAGCAACAACATAGAAACACATGCCTTTGTGATTGATGTTGATGTGCATATCATATCTTCCCGGTCTAAATGCTCTATGGCTTCATCTTTGTTTCACTATAGCTAATTTTTCTTTCCATTTTTCGTATTACGAAGGGCCATGACAAGTTGTTGTCGTTCACCTTCTACCTCTGCAAATCTGAGACTTATTTCTGAGTATCTTTCATGCATTTCTTTCAATTCTTCTTCCATGCTTTTGTTTCTTTCCTTCAGTAATGCTATTTCACTTGACAAGCTGGTAACATCATGTCTACCACCGGCTACCATAGTCTCCTGTAGTCAATGTAAATACTTTCTTATTAATAATGGATGAATGGATGCAGCTAAAATATGTGAGGTGATGTTGTAATTTCTTGCTTTACAAACTTGTGTAGAGAATTGATGATGTTCTGTCAAGCATGGTTTTTATGAGTCTTTAAATAGAACTCAGGCTGGAATTTTTTTCCTATTTCCACCATTGAAAGATTAGTATTTTCAGTATCTATGTTGTATTTTCTTTGAATATTGTAGATTCAAAGTTGCAGCCTTGAGATGCATATGTGAGGATAATTAAGTTGAAATTCTTTTTTTTTTTTTTCATACAAAAGTACTTGCTCATATTGTTCTGGTAATCATACTGACCTCTTTTTTGTTGTATTTAAGATTATTTTCCTTCATGGCAGAGTTGACGGAATTTTGTTTGGCAGCTCTCTCCCATTCCTGTCAAATCAACCATTGTTAGTAATCTGGCTTATACACGCCTAAGAAGTGAAATAATAGTATATATTTGTTACATAGCAAGGACTTGGGGATCAGGAGAGTGTTCTAGTAAATTGTAGAAGCTTTTTCACGTCTTTATAAACCGTCCTATTAGTGCCTATATTTGATGAACTACTAAGTTCACAATATTTTAATTGTTTATAATGTGAACGAATGTATGTTTCATTCTATTCAAAAGCAACTAACATATGTATGAAATTCTAATGAATGAGTACTTGATATTACTTCCCAAATAAAGGTTATTATAATTGTAATACGTTAGGATTTCATGTGTAAGTTAGAAGATCACATGAATACACATCCATTCACATTCTAAACAACCTAGATGTGGTAAACTCAATAGTTTGTAGAATATTAAGTGATTAATGAATAATTTTAGAAAGATATGCAAGAGCTTCTAATTCATGTAGGTGATTGAGCAAGCTAATGTCAGATATGGGGAACTAGAGTCACAGACAATGTAACAAATATATTTGATACCTGTTCCCTAATATTAGATATAGTTATATTATTCTGACAATTTGGTTTCAGTAGTCTGGAATTTACCTGTTCCTTCCTTCGTAAGTCATCCTGTAATTTGGACATCTCATTCTCCAGGCTTTCTTTCTCCTGTTTTAGTTCAAGCAGATGACTTTTGGCTTCATTGTTCATGAGTCTCAGCTTTTTTACTTGTATATGCAAATTATCTTCTTTTGTTTTCTTCTGGTCTATTTGGGACTTCATCGAAACATTTTCAACCATCAGTTTTTCTGCTTCCTTCCTTGCTACATCTAGTTGTTTTTCCAGATCTACCATTTCTGATTTACATCTCTGGAGCCTTTCTGATTCTTCGATCATTGTTTTCGGTTCTGCCATTCTGGAGTTTTTGTTGCTACTAGCAATCCTTTCATTTTGTTCTGTATGCTCTCTAAGTGATCTTTCATATTTGTCTCTTATCATTTGAAGTTCTTCTTTTGCTTCCTGAAGCAGTTCTTCTAGAACTTCATTTTTTTGGCGTAGATCATTAGCTTCTTCAACCGCTTCCTGGGCTAGTCTATCATTCTCGTCAATTTTTAATGACATCTCAGCAGAAATCTGTTTGAATTCCTCCTGAAATCGCTCAGCTGCATTTGCTTTGCTCCTCCTTGCTTTTCTTAATGCTTCCTCAGCTTGAATGGCTCTTTGCTCCTGTTCAACTTTCAATGTAGTTACTGCTTCCAGATCTTCCTCAAACACTTGTACCTGCTTTTCGAATTCTTTCTGTAGGCTCTCAACCTGAAACTCAAGATCATCAATCATATTCAAAGACTCGGAGTATTGAAGTGCCTGCCTTCTGTTTTCTGCCTCCAAGCTTGCTATTTGGAGTTTGAGTTCCTCATCCATAGCCATCAATTCTGTATACTTTTGCTGAAGCTCCATCTTTTCTGTTTCAGTTTGCTCCAATTTGGAGTATATGTCCTTGTGTTCTGCCTCTAAACTATCACAATCCAGAGTAAGCCTTTGAACGTGCATTTGCATCTCTGCTTTCTCTTTCTTGTGAGCTTCTATTTCGGAATAGAGGTTTTCAACTTTCTGTTTCAACATTTCTTCATCATCAGCATTTCCATGCTTCCTTGCCAGGTTTTCTGGTGCATTACTTTCTTCATTCTGATACATCTGCATACTGGGTGATGCTTCAAGGCTCTCTGATCCATTTCGAAAGGCTTTAATTTTGTTGGAAAGTCGAGATATTTCTGTATTTTTCTGTTCCAATTTTTTGCTAAGATCTCTCAGTGCAAGAACAAATTCAGAATTAGAATCTTCTGTCTTCTGTAGTTGTGTCTTTAATTTTTTGTTTAGAAGTTTCTCTCGTTGAAAATCTTGCTTGATCTTTTCAAGTGGAACACTCGAATTTTCAGTCTCTTTTGTTGTATGACTTGAAACTCCTTCCTCATTCTTGCATGTCGATGATAATTTGAGTTGTTCGCATTCTGCTTTAAGTGCGTCTCTTTCCTCTTTTAGGCAAGCAATTTGCTCGGACAATTGCTGTCCTCTCTTGGTTTCCTTAATAACTTGCTTGCGGAGGGTCTGTGCTTCTAATTCTGAAAGTTCAGTCTTTCTTTCAAGCACTCTCATTTCATTTGTCAATCTTCCAAACATACCATTTGAAGTTGCTTTTACTCCATTTCTTGATTCAGCATCATTATAATCTGATTCAGCATCTCCTGAGCTTCCATTATGTCCATTGTGTGGAGAAGCTAATTCACTCAAGTCATCACTCTACAAAACAAAAAAACCAGGACTCTGGTTAATTCAATCATTGATGAACCTAAATATATATTAGTTCTCCCTCTTTTTGAGTTTCTGATTCTTTTTGTACTAACATACTTCATTTTGATGCAGCTAAAATCAGGGATTTAATTGAAGAGCTTACATCAAGAGATTTTGGGTTTCTCCTTCCAAAGCCATAAGAATCTCTCGATTCTGTATCCAAGTTTGGATCATATGAATCATCTCCTGCTGTTTCGCTATCTTCATCATATCTGAGATTTTTCAAGAGAATAATGCCTCTCTGTTACTTCTACTTTTAAATGCCATATCCAGCAAAGTTAGAACAGAGAAAACTATGATCATTGCTGTTAATCTATTTCACCTTGATTCAGCACCTCCTTGCATGTTCTGAACTGTGACCTGACAATTTTTACTTTAGTTTAGGGCTATTTATCTGCACATATGATTGTGTGTGCATGTGTTTTGTGGTGCTCTTATGCAGGAGATAAAGAGAGAAAGACTAACATGTAATATTGCCCCCGATTTCGAAGTCTGTAGTGGGAGAATTAAATTCTGTGGTTTGGAAGCCTTAGCTAGATCCGCAAAATCTATTGAGACTTCTCCCAGAAAGCCTGATTTGGATGACCCCTGTGAGTAACAAAACATGCTATTAACTTTTGATTGCCTTTGATGAATTTGAGCTAACTACAGAAAACCTGCTGCTTTTTTTTTTTTTCATCTATGATTTTTGGTGAAAGTAGAAAAATTAAAGTCACTTACTGTTGCTACAATCACATAATAAAACTTTTCTCTGATTCGACCTGTTTTCGTCTCCTTGATTAATTTTACAGTTTCATACACAGGATTTTCCCAGGTGCAGGTTCCTTCAACAATTGGTGCTTTTGATAATCTTACTGTTGGCTTTCCTACATCTACTGGAACCAGAGATATCATCAGGCTTTTTGCTTTTAGCTGTGGCACCTGGAATTATTTCGAGACATGAAATCGAATCACCGGTGAGATATCCATTCCAAATCTTGATCACTTACACCAGAAATTTCATCTTTAATATCATAGTGCATATCAAATCTGCTCATTTTAGTACTAGGCATTGCAAATACTGCTTCATAATATTCTTTAACATAATTTCAGAAATATAATGAATCACATTGGCAGCAAAAAAAAATAAAATTCTTCCTCTAAGTAGATTTAACATACCTGGGTTGCTTGAAATTGCATCTTGAACACAGCTTTGATCTTTTTCTCATTTCGCCTGAACATCTTTGTTGGATATTACGCATGAAAAACTTCACGATTCTTGTGTTCTTCTAGCTGTGAGAACTAAGAGCTGCAGCTGTAAGTGAATAGATAGATGATACTTTACAGTCTAAATGATTTGGTGGTTGGATAAAGGGCCAAAACTATATTATTAGCACCCCTTGTTATTTTATATGCTGTTAATAAGGTTACAAACGGATAGTTTTTTGTAAGACTTTTGAGTTAGCTCAGAGATTGGTTTGATTGACTACATGTGTACTAGTTAGAAGCTGTAATTGCGGGGTTTATTATATATAAGTCTTTTCTAATCCACTCCCCAACAAGTCAAATATGCCTATATTTCAGTTCAAGTAGTGGCTCCCATGACTAATCTGCCTCATTACCCATTATTTAAAAACTCATGATGTCTGAATTAGGAGTTTAGTTAATGTTGTCAGAGAGAGATAGAGAGAGAGATTGCTGAATAACAGGGCAGTGCATGAGTTTTGTATTGCTAATACAGGATTTGTCACATTTGAGGAGTAAAATGGATGTAGATAAAATAAATTGAAAAAAAAAAGGGGGGATGGGGGAGATCCAAGTAAGGTACAGCTTTAGATGATGCTGCTGTCGGTTGCATTAATGGTTTATACCAGCCTTGTCACTTTGGAAAGTATATTACTCCTCTCTCTTTATAGTTCCTTTTGCAGATCCATTCTTGAATTACCCTTGGTGACTTAAATGACCATTTAATGTTCTCTCTTGAGTCCTGTGTACTCTAATTAATGAAGGCTATATCCATAGTGGGTTGCCTGATAGAATAATTAAAGAACTCTTGGTCCATACTTAAATCAATCAGATTAAACTAAGTAAAAGAATCATATATATAGTAATAAGAAATGTAAATCCTATAATCTTATTAGTTACTTGAATGGATCAGACTTGAGTCACTGTCAGTGGTATTTGTGCTTCCACGTATTGAAAATGAGGTTAGGCATTTTAGAGTCTCATATATGGGGCATTGATTGGAGATAGTGAGTATGAATGAGTTTGGTGCAAATTAGCAATTTTTTGATCCCGCTTATTATCGGATGTAATCTTCTGTTACATTTGGTATTATATCTTATGTTTTATATCATTTAATATGCATCATGTCTTGGATAATGATGTCATCAAATACACATGACGTGTAATGATTATTATGGAATAAAAAATGTAACACAAAATGTAATAAAACATATCTGGTGATTTAGGTGCATTACAGATGCATAAGGACCCTCACAAATAATTAAGCAGCCTACTATCTTTAATGAGATTGTAGTGGAATGAAAGTTGTAGTTGCACAAGTATTGGAGGATTATAATATAACTTCATTTTGATAAACAATTCCTGGGTCATCTCCACTTATTTCCAAATATTATGTGTCCCATATTGTTCAGTATATAATATATTGCCTGCAAGAGTGATCTGGAAATTAGGAGTTCCATGTGAACACATGTGCCCTCTCTCTGTCTCTCTCTATATATATAATTGACTTAAGTGAGCAATGTGTTGAAATAAGGCACGCAACAATTATATAGTGCTTTTACTTTTGATTCTTATAGCTGGTTCACAAGCAAACATCTTACTGTACTCCAACTTTTCTTACCAAAAGCTTCCTCTTTCGAAAATAATCAAAAGGTAGAACAATCATTCCGGAGAAGTACACAATATTCAGAAAATATCTCTTATTATTTTATTTCATTATTTTCTCTAATTTATCAAATATTAGTTCTTTGTTCATAATCAAAAAATACATTTCCATATCCAATTATTTGTTTTTATGCAATCAAACAGTTGGGGAGAATTTTGTACCTTTAGAATAAGATGAGAGTTTGTGTTGAATTTCTTGAATCATAGACTCGTCTACTCACCTCTTCTATATCAGTGACTCGCTCGCTACCATCCTTTTGTGTAACATCAATGGAACACTCGTTGAGAGAAAATATGATGAATATATAAAAGATTAGAGAGGAGCGTTTCTTTAGAAGTATGTCGCGCATCTTGTGTATCATGTATGGGAGAAATCATCTCTTAACATAGATCTCCATCCTCGGAACTCTATAGGTTAAAACAAAACCTTAATTAGAAGTGTTCAACCACTTAGGAGTGTATTGGAAACTTCTATAGATAAAAAACCTTAGGAAGTGTTCAAACCTCTTTATCGGAAATATATACACGTAAATGGATGTAACCAACATAAATATTATTTGATATAATATTTTAGTTAAATAAGAAATCAAATCCTCAATGAAATAAACACCATTCAATTCCATATAAATGAAAATATAATTTATTCAATGCTTTTCAATGACATGATCGATAAATTTTTAGGTGTTTTTGTAAACTGAAATTTCTTATATTATTCAAAATGGCAAATGTACTAAAATGTACCAGAATGACAAAATTGAGTTATCTTTTAAAGTTGTTACGAGTGTTGAAGAAAATAGAGAATCACTTGTGTGTTCCTGGGCCATGAATTCAAGATCCATGCCCCCAACCCAGCCCGACCCACCCATCCATATATATATACAAGTATTAGCATATGCGTCGCATGTGGAAGATAAATTATTTAAATAAAAAATATTATAATACTATTAACCTTAAATAATAATTTTTTTATAAGAATATAAAATCTATATTAAATTAAACTAAATTAAAAAAAAGTATAGTAAATTAGAGTCCTACTCTATATGATTTTGGTTTGGAATTCTTTTGTAAAATTATTTAAATATGAAAATTATAGATTACTATTATAACCTTAAATAAAATATTTAATAAGGATATATTAGGCAATCCATATTTTGTAAGAAATATTCATACTTTTATATAGGTAATAGATATATATATATATATTTCATTCTTTCATTGCGTACTCTAATCTCCATTATCCTTCTTCTTCACAAAGAGAACTGCTTCTTCTCTACATGCAAAGCTTCTTCTCTACAACGATTTAATTCTCATCGTTTCCTTTTCACCATTTTTGATCTTCTGTTGCGTTATTTTTCTTCTTCTTCACATGATATTTTGGTCATTTTCTTCTTTTACTTCATTGCAATATTGTCTTTTTTTTCTTTTTCTTCTTCTTCTCCTCCTTCTCCGTAATGTTCTTCTATTTTATCGATAAACATGGTGAAGATTGAGTTCTTTAAGTTTATTTGCAAAAAAATTGAAGAAAAAGATGGTTTGCAGAATATTTTGAGGAGGAAGATGATGAAAATTGCGATATATTAAAATTTACATTCTATGATTTTGATACCTTAGGAGTATACAAGGGATACCATAATAGTTTACAAGTGATACCTTAAGAATATACGAGTAATACCTTAAAAGCATATAACTAATATTTACTCATATGATTATACAACTGATACCTTAAATGCAAACCACCGATACCTTAAGAATATAAACTAATACCAACTAATACAATTTCATTGAATAAACACTTAATACCTTAAGAGTATGCAATTGATACCTCAAGAGAATATAAGCGATACCATAAGAACATACAATTGATTCATTTACTTAATGAACATTTGATACCTCAAGAAATTCATTTACTTAATGAACATTTGATACCTCAAGAATATATGCGTGATACCTCAAAAGCATACTAACTGATACCTCAAGAATATAAGTGATGTTTTAAGAACATACAGTTGATATTTTTTTCTGAATAAGCATTTGATACATTAAGAGTATACATGTGATACCCTATCATTAAATCATTTAATATGGATTAAGGTGTGCATGGATATACACCAAACCAGGGATTTAAGATCCGTGTCCAGGTGCACACAAGTTTTTGCCAAGAAAATAAAGACATTTTGATGAGATAACATTTCCTTTGTAAATTTGAATTTCTTTATTCTCTGTCCTTATTTTGTACATCTGTAGTATAGTTATTAGATTTTACTATTATTTAACCCTCTCGTCTTATTTTGTACGGATGTCGAATGGATGTTAATGAAAGTTGTTAGGGAGATTGTCTTGAAAAAATAATGAATCAATAGAATATTTTGTCAAAAATAATTACAATAAATATCTCATTTATAAAATATTTTTATTTTAAAAAATTATTAATAACTTTTATTTTACATTTATTATAAAAATAAATAAATAAATATTAATATTTAAGACATTTAATTTTATATTTATTGTATAGAAACTCTCTTTATATATATATATATATATACATAAATCTTTCTATATATTTGTATACTATAATAATAGAGTAAAAGTTGAAGATATTTATAGAAATATCATTTTTCCAACAAAAAGTGTCACATCAACAATTTTTTTTATTTTGTATTTTTATTATTTAATCCATCCAATTTATAATATAAATTTTGTATCAGTTTATTCTTATTTTATTAATATTAATTAAGTTATTTTTTTATTGAATAATTTCTTAAATATCAACAATAGATATTGTTCATACTGTAATTTCAATAATAAATATTAATTTGTTTAGGGATAATTGATATCATATTTAATAT
This sequence comes from Scutellaria baicalensis, assembly GCA_005771605.1. Lineage (NCBI taxonomy): Eukaryota > Viridiplantae > Streptophyta > Magnoliopsida > Lamiales > Lamiaceae > Scutellaria > Scutellaria baicalensis. Next base: position 73,871,014 of record CM016721.1, on the reverse strand, counting down.
AAATATAATTAATAGATAAGTGTAACACTATTAAAGATGAGTGTATGTACATATATGTGTATATATATATATAATATGTATTTTGTGCGAAATTATATGTCATCCTAAGTATTTTTTAAATTAATGTTTATAAGTGTCCCATCAACAAATATTTTTATTTTGCGTTTTTTACTATTTAATCCATTTGATTTCATAATATAAATATTGTATTAGTTTATTTTCATTTTGTTGATCTTAACTAAATTATTTTTTTATTAAATAATTTCTTAAATACCAACAATAGATATCCAAACAATAATTTCAATAATAAATATTAATTTTCATGGGGATAATTTATATCATATTTAATATAGTTAATAAATAAATATTACATTGTTAAAAATGTGTGTATATACACATATGTATATATAATTGTATGTAGTCTAAATTATATGTCATCATAAATATTTTTTTTAAAAAAAATCTCATAATTAAATAAAATGTTCGCCTTTTATTTTACACTTAGGACTTCATATATTTTTATATGAGAGTGCACATTTTGAATTTAGATGACTCAACTGATTATTTAAATTATATGTTTAGTTTCTAATTGTATTGTCATCATCATGATCACTGCTACTACATTTCAATTTTGTATTGAGCTTAAATTGTAATGATCAATATCGTGTTTTATCAATTAATTTATGTGATACTTACAACGAAATAATTATCTGTCATCTTCGATATTAAGTGATATTAATTTTTTTTCTAATTCACTTTATTTTGAAATAAATGGTTGAACTTGAAAATACATAATCGATAGTGCTTGCATCAAATTTGTACGTAAAATTTCTAATTTTACTGTGTATTGTTTATATATATACATACTCACACACACATGCATTTAATTTAAGTAAATGAATTTGATTTTTAATTCATAATTTTTTTAGTTTTTTTTATTATATTTAATTTAAGTGATTTACGATATTAGTTTCTAGCACAGATGATAAAAAAAAAATCAACTAGAAATGTTGTGTATAAAGAAATTTTTAGAAAAACTTACAAATCTTATAGGTGATAAAGAAATGTTTCAAATAGAAATGTTGTCTATAAAGAAGTTTATAAAAAAACTTACAAACTATGCAGGTAAAATTTCCAATTTTGATTTGAAGATCATGATTGATACTTTTGTTTAAATATTAATCATAAATGAGTGAATTGAATGTGTATAATATCGATATATTGTTGTGAATTGAATTATCTTAAGTAAATTTAGATTCTCTTAGTTTTTTAAATATTATATTGTCTTCTATATACTAAAATTACTTATATTATATTATCAAGTAATTAATATTTACCAACATTATATTACAGACCGCGCATCGCGCTGGTGAGAGTACTAGTTATATTATGAGAGGCTCAATTTTGTAGATTCAAATATTTTAAAATACAATAATGCAATTTTGAAATGTTAGAGGAGTAATAATCAAAGAGTAGGACTTGGGTGCCCCCGGGGTACGGATCCAGGATCCGTACCCCCAACCCGACCCGGATTTTATATATATATATATATTTTTTCTTTTTTTCTCTCTCTATTTTTTCCATCTTCTTCTTCTTCTCATCCAATCCTCTTCTTCTTCTTCCCCTTCTCCTCATCCGATCCTCTTCTTCATCTCCTCCTCATCCAATCCTCTTCCTCTTCCTCTTCCTCTTCCTCTTCCTCTTCCTCTTCTCCTTCTCCTCCTCCTCATCCGATCTTCTTCTTAAGGGGAAAATATCCTGGGGAAGCACTCGAGAAGTTTACTTCTGCATCAGAAGATTATTGTCCTTTTGGTATAGAAGTGATAGTGGCTGTTGTAGCATGCTTCAACTGGATCTTGGATTAGTTGTAGGCTATTGTATTATGAGCTCCGTTAGATGAACTTCTGCTGTTAACTGTTGGAGGCAGTTTTTCTTAGAGAATCACTTTGACAATGCATTTATAACCTGGCTCATTTTCAACTACAAATGTTACTCTGTATTCAAAAAAAAAAGATTTTAATGTATAACTATTGTGTTGTGATTGTGGGTGTTGTAAGTTTCCTCTATTGGTATTGTATATTAGTTCTATTGGTATTGTAAATAAATCACAATCTGCTAGATTATTTACAGATTAAGGTATCAGTGTAATACCATAAAGACATTTGTGTAATACCATTAAGGTATTCGTGTAATACCTTTAAGATATTCACTGTTTTTTATAAACTTTGGAAAATAAATAGTTTCAAGACAAGTATATGATACCTTAGTCAATTTTTGTAATACCATTAAGGTATTAGTGTAATACCATAAAGACATTTCTGTAATACCATTAAGGTATCAGTGTAATACCATAAAAGACATTTCTGTAATACCATTAAGGTATCAGTGTAATACCATAAAGACATTTCTGTAATACCATTAAGGTATCAGTGTAATACCATAAAAGATATTTCTGTAATACCTATAGGGTATATGTGTAATACCTATAGGGTATACATGTAATACCCATCACTGAATCATCAACTAGGTAATCAGGTGTGTGTGGGTGCACACCAGATTAGCTATGGGCGCACGTGGCGGCGCGTGGGCGCGCGTGGAGGCTGCCCACGCGCCGGGTCGGATCTGGGGGCACGGATCTGAGATCCGTACCCCCAGGGTACACAAGTTTTTGCCATAATGAAATTATTAAGTTGAATATATTAATGTAGATTTTATTAGATAGTTTAGGATATGAGACAGACTCACATAGATGTGTTATAAAATATGATCTCTCGTGCACCACCTTCTATGGATCAATATAACAAAACAATATATAAGAAAAGAAGAAGACAAGAATATTGAGAAGATATAATTTTATTCATCATCCATCTTAAACCTTTGAATACAATATATATATATACAAGATGATAGGAACTTCAAAGGTTATAAGAAATGAAGAGTCTCAAGAGTAATGTCCACATTAATATATTATTTATAACACTCCCCCTTGGACATTACGACTTGATGTACATGCCTCGTTAAAAACTCGTTAGAAAAACTCAGTGGGAAAAAAACTAGACGAGAAAAGAGTACATGACATACAAGTTTTTAATGTGTTATACTAGCTGCCTCGTTAAAAACCTTTAACTAAGAAAACCCTGTGGGAAAAAACTTAGTCAAGGAAAAAAGAGTACAGCGCTGGTCTTCAGGACCTAACCTTCAGGGTTAAAGATGTAAAACTAATGGTTTTCAGGACCCAACATTTAAGATTGTTTAACGCTCCCCCTTAAGACAACAATCTTCCATGCCCACATATTTCGATACCATGAACATATTTTTTAAAGTAGATGTAGGTAGGGATTTAGTAAGACAAATCTGCAAGATTGTCACTAAAGGTACTTTTTGTATAATTTCACAACTCTTCCAGAGTTCATGAGTTTTGTTAAATTCCATTTTACATATTCGCTACAAAGATGCATTTTTCTCATAAATGACTAAGAAAACTATAATTTTACAAATACCACAAGACCACAGATGTGTTTTATCAAAACTTTTAATCACACATTGTCATAAGACATCATATAAATTAATAAGTGGTAATCAAACTTTGTTTAACATATTTTCTTGAAAATGTAATACCTACATATAGAAAACTTAACTACTTTGTGTTTTGGCATCACAAAGATCAGATATAGGAATCAACATGTGAATAATCCACCAAAACCTTATTGTAAAGTAAACAAGATAAAATGAATTTTGAAAATATCGAAATATATTTAATGATAATTCAATATATTGGAGGAGCACTAAACCCTTACTAGTAGATTTACCATAATATAAAATCTGATCCATTTTGAAGGATAAATTAGAAGTGAGGAACTTCAGGTCCTATATATACTCAAAATTTTCTTCATATTTAAATGAGTTCTTGCCCAATTCAAGAGACATCGATTGTTTTGCTTAGTCGATGGGACATATCCATGTAGAATTTTTCCAAAAACCTTCTTAATTCGAGTAGGTTGATTAGAGTATGAAAATTCCTTCAGGGAGATGCTCGATCTGCAGGCCGAGACAATATTTGATCTTACCTAAAGTTTTTATTTCAAAGTCGACTTTTAAATTCGAACTTGTTTCTTCAATTAATATATAAAAATGATATAATATTTATCTAATATTTACATCATTTTATAATCACTCAAGAAAATGAATCATTATTTGAATATAATCCTTCTTCAGGAAGAATTCACTTATTTGAATAAATATTTGCAATTAAAGATTTCACTTACTTGATTTGTATCGAATTCTACACAATGAATGTAGATCACCTAATGATCTTTATAATTTGATATGTATTACAATTCTCATTTTCCTCATTAAGAGATTGTAAAATCTATCAGAGATTCTCACATAAATATTCATAACTAAAGTTACAATAGCAATGTTTATCAGATGCATTTTTCAATTTATATTTGCTGCCAGAGATATTAAGTAGTGGAACGTTATATCATTCATAATAGAAGATGTGTTTGATCAAACTCAATAATAGGTCTCTACGGGAACCCTTGAACTACTAGCCTCGCTTTGTACCTCATTATTCTCATTTATTTTCTGTACAAAAACCCATGAATATCCTACAGGGATAACATCCTTAAGGGTATGCACGACAAATTCATACACTTTTATTTTGTTCAGCGAGTCTAGTATGACCTCAATTGCATCATTTCATCTTACCCAATTTGAGTGCTTCTGACACTCAGCCATTGACTTGGGTTCTGGATCCAGATTATCTTTATAGATGATAAGAGCAATTTTGGAGGCAAGTATGTTGTCGACAACAATATTTATATATTGAGTTTCTCCTATATCTATAATATTAGTTGCAACTTTGATATTTATATCAACCATATCCTTATCATTTCCCAAAATATTTTGATCTGGTCGTTCCACAATCCTAGTGTTTTGATTATTTTGTGCACGTGCATAACTACTAGGATTTTTCATCTTCGGGATGAATCTCTTTACGAGATATTTGGAGTGACTGAACATTTTTGTTAGATTTTGTTTACCGTGGATTTTTATATAGGCCTTTTACGCTTCAGTCGTAGAGTTACATCAGGTATATTTGTATAGCGGATATATATGATTTTGTCACTCCTTTATGATAAGTAAACACATCTGGCAGATTACTTGCTAAATACTGCAAGTTAATTTTTTTGTGAACTTTCAGTTCAGTTTCACTAGTGCGTGAATCTAAAATCTATCGGCATTCTTCTAATCATTGGCTATTATATGTCTCCCCCTAATGCCGATAAATATTTTATAAATTTATATTATATAATGGGCACGCACTAATTGTAGAGTAAAATATTCAAGATATGCAGATGGGCAAAATCAGAGAATTGCACCCGAAATTCAATAATTTTTGGCAATAAATTTCGTGAAAACATTATTTCGGTGGATAAGAGACACACATGAGTCCACACATGAGTCTTAATCTATCAATGAAGACCATTAAATATTGGAATGGTCTTGACGTTGGATGCATTGGTTCACATATATCTCCATAAATTCATTCATAAAAAAAATAGGAGATCCAATTTCAATTTAAGTAGTAGAAAGATTACTACAACTATTACTTCATCTTTAGAATAAATACAATTTTTGATGGTCTACATTATATTATACAAAATCCAACAATCAGGTTGTGTCATGTCGGGAATGACCCAAACGCTCATGTTAAACTGTTAGGATCATCAATTTTCACTCTAGAAGGTCGGATGTATAATACAATCCTAATGAGGAAGAATGAAGTTTTTCCTACAACTTGCTTTCAATGCTTAATGGACTCAGTCACTAAGAGACATTCTACAATATTCATATAAGTGAAAGTCATTTAGATTGCTGATATGATAACATATTGGTATAAATATGGAGAACTAATGAAGCTCTTCCGGAGCTAATATCTACAAACTAGAATTGTAGCAATTCTTCATTTATTCTAAGTTCAGCTTTGATATAAATGTCTTATCTTTAAGGACACTATCATAAATAGTATTACTCTCTGCCTATTATAAGATACTCTTTTTTCTCCATGTACTTAAAAAAATTTAATCGACAATACTTAAAATAAGCATGCTAGCAAATTTTGAGAATATCATATAGCATGCATAATATTTCAAAAATAAATCATATAAAATCAAACTTGAAACATCAAATTGTGTGATGTAACATAAATTGCTCATTTTTCAATAAAATCAGTATCCACGCTTCAATATTCAAGTAAATTATCGATTCAAGTTCATGTTTGTATCAAGCAAAACTAGTTAAATGGAATTTTGAGAAAAGTCAAGATTTTTGTCTTCAGTATAGAAATGGAATAAAATCATATATAATTATTTTATTTGAAACCATAAAAACTCATGCTCATATCCAAGTAAAACTCATCTGCTCCATCCAACTAAAAAAAATTAGGGTAATTATAAACATCAAATCTAAATGTAACCCATAATCAACCATAATTGAAAAACTAGATTTAAAATATATTAATCCAACATAATCAGTGCATATCACACAATTCATCAAGGAAGAGCAGCTAACATGAAGAGCATTATGAGCTTTAATATCTGATAGCTCCTAATTAGACAACTTCTACTTCTGTCATTTAATCTTCAAAAGTAAATCACATAGAATCAATTTATAAATTAATTAAAATAAGTTTTAACACAATATTACGATTATACTTAGCATGATGCCCAATTTATGATAGTTTTACCATCCACTGATATTCAGTCTACAACTCATGACTACTCACCAATTACTTATCCTTTTTTCTTTTCTTACCACATCATGTCTAGCAATGTTAACAAAGGGCTGATTATTTTGGATGAAATGCCCACGTTGACTAAAGTTTGGATCGCACCTTCTCAAAATATAAATCCTTTAATTGATTCACTTAAATGATTATAGGATGGAAACATCTACAAATGTCTTTAGTTGGTTTATTTCCTAAATTTGATTTTTCTTTTGCTGATCAATAACACACAACTCAATGTCACGTAGTCTCTTAACTTATAAATGGTAACTAAAAATAAAGCAGATATAGTATTGAAAGTACATTGTTTACTCTAAGGCAAAATACTTCCATGATTACCTACAAGAGCAAGTATGTTCTACCACAAGCCAAAACTTATAGCGCACTAGTAGATAATGTACAAATATATTATTATGATGTACTTATTAATAGCAACAATTCAAGTTAAACGTATTGGAACTTTGAAGTTAGGAAGTCATATTTCTTTCCAATATTTTACCATGTTGATATATTTATCAACTAATATCATCAGATCAATAAAGAAGATTACTAAACAATGAGTAAAATCATTCTTAAGACTATCGAATCAGATCGTAATCATAATAATATAAATTAAAGATACTTTGATTCATCAAATAAAAATACCTTGTAGGAAAGACACGATTCTTTCCTAGGGCACAACTCAGATTCGGTAGATGATCGTGCTGATAACGTGTTATAAAATATGATCTCTCGTGCACCACCTTCTATGGATCAATATAACAAAACAATATATAAGAAAAGAAGAAGACAAGAATATTGAGAAGATATAATTTTATTCATCATCCATCTTAAACCTTTGAATACAATATATATATATACAAGATGATAGGAACTTCAAAGGTTATAAGAAATGAAGAGTCTCAAGAGTAATGTCCACATTAATATATTATTTATAACAAGATGGAGTCTCATTATAAATAAAATGTGAATCACAGAGTATGTAATGTGAATCCACTCATTTCACGTAATTAGATCCAATTCCTAATTCATTTTACTTTTCTTTTTTAGTTATTAATGACATATTAAAAAGTATTTAATATGACATAATTATAAATACAATATAACTGCATCACTCTATTAAAAAAACTAAAAGTAATGTACATCAATTATTTTTGACAATGTTGGTTAAAGCACGTATGGGGCAAACCTATATAACTCTAAAATATAAAACAAAGAAGTGATCTATATAAAGTCCATATGCTATTACAATGCTTCCAATAGAAAATGTAGGAAGTAGCAAATCGAGTCGAAGGAAGAGCGTTTTCTCCTTATGAGAAAATATTTCTAGTACAGTGCTAACTAGGTTTGTGTATTGCCTATTTCGTCTTTTAAGTTGAGTCGAAGGAAGAGCGTTTTCTCCTTATGAGAAAATATTCCTAGGATAGTGCTAACTAGGTTTGTGTATTGCCTATTTCATCTCTTAAGGTAGCAGCACCGCAAACTGGCTATCGAACCAAATTGAATTTCCAAAACCAAATTAATCAAAATTTGTACATGAAAAAATTATACCAAATCGAATTGGGATGAAAATTGATTTGAAACCGAATCGAAATAGTTTGTTTGGTTTGATACAAATCTAAAAAAAATCAAAATTTATATCCCTTCTCATTTTTCATAAGTCAAAATTTAGTAATTAAGATGCAATTTTTAAATAAAACGAATACTACAAACATCAAAATCTACTTTTGAAGAAACTAGCAAAAGAAGATCAAATCAAAATATAAAATAAGATCAAAGTTCAAACAAAAATAGTGAAACAAACTACAATGTCTTGATCAATTCATAATCAACCACCAAAATATAATTTTAAAACTTAACAAAAGAAAGCACAATGAAGTTCTCCAACAATAAAATATATATTTACATGATATATATTTATAAAAGCAGATATTTATATGATATATATATATATATATATCTTATAAAAATATATAAATATGTTTATATGCTATATATTTCGGTTGGTTATTTTCATTATTTTGCATTCAAATCAAACCGCATCGAACTAAATTAAACGAATTATTCAAAAATCAAAACCAAAACTGCCCAAATTAAAATTAAATAAATGAATCGTACCGAATTATACATGTCCCTATAAACTTCAAGAACTTCCACAAACTTTAAGTGTTTTGAGAACTGAGCTATGCCGTATATCTTTTATGTGATGCCGTCTCACGGATCTCTTTTTGTGAGACGGATCAACTCATAACCCACACTTAGTAATCCATATGAAAACTTGTGAATATGAGTTCAATTCATGAATAATAAGGATCAATCTCATGAAAATTATCCGTGAGACCGTTTCATATGAGTTTCTGTAACCCAACAAAACCCATGTGTTTCTGTAACCCAACAAAACCCATGTCCACTCCACCCACAATCCAAAATGTCAAGCACCAAGGTGGGGTTGGGTTGAGTATGTGTTTCGGCGCAATTAATTATTTCATTCATGTGGACAAAATGTTGGAAGATATATACTAATTAGATAAAAATAAATGTCCTGATTACTCATATTTTTAAAAAATAGATTAAAAATAATCTTCATTATATATTACACCCTAATATACCCACTTTTAAAAAAAGTGGCCAAAAGTACCCACTTTTGCAAAGTCAAAGATGGACACTCTGACATGCCATCATCACGCCTTAATTCCTTTTTCTCTTTCCTCTATTACATATGGACACAAACACATGGGGTTATGCCACGTGTATATATGGCCACAAATCACACGAAAAGTTGTATGCACAAACACATGGGAATATGCCACGTGTATATATGTCCACAAATCACACGAAAAGTTTTCGTGTAAGCTTGATTTTCAAAAGTTTTCGTGTAAGCTTGATTTCAAGAGTTTTCGTGTAAGCTTGATTTTCAAAAGTTTTCGTGTAAGCTTGATTTCAAGAGTTTTCGTGTAAGCTTGATTTTCAAAAGTTTTCGTGTAAGCTTGATTTTAAGAGTTTTCGTGTAAGTTTGATTTCAAGAGTTTTCGTGTAACCCTATTTTTAGGTGTTACACGAAAACTATTATGTAAATCTTATTTGTCCCAGTGGAACTATAGCTTAATTTGCTCATTGTGGTCCTGGGTTTGATTCCCACGCAGTGTGCCCTTTTTTTTTTTTGCCAAAAGGGCTTTCAAAGCTGAAAAGGTGAGTCAAAAGCTGAAAAGGTGGGTCAATTCTGAAAATGTGTCAATGTCACACAAGTCAAAAGTGGGTATTTTTGGGCTAAAATTTAGTTTGGGGTTAGATTTGTCATTCCATTATAATGAGTGTTATTTTTGTTCATATATATAACAAATAGGGTGGAAATGGCTAATGTCCCATTAGATAATGAGTAGGACTCCTGTGAGACCGTCTCACGGATCCCCTTCCGTGAGACGGATCTTTTTGACCCACTTAGGTCCAGCCCAATCATCTCAAGTTCAGCCCATGAAGCCCAACCCATAATGTTATATATTTTAAGCCCAAACAATTATACAACTAATTGAACCCACAAAACCCTAAACAAAATGAGGAAATCAAGTTGCACTATAGGAGAAAGCCGTCGCACAGAGAAAGTCGTTGCACAGCGTCGTCGAGAAAGCTGTCGCACCCATCGCACAACGTCGCCGAGAAAGCTGTCGCACCGCGTCGCCGTCGTACGGTAGCCATCGTCTGGATAGCACAATATTGGAGAAAGCTAATGATTTTGGGGAAGGTGTTACACAATAGTTACAACAATAGATCAATTGTGAGAAACTTGTGGTGGCTAATGTTGGAGATTCTCGCGCTCTTATATGCAAGAATGGCATGGCCAAACAATTGTCGGTTGATCACAAGCCTGAAAGAGAACCGTCTAAATTTCCATGGGTTATTGAAAATAAGGGTGATTTAGTATCTATGTTTCCAGGTATATGTATATGCATTAATTTGCAACGTACTATCTATCTATATATCTTTGTTTGTTGGCAACTTAATTAGCTTGATGTTTTACATAGATATATCTTTGTTTGATGTTTTACATAGATATATCTTTGTTTGTTGGCAACTTAATTAGCTCGATGTTTTATGTGGTTAATCAGGTGATGTGTCTTGTGTTGATGGACAACTAGCAGTAGCAAGGGCGTTTGGTGAATTACTCCAAATTTTGTTCCAGCCTCCACAACATAATGCTCATTTCTTCTTTTATCTTTTAGTTGTATATATTCTTTTGCATTGATTTACAAAGATTGTCATGTTATTGCATTATGTAATTATTTCACATATTGTTCTTGTGCATTCAGGGAGTAAATAAAATTCATACTTATATATAGAAAAGAGGTTACTTATGGATGCATAATACATACTTATACTTATATTTATTTTGGTGTTTTGAAACTTTGTTCAAATAAGCATGCAATAAGTAAATAAAACATATACTTACAGAAACATATACTTACAGGTGGAAAAGACGTACTTATGAATGCAAAAGACATACTTACATTTATTTTGGTGACATACTTACATTTATTTTGGTTGCAAAAAAAATACTTACATTTATTTTGGTTGCAAAAAAAATACTTACATTTATTTTGGTGTTTAAACTCTGGTTTAGTGCATATATGAAAGTCAAAACACATACTAATGTTAAAAAAAACATTCCTATAACATCAAAACACTATTTACTCATACTTATATGAAAGTCAGAACACATACTTATATGTTAGAAAACACATTCTTATAACAAAACATTCCTATAACATCAAAACACTATTTACTCATACTTATATGAAAGTCAGAACATATAACATTCTTATAACATCAAAACACATAATTACACTAAGAAGAGTGAGAAAGTCAGAACATATACTTATATAGTGAAAACACATATTTATAATATCCAAAAGTCATACTTACACTAAAATAGGGTGAGAGAGTCAAACACATACTTATAACATAAAAAGACATACGTATATTATATAGTGAAAACACATACTTATAATATCCAAAAGTCATACTTACACTAAAACAGGGTGAGAGAGTCAAACACGTACTTATAACATAAAAAGACATACTTGTAATACTTACACTTGAGAGAGTCAAACACATATTTATAACGTAAAAAGACATACTTATAACATCAAAAGACATACTTATAACATTAAATTATAACATTAAAAATCATAATTACATTAAAAAGGAGTAATAACGTTAGAACACATACTAATATGTTGAAAAGACATACATAGAATATAAAAAGACATACTTACGTTTTAGTGGGAAAAGTAAAAACTCATATTTGTAACATAAAAAGACATAGTTATATCCTCAAAACGTATATGTGTAACATAAAAAGACATACTTCTAACATCAAAATGCATACTTGTAGCATAAAAAAATATATTTATAACATCAAAAACATAATTACACTAAAATATGGTAAGAAAATCAGAACGCATACTTATATGTTGAAAATGCATACTTATTATATCAAAAGACATACTTACACTAGAAAATGGTGAGAAAGTCAACAGATACTTATAACATCAAAAGACATACTTGTAAGTTTGTAACATAAAAAACTAAATATTATGAAAATAATATTGACTAAATATTAGGAAAATAATATTGACTAAATATTGTATCGACTAAATATTAGGAAAATAATATTGACTAAATATTGTATCTTAGGATATACTTATTTTGTTTCCGTGTTTTACGTTGTAATCATATTATTTATTTCAGCGGAATAGAATATCCTCAATAATTTTGAGACAATATTCTCTCCCCACATGGTATTAGTTCAGTGGAATAGATGGAATATAATCAGCGGAATAGAATATCGTCAATAATTTTTGAGACAATATCCTCCCCTCACATGGTATCAGTTCAGTGGAATAGATCGACTATCCTCAATAATTTTTGAGACAATATTCTCTCCTCACATGGTATTAGTTCAGTGGAATAGATGGAATATAATCAGCGGAATAGAATATCGTCAATAATTTTTGAGACAATATCCTCTCCTCAGATGGTATCAGTTCAGTGGAATAGATCCAATAAAATATCGTCAATAATTTTTGAGGCAATATCCTCTCCTCACACTTATGTGTTGATAATCAAAATGTTGTGTGGGAGAAATATTATGTTTATTCTTATGTTATTGAGCTTTATTAGTTTCTTATATGAAATAATTATGTGTTGATAATCAAAATGTTGTGTTGGAGAAATATTATGTTTATTTTTGTGTTATTGAGCTTTATTAGTTTCTTATATGAAATAATTAGAATGCGCATATTTACCAAAATGCATACTTATATCTATTTTGGTATTTTGAATCTTTGTTATAGTGCATGCAGTTAGTAAATAAAACATATACTTACATGTGGAAAAGACGTACTTATGGATGCAAGAAACATACTTATACTTATTTTGGTTTTGGTGTTTTAAAACTCTGTTTTATTGCATGGAATGAGTAAATAAAACTCATACTTACAGGTGGAAAATATGTACTTATGGATGCAAAATGCATACTTATATTTATTTTGGTGTTTTGAAACTCCTTATGGATGCAAAATGCATACTTATATTTATTTTGGTGTTTTGAAACTCTATTTTAGTGCATGCAGTGAGTCAATAAAACTCATACTTATACATGGAAAAGACGTACTTATGAATGAAAAAGACATACTTATATTTATTTTAGTGTTTTAAAACTTTGTTTAAGTGTATGCAGTGAGTAAATAAATACAAATAACACATGCCTATAATTATAAAAATTCATACTTATAGCTATGAAAGATGTATTTTTCTGTAAATCGTTGACTAACTAATAATTAAATTCATCAATTCTATTCGACTTTTAGAATAAAATTCTAAAATGATAGAGTGAACTGAAATTTGGTCCCTTGAAGATCTCCCTCTTTGGTGATCGCCACGTCGAAAAATCCTATTTATCCTCTTTTCTAATCAATACTTATGTGCTTCAAAGACACTTATATGCTTAAAAGGCATACTTGGACCAGTAATATGAAAGAATTTAGAATACATACTCAGAAATATGAAAGAATTTAGAATACATACTCATGTTCAGGATCAATACTTATGTGCTAAAAAGACATACTTATGTACTTAAAAGGCATACATGGACCAAAAATATGAGATAAATTTAGAATACATATTCATGTTCAAGTGCTAAAAAAGCATACTTATGTGCTTAAAAGACATACATGGACAAAAAATATGAGAGAAATTTAGAATACATATTCATGTTCATGATCAATACTTATGTGCTTAAAAACACACTTATTAAAAGGCATACTTGGACCAAAAATATGAAAGAATTTAGAATACATACTCATGTTCAGGATCAATACTTATGTTCTAAAAAAGCATACTTATGTGCTTAAAAGGCATACATGGACCAAAAATATGAGAGAATTTTAGAATACATATTCATGTTCAGGATCAATACTTATACGCTTAAAAGACACACTTATGTGCTTAAAAGACATACTTGGACAAAAAATATGAAAGAAATTTAGAATACATACTCATGTTCAAAATCAAATTTAAGAAAACTCATTGTCTAAGCTAATAAAAGTAAAACTGAAAATACAGAACATCACGCTATTTCAAGTATTCCTCTTTCTCGCCCCTCATCTTTTCTGTTTAAACTATCTGACATCTCATTTCCCAAATCGTCTAAAGTAATATTACTGCATCGACAAAAAAGTAGCATGATTGGAACTCAAAACAACAGTCTAGGTAGAAGATTCTGGTTATCATCATACAACGCACATCACGCTATTTCAAGTATTCCTCTTTCGTGCCCTCATCTTTTCCGTTTAAACTATCTGACATCTCATCCCTTGGTTCCGTCGAAGCATTTCACTCTCAAAATAAGACCATATTTCCTTGGTCCAATGAACATATAACTGGGATGTCTGCCATGGTCATGGAAACCATATTTCCTGGCAATACTGATGATCATAGCACCATTTCCACACGATTAGTGACCATATAGAATATGATCATAGCACCGTTTCCACACGATTAGTGACCATATAGAATTTGAAGAATGGAATCGATCAATGGTTGCGCCTATCATTACAAAATAAAATAAGAATTATAAAATTCCTCAATTCCATTCTCAAAATTACAGCAAACAATGTTATTGATTTCATAAAATTCCTCCATTCCATTCTCAAAATTACAGCAAACAATATTATTGATTTCACCCCTGATTTTAACAGAAAACCCCATAACTATACCCATGAAATTGCACCCATGATGAAACTCAAAAACCCTAATTGATATATGAATGCTTACCGTTATTTCGCAGAACAAAAGGATGGCGAAGGCGACGAAGATGACGAAGGTGGCGATGAAGGTGGCAATGAAGGTGGTGACAGTGAGTCATGCGATGGTGCGACAGTTCTCCTTGGGTAGGGTGTGCGACGGTTTTGCATCAGGTGTGCGACGGTTTGCATCAGTTTTCTCTTCTTTTTTTTGATATGGGCTATGTGGGTTGTAGTGTTTGTTTAATTATTTGGGATTAATATGTACAATGATATGGGCTGGGTTTCATGGGCTGAAAGTTGGATGATTGAGTTGGACCAAAGCGGGTCAAAAAGATCCGTCTCACGGAAGGGGATCCGTGAGACGGTCTCATATGAGTTTTTGCGTTAGATAATCACTAAAAAAGTCATTTATACACTGTATATTAAATATATACAATGTGTCTTGTATGTTGTATTTCTGACTAGCATATGTCTCTAAAACGACATAATAATTCATAAATTATTTCCTGAAAAGAAAAAAAAATTAAAGTACTAATTATTCATACGAGTCTTGTCCCACAAATGTTATGTTATAACACAACTCAACACTCGGAGCAATTTTAAGTATCTATTTTGTAAGTTACGAGTTATGTGTTGATCGATTTCATGGAATTAAATTCGTAAAACAGTTTTACCTGAATTACACTCAAATATTAAATAAAAGGGTATTGATATTGCGAATTCTTTTGCTAATTCCTTCTTCCTATTTTCCTTCTTAATTTTTAATAAGCTTATCAAAGTGGAAGAAAGATGATAAGAAATATTAGAGGATAAGAAATGATAGAATTCTTTTGTTAATTTCTAATACTATAGGATAAGAAACACCAAATAACTTATATATTTCGGGTTCAAATCCGAAACATCACAATCTATACTATAAGATGGATACCACTGTAGCTAAAAGTTCGCCTATTTTCCCTCTTATTTCTTAAAGCTGTAGGCTGAATTAAATGTTCCCTCTTAATTCCTATTGAGAGTGTGACAGCCACACTTCGAAGTGGGCACATGGATTGTAATTCTATGAGTAGGCCCAAAATGAGTGGGCTAGATTAGCCTAATATACTTGGCCCATTTAAATAAGAGAGGTGACGTCATGGATTAGCAAATTTATATTGTCTCTTTAATTAATGTTGTGAAATAAGTTGATCAATGCGTCTTCTTGTATGAAACAATAAACGATGAACAATATAGAAGTAACAAAATATAAAGAAGACAATATTGAGAAGGAATAATTTTTTATCCACTCATTTAATCATTTGAGTACAATATATATTCATGTAATAGTATGAATTCCAAAGATCATGGAACATGAAGAGCCTATATTAATATCTATATAATTATATGAATTTATAACAGTTCATGCTTAGTCTAGATTAAATGTCACATTTGTCGCTTCATATCCATCCCCATCAAATATCAATTAATCTATACCTACTTTTATTAATTCATATTCTCCAACTTTCCTCTAATTTTCCATTATTTTGGTCCATTTAATAGATCATTCTGATTCTTTTTATTTATAAATCACTTTCACAAATAATTTAATTTTATGTAATTAATTGCAAAGATACACAGAATACTTATGCGTAACATAAATAACTAATCTATTACCTATGTATAACTAAAATTAAAAGTAATTTGGCATTGAAACAACGTTTTAAGCCATATAAAAATAATCTCTTCAAATAACTAATATAAGTAAATCTAATAAAAAAATCTTCATGATAATATATCTAATAATATTATTTCCAAGAATGTTGATAGTCCGAACTTGTCAAAATTGTGTCTGCTACTAATAACAATAAAAAGAAATCATACCAATAAAAAAATGATCTTATTTAGGTTATACGACTCTTTAAAAATGGATATTGTATAACTTTAGTTTTAATAGCATATATTGCACATATTACCTGTCTTTGGGTCAGTGTTGCCTGAATGCTGATAACATCTATGTGATCCATCTCATGAAATGAAATTAACGAGACATGTATTATTTTTTTAAGGTATAATTTTTCTTGTACAAACTTTCTTCAAAGTGGATCATTTCAAATATTTTTGATGGGTACATAATATATTTATTGTAGTTTCAATTTTGATTTTATATTATTGCAATAATGGATCATCTTGACTGTTTGGTAGGATTCAAAAGCTACAATTAATTCTCTTGTGTTAGTTGAGAGAGTGAGTCCTATACCTCTAAACGACCAAGTTGACTTTTTGATTATGCATCAATTTGTATCCAGTATAAATACATTTATACTAAGCGTTAATTTAATATATGTATTGTATGGATAAGGTGTTAAATAATGAATTAGTCTATTTTGGATTAAACTTAATCAAAGGGGCTTGTAACCAATCTAAAATGAACTATTAATGGATGGTTTGAGAACCAATAACAAGAGAAAAATGAAATCATGAGATTATAGATAGTGAAAAATTGTTCCTTAATTTGATATTCTAATTTATGAGAATAAAACAAGCCTGTTCCTAAAAAGAGGAATAAAAGTTATAGGACTAGACAAATGCTGCTGTGCACCAGGTGCACGGATTTGGATTGGTGCAACAGGGGCAACCCGACCCGGATCCGCGCACCTGGGTTTTCTTTTTTTTTTTTCCGCTTCAAACTGTTACCTTTATGTTGTTAGGATGTGACCTTTACGTTATATAAGTGTGACCTTTATATATAAATGTTATGACCTTTATGTTCAGTAACTTAGGAAAAAATGGAGATTTTCAGGGTTTTTTCGCTTCAAATTGGGACCTTTATGTTGTATTGTTGCGACCTTTATGTACAATTCTTGTGACCTTTATGTACAAATATTATGACCTTTATGAACCATAACTTTGAAAAAAATGAAAATTTTCAAAATTCAGTGCATTTTTAGGATGAATATAGGTGCAACTAAAATTACATAAAGGTAAATATGTACAAATTTTGCTAAAATTCTTCCTTTTTTTTTCTAAGTTAGAGTATATAAAGGTCATTACATTTGTACATAAAGGTCACACACATATAACATAAAGGTAACAACCCAAAGCGAAAAAATAAAATTCAAAAAAAAAAAAAGTGCGTGGATCCGGATCGACCCGGACCCAACTCGAATTGTATGTGCACCAATTGCATATGAGATTAACTCATAGGACTATTATCAACTACATTCATCTCTCATTCACAATCCATTTAAATAGTCAAATTTCCCTTTAAAATCATTTGTTCAACTACAATCATTGATAATACGAAATAAAATACTATTAGGAAAAGTCTATAATGTATAAACTAATTCATAATGCCAAATTGAAAACTAATAAAGATAAGATCAAAGAAAATGGGGAAAAAAAAGAAGGCAAAACACAAATCGGATCCTAAAATTTGGATCAATAAAATCTCTTTGATTTAAAGAGTCTTAAAACAATCGAGTTTTATATAGAAATAGGCACAAGTCATAAATGTATTTTAAAGAGTACTTAAACTGCTAAATTGATATCTTTAGATCCCTAAATAAATAGTTACTTCTAAAACCTTCAGAACAAAATATGATATTTTTTATTCTTTAAAACATTTTGAAATAAAACATAATATTTTAAAATAAATCTTGTAATTTAAATGAGAAAAAACGAAAAAAAGAAAAGAAGAATTTAGAAACTGAAAGGCGAGACGCTACCAACCAGGAGAGGAGGATTAATCCAGTGTTGGTTGGAACACGTGGTAATCGGATAACCCTAAGACTGACTGACACGTGTTCAAATCGATGGACAAATTATCTTCATCAACGGCTCAGAAACCGTCAAGCATGAATACAGAATAATCAAAATGAGCCCAGTTCGATTTAACAACAAAGATTGAAACTTTGTCCGCTTTCGAGCTACCATTGGAGAGTTGAGTGAAATCCAGAAAGTGTAGAGAGAGAGAGATATGGCGATAGGGCTGAAAGCTTTACCTGTTTCTTTTGCTGTCCATTTTCTTGGCGTTGTGGGAGCGGTTTTGGTGTTAATTTGGACTATCAGCTTTAGAGGAGGTTTGGCATGGGATTCTGCTACAAACAAGAATCTTATTTTTAATGTCAGAATCCCTCCTTTTATGTTTCCTGCCATTTTCTCTGTTCCTGGTTTTATGATAAGTGTTCTTGAGTGATAATGAGTGGATTATTACTTATTCATAGTGGGATTTTGATCTGCTGTTTTCTAAATCAGTTATTGAATTTTTTTCTTGCTTATGTATCCATTATCTAGGTCTAATAAGGGAAAATCATATTGTTTTAAATGAATTATGAAATTAGGTACACTTTGAAGATTGACTCTGTTATACTCCTTCCCTGTCAACTACTAACAGTATAAATCAAGAAGGGTTTCATAGTTAGAGATAATCTTGAAATTTTGAAACTAATTTGTTTGATTAATTCTCCTTGTAAGGTTGATTATCTCCTTGCTGATAGCTATTGTTTGTCAATACATTGAACTCAACTAATCCAAATAAAATTAAGTGTGAGAAACAACTTTTTTATTGCATAATTTGTGTGAACCAGTTGTGTTCTGTCTACAGCTTCATCCTGTTCTGATGCTCATAGGCTACATAATACTTGGAGGTGAAGGTAATTGACTCTTGATGTTAAAATGTAATTAATCACTTGGTTTAACTGAAACTCATAAACGAACCCTCTAAATCCGTCTCTTAAATTGCAGCCATTGTGAGCTACAAAAGCCTGCCACTAAAGAAGCCAGAGAAGAAACTCGTACATCTCATATTACATGCTATTGCTCTTATTCTTGGCATCGTTGGCATATATACGGCCTTCAAGTTTCACAACGAAAGCAATATCGCCAACTTATACAGCTTACACTCTTGGCTTGGCATTGGTGTTATATCTCTATATGGTATTCAGGTAATTCTTGAGTTTATTAACTTTCTTTATTAAACTTCATTTAGATACTTGTTGTGTTCATTCATCATTAAAAACCTCATCTTTGATGCTACTTTTTTACAATGTAAAGTGGGTCTATGGATTCTTGGTGTTCTTCTACCCTGGAGGAACACCAACAATCAGAAGTGAGTCACTTCCATGGCACGTGCTCTTCGGCATATTTGTGTACGTCTTGGCCGTTGGAACAGCCACATTGGGGTACCTTGAAAAGCTGACATTCCTTCAGAGTTCGGGGGTTGAAAAATACGGTGCAGAGGCCTTCTTGGTCAATTTTACAGCCATTGTTACGATCTTATTTGGCACCTTCGTCATCTTAACTACTATGTCTCAGGCCCCTTCAGACGATGAGTATAGTTACTCAGCTATATAATGATCTTATCTCAGTTGCTTGTATTATTCTGCTATGAAGTTGATATTGTGTATGGTTATAAGTTACACCTATTTGAATTGTAATTCATGACAGAATAAGATGGTTGGTTTTATCTGTATGATAACTAGACCCTTGTTTGGTCATCTTTTTTGACCTCTTTTCTAATAGTAGGAGTTGTGTTCTTTGATGGGGTATTAAGGATCAAGTTAGATCAGATCCATCTTTAAAAATTTGTATTCATTTTATTAAGGGTTTAAAATGATTGAGTTCCACACACTTGAATTTGGTGTTTCTAGTAATTGGTTTAAACTTGGAAGTCCTGTCATGCAGGGTTGGGCCACTAGGAGCATGAGAAGTACTTGATGCTTTTTTGTGTGCAAAGAATTATGCTTTTAATTTAATCCAATGAAAATTTATGATCTTTATTTAATTTACTGATTGTCTACAAGTTGCCCAAGAGTCAATTTTTTTATTTTCTTAAACATTTTAATTAATCACTTTATGCAGATTAGAGACCTATTATGTTCGAGGGCCTGAAGTAATAGGGTTATGTTTGTTCTGGATTTAAGATTACTTTGACAAATTTGGATTTGTGATTTAGAAGGATTTTGTGAACATGGATATAATATGTAGTGTTTGTTTCGAAATTTATAAGTTATGATTATAGTTAAGATGTTATTTTCTCATTGGAAATTGTAGAAAAAATAGATATTTTATGTTGAAAGTTGTAGAAAAAAATAGAAATGTGGATGTTTTTATTTAGAATTGTAGAAAAGTAGGGTAGGATCTTAAAATTTTACAAAGTCTTATTCAAAAATGAAATTGATTGAACCCATCTGGATTGGTCAAATTTAGTCGACACACCCCTAATTGTCTTATGATTAAAATGCTTTGGGCCTACATCAATATATAACTTGTAAAATCTATAAACCCAAGCAAGCATAACATTTTGAAACCAAATGTAGAACCAATATTTTGATCTTTCACTATAGTTGGCTTCCACATACTTGTTGAAAGCCCAATAATCCAACCAAATTATATGTCGGCACAAATTTATCATGAGAGAGATCATTATTTAGAAGATTTATATGTTGATGATTTACTTCGACTTAACAATATAAAGTGTAATGAATTGAGCATAGTCAGATTCATGAAACGTTCGATTTTGTCCAAATTTATTGGATAGTTCAAGTAAATCCCAATTGGGTCATGTCATTTTCCTAAAACTTTAGTATCTTGATGTGATTACAAAAATAAAATGAATAGAAAACAAAAGATATGAAGGCCTTATCTGGATTTGAGCATTAGAGGCCATATAAAAGACATTGTAATAGTTGAATGAAAATATGACCACATCATGATGCTGCCTATCTTTGGTTCTGCTCCCAACGACACAATTATATTCTATTTAATTGAATTTTGTACACCTATTCTATTCTATTCTATTTTATTGGGTGGGGGACCTATGCATGAGCAACTTCTATGCATATCACACCCATTATTAATTCTTAATTATTGCAACTTTATTTAGGGAAGAAAGAATTGAGATAGGTTTAAGCTACACAATTGTCCATTTAAAGAAATGGTTAAGATTATTAAAGGTTGAGGTGAATAAGGTATACCATTGATTGATGCCATTGCCAACTAAATACAGGCATGCACAACGTCCAGGGCTATTCTTTAGGTATATCGTATTGAAAAACTCATATCATATATCGTGTTGAAAATTTTTGTATGGAAAATTTCATATCATTACTGAACTGAAAATTTCGACACCATAAGTAGTCATATTGTTTCGTATCGAAAACTTTGGTATACCAAAGATACTGAATGAAAATTACAAACTGAAATTTCGATATGATAAAAATTTCAGTATACTAAAATGAAAAGTATTATATTTATTATTTCATTAATGTGGAATTAATATATAATTTAATTTATTTTAATATTTTTAGTATTTCGGTATATATAGAAATACCAGAATTTGAAAAATACCATATCGATATTTTTCAGAATGGTATCATAATGTTAACGTACCAATATATTTGATATTTTCGAGGTGATAACTTAAGTATTTCGGTATCTTTTTTCCTACTCCTAACAACATAAACTCCTTCATCTACAAATGTCTAAAAGTTATTCAGTTAAGAGTAACACTTATGTGCCGTGGGGCACGATGCCTCCAACTTGACCATCGCATGCTTTGAGATATATATTATTTAGGTATCACATGTATACTCTTAAAATATTACTTACATACAGGACAAGATTGATATCTTTAGTGAATAAGTAAGTAATACTTCAAGGATATACACGTGATACATGAAAAGTATATATTTAATACCTATCAGTGAATAGAAAGGAACACCTTAAAAGTATCACAAAAACTTGCGTGAGACGGTCTCACGAAGTGTATTCGTGAGACGGACCCTTTTAACCCAAGAATCAAATATATTTCCACTAATTTATATGTGAATTATGAAATATAGGTTGTGGGTTGACCCGTCTCACGGAACATGATCCGTGAGACGGTCTCACATAAGACTTGCTCTAAAAGTATACAAGTGATAGCTAAAAAGTATATATCTAATACTTTTCTTTAACATGTAAAAATAATATTTTAAGAATATATATGTGATATTTGAAAAATACATATGTAACACCATACGTTGGGGGTACGGATCTAAGATTTATACCCCATGAATATATAAGTTTTTGCCTTCAGTTAAATAAAAAAAAAAAAAAAAGATAAAGAAGAATTCTTAAATAGTAGTACTTTATTTGTTGATGCATGAATGCAGCTTGGAAGAAGTCATACTATAAGTCTATATCCACTTTCTATCCCCTAAAATAAGAGTTTTTTTTTTTTAAATTAGTTTCCATAAAAGTAGTCATACTTCAAAAGTTCAAGTTATTGTATAATTTATTTTGCAATATCCTTATGACAAAATGTAAATCAAGTTAAATGTGATTGAGTAAGTTAAATATCAAGAATTAAAAATAGAGTGACATAATGGGAACTAATGATTAAAAGTTAGCACTTAAAATAACAATTTTTCTTTTAGAATATGGAGAGAGTAATATGGATTAATCAATTGCCATCAATCGGTTCATAAATTAACGGGTTGAATATTTAAATTAATTTTTATTTTTCAAGTTTTTACATTTTATAATTTAAAATTTATTTTTTGACAAATTATAACTTGAAGTTCACGAATCTTACAAATTACAACCTCCAATAATTTTTCTAGCAAATTTGGAGTTTTTTTTTTTTTTTGATATTTTCATAATTGGGATCACTTTATAAAAACCGAAATTGAATTATTTGAGCTCATATGTAATAAAAGATTGTTTACCCTTAAATCAAAATTTTCAATTAAGGTAAAAAAAACTTTTGTTAAATATGAGTTCTAATAAGTCAAATTTAGGTTCTTGAAAATGCTCCTAAAAATTATGGAAATATCAAAATAGAAAAAGAACCCAATTTTGGTTTGGAAAAAATTCGTCGGAGGTTACAATTTCTAAAATTCGTGAATTTCAAGTTGCAATCTATCAAAATATAAAGTTTAGGTTGCAAAGTGTAAAAATACAAAGAATACAAAAAACTAAAAGTTGATTTAAGTATTTAACTCTAAATCAACAAGAGCAACATCTCACACACGTATTATATAATTCTAGAAATTTCAATGTAAGTATAATCAAATAATAAAACACTGATGCAATACATGATTTATATAATGGGTTAGACTATGTTTATTCACAACCCAACCCAACCTAACCCTCTAATATAAAAATCATTTCTCTCTCATCCACATACACAACTTACAACACAACCCAACCTTCAATTATTTAAACGTTTATTAGTGACACCAACCCAACCTTTAAAATATTTATTTTCTCATTATTTATAATTGAATATTATATATAATCATTTTTTGAAAACGTAAGAAATATATAAAAAATATTTTATATTTTGTGAAGTTTGGACTTGTTCAAGGATATCAACTTGAGTGTGATTTGGAGAAAATTGAGAGTTTGGATAAACTTCAAAATTTGGAAATGATTGAAAATTTGGATAATCTTGGGAGTTTGGATAATTTTGGGAGGTTGAAAAATAATTTAGATTATTTGGATCCATAATAGGAAATGATAAAAATTCGATGAGAAAACGAGATAATTTAAGATTGTGAGGAAATCGAACTCTTCAAATTGTGTTTGAAAATTTATCAATATTGGACTCTATTTATAGTGAAAAAAAATTCATAAATTTTGATAAATTTTTTATATTTTTTTTATTCACATTATCTTCAATATCAACAATCTAAATTATATCCACAAAAAATATATGGAACAAATAAGATTGTAACATTTGTCACAATCCAATAAAGTGAAATAAAGATAAGTTGACCAACCCAGGATCGGCTTACCGATTGGGTTGACAACAATTAATTATGTTTCCTTTTTTTTTTTTCTTTCTCTTTGTTTTATATGGGTTGGGTTGAGGGAGAGTCACCAATAAACATAGTCTTACAATATATATTTCTACAACTGATCCAGAAAAATATAATATGAAATTTCACAATCCTTCCATTGTTGGAAATTCTCGACTAATTAAACTTGATATTAGATCCCCACATTAAGTACTTAAGTACAAACAAACGATTATTATGACTAAACAATATGAAATTAACATTTCAGTAATTTGAATTTTCACAACATTTTTCCACGAACACAAAAACAAGTTGGATTTTGATTATTCCATGTCAATATTTTAAACCCCGTATAAATCAATAAGCATTAAAGTACTTAGCAGACTTTTACAAGTACTAATTGCACTCTTGCCATCACCAAAAATAACCAACACATATATTATCAATGTTTTTGATGCAATAAGTGTCCAATAATATTTTGACATTTTTTCAATTATTATTTTCTATTTTAACAACAATTTGTAAATATTTTAAGTCAAGTTAGTTCATCAGACACCTCGACAAGGAATATATATATATATATATATATATATATATATATATTAGAATAGGATTAAATACGTTTCCTCATTCCAACTATGTTCGATATTATATTTTTGGTATAAACTTTGAATTATTACATTTTATTGTATGAATTTTTAATTTGATACGGTATCAGACAAATCTTACTTGTTAGGATACGTGTATGGTTATAATTTTTCCAATATCATAATATACATCAAATATAAATATAAAGTTTATCCAATAAAGTGCACCTTTTCAAAAAAATAAAAAACAATAAAAAATGTGAAATTATTGTTTCCTAATAATTAAGCGAATCATGTTGGTAGATGATTCAACATACGCTCCAAACGATTGTTTAATTTAAAGAATCTGTAAAGAATATTCAACTCAAAAGTTAATATGAAATTATGTTACAATTATATAAGATGGAGTTTACTATCTATAAATCAAACTCGTTTTTCCATAAATTTATTTATAGATTATTGGCTTTGATGATTAATGAATTGACATGTCTCAATTGAATTCAAGAGACTATTTAGCCAAACATAAATTTTTGTTATCATTATTGTTGTTATTATTCACGCTATATAGCTCCAAAACTTTACAAACTAAGAAAAATGAAAATGCATTACTAATATTATGTGGCTTTGCTAAAAAATCCATTTTGTATTTGAATATTGTTGTAGTCTCTTTGCTTCTATATATATATATTTTTGAACATTAATTTATATTTTAACAAACCCCCCGAATATTATGGTCTTGAAAAGCTAAAACATTCACTTTTTTGCTGGCGAGCACTAAGCCATACTTTTAGTACTTTCATTTACTTTTAAGTGTTAACAACAAATGACAGAAAGATTAAGGTGTGATGACTTCAACTACAAGTCTCATTTCGTGTAATAATACTTTAATTTTTAATATTTCATATATAATACTTTCATTTCTTTCGATTTAATTAGTCTAATTGCATTATTATAATTATAATAATAATTATTATTATTAAATTAAAAGCTCATAAAACAATGAGGCTAAACTAATTGTAAAAGAAAGGGGGCATTTCATCATTGTTTCACAAATTATTGCATTAAAGCCCATATTCAAATAAAGAAATAATAATAAAAAAATTCCCTATTTCTTCATAAATTTTCTTTTGTTAGCCCTTTCTTTCAGATAATAACCCACACCTTTTCTTTTTGATTTTTATATTTATTTATATTTTATTTGGTGGAATTTGTAGATCATGAATTGTAGCGCAATTAATTAATTTCTTGACTATATTATCAATTAATTATCAGTTTTTCGAATGAATATTAATTCTTTCGATATATAATTTATAAAAAAATTTAATAAGACATCGATTTCATTCTATTATCATTCATATTCTACTCTATATATATTCAACTAATGATAATTTCATTAAAATGACCATATATTTATTCAAGGTACTAATAACCCAATCATATCTCAATTTTGTTTCATATTTTATTAACAACTAGTACTCGCACCCACGCATCGCGTGGTCTATGATATAATGTTGGTAAATATTAATTATTTGATAATATAGTGTGAGTAATTTTAGTATATAGAAGACAATATACATTTAATAACTAAGAAAATCTAAATTTGCTAAAGATAATTGAATTCACAACAATATATCGATATTATACACATTCAATTCACTAATCTTTATTAATATTAAAAACAAAAGTATCAATCATGATCTTCAAATCAAAATTGGTAAAATATAGTTTGTAAGTTTTTTATAAACTTCTTTATAGACAACATTTCTATTTGAAACATTTCTTTATCACCTATATTACAAACTAATATTGTCAGTCATTTAAATTAAATATACTAAAAAACTAAAAAAAATTATGAATTAAAAATCAGATTTAATTACTTAAATTAAATACATGTGTGTGTGAGTATGTATATATAGAAACAATACACAATAAAATTAGAAATTTTACGTAGGAACTTGATGCAAGTATTGTCAATTATATATTTTCAACCTTGTATATTAAAATAAATTGAATTAGAAAAACATTTTTAATTAATATCGAAAATGACGGGTAACTATTCCATTATAAGTATCACGTAAATTAATTGATATAACACAACATTGATCATTACAATTCAAACCCAACACAAGATCGAAATCTAGTAGTAGTGATCATAATGATGAGAATATAATTAGAAACTAAGCATATAATTTAAAGGGTAAAAAGCATATAACCATCCGAACTATAGCCCGTTTTGCAGTTTCTTGTAAAATCATTTTTTCGTTGCACCGTCCTCATCAAACTTTACGAGAATTGCACAGTCCAGTAAAGTGACCCTTTCCGGCTATTTTTTCCGGCGTAACCGAAACGACGTCGTTTTACTTAAGGGCCAAAATGACAATTTAACTCAAACAATACACAAAAACGACGTCGTTTTTTGCACACACATCTTCAACTCAATTTCACCCTAAATCAAAACGGGAATTAGGGTGAAAAAATTCTACAGCCTTCGCAAAAGAACCAAAGAATTATTAACCCCAACAAAAAAAACAGCATCATGATTTTCTGAAACTTGTTGCAATGGGGATGACAACAAGAAGAATGAGCAGAAGAAGAAGAAGGATCTCAATGCACAAACATCTTTTGCTACTCTTCTGATTGAGGTTCTTGGTCCCATCAATGGTGTACTGAGCTACACTCATTTTCAGCAATGCAGTGTTCCCAGTTGAGAGGACTAAGGAAGGCTTCTTTTGGTCTTGCTAGGAAGTTTCTATTAGGAAGCTCAGCAGAAGTTATTGAAGCAGGAGGTTTGTTGATAAGTAGCTCTCGCTAAAAACAAAACGGAATTGCAATGTTACAGACCCAGAGTCATTTGCCTAAACACTTTTCTAAGTTAAAATGAATCCTCCTTCAAATTGCAAACATGTGTATAACACAGTAGCAGGAAGAATCTGCAAATGAATATCTGCTGCTCTCCAATGCAAGTGAAATTGAAATCTAAATAACAATATCAAAATAAGTAATACTAAGGAGAGTGATCGGAGGAGGTAGCCCGACGAACTGTATCCCAGAGCTGAACGACACCGTTCCAAATCCCAGCGGAGGCAACACCGAGAGCTAGGGCCTGTGGGTAACTGGGCTTAGAATCTACCTAATTCATTTCCAGCTCAAGTAGGCGGGAGTGGATGGCGTCCAGCTTCGCATCCGTCAGAGAACTTCCTTCGCGGTTGCGCTTGGCGGTGATCATCCTGAAGAGGGCTCCCTGTAAATCTCCGATGACTTTAAGAGAAGCATCCTGAGTTTCCATCATGGGTAATCTCTCCTGGGGCCATTTCCATGGCGGCGGAAGATGAAATTGATTAGGGTGAAATTGAGTTGAAGATGTGTGTGTAAAAAACGACGCCGTTTTTGTGTATTGTTTGAGTTAAATTGTCATTTTTGTCATTAAGTAAAATGACGTCGTTTCGGTTACGCCGGAAAAAATAGCCGGAAAAGGTCACTTTACTGGACTGTGCAATTCTCGCAAAGTTTGATGAGGACGGTGCAACGAAAAAATGATTTTACAAGAAGCTGCAAAACAGGCTATAGTTCGGATGGTTATATGTTTTTTACCCTAATTTAAATAATCAGTTGAGCCATATAACATGCACTCTCATATAAAAATATACGATCAAAGTCCTAAGTGTAAAGTAAAAGGCGAAAATTTTATTTGATTATGAGATATTTATAATTGTATATTTAACAATATCTTCAATTCATCATTAAAATATATCGATTAAGAATAAAATATTGAATGATATTACATATTTGAAATACAAATATTAATTTAAAAAATATTTAGGAAGACATATAATTCAGACTAAATACATATTATATATATACACATATATGTATATACACACATCTTTAATAGTGTTATATTTATTTATTAATTTATATTAAAGATGATATAAATTAACCCCATGCAAATTAATATTTATTGAAATTATTGTTTGGATCTCTATTGTTGGTATTTAAGAAATTGTTCAATAAAAATTAATTTAATTAAGATCAATAAAATGAGATAAACTTATACAATATTTATATTATTAAATCAAATGGATTAAATAGTAAAAAATGCAAATATAAAAA
This sequence comes from Scutellaria baicalensis, assembly GCA_005771605.1. NCBI lineage: Eukaryota > Viridiplantae > Streptophyta > Magnoliopsida > Lamiales > Lamiaceae > Scutellaria > Scutellaria baicalensis. Next base: position 73,841,466 of record CM016721.1, on the reverse strand, counting down.
TTTGTTGACTTGACACTTATAAATATTAATTTAAAAAAATACTTAGAATGACATATAATTTCACACTAAATACATATTATTTTATATACATTTATGTATATACAGAAAAAATTTGTTGACGTGACACTTACAAATATTAATTTAAAAAATACTTAGGATGACGTATAATTTCACACTAAATACATATGATTTATATACATTTATATATATACAGACCACTTTAACAGTGTTACACTTATTTATTAATTTATATTAAATATGATATCAATCATCTCTAAACAAATTAATATTTATTATTGATATTATTGTTTGGACAATAGCTAACTATTGTTGGTATTTAAGAAATTATTCAAAAAAAATTAACTTAATCAATATTAATAAAATAAGAATAAACTGATAATGTATTTATATTATAAATTGAAAGGATTATATAATAAAAGATACAAATAAAAAGAAGAAGAAACAATTGTTGATGTGACACTTTTTATGGTGAAAATGGTACTTCTGTAAATATCTCAAACTTTTTCTCTATTATTATAGGATAAAATATATAGATAGATTTATACATATAGAGAGAGAGAGAGAGCTCCTATACAATAAATATAAAATTAAAAGTCATAAATATTAATATTTTTTATTAATAAATGTAAAATGAAAGTTATTAATGATTTATTACAATAGAAATATTTAATAAATGAGACATTTATTGTAGTTATTTTTGGCAGAATATTCTGCTTTTATATATATATAGATATAGATATAAATATACATCACATATTATTATGAATATACACATATAATACATTTATCATAATATAAAATAATGGATCAATGGAGAATAAAACGATAAGATCTTGTGAAATTTTAATGGGCCCATTAATCAATAAGTTATTGATTTAAGGACAATTGCCCCACCATTTGAGACTTAATTAAATAGTTTATTACAACTAATTATGTGTAACGTGTATACCATTCATACTTATTAGTGACAATCATGTAAGAGTGGACATACATTGATCATTGAAATTTATACTAATTAATTAATTAGTCCATCCTTCCATCACATATAAAATTAATTAAGCTCTCCAAACTCAATTATATTTCCACTATACATATATATGTTAATTAAGTACCAAAATAAATATCAAATCTTAATTATCTAGGATGCATATCGCAAGTCATTGTCACCAGCCTAGAATAGATGTGGGGTTAAGGATGATGAGGCTCTGTTTTGTTGCTAAATTCAATAGGTTGCTGTCCAAAGCTATAGTCATAATAATTGTTTTTATTTTTATTTAATTTATTTTTGCAGGTTACGACAAAGCAGCCAAAATTTATTTAATGGGCCTAGAATCCTTGTGTTGTGCAACCAGATTCTCATCGTAACATTTTTTTTTACATTGTGTGTAAAATAATGTGTTTAATGATATTAAATTTAAAGAAAAATACTACATACAATATAATACACAATGTTAATTTTTATGGAATTATAAAAGCTATAAAACTACACTCATATTAACTGTAATTAAATCAACAAATATTCCAAATATTACCTATCAATATAAGTTGGATATTGAAATCCATATGAATGATGTTCAAAGCATTATCAAATTCAAAAAATTATTAATATTAAATCTAGAATACCATAACTTTAAATTAACTTAAAACCAATAAGAATATGAGTAAATCTCACGTGAGACCGTCTCACAGATCATTTCATGTGAGACAGTCACCGTCAATCCATAACTCATACTTCACAATTCACATATAAGTTTGTGGATATGAGTTTGGTTAATGGGTAATAAGGACCCGTCTCACGAAAATTACCTGTGAGATCGTCTCAAACAAGTTTTTATGTAAGAATATATATATCTAAGTTAAGTCATTTTAATTTTAATTTAAATACTTACTAAAAGTTATATGATATGTAATATTAATACAATTGATATGTTGAAGGGTATATAATCACTTTTTAAAGTGCATAATGGGTTGAAGTAATAAGATAAGACAAAAACTTTTATGCACTAGTTGCACGGATCTGGGATCCGTGTAACCGGGTCGACCCGTTCACGCCCCCAAAACGCGCTTCCATGCGCCTCCCATGCGTGCTGAACACTTGTGCTGAAGCTCACCCAAAATTCGCTCCAATAGACCAACCTTTGTGTATAGTTAAACCAACCTTTGTGTATAGTTAGACCAACCATGTGTAGGTAGGTCTAACTGTATGTCTAACATATATAAATGTATGTTTAACTATATACAAAGGTATGTCTAACATATACAAATGTATGTCTAAGTATACATAAATGTATGTCTAACACAACGTAAATGTATGTCTAACGTAACATAGTGGTATGTGTCAAAATTAAAAAATCAAGCAAAAAAAAGACAAGACATGAAATATGAGCAGAACTGATATGTTTAATATAGTTTAAAGGTATGTCTAACATAACGTAAATGTATGTCTAACATAACCTATTGGTATGTGATTTTTTTCAAAAATCATGTGCGAAAAAAAAAAGATGCGGTTCCCCGACCTGAATAGATCCATGCACCTGATCCACAAGAGACCTACTCATAAGATAAAAGTAAAAAGGGTGAAAAAAGAGCAAATAAAGGTATAAGGAAGCAAAGTGATACTTGATGGAAGTATAATGAGTTAAAATTGAAAATTTCCTTTATTTAATGATGGAATAATTTGAAAATAATTTTTTATATAACATTTAGATCTTTTCAGCGATTTTTCTAATTATCAAATAAAAATCATCCAACGTGAGTTTCACAAATCGGATTTGATATGATTTTATCTTTATTCTTTTAAGATAATTGGACTGGTCTGCAATGTACTCGTCAATTGAATTTTGAAAAATAATATAACATCCATTTCTTCACGCTTTCGTTTTCTTTATTTGCAAAACATTATCTTTTACAGTATCAAATGTAGTTGGTGAAGATGATTTTTTTGTTGGAAAAAATTATTAAATTAATGTAGTTGGTGAGGTGGTATTTATGTTAGCAATATTTATTAAGTATTGTTATTCAAGAATTTGGGAATTTTGTCTCAAATTTTTTTTTTTTTTGCCATCAATGATATATATTTTGGTTTCGATACTTTAACTATTACATCTTTTTCCTCCAAATTTCATATGATTTTGCTTGAAATTTCGAAAGACTCATTTACAAAATATGTTCTAGCTTTTTTAGAGAACATATTAATAACTGGTTTATAAAATAATGGTATCAAGTCGGCAAAATATGAGATTGTGTCATATCATAAAGCCTGTGACCTGTCACACCGAATTACACAACTATTTTGGACTTTCGATCATTATTTTTAGTTAGGCAAAAATGTATACGTACACAAATACTCAAATGTAAATATTATACGGTTTAATGATCATATTTATAGCAGAAAAATAATATTTTATAATTATAAAAAATATTATTAAACACATGCTTATACATGTAAAATTATATACTAATAAAAATTATGTTTATAGCTGAAAACACATACTTGCAAGAGACATACTTGAATTTTGTTGCATGTGAGAATGTCTTATAAAAGATCAACTCAAACTTATATTTACCAAGGACCCCAAAGGTATTATTAGATTGATATTAATTATATAATCTGGTCATCAAGACGGTCTTACATAAAACTTACTCTTTCAATAAAACATCCATTTATACACACCCCATTTCTTGATAAATTATAGGCATAAAATGCAATTTGTGGGATGTGTTTAGTATATTCGGGATGTGTATAAAATCATCCAAAATAGAATGAATTTTAAGTTATGAATTTTTTCTTTTATCACAATTATTAGTATAACTTTTAGATATTACCTAGGAGACAAATCGGAGAGGTCATTATCTCCCAATTTATATCTTGGGTGATGCTTGGATATTTTGATTTAAATAAATAAATAAATGAGCACTTTTTTCTCTTTTTTTTTTTTTTAACTAATGATAAAATATTTTCTGCAATTGTGCACGGATCCACCTGAGTCGACCCGCCTCACGTGCCTCTGACGCGCGTTTTCAAGCGCCCCAACACGCTCTCACGCACCTGGTGGGTGCGCTCAAACCCACCAAGATTCACTCCCTCATGTTATGTTAGAGTTATCTTCATGAGGGTAACACTAAAATAACATGATATGTTATGTTAATGTTACTTTCATGTTATGTTAGTGTTACCTTCATGTTATATTAGTGTTACCTTCGTGTTATTTTAGTTAAGTATTTTTAAACTAAGGGTATGAAATTTGGAGATGGAGTCACATTAACATAACACGAAGGTAACCATAACATAACATGAAGGTAACACTAACATAACGTGAATATAACGACCAAAACACGTGAAAAAAGTAAAGAGGCACAGGCTGGGCGCCCCAGCCCACCGCAGGTGTTACATGTCTTGGTGTTATAAATATACTCTACAGATATCATATGTATATAAGAGTATACATGTGATACCTGAAGAGTATATACATGATACCTGTAGAATATATATTTAACACCATATGATGATTAATTTGGGGGCACCATGCCCCAGGGCAAGTGTTACTCTTAAGCTAAATTAAGTGTGAAGTGTCTTTTATTTTATTTCGGTAAAATGTAAAACTCAATTATCTCTCTCAACTTTGCAATTTTTTACACTATTGCAATCTTGAAATCCTGAAGTTATCAAATCAATTTTCTGATTATTTTTGGGGCAAAGTGGAGGTCACATGATCGAATGAGACTTGATTTTTGTTACCTTTGCAACTTAAAGTTTGTTTTTCTTATCCAATTGCTATCACAAATTTTGAAATTTATCAGTATGTACCCTAACTCATGGATTTTCAATTAGGAATAAAAAAAAAATTTGAGTCGTAAAATGAAAAATCATGTGTAGGAATAATAATCGAAAAATAATTTAAATTTACATTTTGATAAACATCATAACTTTAAAATTGCAATCAGATTAAAACAAAATTAGATTCCAAAGTTAAAAAAACCAATGCTTTAGGTATGTTTATTTGGAGATGAGTCAGAAATTGAGATTTCAAAATCTCAAAACCTTGGGTATGTTTGGAAAAGAATTCTAATGGCAAAATTTAAAACTTTAAAATCTCAAAGTATGTTTGTTTTAAATTTAAATTGGATTACGAAATTCAAACACAATCATTATTACATATATTTAATCATTACTAAATATATTTTTGTCACTATAAAAAATCATATTAATCTAACTTTTTACAATAAAATATAACATGAGCCCACATTTTCAAGAATTAATTTGACATCTACAAATAATCTTACCCCACTGACTTCTTAACCAAATATATATTCTCATTATTCACCTTTACTACAAAATTCGGGATTTCAATGATAGAATTTCTCTAAACCTACTAAAATATCTTCCAAACACTATCCTATTTTACAAAAAAAAAAAAAAAAACATCATAACTAACGCTACCCTTTAACCTATTAATACACATCTAAAATTCTAATATTACAAATATCCAGACAGTTTTTTCTACTATTACATCTAAATACACATCTGAATTTATACTATTACATCAACTAACAATATAATAACGTGTATACACATTTTCTCAAGCATTGACTTAACATCTATAATAATAATCCTACTATATAAAATATCATAACAAACACATGTTTTAACTATTCACCTTTATATACAAATCTCAAAACTTCAAAGTTAGATTTCCCCAATCCTAAGTGTTCTCCGGACTAACACACCTATGCATAAAACAATAACATGACATACGTCATAAATAAGGACAAATTTATGAAAACACAAATGATATTAATACGAGGGGTTTATTACTATTAGCAAACAAAAAATATATAAGTATAACAAAAGTATTTGGTATATTTAATGGCATAATTGCAAAAAAAATCACCACTTTTAAAAAAATTACAAATTTATCCCAACTTTTCAATAATTGCAAAAAAAATCACAATCTTTGTTCACTGTTGCAATTTTGACCACTTTTGTATTTTCCGGCAACCGGAGTCCACGTGTCCGGCTAACATGCCATGTCACATGCCACATGGGATGCCACATCATCTCCAACCAAAAAAGATTTAAAAATCAAATTGCAAAATAAAATCATCACCTTTCCTAAAGTTGCAATTTAATCACAACCTTTTAAAATTAGCAAAAAAAGCCACATACTTTATTTTCAATTTGAATTTATTCTTTGATACTTTAATTATCATAGAAACATCACATAAACTATAATGTCGTCTCTACTATATTAATTTAAATTTTTTTAATTTGAAGATAATTAAATCACAACTCACAATTACAACCTTTTATTAGAAAATTTGTATCATTGTTCTTTTAATTGTTGTGTATACGAGTATTACACTTTTAAAAAATATTAAACTAATACGTATTATATTTGTATTGAGAAAAAATTTCTTGTTATCATTTGATAAGATAACCAAATTCATCAATTACTACATATACACTAACAAATGATAAAAGAACAAGGATGCAATTTTTCTAATAAAGGGTTGTAATTGTGAGTTGTGATTTAATTATCTTCAAATTAAAAAAATGTTTAAATTAATATAGTAGAGACGACGTTAGTTTATGTGATGTTTCTATGATAATTAAAGCATCAAAGAATAAATTCAAATTGCAAAATGAAGTATTTGGTTTTTTTGATAATTTTTAAAAGGTTGGGATTAAATTGCAACTTTAGAAAGGTGGTGATTTGATTTTGCAATTTGATTTTTAAATCTTTTTTTGTTGGAGATGACGTGGCATCCTATATGGCATGTGACATGGCATGTTAGCCAGACATGTGGACTCCGGTTGCCGGAAAATATGAAAGTGGTCAAAATTGCAACGGTGAACAAAGGTTGTGATTTGTTTTGCAATTATTGAAAAATGAGGATAAATTTACAATTTTAAAAAAAGTGGTGATTTTTTTTTTTCCAATTACGCCATATTTAATAGGTAACAGTATGGGATAATTATGTAGTACATCTGGTGTATTAATACATCAGGGTTTTTTTACTGCAGTAACTTTTTTTAAGGTAACTTTTTGAACTTAGGACTATAGGAGTTGTGGGCTTTGTAATATGTATGGGCTGTGTAACAACTTTTGGTACATTTGGACAATGGGCTGCAATGCCTTGATTTGTGTATTTTGGGCTATGAAATACATTGTGTGCTTTACATTTAATTTTGGGTGTATTTTGGGCTATGAAATACATTGTGTGTTTTACATTAAATTTTGGGTATGAATTGTACGCTGTAGAATGCTCATTTATATAAAATATAAATCTTTGTTATTTCATTTGCATAGATCATACCTAATTTAATAAATGATAAAACATTAACAACCATTGTGATGAAATTGAAATTAAATATTTAATATATTTGAGATATACTAATATGTTTTGATCATGGAGTTAAAATAAATTTAATAATAAAATTAGTTTTATTACGTGTTTTTTTTATCGATGGTAACAAATCCAATTCATGGGACATTGATTACATGCTATTTTAACAATTTGATGTAAGTGCAACCATTATAACCTTGCATATTTTTCTGAACATGGATATTGGTTACATGCTATTTAACAATTTCATATAACTGCAACCATTTTAACCATGTTATACAGTGCAAGTATTGTATTTCAACCATACATTATTGTATATTTTGACCCTGCAACCATTAAATTGAAATATTTAATATATTTCAGATATATTAATATGTTTATTGCCCCACAATTTTAATTTTGATTCACGAATGTTTTAATTGTATATTAATTTATATATTTACATATTACCTCACAATTTTGGATGTAATTATTGCAATATATGAACGAGCCATATATTGCTTTGCAACCAATGTTATGAATTGTAGATGCCCCACAATTTTTATTTTAATTCACCAAGTGTTATCATCGTATATTGTATATATTTACATATTACCCCACAATTTTGGATGTCATTAACATTGCGTAATACCATGCAACAAATGTTATGAATTGTATATTGCCCAACGATTTTTATTTGAATTCATCAATGTATACATTTGAATGTCATTAACCATTGCATGATGTCATTGATAAGATACAAACTAGTTTGTATATATTGCATATTACCCTCACAATTTTGGATGTCATTAACACATTCTATTTTATCTTGTAATATATGAAAGAGTCATAGGATATTGCTTGCAATCAATGTTATGAATTGTATATTATCCCACAATTTTTATTTTAATTCACCAATGCTATCTTTGTTGTATATATTTGCATATTATAGTTTGTATATATTACGTATTATACTTACAATTAATGATTTGCAATGCATATTCCAAGTGATATAATGCAATGCAATTCATAACATTGGTTGCATGGTATCACACAATTGATATAATGCAATGCATCATAGTATGCGTGATGTTATTGCAATGCATCATACCAACAAAAATAAAAATGTATACAAACCATTTCAATTGATACAAATCATTTTAACCGTTCACAATGGACTATGCATAATAATTTTTTGGATGACTTGCAGCAATGCGTTGATGCATTGCAATTGAATGAAATGTCTTACACTATAAATAAACCCAATTAATTTACATTGCATTATTGTGTATATAACTGAGAGAAGAATTATGAGGAATTTGTGTTTTATTGATATAAAGTCGTGTATATATACATTTGAAGATCTAAAATAATATTTTATTGGTGAATTTTGAGAAATGTTTACGTTGAGAGGACATTTTATAAACATTCATAAAATACATAATATATTTTAATATACATAATTAAGTTTATATACATAATATATATTGTGATAATTAAGTTTATTAATCTCAATTAATGTATATATTATGATAATTAAGTGTACATGTGTGTGTAAATATATAGGTAATTTAGGATCATATTTTAATTAATTAAGTAAAAGATTAAAGTAGTAATATTTCATGTAAAATAATATTTTTAATTTGTTGTTGGGTGTGTAAAATAGTAAAATTAAATCTCCACTTCAAATTATTCAATCAAATAATTATTCAAATTATTTAGTTAATGATTTAATTAGGTGTTTTTCAAATTATTCATGTTAAAATTACAAATTTTTTTTAAAACGGGGCGGGCGAGGTGAACCCTCCCCGAACGGGGTGGGGCATGGGGCGAAAGCTTCAGACCCGCGGCGGGTCGCAGGGCGGGGGGCGGGTAGTAGGCACGGGGCGGGTTTGGGTAGTTAACTACCCGCCTGACCTGCCTCATTGTCATCCCTAATGTAACTATCGTATATTATAATAAAATGTATCGAATATGGATGTCAAATGAATCGTCGTCGAACGATGCATAATACTAGAATATGTGAATTTGGTTTTATGGATGATAATGAGTGATAAATGAAATTTTAGACGAAGGGGGATTTAGACTCATTATCTATGACATTATACCATTTTGGGGGATCACAAGAAGTTACCGCAATAAATATTGAAGAAAACTAAAAAAAGATAAATGAGAAATGAATGATTAGGATTTAAAATTCTTAGGTCTAATGGACAAAAATAACCACAATCTAATGCATTAATACATTAAGATTTAAGTGTACTAGTTGAAGACCCAAAAGTATGTATCTAGTGGAAGCTGTGTATTGTGCCAACTCAGAATAGGGCAACCAAATAGCATTACCTGTACCAATCATCCACCTCTGTTCAATTCCAGCCGACACATACCTTCCAACCAACTCTCTCCTCTCTCTCTCTCTCTCTCTCTCTCTCTCTCTGCTACACACACTCAAATCATCTCTTCTATATAATAATAATAATATTCTACTCTTCATATCTTAGATCTTTCTTTTATTTCCACTCCTTTCCTTCCAAACCAATCACCCAAGTTGAATTCATGGCCGAAGAAGAAGCAAAGAAGGTGGAGCCCGAGCCTCGCTCCGAGCCTCCGCCCGCCGCAGCTCCGCCGGTGGCCGAGCCTCCTCTTGACTCTCCCAAAGACAAAGCCCTCGTGCCTCTACCTCCCCCTGAAGATGACTGCAAAGCTCTTGCCATAATTGAGAGTATCTCTCTCTCTCTCTCTCTCTCTCTCGATTTATATATGGATGGTTCTGTGGTTTGTGTTTGTCAAGGAAAAGTGGCTTCTTTCTTCTGTAGCCTCTAAATTTCTTTCTTTTTCTCTTCAATGGAAAATCAACATCTGTTTTACTGAAGCTAATTAGAGGTATTATTCTTGTAATTCTAGGTGTAAATTAATCATTTTTGAAAAATATCTTTTTGAATTTCTTTCGATAAGAAAAGTTTTTTGCCAGAATCATCTGTTTGTTCTTTTCTGTCCGAATAAAAGATTCAGAGTATGTTTGGCTGAGTTTACGAGATTCTTTAATTATATTATTATTACATGTTTTGTACTAGTTTATACTAATTCTTTCTTAAGTTTTTGATAACGTTCTAGAACTAAGATCTAAAATATTTTAGGAGCTTAAAATATTTTATTCTTTTAACTTACTGAATCCTATCATATTTTTAAGATAAAATATTGTTTTTTATTCTCTCATCCAATTTCGGGAATTTAAACCATGAAATTATCATTATTAATATCTTATAAATTCAACCATATTGTCTATTCAAACTCTTGAAAACTTAATTTTTTGAAATTAGGTAAAAAATTGTATTAGCTCCTGCAAACAAACATTTTATTAAATGTAAGAATTTATAAGATCTTTTAAATAATCTTGATTCTTGTATTAATTTAAATTTAGAAAAAAACAAGACACAATTAATTTTACTCTTTGCTGAGAAAAGCATTTGCTGCTGTTAAACCATCATCCTTTGTCTCTCCCAAACTTCAAGGCTGCTAATTAATCTTAAATTTACTTTGAATTCTTTAACAATTTCCTTAGAAAAAGTAGAATGCAAAAATGTTATATATATTAATCAAATGGTTCTGCTTGTTTGTGTATTGCAGAAGAACCAGAAGTTAAAGAGGAGAAAAAACCAGAGGGCTCACTAAACAGAGGCATTGAGATTACACTTATTGCACTTATGCTATTCTTTGTTATGCTCAATTTGATCTATATATTTATTCATCGTTTTTCGAATATATTCGTAGATGCTGTGCTTGCTCGAGTGGCGACAGAGAAGAAGTTGTCTTTGATTAAAGCATGGGAAGAAAGTGAGAAATCTAAAGCTGAAAACAAGTAAGATTTTGTTTATACTTGTTTCAAACCTTTCTTAGGTATTGATTGTTTAAGTTTGTCTCCTTGGATTTTCCATCTCTTATTTTTATTTTTTATGGGTTTTAGTCGTTTATGTTTAAATTATTATTTTTGATCTTCTTGCATGATACGAACATGTAAATGTCTTTTATTTTTAAGTGATTTACATTTATCATCCTCAAGGTATACTTGAATTAACAAATAAATCTCAAGGTTTGTGAAAATTACGACAGAACTCTTTAACTATGGAAAGAACTAAACAACTTTCGATGGGTTTTTATGGCTAATTGATTTCAACTCACTCTTTTTTATCCTTATCATACTTCATGTTGAAAAGTTGATCGTCTAACATGTAGTAAAAACAGCTACTCGTTGCCTTAGCTACTTGTATGCATGTATATATATATATATATATATATAATTCTTTTTAAACACATTGAATGAAAAAAGAAGTGAAAGATAAAAGATGAAAAATTCAATGAAACAAATTTAAAAGATCTTTATTCTGTTAAATAAACTTGCTCATTGCTTATGATATAATTAACAGGGCTCAGAAGAAAATATCTTCAGTTGGAGCTTGGGAAAACAGCAAGAATGCCACTCTAGAAGCTGAGCTTAAAAAGATGGAGGTAATTTCATATTTATTACATTGCTAACTAATTTCATCTCTTCATTAAACAATCCCACTTCACTTTTGTCTTAATTTCTATGGTCCCTATCTATAGCTAGTTGATGCATAAACAGGTAGAGCTTTTTATGCCAAATTCGTGTCGTTTCTTTATTAAGCATCCCTTGCTGCATGTGAGCTGTTATATCTAATCACATGGCACTTCTTTGGCATAAATTCTTGGAAAATATGGTTATTATCATTGTATGTGTGATTTGTTGATAGGAGCAATTGGAGAAAAAGAAGGCGAAATATATAGAGAAAACGAAGAACAAGATGGCTCTGATCCACAAATCAGCAGAAGAGAAACGAGCGGCCATTGAAGCTCAACGTGGCGAAGATCTTCTCAAAGCAGAGGAAGTTGCTGCAAAATATCGCGCAACGGGGACTGGACCGAAGAAACTACTTGGCTGTTTCTGAAGATGAAATGATCAAATATGAAGATGAAGTGATTTGTGTACATTAATTATTTTTTTGTTTGGATGTCTATTTATTTATCAGTTATATTGTGTTGTGATTTGGTGTAGAATTATTTGTTGCTCATTTATAACGTGTGCATAGTAATATCTCACTTATCAGTATTTGTTCTATAGATTCATTTTGGTGAAACTTAGTTGCTCTGTTTGTGAAGAAAAGGTAATTTGAATCACGTTTGTAAGGAATTTTGAGATTTATATGCTATGGTTTTAATTTTGAGATGATTTCGATTTTTTGCAGTCATTTTTTTTTTTTTTTGAAGTGAGATGTTATGTTACACTTGATATTTAATCTTCTATTTCATATCAATCACCACTTTGCTCTCTAAACTTTACAATTTGTCACACTTTGCGTCTTGGACGAATATCGGCCATTGATGTGCCTAAGCAATCAATGGTTTGGATTTGTTAGAACCAGCAGTTCATGGACTAAGGTGCGATAAAAAAATTGCATGTAGATTGCATAAAAAAATGATCATTTAATTTTCTAACACGTTCAATATATGCTTATACTTGTTGGAAGTTTAAGGTGAATAGAAACGTTCATTTAAAGAATTGTTTATTATTATAGAGTTAAGAGTGAATAGATATAAACCAAAAGTTGTCAATTTTCATAAATGATGCAATAAGTCATTCAATTGTGTTTTTTTTTTTTTCCAGAGAAGATATGATTGAATGATCTTGATGGTTGATTGATCTAATTCAGATAATCTATAAATAGATCGACCCAATTCCACAATCTACACTTTGAATATGCATTCAAAAATATATGGAATTTCCTATGAAATTCATTTTGTTCTTCCTTCATTTCTTTGTCTAAGGAAGTTAAAAATACATATGTATTTTGATGTTCTATAAATTACAATCACAAGATGTGAGTCTTAGTTCTTTGAAGTTGATTACGAAAGAAGAGTGATCAAAGAGCCAAACTCTTCTCGACCAGTTTTGCTACTCGTTTTATTTTGATACCATTGCATCACACATACTACTAGTTTTTCCAAGAATACTAATACTGCATAAGTTGCATTAAAAACCTAACTCAAGCAAGGATCAATGCACAAAAACCCAAGATTCACAACACTGAAACAGAAAAACAAGATTATCTAGGATTAATGATCAAAGGTTGTCTGAGAGCCCAAAAACTACAAAACTAAGGATCTGTTAGATGAAATTTAATCTGTAAACTATATGTAAAATGATCCTGATAGCAAGTAAGTTGATCTAATCTTGAATATTATATGTAGAGACATCATGATGGGGAGCTTCGAGGAATCCCATGTCATTGTCACCAACAGGGAAATCCAGCAGCAGCTTCAGCATCGACTCTGAGGAATCATCAATCTCATATGACTTTGATGAATCCGAATAAGCAGCCACATCCTCTTGATCCTTCAACACTTCCACTTTCTGATCATCTGTTCCGACTTTTGTCAACGATGATGTCTGAGAATTCTCATAAGTACTCTCATTGATGCTACGGAACGACTCACCAACTCTTGAGTTCCAAAGGCGAAGAAAGTAGTCGCCTTTGGACTCAGTGTCGAGTTTCACATCAACCGAGTCTGATGGCTGGCTCACGGCCCGTTTCCTCAAATGTGAGTTCCAGAAATTCTTAACGTCGTTGTCTGTTCTTCCTGCCAAGTGGGAGGCAATGGCAGCCCATCTGAATGAGAGACACAAATGGGGTTAAGCAATCCATGAGCAGAATGTGTGTTTGGTCGTTTATGTAAATGTGGATGGGAGTTAAGAAGCAATAAATTACTTGTTCCCAAGAACAGAATGTAGCTGAATGATTGTGTTCTCTTCTTGAGGGGTAAAGGGACCACGTTTTATGTCCGGTCGAAGATAGTTTGTCCAACGAAGACGACAGCTCTTTCCACACCGGAGAAGGCCTGGATTCCTCAGATCAACAAAACATCACTCTTCATTTCAAAACAACATTAATTTGTGGGTCTCATATATACACATTGTTGCCTAAGAATGGTGGCAAGACAATTTGCTAAAGGTAACATTAAGGCAAAACAGAGGAAAGACATGATTTTGATTTCTTCTTTTGTGCATACTAAATTCTATTCATTCACTTATGTTGTAATGCATAATAAGGCAAAGGATTTTTGTTGTAAAGTTTCAATCCTTTTAGTAAACTTAAGAATATGATAGAAGCATAGACAACAATGTTAGAATAATGTCCTTCTCCATCTCAAACATAGCAATATCTAAAACCTTAAAATAAGAATCATAAACTTACAAGAATCCATCACTTGCCTTTTGGTTAGGCTAATGAACTAAACTTATGTGTTAGGAAACAGATAGAACCCATTGATGTTAGCTAGTACACAGAGAAACCCATTTCAGCAGAAGGCCTAATAATGCCAAAATAGAGAGAGAGAGAGAGAGAGAGAGAGAGACCTGCAAGTTTAGGGAGATTTCTCCAGGTTCCATGCCCATTTTGTGTAATAAAGTCAACAAGAATCTTGTCTTCTTCAACAGTCCAGGCCCCTTTTCTCACTCCCTCTCTTTCACAGCATGCTTTTCTCCCCTTCTTCTTCTTCCTCTCTTTTTCCTCTCTCTTTTTCCCCATTTTCACTAACAAACTGCAAATAAACACTACACAAAAAGAAATATGGAAGAAAAAAGATCAAAACAAATATGAATAGAGCTAAGGTAAAAGTGAGTAGACTTGAGGTTTCTTCGAGAGAGAGAGAGAGAGAGAGAGAGAGAGAGAGAGATGAAGAGATAAGGAAAGAGGAAATCTGAAAGAGAGTAAAATAAATGCATGGGGATTGTATCTGCAATAATGGAAAGACATTTTATGTATGTTTTCACAGACATCCAAAGCCCATTTTCATTTAGCTTTCAACTCTGAACCCCAAGCATTTATTTCCTTGTACTATCCCCACTTTTCACTTTCTCTCTCACGCAATTACAACTTTCCACCCTTTTTCAAATTATATCCCAAAACTTTCAAAAAGGATAGTAACATTTTCCTTACATGCACGAAGAGATTAGTCTGCACAGATCATATGAGAGCAGAGAGAAAGAGTAGAGAGAGAAGAAATGAAGAGTGAGAGAATGTATCGAGGATAGTGTGAAGATGATGAGCTTTTCTCTTGATGCTCCGTTTTAGCTGATTTCATGGCTGCTTTTGTTTTTATGTAATTTGACCTCAACACATGACAAAAGATTGTGATTTTTTTTTATGACACCATTATTACATTAAATATTCAACTTCAACTTTGACAAAATTACCAAACCCCCTCGTTTTCCATGCAATGGTCATCGTAAAAACATGAGATCTTTTATTGTTATAGTATGTATCATTTTTTTTTAATATAGCGATCACACGATACTTGTGTCAAGTACGATACGTGTATCAAATGACATCTGTAATCTTCAACTCCTAAACTTTATTATGTTTTGTTATCATACTTAAAAGCATGCGTTATTAATATTCATCTGACTAAAATCATCATTATCTTTTACTGAATTCTTTTTAAAGAAAATGAGATGGTTTCTAATATAAGCAAAGTGTTCCCATTGTGGTCTTCATGTAGTAGGAGGTTGCAATAACTTGATTTGAGCATATAATTCCCATACAATAACTTTGAATTCTTACTAAAACTATTACTTAATATTCTCAACATAGTAATGATACATCAAATTATAATGTGGATAAGCATATAAAAGGATTGATCCATCCAATTTGTAAAGCACAATATTGTAATATTAAAAATAAATTGAATGAGCGCCACATAATATTAATAAATGGTTTGTGAAAATTGATTTAAACCAATATGCTTGAAGAAAATAATAAAAATTAGACTTTATATAAGAGGAAAGCATCATGCTCGAAACAACTTGAATACTTACATTCATATGCATGTTTCATGCTCCATGATATAACAAGGTATTTGGGGTAAGTTTGTAAGCTTCTTCAAACACTATATCATACGATTTTAAGGGTTTATAAACTTTTCAAAAGTCTTTTGTAGTAATTTAAAATGATTTAATATTTCATCTTAAATATGGAGTTCAGAGCTTAAAGTGTTTGGTTTTGAATGATTTAGTTTGATTCATAATCAAAACGAAAAAGATTTATGAAATTGATTTAAAATTATAATTTAGCTTCCAAAGAAGTTCATTTTGGCTTATGAAACGCTAGGATTTATATGTTTCCTCTCCACCAGAAAAAGGGCTTCTCATTTTTTATGTGGAAACGAAGCCCAAATATTTAAGAGTAAGTCTTATGATTTTTCATGTGAGACGAGCAACCTACAACTCACCCTTCACAATTCATATATAAATTTGTGGAAATTAATTTAGTTAATGGGTAAACAGGATCCGTCTCACGGAAACTATCCGTGAGACCGTCTCACGGAGGTTCTTGTGAATATTTAAATATTTGAAAGGAAATATATGTGCAAGAAACAATAACCCATATTATTGGCTCATTATATGTTCCCTATTCAGACACATATTACATAATCCATTTCCATTATTCATTTCTGTCTATGAAAACATTAAAGGCTCAGAAGATCACTGTAGGAACGCATCATGCTGAAACTATCAGAGACCTGCAACAAAATAATACATGTAAATCACCAAACCATAAACTTTGAGATGGAGATTGAGGCATATTATGTAACTATCATACCTCTCTTAATCAAGGTTGTCGATTTTAATAGGGTTGATATCATCTGCAACTGCAAAGTGCCCGACCAAACGAGCAAAGAACACCATCTGTTGTTCGAGAGTGAACTTGATGTTCTCGGCCTGCATTACTCAATTTCATCAGAATAACATTGGGGGACACAGAAATTATTCAGTGTACCATACCTGGCGGAAACCATGTTGTTCTCCTTCATATTCCACGAGAGCAACGGGCAAACCTTTATCCTTCAATGCATGGTAGATTTTACGAGATTGATTGGGGAGGACTACCTGTAACCACAAACAAATAGAAGCCTCTTCACACTTATAATCATCAAGATCAGGAGTATATAAGGTCGTCCATCCATTACATACCTTGTCTTCTAGTCCTTGAAATAGTATAATAGGACAGGAGAATTTGTGCACAAAATTGATAGGTGATCTCTCAAAGTATGCACTCTCATCTCCTGCAATGGTTCGAGTAAGGAAAACTTGCAAGAGAGCAAGTACAGATATTTCACAGAAGCATAGATTCTGATTCAGTACCTACAAGATTGTCGATATAATGGGATTCAAACTTGTGAGTGTCAGCCCTCAATGACTTCAAGTCAGCCACCTGTTGGCATATAAATTAGATATGTTTATACCATTACAAAAGTTCCTGAAATACTCAGACCTTAATAACCAAGCTACTAGGGCAATTGACATTACAAATAATTAACTGAAACTCAATATAAAACAGAGATGGCATAGGATGCACTTGGTAACCTACGGCCCATTCTGCCAACTTCTTATTCACAATGCAACATTAAGTCTTTCGATTTAAACAAAAAAGTTTTAAACTACAAGTCAATTATATGAACTGGAACCGGACATCTTCCCCAAACAAGATTGCCATGATATAACCAAAGAAATATACAAAAGTGGCCGTTGAATGAATAGTGGTGAGAATTTGCAGTATAAGATGATGATTGTAATGAAGGAAGATATAGGCAACTGGTATGATAGTTATAGGGACAATTAGCACTCACTCCATACAATGATGCTCCTGCTTTAAATATGTCTCTGAATGCAAGTGCAGCTAAGGTTGTGTATCCACCAGCAGAGCCCCCAGTGATGCATAATCTTTCACCATCAACTTTTCCACTATCAACCTTGAATCAAAAAATTATATCACCTCGTATTAAAAAAAAAAAGGGTTCATGATTGTGCCAATTATATAAAAAACTGCATTTCTGGTACCAAAAACTTGGCACAGCTGCAGCAGTCATTGACATCAGTGATTCCCCAGCATCCGAGTAGCCTATCACGGTATTTGCGGCCATAACCTTGATAATTTAACTAAAGTATCAACTGTACTGACTTCAAACAGAGAACAGGAATTACAAAAAAGCAAAAAAAGAGGGAAAAGGAGGGAACGAGAACTGATACCAGTGCTTCCACCATAATTAACATCCACAAAAGCCCATCCACGACTGGTCCAATATTGGATGTTGAGATTCAAAATGCCACGAGTCTCAGCAGTGGGCCCTCCTGAACGATGCGAAAATACAGGTCAACTATTTTAATACACCTGATATAGGAGTCAAATTAAACTAACTTTCTCGAATACCTTTTAACAGAGAACACAGCAAGTATATCAAGCCTCGCCAATAATTAATTTATATAAGCTTAAGATGCTGTTTATCTCATCATGTGCAAGTGTTTACCTCATCATATGCATATATACTAATATTTTGGGCAAGAAGATTCAGATATACTTAGTCTGATGTAGTTTCTATTAGGTTATCTAATATTTTTTCTTGTGAAAGTAACAGAAAAGAAAATAAAACTGAAGGAAAAATCTTTCACTAATCCGTAACCAAGTCAAATCCTACGTAAACCCCGCCAATATTTTCATTCGAATGTAATACCCTCATATAGCCACATGACTGTCACATAGAAAAGTTCCTCCAGGATGGCATGGCATATGTCAAATCACTTCCCAAAGTTGTAAAGCTCAAAGTAAATAATAGAAAAATAAATTGAACAACTTTGATATTACCAATAAAATTTGTGGAATGCAAGCCCAGCTGTTTGATTAAGAAATGAAATTGAGAAGAAAAACCACAAGAGTACCATGACTTTTTAACAGCAGTGGAGGTTTCTCCTCCTCACTAGCCTGAAATAGAGGGTTCGTCGGGGGGTAATAGTATGCAAATGCGCTTTCTCCTGGGACTTCCGTAGGGAACTCTATCAGTTCCGGAGAGCTTATATATGGTCTATATTGTGGACTTATAAGAGAAGAAGACCATATTATCCTAAAATCAACAGCTTTAGACTTCTGATCATCCAATATCACCTGGAAAGACAACATCAGAATGCTAAGAAAAATGTAAGAATCTCAAAATTTCTCTTTCAAGAGCTTCAACTACCAACGGTGCTGAGTGATTCATTAGCACATAATAGGAACCAGCACCTTTGCTATTGATAGAGGATGAACAGAAGATGCTCCTTCAACATACAGGCAGTCAGGCCCAGCTATCTACATAAAATATGGACATCTTTACAAATTGTAATATCCACTTAATCCAGATTCCCAATGGAAAAAACAAGAATTCAATAAATGCAGATATTGAGGCAATGTTATTTACTAGATTATTTATATCTGTGAAAGGAATATCAAGCAGCGAAAATTTGCTCTGTGTTACATCCAGAATTCCAAGATATGACCTCCCATTCATCCTGTAGACATTTTCCACCAATTGAATAAAACCTCACAAATAATGCAAAAGAAATGAAGATTTGATTACTAGAAGTTCAGATCTTGCTGGCGCACAAAAGTATCAAATATACGACCAAAAAAAACATATCTCAAGGATAAATATTATCATTTGCAAACATGACTTCTTCACATCACCTGTAATTGCAAGAAATTAGATTTTTCTGATCAGGTTTCTGTAGAAAGTCATATGAGTTCAAGCCAAAAATCCATAACGGTTTTGTGAATTCAGCATTTAAGGAGTAGACTGGAAGTACTTCATTCGTAGATTCCACCTAAGAAAATAGGAAAAACATGTGAACAAAGCAGCTGTGCCTGTCTGAGTACGTATTTGTAGCAACAAATAGACAAAGGATGACACTTGACAGATAATGACAATGACAAACATCATGACCACAATTAAGACTGCAATGGTTTTGATGAAGTTTTGGTTATACTTAAATAAGATGAGCAGACCAAGATGACAAGCTTATACTTGAAAGTAGAAAAGGAGACAAATATAAAATTTAGGGGCATAGCAAACTATAATGAAAACCAAAGGCATTCACAAAGCCACAAACCCAATCTCTTTTCATTTTGTACAAGAAAATGACCAGATGTAGCATGGGAAAGGTAGTGGTCACAGCATAACAAGATAGTAATGGCCTGACATGCTTGCGCCCATGTTGGTATCCGATAAGTATGATGATAAATCAACAATAAGATTTAATTGGTTAAAAAACAAAATTTTGAAAAACAAGGTGTTTAACTCCTAAGGATTTCCCATTTACTTGAAGTCTGAAACCCGATCATGTGACTTTTCAGTCGTATAAAATTCCCAGCACATAATTTAGTATTCAGTTTCATAATATTGTTATATTATTTCCATGAGCTTGTCTATCATGAGGGTAGGTTGCGAATTGCACCAATCCTTGTGAAGAAACATGATAGGGATATCAAACATTTAAGATGGAGAAAATTAAGAGTAAACAGGGTTTATCAACAAACTAAATTTGTAGAGAGACGTGGTTGGATGAATTGAACACCTGTGCTGGAAAAACCGGAAACATGTAAAATAGTTTTCCAGTGAACTAGATGACTAAGTATGAACAAATACATACCCAACGATAGATATTCCAAAACCCACTATTTCTGTCACTGATGAAGAAAAGTTCCCCTGAGGAAAAAAAGACAATGTAAATTAAAATTTTAGAATAACTCTTGTAGAAGAAAGTTTATTTAAAATATATAATAATTGGAAACTTCCTTGTTATCAATTGCACAACTTAGTTGGAAAAATTAGCCAACCAGACTAAGTTACAAGGCATCTTTGCATATATGATGACAGACATTAAAACTATCTCTACGCTATGGTCTTAAAACTTGTTTCGAGTAGGAGATCATTTAGTAGTAAAATGTCTCTAGTACATTGTTGTGAACCTATGAGGCAACACAAAAAAGGAAGAGGATTACATCTTGTCTAAAAATATTTCAAGTTGTACCTTAAAATTAAGGTTATCAACCAATTACTAAGGATAACCAAATTTCTATAGACACTACAGTGGATAAAATCCTACACTGGGAAGGAAATAAAATTGAATTATGCTAAAAATGAAAAGTTGAAAAAAAATGTAGAATATAGAACAATACATACTAAACAAAAATACTAGAAGGATTGAGATTTGAGACTTTTTAAACTTGAAGATGTAAAACACATCCTAAGATTTGAGAACATAGGTGTAACATATAAGGGTTGGAGCTTCCTGTCTCTCCTCTTTCCTTAGACCTTGTTTGTAGTTCAGAAGCACCATGGAATGCTTATTATGCATTGATCAGGACATTAAGAAGACAAATTAACCATATTAAGTATAAAAGTATTGCTAGTACCTTCAGGTGACCACTTGGGTTCAGTTGGTGATTCCACAATTGATGGATCTCCACCAGCTACACAAACACGGTTTATTATGTCCCTGGAAGGTGGCATTTCAAACCAATACAATAAACAGTCAGGATTTATAGAAATTATAATTCTTAACTCGACTAAATAATCATCACAAAGATGTGTTACAATTGGCTGTCGTGCACAGCTTAGAAATCTGAAAACTTGTTAGCACCTAATCCAAGAAATTCTAAACCTATTTAGATTTTTAAAAAAAAAAAGTATGATATAATGACATAGAAGCCACACAGTAGAAGTACTACCAAAATTGCAAAAATAAAAAGTCCGGCATGACTGGCACAGGAGCTGTGTGATTCTAAAGTAGTTTTCAGAAATAGGTGGCAGTCAACAAGAATAAGGGATAATAGTTGGGCAAGAGGTTGAAGAGATCTAAGAGTAAGAGTTATATTAGGGCATAACGCAAGCAAATTGGAATCTAGTGCAATAATAAACCTTAATAAATGCTAATGTAAGAAAAATATTCCATAAAGGTGGAAAGAGAATCCATCTACCTACCCATTCTCAGATATATATCCAACCCAGAGTTCAGACTTGTCCCACGGCATGTTGGGATGACCCCATTCAATCCATGCCACCCGTTCTCCTTTGTGATCAACCCGCGGAAAAGCGTAGAAGTCATTGCCTCCAACTAATACTTTAGGTTCTGCATCATAAGTGGAGTTATTTTTATTACAGGGTAAAAGGCCAACCGTCCATTAAAACTAAAGGAGAAGACCTACCTCAAACTTCTATCAGCAAACATAAAGTAAATAATTTGGAAACTCAACCACCTATCTAAAAAGGATCACGGTCCAAGAACAGATGCAATGCTTACCTTTTATATGGTCGCCACAAAGATCAATAGAAACAATTGTTGTGGTGCTATTGGTACTACTTTCACGACGATCTAACAGAGAAAAGTAATCACAATTTATGATTAGCAACTAAGCTGAAGAGAAGAATGTGCAAAAAAAAAAAAAAAATCCACAGATACATTGTTTGAAAAAACGAAAAAGATGAATTCATAGCCTACCTTCCATCACTGAAAGATACCGATTAAATCGAGAATCAAATACTCCATCAGCATAGCACACAAGTGGTCCATTATAGTCTGGCGTGACTGGAATAGGAGCTGAATCTGCTTGAACAATGAACAAAGTAAATAAAATATAATTAAAAAAAATTCACTACAAAAAAACTAAAAGGATTTTTTCGAAACTAGTCTTATTATTTAGGGCTTATACAAAAACTATTCATGCTGATTCCAAATTCTCAATTTTAGTTTATATGTTTGGAAAATGCCCAAGTTGAGAATTTTCGCCAGAAATGACAAAAGTTAACAGAATTAGCCACGTAACCATTAAATTTGAGGATTTTGACCACTTTTTCATTATTTGACCACTTAAATCAAACATGAACCGGAGTAGGGTGGTGGAAACTATGTTATGCCACCACAATAGTAGTAAAGTGGTAATTTCATGTGGTCAAATATCTAAAATGTTATCAAAATCCTAAAATTCAATGATGATGTGGCTAATTTAAAAAATCATTCAAATCTCTGATGACAATTAAATTCAAATTGGACATTTGTCAAACATGCAAGAAAATTGAACCAGTTTCTTAGTTTTGAGTTTGCCCAAAACCAAAAGTCAGGCTTCAAGGATTATATTTCTATTGAACTGCCTGATAACGAGGATTTTAGTAGTTAAAAGAAACTCATTTAAGAAAACTTCAAACTAACCTAATAGTCAAACAAACTCAAATCCAAAGGGATGAACATCATTAGTAATTTAAAAGAAATGACCAGAAAACGAGAGATTGACCTTGGGATGAAACTGACAGCTTGTACAGTCTTTGATCCTTGTAATTCGAAAAGATAACAGAGTCCCCAAAAATGCTGAAAGCCCCACCACCATATTCTTGCACAACTGTCCTCACTGCATAATCTTTCGGTGTAACATCAACTGGTGTTTCCTCGTCGCTCTCTGCTTGTCTTACCAGCACAGTTCTTCTGGAATACAAATGCAATAATACATCTTCATTTTCCATAGAGATAGCTAAACTCTAATCCAAATCTATGGTTGAGTTTGTATGGGGTATTCAAAATGAATGGATTTCAAATCCACTCAAAAAAATAGATTCAAAATCAACCCATATTTCTCAAATATTAGTTCAAAATAAAAATGATGGGTTTCAAATTTATATCAATCCAAACATCACCGGTGGATTTACCACTATGGGTTAAAAATCCCTCCTCAAGTCTCTCCATCCAAACACAACCTAAATTATTTTCCATGAAGCATAAACTCTTGCTCCTCCTCAAGAAATATTACATACCAAATTAGTGCACCAGTTTCAATATATTTAGATTGCTTACTAACAAAAACACACTTCTTCTGAATAAATATCCCCTCACCATTTCAGTATCTCTGCCTACAACAACAGATAACTATTTCTTTCAAATACAAAGTAGCAAAGAACAAATCCCGGAAGCACAAAAACGACGTAGTTTCAACGGTAAAGATAATCCCCAAATTAAGTGAGCAAAACAATAAGTCAAACAAGCAGCAAGCACAGGACGACATGAAAACGCACCCAGATTCCTCGGGTCGGGATTCAAGCCAATAGAGGCGGCCGGAAGGGTCAGAAGCAAAGCCGCCGAGGCGTTTATCTGAGCCGGAGACGATGTCGGCAGTGATGGGGGACTTCCAAGAACCATAGGGAGCGGTGAGCTTGGTTTCTTCTGCTCCAGTTCGTGCGGTTTGTGAAGCAGAAGACATGGTTATGGTTGAACGGAATAATTGGGGGAAAATGGGAAATCCAAATCCAAATCTTGAAACTTGGAAATGCAAACGGGAAATGGGAGAATGGGAGTAACGAGTGAGAGTGGCGACTCCACAAAATGCCATTTGCAATGCTTTATTCTAATTTTCATATTTCTATTCTTTTTATTTTCACTCAATTTCTTTTTACTAGGAATTATTCTATCTTCACCATTTTTTAGAAGAAAACTATGTTTTGACTTTAATTCTTTAGTTGAAATCTCTCATGCTCCATTTCAATGGAATATTATATAATATTTTGGATAAAACATAGTTAGAGCAACTCTGCACATTCAATTCGTGGGTGGGGTTTGAATCCGGATCGATTCGGATTTGTGTATTTTTGCTCTAACATTTATGTTATATAGTCATATTTTAATATTATATTAGAAATATTTTTATGTTTAGATATCATAATCTTAATACACTGTTATAGCTTTTTTTAAAAATATCATAGATCGTTACACTGTGTTGTTAGTCATATCTTTATGTTATATTAATCATGCTTTATGTACAAATATCATATCATTATGTAATACTTTAACTGAAGAAAAAAAAATTCTAATTTCAACACAATTTGTACATATATGATATTACTTATACACTTATAGATATTATACATACTTTTATATCCACACAATCATACTTTTGTTTAATACGAGTATCAGCACATGCGTCACATGTGGATGATAAATTATTTAAATAAAAATATTATAATACTATTAACCTTAAATAAAAATTTTTATAAGGTTATACAATCTTTATTAAATTAAATTAAATTAAAAAATGTATAGTATATTAAAGTCCTACTCATGATAGAACTCTGTATGATTTTAGTTTAGAATTCTTTTGTAAAATTATCTAAATATGAAAATCATGAATTACTATTATAACCTTAAATAAAATATTTAATAAGGATATATTAGACAATCCATATTTTGTAAGAAATATCCATACTTTTATATAGCTAATAGATATAAATGTACAACAAACATAACTAAAATGTATGAAATGTAGCTATTTATAAATATGTTAAAGTATAGCTAAAAGTTCTAAAAATATAACTAATATAACGAATTAACTACATAATTTTTTTTGTAGTATAGTTATAATCTATTGTGAGTTCGCGAGAATATTTATTAATATATTGTTTGTATTGTATACAACAATTTGTGTTATGCATCTAATTATATAAAAGTTATATTGCAAAAATATTATATATATATGTATTTTTTTTTGACATTTTTTTAGAAATCAATGACAGATGATATATATATATATATATAGATACGCATTTTTAAAAGAAGATTATATATATGTAACTTTTAATTGTATATTAATAAAAAAAAACTATTACTTATGACAATATTAATAAAATGTCATATATATAATCTCAGTTCAATTGATCGCATTATTAATTGTTAAAACTGCAGAAGGAAAACAAAACTAGATGACTAAAAGACTATGTTTTTAATTAAAAAAATTGATCTCAACTATAAAGTTAAGATTAAAATTATTGCCTTTTTTCCCCGATTACAATTTTGCAATAGCTTTTATGAAGACAACCTATTACTTTGTTGTACCGCGTATTATGAAGACACAGAACGAATAAGGAATAACTTAGTCACCAAGTTCCCATTTTTGACTTAATACCAAATCTTTCTCCTTAATTAAACCCCATTTGAATCTCCTAAAGTTCACTTTCTTGTATTCACACCTGTAAAACCTCACCCTTTGACACCAAAAACCCCACAAAAAATACAAGCAAAACCCTTTTCAGTTTCTTGTTTCTTTCAAGAATAAAAACCCTTCTCGATTTCAGCAAAAATAGCCCAACTTTCTTGAGAAATCTTCTCCTTAAACAAGAATGTTGAAGCTTACAATAGTTGGGAGGGTAAGTGATGGAGTACCTTTAGCACAAGGCCCAAGATATATGAATGAAGAGAATGATAACATCTCTACTTTGAAGCAACAAGGAGAATTCTTGCTCGGAGAAATCTCAAGAGGGGCCTTGACACCTTCCAAGATGTCCATTTTCTTGGATCACCATTGCTTCTAGTATGATATCCCTTTTTCTATCTTTTCAATTTGTGCAAGTTTATGTTACGTTCTTGATTTATGAGTGTGTTATATCAGGTATGAATGTCTTTGTTTTTTTTGTTTCTTTCAGTTACATGGTTGAGGATAGAATCTGTTACATGGCACTCTGTGATTTAATGTATCCAAGAAAGCTGGTTTTCCATTATTTGCAAGATTTGCAAAAGGAGTTTAGCAAGTTTGACATGGAACTGGTTGAGAGGATTATCAGGCCATATAGCTTAATCAAATTTGGTAATTGTGTGTGTTTCAATCAGTATTTGCTTAGATTTTCTTTTCAATGTGGAATTAACTATATCTTGTTTTGTTGAATGCTGAGATGTTCTACATCACCATTTCAAGAATATATTTTTTTGCCCATTTCGATTGATTTCGAATACTAAATTTGTGGTCCTTCATTAGTGAATGTGGGCTAGCAATAGATAAAAACACGTTTGATGATTTGGGATGTTTGGTATTATTGATTGCAGATGGTATAATTGGGAATATTAGAAGGAAATATGTAGACACAAGATCACAGGCCAACTTATCAAAGATAAACTCTGATGCTTCTCAAGATGTTGATGTTTTGTCAGAGAGGTTTTCACAAATAGTGAAACAAAGCCGAAGATTGGGTATGGTTTTGTCGATTCTCATTGAACTCTGATTCTTGATATTGTCACGGGAATTCATTTTTTTGCAATGAACTTTCAGAACTGTTGGATAGAATGAGTGAAGCACATTTGCATGCTTCTCCAATTTGGTGTTCCAAAAGGCTCGAGGTATGGCATTTAATCGAAAAGTAAAAGCATGTTCATCTGCTTCTTACCATATACCAGACTATACAAATTTGTAAGTTTCTGTCGCGATTTTTTCCCAGATTATTGCTCTGAAATGGATCCCAATCGGGCTAGTTCTAGCTGTTGCAACTGTGATCATATGGGCAAACCTTCACAGAGATCACTTATTATCTGGTTTCTGATATTTCTAATAAAGTATAATCTTGTTCCGATGTGTTTTTTAACGTTTAGATAACAGTTGGATGATGATATTCATAACTTTGAGGTGTAATCTAGCTTTAGCAACATGTTATATGAATATTAATTTGAATTCTTTCTATCATTCTATTAGCTGATATTGAATGTACTTCTTTATTAACCTTTCCTTCCATAACAAATTTGAGTCGTTGAAAAGATCGTAAATGTTAGTTTCTATCAGTTATTTTGGTGATTTTTATCTATAGGGGGTGTGTGTGTGTGTGATTCGGTTCAGTTTGATGTTTCGTTTTCAGCTGAATAGTACACTCCCAAGTTTAACCAATTAAGAGTTAAGAGTAGAATTGAAGATGGAAAATGAAATATGAGGTATGATATAATGCCCGCAATTTCTTCCTCCCAAATACTATAGGGTTCAGTACATTTCTGTCAACTTTGAACGAAAAGTCGAAGAAATGGTGTTAAGGTCACAGAACGTAGGGTATCGAAAATGAAAAAAATGATATAATTTGGATACAAAAATTGAAATTAAGCGAGTAATTTAAGTTGGGAAAAAAGAAAGAAAGAAAGACTTATTTTATTTACATTAAAATTAGGAAAAGTTAAATCGGAGAACATGTTCTCATTTCTGAACTTATTACAGAACCACTCTTTGTTGTTGATAAGAAAACAGAGAATTACAGCTTCTCATGAACAATAACCACTAATTTCCTGCATACTTTTTCGTTATATTCAATTCGCAATTTATTGAATCTTGCCACAAATTTCTCATATATTCATGTCATCACAACACAAGTTAAACATTCCTGGAAAATAATCAACCAAGCCACTTCCCAAGATCATCTGGTCCTCAAAGCTGAATGGCAATTGCAGCATATCTTCAACACTAAGAGTGTTTGGTTTAGGATGCATTGATTCATTGCTGAATGCCCCTTCATTTATCCCTAGATCATGGGCCGAAGAATCTCCAAGGTTGTAGTCGAAAGTATGCTTGAAGTCGGCTTCATTGACAGAACTCGGAGAATCCCAGTTCTGGCTCCCCGAGTTCTGGCAATGAAACTGGTCTAGAGATAGCCACTCTGCAAAAAGAACTTTTGGTAAATTGCGATTTTGAGTCCCTCTCGATTCGTGCTGCGTGGATTGGTCTGTGTCGAGGGTTGATGCTTCCGTGTTTTCGCAAGATTCATAGCTAGAATCTTGGAGAGGAAAAAGTGAGGTTTCTGATCCTTGCACACATTCTTTCTTGATTGGAAGTACTTGTGTTTTGGATACTCGTTTCTTAAGATAAGAATGCCAGTGGTTTTTTATCTCATTATCAGTTCTTCCAGGTAAATGATGTGCTATCTGAGACCACCTGATATATATGCAAAAATGATTTATGTTATAATGTGTTCACATCAGTGTTTTCATAACCGAATCGGTGATCAAACCGGTCTGGCCACCGGTTGACGGTTCAAACGGTAGATCGGTTGAACCGCCGGTCCAACCGGTAAAATGATCTTTGTCTATTTTTTTCAATATTATTTATGTTACAATAAAAAAATATATATATACACTTATAAGATTTATATTGAAATAAATACAATTAAGTCACAAAATAGCAAAACTAAAGTCATAAAGTGTCATACTACATGCCCCATAATCCATAATGAAGTTTCAAACTAAAATATTAAATGCTAAAATTTAGATAGATAAAATGACAAAGTAAAAATCTTGATAATTTGATCAAATCACATCATCTCCCTCAACCATTTTGCATAGAAGTTTTGGAATTTGGAGAAGGATATATTTAATTGTTTATTAATTTATAAAGAATTTTTTTAATTTTAAGTGAAAAATGAAAATGTAATTATAAAAAAAGAATAGTCAGCCGGTTTTCCGATTTTTTAGGTTATAACCGGTTCGACCGGTTTTTGCTCAATTTTCCCTGGTTGACTGTCAAAAAACGATTATTATGTTGTTTTCGAAACGGTTTCAGCACCGCTTCCCGGTTGAACCGACCGGTCCAATCTGGTTATGAAAACACTGGTTCACATTTCAATTGCATCTTTCATTTAAATCATCACAAGCTTACTTCTAAAGTCATTCGAAATTTGACTCGAAAAACATGACACGCTTGGTCTAAAGATGGCAGCACTGATTGGCACTTTGTGTGAATAAAAGATGAAACACCAAATTAAAATAAATAATTCAGTTCGATGAGACAAATGATGTAAATCATGGCCGATGACATTTAGGGACAAAAATTGCAAACACAAGATTAAATTTGGAAGTTATTAATTAATAGGGGATCAAAAATGGAAATGTTCCATAGGTTGGAGACTTATTATTTGGCAAATTTAATTGTGACATATATTCAAACATCTTGAGGATTGGTAGGTAGGATGATCTTATAATATGCCTAGTTTACTTTTGATTAATTATTATACTGAGATTAAAAATAAGTGAGCAGGTGTAAGTCAATGTTTAAGTTTCTTGTTGGATTAATTCCAAGCAAATAATTTTTTTTAATCGAGGTTCAAATCTTAATCCAACAAAAAATAATCCATTTAGGTAAAAGAACTGTAGTACGAAATACATTAAATGTTCAATAATATTCTGTACAAAAAATGAAATAATTTAGTCGTTGTTCTTAAAAATATATTATTTATTGTGAAAGCTCTGTAAGAATAAAGTTAAAATCATTTTCGTCTCAATTATCATAGCTTTCATATTGGGCTTCACAAGTATAATGATTTTCAATTTAATCCAACAATTTAAGAATTAATCTATTCGATTTTGGTCTGGAAATTTTGATTTCGGTCTGAAAATTTGAATTTCATCAGAAAATATCACGTGCAATGCACGTAATCCCAATTTTTTATTATTGGCACGTTTCAAGTCATTTCTAGGTCATTGGAAAGCCTCGATTCCACAAAATTTGACTGAAATCAGATAAAGTTTTAAATTATAGGATTATGATAGGAAGACACCATAATTATAGTTATGTGACAAAAAAAACAAAACGATTTGAAGAAATAAAAATCTTACTTGTTTCCTAGTATTTGATGAAGGGTCAAAATGATGTCCTCTTCATCTAAGCTAAAGGGCCCTCGTTTTAACCCTGGCCTTAGATAATTAATCCACCTTAATCTGCAGCTCTTTCCATTCCTTTGTAACCCTGCCATTCAATAAATCATTAAATAATAACCATGATAACAATAATTATTATAATAAGATAATTAAAAGGTAGTTGGAACAAATTGTATTTTTCTAATATCTGTAGAAGATTTCACTATATAATTTATAAAACACAATATTCTTTGGGAGTTGACTTTAGTCACCATCCTAGTGGTTCAAAATTAGTCTAAGTAGAGACGTAGAGAAATCATTAGCTGAAGTCTAAAAATGTTGTTAATTAATTAATTAATACTTCTGTTACGTTATTCTCAATGGACCTTTGTCTATTCAAAGTCACACGCGTGATACATTTAATTGGTATTTTTACATTATTCAAATATTTACTATAATCTAACATATATTTTGTAATGTTTGACTCTCCTATTTACCTGCTGTCACACCATGAATTTCTTCAAATGTTACGAGCAGCTCATCTTCATTTTCACACGTTAGTTAACATGTCGCTTCATTGAATTAGTTCGTTGAGAAAGTCTCACGAGAGTCCTATATTAATTGCTCTCATGACATGAAAATTAGCACAATATTGATATCATGACTATAACGGTGGCGCAAAACTAGTTCCATTCTTTCAAGTTTTACAATCCAATCATATATTTTTTATTTACTTCGAATCTAGTCTCAAATACAGCAACTGCTATAGGAAATTCATGTGCTCTGCATGTAAAAATCTACGACCCAAATCTTAACGAGTTACCAAAAATTAAAAGATAACAAATTTCAAAGCAGTTATTAATTTTCAAGCATCAACCATGGTTGTCATATATCCATGATCATGTCATTGTAACCACTAGAAGACCAAGGAAAATGAAGTCCATTTTATTTGCTATAGACATGCACACACACAATTAAAACTATATACCTGCATTGGTAGGAATGGAGCTCCAACAGCCATGGCCATGCTTGAGAACATAGTTTTTGAGCTTCAAATCTTCATCTGGAGACCAAAGCCCCTTCTTGTGCTTCTGCTTCGTCTTCTCCGACCTCTTCTTGCAACCCATTCTCTCTCTCTCTCTAGATCTATATATATTTATATGTACATAGATATTCCATGAAGAATGAATGAATGTGAGTGATATTGTTTGTAATGATGTGAAGAAAAAAGAATGAAGAAATGATATATAAGTTTGAGATGGGGATAGCAATGAGTTTGGACTAGTATTTAAAGAAGGATTGGTTGGACATTTTTTTTTAGTTAGAGAAACAATAGTTTATTCTATTAAAAATGGTTTTGACATTAACAACCTACTTCTCAATTGATCAAGAATTATGCAGGCTTTTATTTGTTTTTTTCAAAAAGAAATAAATATGTTGTAGTGTTGGGGAAAAACTCGATTAATTGACCTTTGGATTAGAGAGCTTAATAATTAAGTGTCCCTTTAATTTAGGTGAATTTATTGTGAGACCTTTCTTGTATTGTCATTAGGCATGCTTAATTAAACCTACTTGATAGGAATTAGCTACTAACTCTCTTTAATTCCCTCTCTCATCTATAATCACCATTATACATTTCTCAAACACTGTACTCAATCACCAGTATTAATTAATCATGAAATTTTACACTTATTATGCTCTGATTTATTTAGCTTTTATTTCGTTGATCGTTTTCATTATAATCAGAATGACCTAATAATTTAGATCAGTTCAAATTCTTGAATTTTTTGCGTTATATAGTTAAGGAAAATTCCACATTAATTTTTTAAATTTAAACTAATTTCTGTCATAATGTTTTGAACTGATCGAAAGTTTGGCCCGAAAATGGCCACATCCATTGTATACTTGATGGAAACTGTCGGTTTTTTCACTTTTGAAGGAAATAAATTTCACCACAAATTTTTTTTTTTTTTTTAAAGGAGAAATGACTCAGACATACTATAAAATTATAAAACACATAAATATAAACTATTTATTGATCCCAAATAACAGACAAGAAAAAACTTTAAATTTTATTTTAAAAAAAATCTGCAGTAAAGTTTATCTTAAAAGTTAAAAACACCATATGATATCTAAAAGTGAGAAAATAAATTAATTATGGAAGCTATTTAAATAATCTGAATATTATCAAGATGAAAATGTCGGATCATCTCCATATAATGAATAAATCAATTAAAGTATTGTTGATTTGATTTATATAAGGTAAGGGAAAAATTAACATAATTGAAAGATGAGTATCGGGTCGGATACGGGTCAAGGGCACGCTTTTCTTTCTCTTTTTTTTTTTCGCGCATGGTTTTTGAAATTTTGCACCTACCAATAGGTTATGTTAGACCTACCTTGACGTTATATTAGACATACATTTACACTATGTTAAACCTACATATCTGCCCAGATTTCATACATTTTCTTTTTTGCGCTTGGTTTTTAAATTTTGGCACCTACCACTACGTTATGTTAGACCTACGTTTATGTTATGTTAACTCTACCTTTCTGCCCAAATATCATACTTTAAATTTTTTTTTAAAAAACCCTAGATTGCCCACATGTACCATTACGTTGTATTAGACATACTTTTATTTATAGTTAGAGCTACCTTTGTGTTATGTTAGACCAATAGGTAGGTCTAACATAACACAAAGGTAGCTCTAACTACACATAAAGATAGGTCTATTTGAGCAAACTTGGATGAGCTTCAGCGCGAGTTCTAGTCGCGTGGGGCACGTACACGCGCGGTAGGGTCCAAGCATAAACCTACCTAATTTGATAAAGAGATTATATAAGAAATAATTTAGTTTGAAAAAAGTCCATAAATTTTAGATTCTGTTTCACTTTTATTTTAAATTATTCATGTATAAACATTTTGTTTGCTAACTATTAATCACTTATAAATGGTTTTAAAAAATAAATTTCCATTTGTTTGCTAATTTTTTAATCACTTATAACTGTTTTTTACTTCTATTTTTAAATTCGCTAAAACTCATGTGCCACGCATTTCAAACACGGTTGTGTTCCAGATATGGTTGATCATGCGCGACATTAGAGTATAAGTATATCTTTTTCAACTATAAGACATCCCCAGCAGTGCCCAAAAATTAAGATTTGTTTACTTCAACAATGCTTTAAAAGTTCACACTAAATTATCACAACCGTCAATCTTACGTTGGATTCTTCCGTCAAAATATTTTATTATGTTTTTCTTCTATTTTATGGAATATTACATAGTATTCTCTTTTATTGTGACGAATAGTGCACATTGTTGGAGATGAATGTCAATTACAATATGAAAATAATGCAAAATTTGTACTATCTTTTTGTGCACTAGTGGAGATACCCTAAGTATGTGTTTTTTGTTGTGATTTTTTTTCCTGACAAATTCTCCTGTGAACCAAGTCCACGGATTTAAATTGGTGCAACTGGGGCGATTCGACCAGGATCCAGACATCTGAGTTTTCCTTTTGGAGATACCCTAAGTATGTGTTTTTTGTTGTGATTTTTTTTTCCTGACAAATTCTCCTGTGCACCAAGTCCACGGATTTAAATTGGTGCAACTGGGGCGATTCGACCAGGATCCAGACATCTGAGTTTTCCTTTTTTGTTTTGTTTCAAGTTGTTACCTTTATATTGTAAGAATGTGATATTTATGTTATATAAGTGTGACATTATTTTATATAAGTGTGACCTTTATATATAAATGGTATGACCTTTATGTTAAGTAATTTAGGAAAAAAATTAAAATTTTCAGGTTTTTTCGTTTTAGGTTGAGACATTTATATTGTATTGTTGTGACCTTTAGGACAAAATTCAAATGTGGCCCTGTAGGATTGGGCCAATGCCGATTTTGGCTCATATGTTTTGAAATACAACAATAAAAAGTTTATAAACAATCCTCTTTGTTAGTTTGAATGGACGGAAAACGCTAAATGCCACGTAATTAGATAAAATAATACAAATTAAATTAAAATAAGATGTCACATCATTAAAATTAAAAAAAATTCAAAAATACAAAAAATTCTCAAATCATCATCCTTCTTCTTCAACCATTCCCTCACTGTGGCCCAATGGGATCAACCCTTCTGCATCATCCTTCTTCAACCCAAATAATCATACAATATGACACCGCCACCCGATGGGATCAACCCTTCCCTTACATTTTCCGATGTCCTCTTAGTGAACGACGACGGTGATGAAGGATTATGGCTAACTGAAATTCTCTTTCCCTTCTCCGACGAGCACCGATCTCCGTCTCTCTGATCGGGTGAGCCGCCATCGCAGCGTCGCAGCAGCCGTCTCCCTCTGGTGCCCTGGCCGAGAAGCATTCAGAGCGTTTACCGATGGTGGAGGTGGACGACTGAAGTGAAGATTGATTTGGGAATTAGGGGTTTACCTTGCCGCTAACTGAAATTCCCTTTCCCTTCTCCAGCGAGCACCGATCTCCGCCTCTCTGATCGAGTGAGCTGCCATCGCCGCGCCG
Organism: Scutellaria baicalensis; assembly: GCA_005771605.1. Lineage (NCBI taxonomy): Eukaryota > Viridiplantae > Streptophyta > Magnoliopsida > Lamiales > Lamiaceae > Scutellaria > Scutellaria baicalensis. The sequence continues at coordinate 73,806,292 of CM016721.1, read as the reverse complement.
CGACAGCCGTCTCCTTCCGGTGCCACGGTCGAGAAGCATTTGAAGCGTTTTCCGATGGTGGAGGTGGACGACTAGGGTGGATATTGATTTAGGAAATAGGATTGCAATTAGGGATGAAATTCAATGTAGGAATTAGGGGTTCGATGGGCCCACTTAATTTCAAACCCCTCCAAATTTTAGGAAATGACGGACACGTGTCTGGCTCGTGATTTTGCCCTGTTAGTTTTTAACGGAAGTTTGCATGTGGGTCAAGTTTGATTAATTGTGGGCCAAAATCAGCCCAAGCCCAATCAGACCTTTATATACAAATATTATAACCTTATGATCCATAACTCAGAAAAAAATTAAAAAAATCATAAAATTTTCAGCACATTTTTAAGATATACATACATTTTATGTGATATTATGCATACATTTATGTGATATTAGTTGCACCTTAATATATGACATAAATGTGCATCTAATATCACATAAATGTGCAACTAATATTAAGTAAAGGTAAATATGTATAAATTTTGCTAAAATTCTTCATTATTTTTTTCTAAGGTAGAGTATATAAAGGTCACACTCATATAACATAAGATAACAGCATGAAGCGAAAAAATAAAATTAGAAAAAAAAAGTGTGTGGATCCTGGTCGACCCGGACCCAATCCGAATTGTATGCACAAGAGACCAACTCTTTTTCCTCACGTATGGCCATGCCTTGAGACACAGTTTGACCGTATAGGAAAAAACAAGAGCACTCTATGACGCACATTTATATCCCGGGACACGCTCGATAAAAATATATAATTTTTATCTAATATATGTCTTTTAAAGTCATAAATATGTGTCTTTTTTAATCGACAGTGTCTTGGGCATCACCGTGTCTTTTTAAGATCAATTTACTTTTTTTACTTTCAGCATTTAAGTTCTTAATCCAACACCAAGTTTCACCCAACAAAAAAAATATATATTTATTGGCCTTTTTAATATGATTATTTTATGATCTTTCCCCCCTCTTTCTCAAAATCTTTTGAATGTATTGTTGAGTTATAATTTAGAATAATAATATATTAAAATGCATGAATCAATATGTTAAGGTAAAAACTTTTATGCACCGGTTGCACGGATCTGGAATCCGTGCAACCGGTCGAAACGCGCCCAAAACGTGCTTCCACGCGCCTCCCACGAGTCTGTACACGCTCCTACGCCCTGAACACTTGTGCTGAAGCTCACCCAAAATTCGCTCCAATAGACCAACATTTGTGTATAGTTAAACCAACCTTTATATATAGTTAGACCAATCATGTGTAAGTAGGTCTAACTATATACAAAGGTATGTCTAACGTATATAAAGGTATGTTTAACTATATACAAAGGTATGTCTAAGTATATATAAATGTATATCTAACACAAAGTAAATGTATGTCTAACATAACGTAGTGGTATGTGCCAAAATTCAAAAATCAAGCCAAAAAAAAGACAAGACATGAAATATGGGCAGAACTGGTATGTTTAACATAGCTTAAAGGTATGTCTAACATAACCTATTGGTATGTGTTTTTTTTCAAAAATCATGTGCGAAAAAAAAAAAAAAAGATGTGGTCCCCCAACCTGGATCCAACCCAGATCTAAGATCCATGCACCTGATTAACAAGAGACCTACTCATATGTTAAAGTTTTTACTTTTTAATGGACTCACATATCGTAATTAAGTATTATTTGGTGATTATCATTTACAATTAAAATTTTCAAAATCAGAGGAATATACGATGATTCATAACTAAGTGAATATATATAATTTTTATATATATATTTAGGAAAAATAGTTTTTCAATTGGATTTTTCAACTAATTTTATGTTTCATATTTTGGAATTTAGTCATCTATATTTAAGAATTACATATGTTGACATTGAATTATAATTTTAACACACAAAAAAAAAAAAAAAAACAGTTTTTTCGTTAAATTGGAAGACTTATTAACACTCTTTTTTTAAATATAGAGAGGACTAAAAATCAAATGAAAGATAATGATGAAAAATTCAATGGTCCCAAAAAAAAAAAAAATGTCCTTCACATATTGAGATTTTCATATATAAAGATCACAAAAGCTCATGTTTGAGAGATTTTCATGTATTTAACATGATCATAAAATTATGTAAAATATTGAGATTTTAATATTCGATTTTAAGTGATTCAACTTATCCCTTGTTAAAAAATGAGTTTAACAACCTGGTCAATTTACTACAAGATACAAGAGAAGACAGCTCACTAGAAAACTAGATACAATTGAAGCTGAAAATAAAATAATTAATATATTCTTCTTTATAATCTAAAAACAAAACCGATAAAATATTTGTATTCCAAAAAGTGATTTATAGAATGAATCGGTTGGAATATTATATAAGCGTGAGAAAAAACCCATAACAGATAAATACATCTCAATTATCAAAAAATTAAAGATTCAAAAATTCATTTTTTTGGATGTATTTTGTATTTTCGGGATGTAAATAGTTTAAATCATAACCAAAACATTGTGAATTATGGGGGGAATTATTTTATTATTAATTTATATTTATTTCCAAACTGCATAGTAATCGAATTAATTACAATAATTTTGATTACCTTTGAAAAAATTCAATTATATGTCGATCATACAACACAATGATTAGCATTTTGATTTATGATATAATTAAATATCATTATTCTATGACAGATAAAGAGAAATCATGGCGTGGCATGTCCTAATTTTTCAATAAACAACAAATAATTTCTCATTTCATGTCGAAAAAGAATCTGAGAAATGTCGAATTCAACTATTCTTAGTCTACAAACTTAATTGATCAAATAAATTTAACGTATCCTTAAATAAATAAACAAAATGATTTCAAAAAAATAAATAAAGAAATGAATTAAATCTCAAGCTCCTAGAGAAAAATCCCTTTGTTTATGTGACTTGTACCAAAAGTTATATAACATTTATTTAATGTTTTCAAATCACGGTTTATTCTCTCTAAAAGATTCAGAATAATAGGACCTTTTCTTTCAATTAGCTGATTCATAAGTAGTTAGGTTTGGTGAAGAAATTAAAAAATTCACACAATTGATATCAATTTGTTTAATAGATATAATTGTGTGAGATATCAGTTTTAATATCCACAGTCAAAATCTATATATTTTTCACACAAAATTATATTTATGAGACAATTTAATTAGCAATTGTTATTTATTTATTTATTTACTCTAATAAATTTGAATTTGCCTTTAATTAATGTAAAATCCTGAGTATATAATTTTAGGTGATTTTTCAGAAGAGTTTATGATAAGATAATCAGATTTTTAGCAATATATATATATATATATATATATATATATATAATATGAGATATCAGTTTTAATATCCACAGTCAAAATCTATATATTTTTCACACAAAATTATATTTATGAGACAATTTAATTAGCAATTGTTATTTATTTACTCTAATAAATTTGAATTTGCCTTTAATTAATGTAAAATCCTGAGTATATAATTTTAGGTGATTTTTCAGAAGAGTTTATGATAAGATAATCAGATTTTTAGCAATATATACATATTATATAATATATATATAATATGCATATTATATATATATAAATATAATATATATAATATGCATATTATATATATATTATATAATATGTATATATATTATATATATATATAATATGGGTCGTATTCTTAAAACATCTTAAGCCACACACGAGGTCAACCATTTCCATACATTAATTGTTTACGAGGAAAACAATTATTCAGGTTTTAAAAATCAGATTGAGGTTTTACTCTCTCTCTCTTTTTTTTTTTTTAAATCCATTTCATTTGATAGTTCAATTTGTTTTTGGAAATATATTGGAATAATTCAGAGGGAAAAGAGAAATTAAGATATTGGGAGTTCATACTTTCAATTCTAGTCTTCTATTTAGTAATTTGATACATAGTCGTCGATATGTATTTCATTCTCATCACTAATTAATAAACATCTCGTGGATTACATGATTAAAATAAAAAACAAAAGTGAGACTTTATTTCTAACAGTTTAATATTTCATGATTTGATATCTTATATTTTATTTCAAACAAAATTGTACGCTCAAAATGAGTGAGAGACCTAAAAATTCGATCTTGAAGGTATAACTAACAACTTAATAACAAAAAAATCACACTCTAGCTAACTGAGACTGTTTTACACACCCATGAGAATGAGCTCCATTTAATCAAATGTATAGAGATAACATGCTTTAACTTAATTATAGTGTGTGATAAATTTGATTAAATTTAGTCTCATAAGTTAATCCCTAAAACAGTACCAAATTTTGGCTTAAAAAATAAAATAATTTACGTAACATCTTTTAAATTCTGACGCATTGCATTTTTGTGGATGTCTTTCACATGTAGTTTGTTAACTTGATACAACTTGACTCTAAAGAAAAACCTAACACAAAAAATCATGTAAGACGAGACGGATCTTTGTTACCCATGAATTAAATTCATATTCACAAATTTTCATATGAATCCGTCTCACGAAAATAGATTTGTGAGTCGGTCTCACACAAGACCTACTCAAAACCTAATCGATTAACCACAAAATAATTCACTTCTATTATTTATATTTTAGAATTGTGTTTAGTAGTTTCAACATTTCTGAATACATTTTTCTATGCATGTTACTAAATTAACAATCATAAAATACATTAACTTAATTGTAAATTATTAATATACCTTTATAAAATTTCCAAATTTATGGTGGACAAATGACCACTTGGACTTAATGTGAGTTGTCCGTCCCCATTTAAATAACACAAAAAATCATATGAGATGGTCTTACGGATAGTTTTGTGAGACGATTCCTTATTACCCATGAATTTAACTCATATCCACATATTTCCATATGAATTGCTAAGTGTGGGTTATGAATTGACCCGTCTTATGAAAAAAGATCTGTGAGACGGTCTCACACAAGCGAGCTACTCTTTAAATAATTTGCTAGCTATGAAAAAAACATATATTTTGAAGGTATATTTTTAAGAATGTACAATCTCACTTCATGAGATGAGTTGGGTCGTGTCAAATATAAAAATATATAATACTTTTGTATGTATTAGGTAATACATTTCTGTATATTAATAGATGATATTTTGTATGGGAAAAATTCAATTTTAGTCCATTTAAAAAGCTATTGTCCAATTTTCATCCACCATGAAAGCGGTTTTCAATTTTAGTCCAATTAAGCCAAAAATCGTCACTATTTGGTCCATTTTTGGCTTAATTGGACTAAAATTGAAAACTGAAAATGGAAAACCGCTTTCATGCTGGACGAAATATTGACAAAACTGGACCAAATAGTGACAATTTTCAACTTAATTGGACTAAAATTGAAAACCACTTCCTTGGTGGACGGAAATTGGACAATGCCTTTTTAAATGGACTAAAATTGAATTTAACCATATTTTGTATTATAGAATGTGTTTTGAGTTGAATTAGACTATAAGAAAATATATAATATTTTATATGTACCACGTAATACTTTATGTATATCTAGTAATAGTTTCGTATGTCCCAAATCGGATCGGGTTGTCACCAAGAAAAAACATGCGGATCCTAGGTTGTCAAGAGAAAGATGTAACCCTTTATTATGTAATATATTTTATATATATCATATAATATTTTTCTATCATCTACATAAAACTCCATGATATTATGTGCATAATATATAGAAGAATATTATTTAATACACAAAAAATATGACATAATTTATTATGTTCGACTCAACCCGATCTATCTCACAGGACTCGTGAGACAGTCTTAAATAAAACCTACTCAATATTTAATCTTTTATTTTATTTCTAATACATTTGAGTGGGTGTTTGGTTGGAGGAATCAAAGGTAAGGAATGAGAATAAGGGGGAGAACTATATCACATTCATGACAATTGACATTCCTTAGTTTATAAATGAATATAAGAGAATGATTTCCCCATTTGATTCCCGCAACACCAATTGGAATGAAAATTATAAGTGAATGATAGCTATGTCCAAATTAAAATTTGTACTCATGCCTAGTAAACATTCTCTACCTTTTCATATTAATATACAAACATATTAATATAATATAGATAATATTAATATAGAATATAAGGTATATAGATTAATCTTCATATGTTTTATTAGCATATTATATAAATTATATATCAATACAATATATTTAATATGTGTATCAATTAATATATAATTATATATAGATCTTGAAAACGAACTATCAATCTACATGTTATGATGTTACAAACTTTTCTGAGTGAAACAATATTAGAAGTTATTAAAAGTTTAATTACCACATACTCTTACAAAACCATGTTACAAACTTAATTATAACACAACTTATAACACACACAATATATACTGATGTATAAAAATGGATTTGTTTGATGATTAGAGGAATTATCTAATATAATTTTTTGTGTTTTATTTGTCAAATCATATTTATAGAGTTGGAAATGATGTGTCCCAAATTATCTTTTGATGGGAGTGTTGTATATATTATTAGACTATGTTGTACTAATATCATTATTACTTATTTAAATTTGGAGTTGCCACGCAAAACAAAGGTCTAGATTACTACTTTTACCTTTAAATTTAATCAAAAAGTCAGTCACTCATTTAATTAGGTTATCCCCTTATTATAATAAATATTCATTGATTGACCTTAGCATACATATATTTATCATGAAAATTAATATTTTTGAATGTACAAGTACTATCTATCACTTCTTTTTCTAGTTTTTTTTTTTACATAAGTCAATCAGTTTAGGATGATACATAGATTCATCAAGAAAATGTCAAGGTTGGCTTTTCTTTAATTTTTTCCTAATATCTACCGACAACCTTTGTATTGATTTAAATCAAATATATATCAAGGGAAAATACGAAGATAGAAAATATAATGTGAAATAATTATTTAACCTACGTGTATAGAAAATGTCCACAACTTGAGTACTATTATACAATTCTTTCTTTCTTTGATGACGTGCCCCCAAATTAATCATCATATGGTATTAAATATATACTCTACTGGTATCATGTGTATACTCTTCAGGTATCACATGTATACTCTTATATACACATGATACATGTAGTGTACATGTATAACACCAAAAAATATAACACATATAGAGTATATATATAACACCTGAAGAGCATGTATATAACACCTAGATCTGTGTCCCTATATGTCCTAGGGGTATATAAGTTTTTTCCCTCCCAATTTATTTCTCTCTTTTTTAAACTAATTAGTTATAGTTGAGAGAGTGAGGTTAGCAAATGATGAAAGAGTGCATACATTATATATAAGGTATAGTCGTCATTCTATTTAGTTGATTAATTAGTGCTACTAGTTTTACTTGAAAGTATATGTTGATACTTGAGAAGTAATCTAGTAGTTTTCCAAAAAGTGTTTTAGTAACATGTTACTTGTTATATATTAAGAAATTTATTATATTACTTGAAAATATTAGGATTTCAGAGCACACTATACATTGGAGGCACATCAGTCCTTCTCGTACGATTAATAAGTTTAAGTCATAACAGTAGTATCTTCCGAAATTTGAACTCTATTTTAAACACTAATTTATCAATTACGTAAATTATACTTATCCAACCCCAACAATTAAAAAAAAAAAAAAAAGACAACCACCACAATTCAAATTCATTTTCACAAATTAATCTTTCATTCAAAAAAAATTAAATTCACGGAACAATCCTACGAAAGCCTATTAATAACGTGTTACTCCGTGGACTTGGGTATGCTCCCTTTTTAAAGACATGAACAAAAAGTCATTTAAAACTGTAAAATTTGATGTTATGATTAATTTGATGAGTAATCTTAAATAGAGAGTGAGAAAATGGTGGATTAATAATTAAATTAATTAGGTCCCATCAATCACTATTCATTGGCGGTGCTATGTGTTCCAATTGTATTAAAAGTGTCTCAAAATTGAAATTAAATTAATAAGTGTTTGGTAGAGATTTATGATTTTTATTTAACAAAATTAAGTTGCAATATCAAATGAGAAAAATATGAATATAAATCAGGACTCACGGAGTTTTGTCTTATAGTGCACCTTAATTTAATCTGATTAAGTTCAAACTTTATACTGTGCATATGTTTTAATTTATATTAGGGTTCATACATACATACATATATATATATATATGTAGTTTATTTAACAGATTGGCGTGGCAAAGGATACGTAAGCTTTTAATTACAATCTACTAAATAGGGTTTCTCCTAAAATAAAGTGCGTGGCTAATTAACACCCCTTTATTTCTGAATACGCCCCTTTACATTTTTGGATAAAAATAATTTTGTAAATGTTGACTAAAATATCCTTTCATATAATTTAAAAAATTAATATATTAATAATTAATTAAATCAATTGAAATTCTAATTTATTCAAACCCTAATTCTAATCAAACTACAATTCTACGTACGTTACTTAAATTTTAATCATATGCAAAATTTAATTTTGATATTGAAACTATAAGTATTTCAATTTTCTCTCATTAATTCTATAATAACAAATTTTTTACGTTTTAACTTTTAATAGCAATGGACCTTGATAATTTCATGGAGATGCAAGACGTAAGTGTTTTGCCATGTTTTGTCATAAAGAATTAAAATTTTCGATCATCTAAAATCAAGAAATTTGAAGGCAAAATCGTAAACAGTTCAACAAAAATAGCAAGAACACATTACTAATGTTCAGCCACTATATGAAGAACAACTGTAAAACATTCGATTATAAGGGGAAGAACATTCTGAATATGTTCGACCATATGTAGTCGAACATGTGAACAATGTCCTCACGTTCGGGCGGAATGATTTTTAAGAACATTACCGAGAGCCGGAAATGTTTGACCACTCAAAAATATAGATTTATATTGATTGAAGAGGTCGGTTGAAGGTGACAGCATATTTTTCAATTTTATTTGTAACTTATTTGTTATTTTTAGATAATTAAGGACAAAATAGGTAATTTAAAGGGGTGTGTATTAGAAAAAAAGACTAAACTTTAAATATAAAAGGGGGTTTATTTAGTAATGGGGTGTATTGAGAAATTAGAGGGGTGTTAATAGCCGCGACCTAAAATAAATTTGGATTGTGGTTCATAAATTGTATCCTATAAAGTTATATTTTGTGATTTTATATTGAGTAATTTTTATGTGAAACCATCTCACGCATCATTTTATGTGAGACTGGTCAACCAACAGTTCAAACTTCAGACTTCACATATGAATTTGTGGAACGCATTGGATTAGAGGATAAGAATGATTTATTTCACAAAAATTATCCATGAGAGTTTCACGTAAATTTTTGTGTTTTATATTACTTAAATTGAGATATAATCATGCTATCAAACTAAGCCCTTAAATGCCTCATAACGTAAAATATTATAACAAGTGTAACATTAAAGTTCCATATACTTGCTATACCCTCAAAAATGTTCTATACATTAAGTAGGTTTTAATGGTTACTTTCACTGGCTTACTTCAACTATAATATCTTTTTCCACTTGGATGTCTGATAAGAAATTCCAAACACCAGTTAAGTTATATTTTACGAATTTTTTTGTTTGCTACCCTACACCAATATTTGAAACAATTTCTAACCAAAATAGCAGTTGAAAAGTTCGAAAATGCAACCTACCAACATATGTTAATCAAAATGCATAGAATCATATGCCATAATAACCTCTTTTAAAGCCAAATTACAATCCTAAATCAATTTCGTGATTCCTGAAGTCTGAATCGACCCAAAATCATCCTAGGGTTTGAATGATTCTTGTTCGATTCAGGTTCCAATGATTTATCTACAACAAAGTTTCTGAAAATTTACACCAAAAGGAAAATTAAGCTAATCAACTACTCTCTCTATATTGTTATTCTATACGTATTTCGGTGACAGCAATGGAATTAAAATACACATCACTCTTAATGGTTATGTAGCTATAACAACCCTCAATCATTACATGACCTTTAAATTTGATTTGCCTCCTCCTAATTACATTCATCAAATAACAAGTTTAAAAACAAAACAAAAAAACAAAAAAGGATAACAAGGTAAGTTATTCAACAAAATACAGTTATGTTATGATCAATAATTTGACAAGTCAACATAAATACTACGTTAAAAAATACTCAAACTGTTATACCAAGCTATCGTGATTGTGATAGGTCATCCTCAGAATATAGATCTTGTTATATGAACCAATACACTATCACCAGTGGCTTTCCATCTTCTGTTGGAGTTCTACAGAGTCCGCAACGAACCTATGGATGGATCATGTTGAACTGAAACCTGGATAGCTGTTGAGGGATGGTAGATATAACAGGTCCATATCTCTGGCATAAATCAACACATAATTTCATAAGAGTTATGATCATCATAGAAGTGAAAAGCCTGCAAATGGTGGCAGAAAGGTGGAGAACATGGGTATTCATAAGATCCAACTCAATATATGGATATTTTAGAAGTCAACAGAAAAATGATATATACAATTATACACATCTCAATTGCAACTAAAATCACCTGAACATTGTCATAGAGTTCAAACAATGGAACGGCAAGAAGCTTCAAGTTCTTTGGCACCGCAAAATACTCTCGTTCAGACAGGTGCACAACAAAAAGTTTCTTACATTCCTGCAGGGAAGGGCAAAAAAAGCTCCAGTTAAATAATGATTTGAGCCACAAATGACAACAGAAGGTTCTAGAAATCATCATGATCCTACCTTAGGCTTTGTAATGTGTGGGGGGCAATAAGGGTACATGATGGTTTCGAAATTTGGTCTCCACCACATTGCCACACACTCACCAACCTGCATCAAAGTTTGTATATCACACAATAAGAATCTCAAGAATAAATTAATATAAATCTAATAGAATTCCAGAGAATAGTTAAGAAACAAGATACTTCTCAAACAACCAAACATCATATTTATGTATTGTTATGGTCAATCAGGTGGTTTAACTTGGAACCCTGATTAATATTGTTTAGATGCAGATACCAAGCAGCCACGAGATGAGCTTTGGCATTACGCTGTGAGTTGACATTAAACTACGTTGTTCTAATATCAAGCTTCTATAGCCAAAGGTAAATTTCAAAGCAAATTGAGCAGATTTCACATTATCACGATCAGCTTCTGATACTCTAAACTAACAACACATTACCTGCCAATCTGGCTGAAGAGAAGGTGAATTAGCAGCAAGTTTGCTAGATAGTTTCCTTTTCAAGCCCTCAATTTCTGTGAAGTTGAATAGAGGACAACACAAGAACTAAGCTTAATACAATTCAGCTTGGACAAGATGAATGGAACAGAAGTTTGCTATTCTTAATAAAATCAATAAACAAGTACAAATTATCATTATAAATACATAATAATGACGAAAAAATATGGAATACACTTTGTTACCATTCTCGCCTGGCTTCAACCTGCCACCTGGAAGTTTACAGAAAGTGTTTCCAATTTGCAAAAGAAGAATATGGGGATGATTATGCTCTTGTACCTGTAAGTATAAATATTTGGTTTGTTTTAGTTGGACATAAAGGTGGCCAGATTACATTTTAATCATAACTGCACTGGAATATAAGAAAGCGGGAAAGAATTATAAATAAAGGGATTAAGGATGATTTCTAATGTTCTCGTGGAATTCTAGGAGGTATAGGATTCAGACAGATACCAGGTTTCAGCCACCATAAGAGTTTTTTTAACTCGCAGACCCCTAATAAGCAGGTCTCTCACTCACGCAAGTTGCACTTCCTATAATCTAACATGCAATTAATTCAACCTCCTCAAACAGCCCTAGAGATAGAAGAACTAACATAAATTTGGTTGTAACAGATCAATGAGTGATACAATATATCACTTGGACCCTTCCCTAATCTTTGTTCCAAACCAAAGGGTAAGCATGACTGAAAAAAGGGTAAATTTATGTGCTTCACTTCATGATAAGTGATAACAGAAATAACAGTATCAGAGTCTCTTTCTATTATTAGAATAGTGTAACAAAGGACAAGGTCTTTAATGTCATCCTTGATTCCATATTTAATCAAACTATGCATTACATTCTACAATTTACAACATTACAAACGATGAAGGTTGTTAATTTTTTGCTGACTCTAAAGGATCACAAAGCATGCTCATCCAAGCATTATATAAATAAAGGAGATGGAACAAGACCCGAAATCTGAATAGTTTAAAGCAGTCTGTACAAACCAGAACTCTATTATCGTGTTACTGTGTTACATAACCACCAGATATATATTCGATTAAGAACTATAAACTAGTGCAAAGTACACTGCAGGCGGCCAAAAGAAATACCCCTCTAAGTCAAATTAGTCTAACCATTGAATATATTATCTTCAGGGAGGAACCTGAAGATTTAGTGAGAATATTCTATTAACATAAGGTTTCACCTTAACCCCATTATAGTATGGCCTTAATAAAATACTAAAATCAAGGGATCTATTTTATTCGATGAGACAATACCATAAATACAAACTACCAAAGTGCCATACTGTAATCTTATATGGCAAAATGACTGCATAAAGAATTTAAGTTAAAACATTTCTTAGACAAAAAATCATTCATTTTCTCAATATGATCAATTTCAGTTTAAGAAACTTCTACATATAAAATCGGCAGGAAAAGAAAATGCAAGACATCAATTTTACATAAATTTCACTTTCCTTGCAACCTTCCTTGCATTGTTCACGGAGAAAATGATGAATAAATGCTTAATACAATGACCATATGACTATTGAAGTTTCCAAACAAAAATCTTTCAATTGCTCCTTAAAAACACACGTATAATTAAAAATAGGCATCTTAAAACACAACCTTCACTTCAAATTTTTCAAAAGGGAAAATGGCTCTCAAGAAACTAGAGGGCCAAGAAAGATTCATAATCGTCACAAACAGATACAAATAACCCAGAAATTAATAACAAAAACAGGAAAGGAGGAGAAAAGGCATACCAGTAAAATCCCCTCGACGCTAGTTCTCATTCCTTCCTTCATGTAGCTGCAAACTCAGAAAAACCCAATACATTTCAAACCCAAAACAAAATACATTGCTAAGAGTCCAAGGATAAACCCTAGATACATGAACTATTAAACCCTAGATACAATACCTAAATTCGATCCAGGGTTTTACAATTACAAAAACATACAGCATCTAGCTAAAACAACAGATCAAAATTAAATACAAAAAAGGAAATACAAAATTCACACACTTGACTTTCATACGAGCAAGGCGATCGGCGACGGAGGTATCTTTCTCCATCTTCGGCTCTTTGGTGCCGAACGTGTAGCTTGAAAGAGGGTACGTATTCACGATCTGTGACTGTGATGTCAACATTGTATCAATAATGATGATAGAAATTTCTTGATCTCTTCCTTTTCTTGATGAAGGCAGATTGGAATGCCGAGGAGAGAATTCAGAGGTCGGCGAGCGGGAGAAAATGCAATTATTTATGGGCGAGGACTCACCTGTAAACGCGACTTTTGTTCAAATTGAAATTTGCAAAAATGCCCCAAGTAAAAAGGAATTTTTCAATAATACCCCATTGGAATGGATTAATCATAAGATTGTGTAATATGACTTTATAAGAGCATCTCCAGCACTAGCACTACTTTAGTGCAGATTTTGCACTAAAGTAGTGCAGAAACAGTATTTTCATCTCCAGCACTCTGCACTACTTTTTGCACTAAAAAGGAATATTCCATTATATTTTTAATTATGAATTTATTTAATCATATTTTTCAAATATATTATAATTGATTAACATATTTACACCTACAAGTTCTTTAATACAATTTTATTATTTATATTCAAATTGTATAAATAAAAAGTTATATGAGTAATTGAATGAAACTTAAGGTAAAATGAAAACAAAAACAACAACTTATTTTTATTGAAAGGGAAATAGATGTTACATAGTCATAATTTCTAATTTTCTGAATTAGAATATTCTTCCCACAAATGATCAATTAATGCATTTCGAAGTGCAAAATGAGCATCTGCATCTCTAATTTGTCTAAATCGACCAAGAAAATCTTGAAAGCGAGTAGGTTCATTCTCAGCGAATTCGATGTCTGGAGGTGACACTTCCAAGTTTTCTTGAATTGGAGCATTAAGATCTCGTTCATCCTCTACTATCATATTATGCATTATTATGCATGCAGTCATAATATCTTGCAAATCACTTTTCAACCACAAGCGTGCTGGATTCGCCACAATTGCAAATCTACTTTGAAGAACTCCAAATGCACGTTCCACATCTTTTCTACATGCTTCTTGTTTTTTCGCAAAATATTGTTTTTTCAGACCACTTGGTGAATGGATAGTTTGCACAAGAGTTGCCCATTTGGGATATATATTATCAGCTAAATAATATCCCATATTGTACTCTTTCCCTTGAATAACATAATGTGCTGGAGGAGCAACACCTGTAGCAAGGTTCGAGAAAAGATTAGATGTCTCCAACACATTAATGTCATTGTTGGATCCTGGCATCCCAAAATAACCATGCCATATCCATAGATCATAATCAGCCACAGCTTCTAGAATAATTGTTGGAGATCCACTTCGCCCGGCATATTGTCCTGCCCAAGCTGTTGGACAATTTTTCCATTTTCAGTGCATACAATCTAGACTGCCTAACATTCCTGGGAAACCCGTTGCTTACCAATATAAAGCAGTCTAGCAACGTCGTTAGGAGTGGGCGATCGTAAATATAGTGATGAAAATGAGATTTTGCAAGTAAATAAAATGAGATCAATGAGAAATGAGTTAGAAGAGAATGATGAAATAAAATCCAATACATGATTATTATATAGCCAACAATAGTTGAAGTAAAGAAAGCACAATCCGTGTATAGCTAAATTGTAGCCCTTGATAAGCTATTTCTTCTTTTAATCTCATCCGTAATGTGATGTTGTATTTTTTTGCATTTTAATTTATTATTAGTAATTTTATGTAATTGCTTCTCGTTTCTCTAATTTTCACTATCCATGTTGAGAAACGATCACTCACGATCATTTCAAATTTTCAAATTACCATTCGTGTTGTTCAAATGACCATCCGTGTTGTTCAATTTTTCTTGTATTTGTGTTTTTCAAATTACCATTCGTGTTGTTCAAATTATCATTTCAATTATAATTTTATATCACAATTTGTGTTGATAAAAATACAATTATATTATCTCAAATATTATAAAATAATTCATAATATATAATAAATAAATTAAAAAAAAAAAGATAGCGCTAGCACAGTGTGGTGCTACTTGTGGCACCACACTGTGCATATATATAAACTAGCGCTAAGAATAGCGCCATGCTGGAGAGGAAATTTTGGCGGCTGACGCTGCCCCAGCGCTGTGCTGGGGCTGCTCTAAATAGTTAAAAACTTTTTTTCTAGTCCCAACTATACGTGATTTGCCATTTTAATTGTGTAAATTTTGTAATGTTTCATTTTGTCATATGAATTTTAGATTTGATATAGTTAACAGTATTGGACAGATCTTTATCATACATATATACAAAATCAACCTCTATAATTTGTTTGATACAATAAGATGTATCAAATTTAAACATCATAGGTGGTGTGGAACATTTCAAAATTTATTCACATATAGTTCGGATAAAAAAATGGGATTTTTATTTAAATAACATATTGAACATGAATTATTATTTAAAATGTTCAATTGTTATTGAACATGAACATGATTTAAAAATTATTTTAAATCCTTATAATTAGTTGTGTAATGATAACCCTTGTATAGTAATAGTAAAATCTTCTAAAAGAAGCAAACAAGAATAACTAGGTTTTAGTTGTATAAAGTTAAATATCAAATAATTATACTTTATTTATATATGCATATATATATATATGCATATATACTTAGGGTTCAACTATACACACCCCAAAACTTACTTAACACACTCCATCTCTTCAATAAATGAAAGGTTTAAAAGTACACATTTTGGATGTGTTAAGTAAATTACGGGGTGTATATAGTCCGACCCTATATTTACTGCAACTATTCTTTCAGCTAGTTGACTGTTAATTGCAATTTAGGCCCTTTCTTCCACATACAACTTCAGCAAAACACTAGATCCAATAACGTTTGTTTTGGGTTCACGTAGAATTGTGGAAATCTAACTTTAAAATTATGAATTTTTAAAATAAATGTGAATAGTTCAGATCTGTATTTATTTAGAAATTTTATAGAATATGATTAGTATTATTAATGTCAAATCAATGTTATCATGTAATAGTAGAAAGTTAGGTGTTGTTAAAATTTATGTATTAATAAGTTATAGTATATGATAGATGATTGTATTTTTTTCAATTTAAAATAAAGTGGGATTTTTAGATTATATAATCTTTATATATATAAAAACACAAACATTTCCTCAAATAGTAATGTTAAAATTTTCCCGCCTAAAACACCTTGCTAAATGCGGAATGATTTTTATTTATTAAAATAAATGATAAATGATAAATTATGTTTGATGATATGTATATTTATGGAAGTGATATAATAAAATAACATTTTTAACATAATTGTCAATATGGTAAGTAAACTTTAATTATTAATTTCAATTTATATATTTATAGTATCATTTAAACAATATGTGTATCTACATATGTATGATTTACATCATATAATATCATAATCATATATCATATAAATAATAAAAAAAATATTCCATTCGCTGATAATATATATACTTATATATGATATAATATGCATGTAAATATATGCAAAAAATATATATATTATATACTTTTTACCTTTACAAAATAATATAATATATAAATAGGTGTATGACATATGCATATATATATATATATATATATATGAGAATATTTTCTGAAATAATAAGTTAAGAATTTTCCCAAAAATATTTTTATCATCTAAAGGTCTCATCCTAAATATGGAAATCTTTATATATATAAAAATACAGACATTTCCTCAAATAGTAGGGCAAGTTTTTCCCGCCAAAAGTCTATTGCTAAATCTAGAAATAAATTTTTTATATTAAAATAAATGATATTTAATTTCTATTAAAATATGAAATATGCAATATATAGAAAAATGTAAATGAAAATGGAAATTATCAAGTGATTTGAATGATGATGTATATATAAGGAAATAGTATGGAAGAAAAAAAGTTAATTTTACAATTGATTTTATTAGGTAAGTCAACATTAATTATTAAATTTCATTGCTATATTTGAGAAAAAAGACTTAAATAATAAAGTCATATGTCATATTTTATTATATATGTTAATTTATCATAATAATTTGTTATATTTGGAAGAGATTTACACCACAATATATGTGTATATATGATTTTTTTTATGTTAATAGATTAAAACCATTTATTAGATTACGGAAGATATTCACATTATATATAAACATATATGAGTGACTCAATAAATATATTTTAATAATATTTGTGATTGAGTTGACTTTTATATAACAATAATAAGTGAGTGAATTACAGATATATGACAAGAATTTAGTATTCACATAAATGAGTCAATAATATAATCCGTATTATATGTGAGTGACTTAATGTAGATTTATCAAAAAATTAATGTTAAATCTAGATATATTATACATAGTTTTTAATTAATAGTAAAAAATAATATTTTTTAATCACACAACTTTCCAAATATATTAGATGAGATTAATAATCACGATTAGCTAATTTAAGTTCTAGGCATGACATGCTTCTTATATATGAAAAAATAAACTCATCAATTATGATCAAATGGAATCATCAATTTATCAATTCCGATTTTGAAGTTCAAATGGATTTATTAATGATCAATCAAATTAATTGCTATATCTCAAATTGATATCAATCAATTTTAAATTGATTACTTGAATTAGGGTGATTACCTAAATAATCTAAGAGATAGACATTATAAATAAATTTATCTTCCTTTGATTCACTCATGCAATTTCACGTATTACCACTAACGAATAATAGTGTCAATCCTTATATTGAGAGGTACAAACCATTGATTGAATTTTTATTTTATTTTATTTTTGTTTTTGAGAATCATTTAGATGCATTTAATGGTTTTTATTTAGTGATCATTGTTTTACGGAATAATAAAAATCATTCACTATTGAATGATTTGAGATTGTATGATATAATATTTGATTGCTCTGTGTTATTATTATTTTCTTTATAGATGATTTTTGTTTTACTTTAGTTTATATCATGATATGATTGTGTAAGGATTATTCTCATTGCAATGTAATTATTTTATTTTATTGGGTAAACTTTGATATGATTTATTTTATGCAGAAATTGATTGAAGAAAATATTGACTTGCTATTGGAAGGTAGATATTCAATGATAGTTGAAGAACAAATGTGAAGTGATTTTTCACTAATTAGCAACCAAGATGGTGATGCTTGAAAGGCATTTAAGGAAAATAAACCTAATTCTCGATCATAAAAATGATGCACCATGATCAATAGATGTTAAGAACAAATATGTAGTAATTTATTTTGATATGTATATGTATTAATATAAGGAATGAAATTAAAGTTGTGTTAGCTTTATGAATTTTTTTAATCCACGTTGAACATTAGAATTATATGTAAATCCACAACATGAATTCGTGAATTATTTTTCATCAGATATAAAATTAAAAAAAATTATTGATGTTTGATACATGGGTCACTTTATTGATTCATTATTATAATAATCATGATCTGTGACTCGATCTCTATACATTGAATTTCTGCATAATACGAATTATCTATATTTTAGTTATACATCATAAATTGTTGAAATAAAATTTCAAACAAGTATGTAACAAAGGTGTTAATCTTATGTACTAATGTTTGAAATATCCGATTATCTAATTTATAAAATTAAAAAATATGATATACTTATTTAAAGAAATGTAATTTATAATTTTGTATAATATAAATTTCTATAATTAAGCATAAATAAATTTATTATTATAAATAAACTAACTATTCATTATTATAAATTGTTAATTTCTATATTCATAATGAAACTTTGAAAAAATGTATTTTATATCAATTTTCTAGGATATATATATGCATCGCAAATTTCATTATTTATGTGATTTTAATATTAATATTATCATCTATAATTGTCTTTGCATTATTTATGAAAATTACGTGAATATTGGAACCAAATGTATTTCTTTATAAATAACTTTTAAAAAATCAATTCATATCATTAATTTCATATCTTTTGATTTATTCTTTGTTAACTATAAATACTCTCAGACAAGTTTTTGTGATACAATAATGGATAAAGCTCCAATGTTTGAAGAAGGTTGTTGAATAGGGTGATGACTTCTATCGTCTAAAATTTGAACAACTGACGTTGGTTTTAAAATTATAGGTAATATTATTCATTTTATTATTTAGATTTATATTCGAATTAGATATTTGTCTTAATATTTTAGCCGTTACTAGATTAACATCAAAATTGTTGATATAATCAGAAATTCAATTTTTTACTCTTTGACATAGGAAGGCTATTGAGTTGCAACTTGGTAAGACATCCTTTTAACTAAGGATACTTATGGTATTATAAATTCATTGCTTTAATTGTATTTGATGATTGATGTTTTATTTTTGTTATGCTTAGGTAAAAAAATGTTTTGTAAAACAATTGCTCCTGGAGTGGCCAAATAGGACTTAGCTGATCGTATTACTACAAAGTCAACTTCAACAAGTATAATTTGGCCCGACTTTAGGTGTGGTGCATTTTTGGTTATACATATATTTTTAATTTGTTGATGTTATCCTTATGTGATTCACAATTTAGGTGAAAACATAAATATTTTGTTCATCATGACACTCAACTAACAATTTATAGTCAATAAGAATAAAGACTGTCTCACGAATCTTATTATTACATATTATAAAATTTTATCCTGTGCATCGCACGGGTACAAAACTAGTTCTTCTCTAAACTCAAGATAAACGGAAAGTGAGATTTTTAAATTTGGAATCCGGATTCACATCCACCAATCAAAACAGGCAAAAACTTGTGTGCCCCAGGGGCATGGATCTTAGATCCGTGCCCCCAACCCGCCTGACCCGACCCGATTAGAAAAATGGGTTAGTATATATATTTTTTAATCTGTTTTTAATCATTCTTATCTTCTCCTCCAAAATCTGCTCTGTTAGTTGGGTTCTTCTACTCCTAAATCTGCTTTGTTTGTTTGGTTTTCTCTTCTTAAATCTGTTCTGTTAGTTGGGTTCTTCTACTCCTAAATCTGCTCTGTTTGTTCGGTTTTCTCTTCTTAAATCTGTCTGTTCATTCGGTTTATTGATTGGCAGTTTCTAAAGGTCCGACGAAGATGCAAGAAGGTCCTTCCGATCGACAACGACCGTCGTGCACAGCCACGTCGACGGTGGTAAGGACGGCGTATCTCCGGGAGGAGAAGCACACCGAGACTGGGTCTCCAGTTCATGAACTCTTCTGGAGAGCTCGACGATGGTGGATCTGGTCACCTAAGGAGTGAGCGGAGAGCATGTGTCGTCCATGAACTACCAAAACTCACAACGTTAAAGAATTGTTCTAGTTGGAGTTTGACTCTCAAAAGATCTGTTTGGTTTTTCTGGTTGATTGCGTTTGTATGACTGTTTGTGGCCACAAGATTGGGAGAGAAAGCGAGATTGTGGATCTATACCGATTTTTTTTTGTTTTTTGTAATTTGTAGTTTCATTGAAAAAATTCGAAGTTATTGAAAGTGTTATGCTTTTATTCTGTTTTTCTGGTTTGTTTTTCAGTGAATTATACCGATTCTTTAAGGTACCATGTTAATGGTATTAAGGTATTACATGTACACATTTAAGGTATTATATGTTTGCATGAAAGTTACTTTTCTCTAAACTATATGATGTTGTTTTTATGGTATTTCGTGTATGCATCTAAGGTATCATATGGTTATTTGAGATTGTCACATGAGCGTGCACACACATATATATTTTAAGGTATTAGATGAAGAGCCTTAAGGTATCACATATGTTATCTTGAGGTATTACAAGTTTGCTTGCATATTCATCTATTTGGTATCATATGGTTAAGGTATCAGATGAAAACCCTTAAGGTATCACAAGTGTTACCTTTATGGTATCATTTACATATTTTTAAGGTATCACATATATACATAAATGTTATTCATTATAAGATATGACATATATACCTTAAAAATATTTTATAAATCCCTTTCAAGCATTCATTTTTGTGGTATTAAATATTTACATATATAAATATATTAAAACTTAAAAATTTAAGTGTTAATGAGTATGCATTTTTAAGGTATTACACTAATACATTTAAGGTATTACAATCTACCTATATGGTATTACAAACTTACATTTTAAGGTATTAGATACTTACTTATCTAGTATCATATATTTACGTTAAAGGTATTATATAAGTCTATTTCGGGATTACATAAGTACAATTTAAAATATTTATCTCAATTGTATTAAACACTAAGAAATATATATGAACCAAAATTGGTTTAAAGATAGATAGTCAAAGAGTATTACAATAACATTGATTTTTTCATTACTTAATTTTATTTTTGAGATACAATTTTAGAATTCAACTAAAATACTCTTAAGGTGTCACATGTATACTTTTAAGGTATCATGGGTTCATTCACTAAATGTATCAATTATTTGTTCCAATATTTACTTTTAGGTATCACTTGTATGTTCTTCAGGTATCAGAACGTAAAGTTTAATATTACAGCGATTTTCATCTTCTTCCTCCATAAATATTTTGCAAATCATCATCTTCTTCAAAACTAAAGAAAAAATTCAGCCATTTTTGTCATATTCCTGCTTAAATATTCTGCAAATCATCATCTTCTTCAAAAAAAAATTGCAAATAACCTTAAAAACTCCATATTCACCAAACTTTCAGGGTAAAATCAAATAAATTAAAAACCAATGAAAATTTGGAAAAAGAATGGAGGAGATCTAAAAAAATAGCAGATTATATATGTGAAGATTTGAAGAAGATCTTTGAAGATGAAAGAGAAAACAATAAAATGGATGAAGAAAATATGGCGTTGTGCCCTTCGCCGTCAATCGAGACTCAGAGATTTATGAAGATTTTGGAAAAGATCTGTGAAGATGAATGAGAAAACTAGAGATTTATGAAGATTGACGAAGAATGATGTTAAGATTTGTAGAAGAAAAAAAATACAGAGAAGAAGGAGGAAGATGCGATGGAGAAGATAAGTGAAAAAACAAAGGTATATATATTATAAATCCGGGTCGGGTTGGGGGTACGGATCTAAGATCCGTACCCCGGGGTACACAAGTCCTTCTCATCAAAACACCATTATTTCTTGCATGCTATAGCAATAAGCTCTGAATACGTGACTGATTTTAATATATAACTTTAACTTGAATTGATGTTAATATGATATATCATTGCATCCAAATTTTAAATAATTAAATTGTTTTTGGTGGAGAGGACAATAAGTGGGCAGCAATCTGGATGGATATTAGTGCAAATGTCAAATGAGATAATGGCCAATGAGTGTGATTTTAAATGATTAAATATGCCATATAGAACAATCTCCAAGCTATTATATATGTTCTGTTACTTGTCTTTGGATCAATTCACGTCATCAGAGTTGTTAATTCGGAGGGTGGAGCGGGCCACTTACAATTCATCATAACCTTTACTGCTTTTTATCTGGATGGATGTTTTTTACTGCTTTCAGAATCTGAATTCAACCTATCCAATCCGTTACTGGATCAACCACGAGTCTTTTAATTCAAGTGATATTCCATTTTTATAAGATGTAGATTGTGATGATTAAGATTCAAACTCTGACCACACAAATTTTCTAGTGCATATTGTATTTCTCACTTCCACTTCCTCTAACTTATTTAAAAGTACCTACTAGTCATCTGCGGATTACGCGGGCTGACCCATCAATTTTTTTTATTTTTTTATTGTTTTAAAAGGAAAATGAGTAGATATATGTAACATATATGTATACATTTATTAAGATAAATATGCATTCATATACATATAATATATGAAAATAATGTTTTAAAAATGGTTATTCACTAAAAAAAAATTCCTATAAATAAATTTCAATATTTTATAAATCATTATCTACATTAGATAAGAAAAATAATTTATAACTATTCATTTCTCATTGAAAATTTGAAAAAATTAATAGAAAAACATATAAAAAAGTTGAGGCAGGGTAACTCATCGTTGACTGTTTCAATGGGGTGTGGTGGGTCGGGCCAATGGATCCAACCCATTTTTGATAGCTTTAACTTTTATAACTACGCAGCGTAATAGATCTAGTACCATATGGGAATGTAGATGCATTGAATTGTGTTAGAGTACTTTAAGGGGCTTGAATTTGGCATGTATGGATTTGTGTTAGTTTGAACGAACTTCAAAAGTGGAACCAAAGCTCGACTGGACTAAACAATCTCATGTTTGATATTAGTTCGAGCTCACCTTGCAAAAACCACGTTAACAAGTTTGAGAATAACTTGAAAAACATGTAATCGAACTCGTTAAAAATATACTCAATTGAGTTTATGCATCCATCTAACTCGCGAATTGGACTCGCAAACATACTATAAACGAATTTGTTAACGGACGAGTTTTTAAACCAAATGTCATTAAACTCAATTTTGACTTGAAATTCATATTCGAATTTAACTCATCTATACTATATTTAAAAACAAGAAAAGTTGGACATAATTACTGATTTACCACTTAATTGCAAAATTGGACATAATTATTGATTTGTCACTCAAGTGCAAAACTATTGACTAATAGAAAAGGAGTGGAAGAAAAAAACTAAAAAACTTTTGAGTATCTTATAGAACAAGTTTCACATATATTTTAAATATAATAAGTAGTTTTTTAATTTAATATAGGGGTAAAATGAAATAAATGAAATTATTTTGGATGGTATGATCATATGATTATGTCTTAATGATATAATTGAAAAATCTGAAAATAATGAAATTTAAACATTATCAAAAATTAAAAAAATTGATAATTATTCTATAATTTTAATATATAAATGTGAAAAATAGGTTTAAAAGTTCAATTTCATTTTACGAAGGGCTGTTAAAAGTTTAAGAGCTATTATAAAATTATTAAAAATAATAACTAAATTTGAAAATGTTGTGAAGTTAATTTAAAAAATTCCACAAATAACATTTAAAAATAAATTCAACATATATGCAATACTAATTGTGTAGGATATAAGAATCAATCAACAAAATAAATCTTTTCAATAAAAATAGTAAATACTTGGTAATTATTCAAAAAAAAAAAAATCAGACAAATAGATATAATTAAATTTTTAAAAAAGCAATAATATGTTCTAAAGTTTTTTGAAAATGGTTTCAAAATTCTAAACAAAATATTGTTTTATATGTAAAATGAATTTGAAACCTAAATTTTTTAAATATAAATTAAGCTTTTGAATAAATACAATATTTTTAAAATAAATCTATCTAAAAATGTGGAAAATAATTTACAAATTATTAAATATAATTCTAAGATATAAAAGAATAAAAATATGAATAGAACATATATATTAGCAAATATAATTAATCACTTATAGTTAAAAAGCACACAAATACAAAACTATTATTATTATTGTTTTTGTCATCGTCGTCGTCATCATCATCATCATCATAAAAAAACACAGATTTTTACAGATCTCAAAATAATAAAATCTCATGAGTAATATTTTAATATAATAATTTTAGTATATTATTAATAAACGTATTTATCATAATAATAAATAATAAATCACGTATCGCGTGGGTGTACTGCTAGTTAAAAATAAAAAAGGATCATGAACGAATGTTATTGAATCAAAACCAGAATAATCTTGTTTAAAACAAATATTAATGCTTAAGCTGGATTTCTCTGACACAGTACTGTTTCATATATATGTCCTACTCTTATCCTGTTCTTGTATAATGCCAACCATTTGCTTTCTTACTAAATAAAATTATTTTAGTAAGCACTTAATTATTTCACTGCATTGACTTCTGAGTTGTGACCCTCAATATTCCACGTCCACAAGCATCCCCAACTTATTTTGTTCTATCTTATGTAATTTTTTGTTTTAAAGGTTGACATTATTTACTTTTAATTATATATCCTTAATTGATTAAATATAATACAAAAGTATACTATATTATTGAACACAACTGTGATGAAGTTCACTTATGTAGTTGTCTATTTATATAAAAGAGTAAGGGAATGTGTATTTCCAAAATTAGATTTTGGAATCATCCACCATGAATCTATTACATTATTTTACAAATATAAGCATCTACATCCCAATATCTAATATTGATTGTCAGTTGTTAAACAATCTCTTTTAAGATTGATATTGATTGTTAACAGTGGGGACATTTAGTTAATGTCACGTTCACATAAAAAATTAGATGTTTGTTCGCACATCAAGATATATAAAAATAATTAATTACCTATTTTCATCTGAAAACCCAAAAATATTGCTAGAAAGCTACAAAAATACTTACAAATTGAAGGGTTCTTGTCCAGATCAATGTAAGAAATTTACAAATATATTTCTTTATATTTATGAGTAGAAAATATATTTATTATGTTTAAATTGGTACAAAATTCTGTTACTCATCATGCTACATTTCTGAATGTGAAAGTACAAAAATGAGTAAAAAATTATACAATCCTCTCTGTCAGTGTATCTTTTTTTGTGACTGACAAAATAGAATGTAAAAAAGAAATAAAAATTCCATCAATTATCCTCAAATTTGTTAAATAATCATGAGTTTTTCTTTCGGCCGAGAAAGGCGTGCAACACCCCATCTGAACCACCGGCCACCAGCATGCAGCGCTCCTCTCCGCTCTGCCGCCAGCACACGCCGCTAACGAAACCGGGTTCACTCCGCGCGGGACCACCAGCCGGGTCGAAGCCGCGGACCCAGACCGGCTCACCCCATCTCTTATCATAAACGTAAAGCTGATTATTCTCGGAGCCACAGCTGAGCAATCCCCCGTTTCTCCACACTGATAACCCCACGAATCTTCTGCTGTTGATGTGCCCTTTGTACGATCTAATCACCCTATTACTCTCTGTATCCCACATCACCAAGGTCCCATCAATGGCGGATGAAACTATGGTGTTCGAATCCAGAAACCTCGTGTACGTCACTGCTTTCTGGTGCCCATCCAGAGTGAAAACCGGCTCCGCCATCCGCCGCACATCGTAGCCGTAGATTCTCCGGTCGGCGCATCCGACGGCCAGGGTCCGCCCCCCGAACGGGTTGAACTCCACGCAGCAGACCGGGCTGGAAGAAACCCGGTTTGGCCGGACCGTGGCCAGACAGTCTCCGCCCTCGCAGCGCGGGTCCCACATTTGCATGGTCCCATCGTCCGACCCGGACGCGCCCAGGGTCGGGTCCCAGGGCGAGTAATCAATGCTCCAAACCCGTCTACCACCATGCTCGTCGCGCTCGAAAACCGGCACCCGTTTCTCCATGTCGTACTCCATTACCACACCGTCGTAGTCCCCGGACCCGAGGACCCGGGAACCCGACCCGGGACGCCATTTGAGGCTGCTGAGCTTGGCTGGAGTGCACATGTAGAAGTCGCATGCAGCTGCGTGGTCGAGAACCCGAACCCCCCCTCTCTCTCCATCTTCTTCAACCAGGGATTTCTCAGTGGTGTAGAGTCTGATCTTTCTGGCGATGCCGCCGGAGGCGAGGAAGGCGCCGGAGGGGTCGAACTCGACGACTCCGATGGCGTCGGAGGCGGGGGAGGTGGAGGAGATGAGGGCGGAGAGGTTGAAATCCCAGTCACATCTGGGTGGATCGTCGTCGTTGTCTCGGTGGTGATGAGGGTGGAAATGGGATGACTGGTTTTTCATTTCCCATTCATATGAGAATGAAGGGAATTGGAGATGTGTGTGTGGTGGAGGATGAAGATGCATTAAGGATACTTATTTCAGGTAATTTATTTTGTAGCGTTTGCCTACTTTAACCCTATTTCAAACTAGAGCTTATTTATTAATATCTTGTTACTTTCAATTTTCCTTTTTTTTTTTATATTTTTATTTTCCTTATCCAATATGGGGATTTATTTATTTTATATACGATGATATATCATACACATATAAACAAATACCAATATTATGTATATAAAAAGTAACAAAGAAAAAACTCACGTGAGATTGTTTCACATAAAATTTTACGGGTGAACAGAACTTTTATGATCTTTATGTGACCCCGAAATTGATCAAATTGAATGAGTTGATCTGTCTTATTGATTAATGTGGGTTCTATCTCACACACGATGCAAGGACTCGATCATGTAAGATCATTTCATACGAGACCTTCAAATAACAATAGAACCCCATAGAACCCAATTTAAAAAATTGAGTGAATTATGTTAACTTTTAAAGTGTTCTAAAATGAATGAAGTAACTTGGTGCTTAAAGTATATATAATGATATTGGATGGAGTTCTACGCATGAACAGAAAGTTTTAAAATAAAATTGATCAAAGTTTTATCAAATATCACAAAAACTATATTGAACAATCATCATCAGCAACTAAACAAGAAGTTGGCAATTTTTTTTAAAGATCTCTCTGGAGTACCTTTCTAAACTAAAGATATATATACTAATTCAATAGACCAATTGTAGAAATGACCTAATTAACTAGAGTTAGAATTCTTATATTTTGTTTCTTTGAGTGTGTGCTTTGTTCGAGAAGATCAGTAGATAAGTCAGTTGCGTGCTTTTTAAACATTATTTATTGCATATTTTTTATTTATATGTGGATTTTTTTTAAAAAAATATCATCTATTTATCATATTCTCATTTTCAAAATTCTAAACTTTGATTTCACAAACTAGCTTCTGAATTTTGTTGTACAGGTTGGGTTTTGAAAAAGTAATTTTTGTTAGAACTCAAAATAACTTTATGATAGGAAATTAACCAATTTCATTTCATTTATTAATTAATAGTATACATATGATATTAATTATATGCTATAATGATGTTATCAACACCTATATATATATATATATACACACACATGCAAGATACATGCCAATAAGAGAATTCAATTTAATTTCTAGCTGGAGAAAGATATTCAACAAATATTGTATATAACTTTCATAATACATATATTGGTGCGATTAATGATTATTCACAAAAGAAATGTAATTATATTTCAATCTTATTTCTTTTAGGTCATGTAGTGGAGACATGCATATTTGATATTTCTCCCCATTTCAATCTTCTTCCCATGTGCAATCTATTCACCATATTTGGAAAAGATACCTCTTATTTTTTTCAATCTTTCTTCAATTAGAAATAGAATGCCCTAGATGGGCTTTTAAATATTTTTGTAATTTGTAGTAAATTAATAAATGCATTTTTTTTAATGTATCATGCATGCATATTTTTTATGTTATGTTCTTGATGTCACCACATATATTTTATAATGTCAAATGCGAAATGAATTTTTATTTATGATATGAAATAGGAGAAGGGTTCATTGCAAAAACAAATTAAAAAAATTACATACCTATTGGGGGGGGGGGGGGGGGGGGAGTTATGAGCTTAATTTTTGTTTTGTTGTAATTCTAATAATCAATTAAATCCAGTGAGAGATGTACGTTCATAATCTCATACTAGGTGTTAACACTGGAAAATTAAAAGCGATGTCGTTTAGGGATATATACTTGAACACCTTGGAATATAAAAATTTGTGGATGTGGATTCAATTAATGAGTAATAAGGATCCGTCTCAAGGATTGTTGTCTCACATGAGTTTTTTGTCAATGAGAAAAATAAATATGAATCTTGTTTTTTATAATAATTATAGAAACATGAGACTCTTATTTTGGGAGGAACTATAAGAATTACTGATCAACTAAAAGTATTTATGCATAATATTTACAGAAGATCCAGATTTTCATCCCGTAACTTACGTCTCTTCCACTTTTCTACCATTAATTTTATATATTTTAAATTTGATCTTCAATTTATCCTTTTATTTGATCTTTTTTCAGTTTTGATCTGATTTCCTCAAAAATATCGATTCCTGGCTACGAGGACATCAGAATTGTGAAATCCACGCATAGCGATATGTATGTAAAAATCAAAATTTCAAGCAATATGGGATGAAAATGGAAGTAGAATAATAATAGAAAAATGAATGTAGTTAATTAATTGAATAGTTTGGAAATGCAGGTGAAGAGGGTTAGAGTCATGTGTATTAATTGAAAGTGTATTAAGTGGAGGAGGGAGAAAGAGAAGTACTGGTGGGTGGATGTGTGCCTCATTTCAACATTTGTCCACATCCACTCTCTCTCTCTCTCTCTCTCTCTCTCTCTCTCTCTCTCTCGTGGCCTAATCCAAACCTTTTGTTTCTCCTCTAATTTTCTGTTCGTTCATATATATGTGACATGGCCTCCATACCTATCTATTTTTTGATTCTATTTTATTTACTATATATATTTTCAAATTACCATTGTGTATTATCATGTGTTGAGATTTTATCCACAATTGTGTGGGAATAGACCATATGTATGTTCAAAATATGCATGAACGTGGAAGAGGGAATACTGTTTTTTTGGTTTAAAAAATTTGCAAATTTAACATCACTTTTTGAATGTTAGCAAATTTAACATGACTTTATATATATCGTGCATTTTTAATCAAAATTTAAAATTCGGACAATGTTATGCTGATGTGTCAACTGACCGGACACATCATCTTACAAACGTGTATTAGAAAAAAAAAATTACAATTTAGGTGGCAAAATGACTCTCATAATTTTCTCTTTCTAACTTCACGTCTCTTCACTTTCAATTTCACTCACAAACGCACTGTACATCTTCACTCTCAATCTCCCCCACAAACCCAACATACTCTCCATTCTCAATCTCACACCCAATTATGCAACTACTAGTTTTGATATAACTTATTTAATTTGTGATCAATATATCTCTCTCTCTCCTCGATCGTCTCCAAATGCACAAGATATAATTTCCCCCAAATCAAAAAACCTAAATTGCGCAGGTTGAAGAAGTGAACATATATGTTGTTGAGATAGTCGAATTTGAGTCCTCAATTGGAGAAAGATGATAAATCCTTGACATTTTCTTCTTGAATTTCACACTTGAGATGAGAAACAATCTGAGTGGAGACGCAGAGATGAAATAATTTGAATCCCAAATCAAAAAACCTAAATTGTGCAGGTTGAAGAGGAGGACACATATTCTGTTGAGGTAGTCAAATTTGAGTCCTCAGTTGGAGAAAGACGAGAAACCCTTCACATTTTCTTCTTGAATTTCACACTTGAGATGATAAACAATTTAAGTGGAGACGTAGAGATGAAACAATTTGAATTATCTTCTTCAATTTGAAAAAGGAAGAGAAGCAGAAAAGTTACAGAGAGAGGATGACAACTGAGGAGAAAGGAGGTGGAGAGAGAGAGATCGCGCATATATGAAAGAGAAATTTGTTTCTTGGATGTGATTTTTATCAGATTTGCAATAGATTCGTGGTGAAATTGACAGTGGAGAGTCATGGAGTTAGAGAGATAAAATTGTGAGAGTTATTTTACCACCTAAATTGTTATTTTTTTTCTAATACATGCTGACAATATGATGTGTCCGGTCAATTGACACGTCAGCACAACATTGTACGAATTATAAATTTTGGTTAAGAATGCACGAAATATGAAAAGTCATGTTAAATTTGCTAATAGCCAAGTCGTGTTAAATTTGCAAATTTTTGAAAGATCGTGATTAACACTTTTTTTTATAAAGAAATGTTCGCATAGTACTCCGTTTTAATTTTTGAAGGAATATGTTTTGTGGATTCATGAATCTATTTATGTAAATATCAAATTTTAATTGGTTATAAAATATTTTAGAAAGTTTCTAAGTAAATAGTATTTCAATACTCAGTGAGCTTGCATTTAAAAGAGAGAAGTCTCATGTGCATCAGCTGTATAGATCTGCTTGCATTTAGAAAAAAAAAAAAAAAAAGGTTTAGTGTGCATTAAGTGTTTGGATCCGATCAAGTGCATTGGATTTGAGCCGCCAAGCCTTTTTTTTTTTTTCCTGACCTTTAAGTTACATTAGTTTAAGCTTTTTGTTGTTTAGGTCATATATTTATATTTAGATTTCATACTCATAATCCAATACTTTAACTTTAAAGAAAAATCACTTACCTTTATACGATGTTAGTCATACTTTTATTAATAAATATCATACATTTATGTAATACTTTAACTTTAAAAAAACTTTAATTTCGGCACAATGTGTACATGTATACTTTTATGTGATACAATTCATACATTTATATCAAAATAATCATACATTTATGTTACATATAAAGGTATAATTAAAACGTATAAATGAAGATATATATATTTAAAATCGTTAAATGTATGACTAACATAACATAGATGTAATCGCAGTATCGCACTCACCCAGACATGTGGGGTGCGTATCGGTACGTGAGCAGATCTAGAGACGCGTGGACTGACTAGGATCGAATCAAATTCATGGATCTAAGACTCATAAAAATCTTCTCTCTTAGAGAAAGAAAGAAAAGAAAAGGGACACTGTGAGCTAAATTGTGCAAGCTGTTGAGTTTAATAATTTGTTGGTGGACATAATTGATCGATTTCCTAACTTATTAATATTAATTCCCATGATAAAACATGTATAACTAATTATATGGTTGAGAAATAATTGATAACTGTTACGTAGATATCATGAAAGTAATAACAAATAGGGCCGTGTTTGCTCTACTCATTTTCCAATATAGAGTACATAACAATTATGATCAAGTTCATTATTAGCTTCTTAATTACTTATAATATTTATTAATAAAATTAATTTACATAAATATGGGAAAAAAAAAAAAAGTGGTTTCTTCTATGCCAACGAGTAGTGTTGTATTCTATAAGTCAATGGTAGTTATGGTACCACATCGTCCAAAGCATTACTACTACATAGATATATATTTATATATACACTTTATTTTAACTATACATATATATATATAATATGTAGATAACAGTTTTAATT
The DNA here is from genome assembly GCA_005771605.1 of Scutellaria baicalensis. Taxonomy (NCBI): domain Eukaryota; kingdom Viridiplantae; phylum Streptophyta; class Magnoliopsida; order Lamiales; family Lamiaceae; genus Scutellaria; species Scutellaria baicalensis. Next base: position 73,774,074 of record CM016721.1, on the reverse strand, counting down.
AAGATGTAACTTGAATTAAAAGTAGTAACATAGGAATTTTGTTTGATTAGGAAATCAAACGAGAATTATGAAATTGAATTGGAGTTGTCATTCTAGCGTATTTTGGTTGATATTTGGGAATCGATTTCAATTTTGAGTTTTTCGGTGGCTGTTTTTAACTAGAAAATGTTAAAAAATTGAGTTTGAATTGTTATCAGAAAATTCTGTAAGGTATCAGTAGCAATCAATTATTTATATTTTTTAGACACTAAGTAATAAAAAGTGTTGGTATATGCTAGCTAGCATTTTGATATTAATCATACCTAATATGTATCAGCATACATGCTGAAAATTAATATCTATGTATATGCTCGAAAATTAGTATTAAATGATTAGTTCAACTTGTTAAGGAAAAGAAATATGGTATCGTGAAATATATTTGTTTTAATATAAAAATATTGACAGATGTGGGATTCAAAATTGTCAGTTTTCCATCTAAAATCATTGTTTCAAGATAAAAAGAGTCGAAAAAACAATCTTCTCTGAAAAGGTATTCTATATCTTGTAGGAGACAAAAAAAGGGAAACGATTTTCTCTAATTAAGTCATGTATGGAATTAACACTCCTATGATTGGATGGATAAGTGCATTCGGTCAGGGTCGATCCAAATTCGCAAGTTTTAATTATTATCTTTTTTTACGTTTCAAATATTAACCTTTATGTTTTGTTAGTATAATATGTTTATCCATATGAAATAAAGACCAAAGTGCCACATGGCACTAATACAATGCTTGAAGTGAACATTAAATTTTCATTTTAAGTGTTTTTAAATAAATTCTTACAAAAAATATATTGAGATCACTATATAAATAAGTAAAAAAGTTGATAATATTAAAAGAAATCATTGATAATTTCTTTAATACAAGTTATAACATATTTTCCACGTCATAACGAACCAAATCTTTTAAATTTGATAATTTATCATTTTATACATGTAAACGTTTTTCGATATTTTTATATAGGGAACTATGTTGGCTACAACATGTATATTGATTGGACATCCTTACATATATTACAATCAATTTAATCATATTATGATTGCCTATTAAATGCTTTTATCATTATTTTCCTTTTTGTTTAGATGAATTTATTAATATAGATGTTACTTTATAGATAAGTAAAAGTTTAAAATATTGAAAGAGATGATTAATATCTTTCGCGCTATACAAAATATTAAATATTTTGCTTGCGTAAACAAGTCAATATAAATATATAAACATGATAACATATTACCATATTTATGATATAATATGATAAGGACAAAACTTATATACCCCTGGGGCACATATGGGCACAGATCTAGGTGTTATACACATGCTCTTTAGGTGTTATATATATACTCTATAGGTGTTATGTTTCTTGGTGTTATACATATATTTTACAGGTATCATATATATATAAGAACATATATATGATACCTAAAGAGTATACATATGATACTTGTAGAGTATATATATAACACCATATAATAGGTTAAGTTGGGGGCACCGTGCCCTTGGGGCACACAAAGTGTCACTCATATGATAAACATGTAAATCATAAAATAATTATAACATATAAATATTTGTAAATGTATACAATATTATATATTCACACACATTAAAAATTATTTATTTAAATAGTTAAAGAATACATTTTTTAAAAATTACATTATATTTAATGTTAATTTAGATTATTGATATAACGGAAAATCATAAATTCTTTTTTTCAATGTGAATTGTTTAATTTTTTTTATTTTACTAAGTTGAATCTATCTAAATCCGTGTAATACACATGCCTTATACTGGTTTATAACAAATATATTTACCTTTATGTATTATAACTTAGAAAAGAAAAGGGTAGAAATCCCAACAATTTACAAATATATTTACCGTTATGCATTATAACTTAGAAAAGAAAAAGGTAGAAATCCCAACACAATTTGTTCATATAGTTTTATGTGATATTAAATATACTTTTATATTAACATAGTCATACCTTTATATAATTTATAAAGATGCAACTAACACAGTAGCGTAATATTATATAAAGATATATATATATATTAAAAATGCGATCAAATTCTAATAAAAAATGTATGATATTTGTATATGCGTAATTGCAAAAATAATAATCACTTTTTAAAGAATTGTAAATTTATCCCCATTTTTCAATAATTGCAAACTAAAATAAAAAATCACACATTTGTTCATTGCTGCAATTTAGACTATTTTTGAATTTTTCGACAATTGGAGTCCATATGTCCGACAAACATGCCACGTCATATGCCACATTGGATGCCACATCATTTCCAATTAGAGCCCACATGTCCGACAAATATGCCAAATCATCACAGTTCCTAAAGTTGCAATTTAATCTTAATCTTTCAAAAATTAGTAAAAAAAGTCACATACTTCATTTTGCATGCAATTCTAATTTATTCATTGGTGTTTAAATTCATCATGGAAATGTCACATAAGCTACACAATCATAAAATTGTTTATCTACATCAAAATAATGTTGTCTTTAGTATATTAATTTAAATATTTTTTTCTTTAATTTGAAGATAATTAAATCACAACTCTCATTTACAACATTTTAGAAAATTGTATTCATGTTTTAAAAAAGATACTTAAACATAATTACCTGAAATAAATTATAAATCTTCTTAATATTAAGCACATTGATCACAACAATGTATCTAATTGTTGTCGATCATGACCACAAAGTTTAATAATCAAATCGATGAAATATATTGAAAAAGTTTTGAAGCAACTTTGATTAAATTATGATTTAGAGTTGAGAAAATGTTGTATCAATATGATGAATATAAAACAATATAAGAACTGAATTTCCAATTATACACACACACACATATATATACACACATATATATGTCAATTGTCCAAACTAAATTTCCTATATCTATTTAACCTATAATTAGTTTTCCACGCATTAAAAAATCCATAATAATAATACAAATTTCTAAATGCATGCATATATATTTGATATTTGATTTAGAGATGAATCATTATATTCATATTTGATCTAGCTAATTAAAAGAAAAATGGCATTATTAATATGGCTCAATCCATTTCAAGAAATTAAAGAAATTAAGATCTTTTTGTTAATTTAGAAAATTGTACTTTTGTTCTAAAATGTTGTAAATGAGAGTTGTGATTTAATTATCTTCAAATTAAGAAAAAAAATTAAATTAATATATTAGAGAGACGACATTATTTTGATGTAGATAAACAATTTCATGGTTATGTAGTTTATGTGACGTCTCCATGATAAATTTAAACACCAAAAAATAAATTCGAATTGCAAAATGAAGTATGTGATTTTTTTTGCTAATTTTTGAAAGGTTGTGATTAAATTGCTACTTTGTGAAATGTGATGATTTTATTTTGAAATTTGATTTTTAAATCTTTTTTGGTTGGAAATGACGTGACATCAAATGTGGAATGTGACGTGACATGTTTACCGGACACGTGGATTTCAGTTGTTGGAAAATTCAAAAGTGGTTTTAATTGCAATAGTGAACAAATATTGTGATTTTTTTCGCAATTGAAAAGTGAGGATAATTTTACAATTATTTAGAAAGTGATGTTTTTTTTTGGCAATTACACCTATTTGTATATAAAGGTCATACTAATATAATATAAAAATAACACATGAATTTAAAAAAGAAAACTCAAATGCGTGCATTTAAGTCAGGTAGACTCAATTGTATGGATTTAGATTTATACAATTTATTATAATATTTGTGTTGTATAGATTATACTGGACAGAAAGAAAGAAACACAAATAATGTTTTGCTATAAAAGAGAAAGTGGAAGTGATCCTTTAAGAGAAGGCATATACATAGGAAGGGAATCAGTGAGAGCAAATGGAGTCTCAATTGTCTTATACATAGAATGAGCAGTCAACATAACATGGGGCCATATTATTGTGCTTTTTTCTGTTATTAACTAATGGGATTTGGATTGTTCTTGCAGTACTGTATAATCAAACTCCACGGCTGAAATATGAGTAACACTTATGTATCTCTTGTTTACGGTGTCCTCAACTTAACCACCACATAATGTTAAATATATATTCTTCAAATATCACGTGTATACTCTTAAAGTATTATTTAGATACGAATTACAAGAAATCGATACTTTTAGTGAATAAGCAAGTAATACTTTAAAGGTATATACGTGATATCTGAAGAGTATATATCTAATACCTATCAATGAATAGAAAGTAATACCTTAAAGTGTGCACAGGATACCTGAAAAGTATATATGTATTACCACATTTTAACATGAAAAAGTAATACCTGAAAAATACATATGTAACACCACACCCTGGAAACACGAATCTAAGATCTATATTCCAGGGTATATAAATGTCCCAAAATATCAGATTTTAAAAGTATAGGAAAACTGCTCATATTTCAATATTATTTCACTATTTTAGATAGAATTTTTTAATATTGAATTAATAGAATCCTTTTATTTGGATGTTTTGTATGATAGTGGTTTGAGACCATACGTGAGTTAATGTCTACTTCGGCTTACAAAGAATGATTGATTGGACTATTAAATTTTTTGGTCAAATGTACACTAGTATAATCTCCTACTACTTCACCTATACTATACACAATTTATTATGATAATATATAATTTGTAATTATTTAATAAAGTTGTTATATTAAAGAGTTATTCATATATTTTTTACTAAAATAAGTTTCGTGTGATGCACCAGAATATAAGTTTATATATTTTGGATCTAAAAGACTAATACATTTTATTGGAGATGCCACCATCATAAAATTTAAGTATGATGCACCATCATAAAATTTAAGTATTTCAAATTTGATGTGAAAAAATGTTTATTTAGGAAACAAAAATCATATTCTTGATAATAGTTAGGTCATTTCTCATCCCAAAGAGAACCAAATATAACCCATCCTACCGCTTCAATCTCATGTGGTACCCATCAATACATGGGTAAATAAAATTAAAAATGTTAGTAATTTTTTGAAATAAAAACGTTGATCATGTAAAAAAATATAGATCTTCAATACGTCATTTTAATTTAATCTATTACTCATATAATCTACAAATTTCAAATATTCTTATTTTCAATATACATTGTTTGACTATTTTAATTTTTAGAAGTTATAAGATCATGCATCTTATATAAGATGTTTAATTTAATTTAAAGACAAGTTGGTGAAATATTTGAATAAATAAGATGGTGGAGCTTATAAAATGCTAGTAATAACATTTATATAATTTCATTGATCAAATATGAAGGTTGTTTAAACAATGAGATGTTATTTTAGAAAAAAATTGATATTCTCGTACTTTTTTAAGAAAGATATCTCATAAGCTCCTAAAATAAGATCTTATTAATTTTTAAAATTTATCAAACACTTTTGAGGAACTTATACGTTCTTAACATCTAATGAGATGTTTTAAGGAGTGAATTCACTCTAACATCATATATATTCCAACATAAAGTAAAATATATTATCATTGTTCATATAATAATGAACTTCAAGTATGCTACATTAATAATGAAATTTGAGATTTATATTTGCGTTTTAGTCACGGGGAAACATTATTTATTCTTACTGCAAAAAAATGGTATATTATTTTCCTAAATATGTCATAGATATATAAAATAACTTGATTTAAATTAAGGTACAATTTGTTATTCATAACTTTCATGAACTTTTAGCATGATATATAATTATCCTATACACAAATCATGCTAAATTTATAACATAACAAATATGATCATATTTTTTATATCAATTTTCATATATATAAAATGATTTCCATACAATAGATATACATATACACAAAAATTTCTATACTTCTATACATCAGGACACCCTGGTCGACCCACCAACATGCTCTCACGTGTGTCTGACTTGCTCTCACACGCCCCCACGCACCCGCGTAGATGCGCTCAAATTCACCCAAATTCGTTTCAGGTGTTATATATTTACGTTATGTTAGACATACATTTTAGTTATATTGGTCATACCTTTTAGTTATGTCAGTTATACATTTATATATATATATATATTATAATGTATGTCTAATATGATATAAAAATATGTCTAACATATGTGAATATATGACTAATACTACGTAAATGTACATGTACAAAATGTATCAAAGTTAGAGTTATTTTTTAGAGTGAGTCTCCTGTGCACCTAGGCTGGCGCGGGCCAGCCCAGCCCAGCCCAGCCCGCGCCTCTTTACTTTTTCGCTTGTTTTGATCGTGACCTTCATGTTATGTTAGTGTTACCTTCATATTATGTTAGCGTGACCTCATTTTCAGATTTCATACCCTTAGTTTAAAACCATTGAACTAAAACAACACGAATGTAATACTAACATAACATAAAGGTAACACTAACATCACATGAAAGTAAAAAAACAATGTTAATCATACTTTCATGTTATGTTAGACCGATCTTCATGTTGTGTTAGTGTTATTTTCATGTTATGTTGGTGTTAACATGAAAGTAACACTAACATAACATGAAGGTATGACTACCTGGAGCGAATTTTGGTGCGTTTGAGCGCACCCACCAGGCGTGGGGGCGTGTTGGAGCGAGTAAAAACGCGCGTGAAAGGTGCGTAGGGCGGGTTGAAGTTAAATGTACGAAATTTGGGAATAAGTGTATGTTTAACATAACTTAAAGATATATCCAATATAATATAAGAATATGTCTAACAAAACATAAATGTCATGACCAAAATAAAAAATCAAGCTTGAAAAAAAGTAAAAGCTGGATGAGCGTTTCAAATCCGACTCGGATGCATGGTGTTGAGATCCATACATCTGACTGCTTGTCATACGTATATTATGCAAAATCTCTATTTATAATTTATATAAATAACATTGAAATTTTGTAATAAAAAAATTCTAAGTATTCAAAAGATATGTAGAAAAATTTCTCCATTTGACACATCATCACTCTTATAAATAGCAACAACCTTTCATTCTCCTGAATTAATAATAAAGATTTATTTATATGATCAGACAAAGTCTCATGTCATATAAGGCCTCACATGAGAGGTTTTCCATAATCTTATATAATACCGATATGTCCATATTGAATAGACTTAACTCATTTCATTAATTCATATAAACTTTATTTTACATAAGACATTATACACGTAAAACCTACTCAAATCTTTATTATAACAATAACTATACATTATTTTATTAGATGAGATTCATATTATATCTTTCTTTGTTTAATAAGTAATTCTAATTATTCCTAAAAACACACACACACACACACAATACAATAGAGGAAACAAGTAGGGGGGAGAGTATGAAGGCGGCAAGCCGAAGGATACCTAAGTAACCGAACCGTCAATATTGTAGGAAAGTCCGGCGGCGCCACCTCTCCCGCCACCGATATTCCGCCATGGGTAAGCAGAAGCAACAAGTGATCTCCCGCTTCTTCGCGCCCAAACCTAACCCCTCCACCTCCGTTCCCTCACAACCTCAAATCCCACCCGCCACCCCTCCGCCCCCGCCCAAAATCACCACCACCGTCTCTTTCTCCGCCGCCAAACGCCTCAGAACCGACCAGATCAACTCCCTCCGTAGCAAACACGCCAAGCTCACTCACCCCTCAACCACTGATAACCCCGTTACTCCCCTGCCTAACCCCACACTCCACCAGAAATTCCTCGCCAAGCTTCTAGAACCTCCTCACGACCTGTTGGAACCTTCCAGAAGCAGTAGCTCCGCTCAAGTTTCAAACCCTAAGCACACACCTTTAGAACAACAAGTAGTTGAACTCAAACACAGGTATCCCGACGTGCTTCTGATGATTGAGGTTGGGTATAAATATAGATTCTTTGGAGAGGATGCTGAAAATGCAGCTAGAGTGTTGGGTATATATGCGCATATGGATCACAATTTCTTGACTGCTAGTGTCCCCACTTTTAGATTACATTTCCATGTTAGGAGGCTTGTTAGTGCTGGGTATAAAGTTGGCGTTGTGAAACAAACTGAGACAGCGGCGATCAAGTCTCATGGTGCGAATAGGTTGGGCCCGTTTTGTCGGGGGTTATCGGCATTGTACACCAAGGCCACTCTGGAGGCTGCAGAGGATTTGGGGGGTGGAGAGGAAGGGTGTGGCTCGTGTAGTAATTATTTGTTCTGTGTTGTTGAGAAAGAGATTGGGAGTTTGGATAATGGATTGGATGTGAGAATTGGTGCAGTGGCAGTTGAGATATCTACAGGTGATGTGGTTTATGGTGAGTTTGATGATAATTTTATGAGAACTGGATTGGAGGCTATGATTTTGAACTTGTCTCCAGCTGAGTTACTCCTTGGAAGGCCTCTATCTAAGCAGACCGAAAAGGTGCTTTTCGTATTCATTCTTAATTTGTGATTGCTAAAACAGACAAATTTTGCTGGTTATTAAGGAGGCTGGAAAATGTTACACTGAATTTGTGCTTCTTCGTTTCTGCGGTGTGATTCTCATTGCTTGCCATCTGCATTCTCAAATTCATTTTTGTTGGAATACTATTATAGTATTATTTGAAATCAATAATTCCTTATTATATGCTCCTTGGACGATAAATATTTATGGTTGTGCCATAGATTTTAGAGGCGAGAGGCGCACAGAGGCGCAAGGGTCGCCCTGGCGCCCGAGGCGAGAGGCGCGCCCGAGGCGCGCGCCTCTTGAACAGAGGCGCTGAATTAATAAAATTAATAAGAAAAATATAAATCTCTTAATTTAAGTCTAATAAACCCATAACATAAAGTTCAAACTTCAAATAAATGATAAAACACATAAAATAGAGTTCATAGTTCAAGCTAAGTCTCAAACACATGAAATCCGGCAGTCGGCTCTGGCGGCCGGCGGTAGCAGCGGCGCCGATGGTGATCGGCAGTGGCAGTCTGCTGCCGGCGCCGGCAGTAGCAATTGGGTGGTTAAGGTTGGACGTTTAAGGGTGGTAGAGTAGAAGTGTAAGACTATATTTTTGAACCCTAATTCACTTGTCTCCAAAACCCATCCTATATATATACTAAAAAATATATGTACTAAATATTAAATTTAAATAAAAAAAAGTGAATGTGAGAGAGGCGTGCCGCTGAGGCGCACAAGAGGAGGCGCACGAGGCGCACAGAGGCGCTCGCCTCTTAAACAGCGCCCGCCTCAGCCCTTGAGAGGCGCTACTCTCTGCGCCCCTTGCGCCTCTCGCCCGAGGCGCGCCTCTAACAAGCATGGGTTGTGCTGCTATCTGGGAAATGTTGATGCCATGTGGTTATATTTTGAGTATACAACTATTCAATCATCTTGCTAGTATCTAGAAAAATATTTCCTTGTGACAGTGTGTGTATGACAGTTGTCATCGAACTAGTTTTTGAATGTGAATGTATAGAATCGTAGCTTGTACATGTGTATTCTTTGTCTATGATATTGATTAAGCAGACTTGGTATCATGAGTTCTGAACTTTGGAAATTTTATTTCAGGAAACTGAAAACTTCAATTTATCAATAAGCATTTACTCCCATTAATGAAGTGGATGATTTGAGCTGTGAGTACTGTAGTTAAAAATTCTCTTAGCTGGATCCACAAATATTCTGGTAGGACAATGTAGATGTCACTAATAGGACATATAATTGGAGGTTTCCTGAATAGTTCTGACTACATAGAAATGAATTAAGATGGCTCATTGCATACCCTTCCAAAATACACTGAAGATTGAGGAATAATATTCTGTCTTCATGGTTACACAATTTTTGTTTGTTTTCTTTAATCATCTTTAATTTCTTTGTGTTTCCAGTAATGTTTTCCTGGAGAGGTAGATTTGTGGCACCGCTTTAGAACTTTTAGCAGTAACCTCTTTAGAATGATCTATACTTTGACAAATATGCTTGATATTAATATTGAATCGCAAGGGCAGTTAATATCTTTTGCATAAGTGGGTTTCTATTATCATAATGATCAATTTTTTGTATGCATAAGAAATAGTTCAAACGACAATTATGTTCTGAATGTTCCTGACCCTAATTCTTGAAACATGAGCCCTTTATCCACAAATAAGTTTCAACTGCCTTGGTTTTTGTATTACAAATATGCTTGGACGTGATCATTCATGATAGAATTTGTATTCTTGGAAGAATCAAATGATGCATATCTTGAGCTTTTCCGGCATGACCTTACTTTATGTGTCCTGATATTTTTCCTTGGATACTAATGGAATTTCCGCGGCAATCTGTTATTTCTAATATAACTTGGACTATGTTAATATTGATCTCATTTATTTTCCCTTTTATCATTCTCTAGCTGCTATTGGCATATGCTGGACCTGCCTCAAATGTTAGAGTTGAGCATGCTTCACGAGATAGTTTACGTGGTGGTGCCCTATCGGAAGTTATATCACTATATGAGAGCTTAAGTGAAAGTAACTTCTCTAATGATGTTCAACAGAAGGTTATAACAGCCTCAAAAATATTGCTTCTTATTTGATGTGTGATTCAGTAAGTTAGTCCAACATATTTAAGAACAGGATATTATTATTAAATATGGTGGATATGCTTAATATTTTTCTAAAAGAACTTTATTTCTTGTGCAAAAGAAAAAAAAAAAAAGTCTCTTTGCTTAATTGACTACTTGTTTTCTGGCCTTCCATCGTCTGATTTTTTATGTCTCATTTAGATGGCTAATATTTGTTCCTTTGTTCTTTTGAAATTATCCAATCTAAAAGGGGATCATGGCTTTGCCTGAATTGGCCCTCCAAGCATTAGCATTAACTATTCATCACCTGAAACAATTTGGATTTGAAAGAATTTTATGCTTGGAAGCCTCATTCCGACCTTTTGCTGGCATCGCAGAGATGACCCTTTCAGCCAATACACTGCAACAATTGGAGGTAAGTGTCTTAATGACTGTTAAGCATCATACACTATTCTATTTCAATACATGTTTTTATTTTTCAATTTCCACGTGTAAGTGTAGGTGCTGAAGAATAATTCTGATGGTTCTGAGTGTGGCTCTCTGCTGCAATGTATGGATCATACCCTAACTGTATTTGGTTCAAGGCTTCTCAGACACTGGGTATGTGGTAGACTTAGATATATATAATCTATAAGATTTGGTCCCCAAATCCAGCTCCCTCTAGTTATTGTTATCCGTGTCTTTTAGATGATTGTGCTCCATTATCCTGCAGGTAACTCATCCTTTATGTGATAGGAACATGATATGTGCACGTTTAGATGCTGTTTCTGAAATATTAAAATCCATGGATTCTAGTAAAGCTTCTGAGGTAGTCACTGAAGAGAACGATCCTAATATCGTAATCGTGCACCCTGAGATCCATCATTTACTTTCATCTGTTTTGACCACATTGGGACGGGCACCTGATGTTCAGCGTGGGATTACAAGGATTTTCCATCGAACTGCCACCCCATCCGAGGTAACTATTTCTTTTTTTAAAGTGAAAGCTCAATCCTATTCTAACACTCGTGCTTTCTCTCTGTGTATTTAGTGACTTCTGTATTCTGTGATGTTATGCAGTTGTTCTTTCAGTGTGTAATTTTGGTTTCTGATTGATATTAATTCAATGGTTGTCTTTCCCCTTTGATTGTGATAATAGACACTTGTAAACAGTATTTGACATAATAATCAGAAGAAGTTAATCTTGCATTGATTTATGAGTAGCAATTAGCCAATCAATGCTATAGAGTCATCTTCTTGTAATCATCAACGTTTTCTACAAGTATTTATAACTAGTCTATTTGGGGAATAAATGTACAGTTCATTGCAGTTATTCAAGCTATTTTAGTTGCTGGAAGACAGCTGCATCAACTCCATACTGAACTAGAGGACAAAATCAAGAATCCAGAAGTGAGAACTGTACATTCTGTTTTGTTGAGAAAGTTGATATTGACAGCCTCATCTTCCAGTCTTATTAACACTGCAGCAAGGCTTCTGTCTAAACTTAAAAAGGAAGCTGCAGAGCAACGGGATTTTCACAATCTTTTTATTTCTGATGGAAATTTCCCAGAGGTACAATCCAAGAGTCACCTGTCAGATTATCCTGTATTTTTTTCATAACTTGTAAATCTGCTTGAATTTTTGGTGCATTTATAGGTTGCTTCAGCAAAGACCAAAGTGGTCTTGGCAAATGAGACGTTAGATCAATTACTTTCTCTTTATCGCAAGCAACTGCGCATGAGCAATCTGGAATATATGAGTGTATCTGGAGTGACACATTTGATAGAGGTACTTCAATAAAATTGCTTTCCGGCATGATCTTTGTCTTAAATTTCTCTGTTGACAATTTATACAGAGCATTGAACTTATTGAAGATGTTATTACTCTGCATTTCACATTCAGCCTTGTGTATATGCAGTACCCTGTTTTCTCATTTAAAATAGTGACATGTTGATCTCTCTCCCATTTGGAATTACCTCGATATTACCCTACATGGAATGGTCATCCTCTTTCCAATAATTGTCTTGATCCCACATTGACTCAGCCTCTTTTGTAGCTATCACTTGATGTGAAGGTACCTGCAGATTGGGTTAAAGTAAATAGCACGAAGAAAACAATCAGATATCATCCACCTGAAGTATTGAATGCTTTAGACCAGTTGACTCTGGCCAATGAGGAGCTCTCTGTTGTTTGTCGAGCCACCTGGGATGAGTTTCTAAAAACATTTGGTGGATGCTATTCTGAGTTTCAGGCTGCGGTTCAAGCATTAGCCACGTTGGATTGCCTGCATTCTCTTGCCGAGCTATCTAGGAATAAGGTCTATAGTTGATTGTTTTGGACCTCATGTGTGCATATTAATGATTTGTGCTAATAATCATCTCGAAATTATTGTGCAGAGTTATGTTCGCCCAGTTTTTGTAAGTGATGATGAGCCTGTTCAAATAAATATCAGTTGTGGACGACACCCTGTAAGTAGTCCATTTTTTATAGTGATATTTATCTATCAAGCTGCTCATCTTTCTCTTTGTGTGAGAGTGTTAAGGGTTGTCAGTACCAACTGGTTCTTGTTGTACATGAACAATTGAGGGCTAAACGTGGAAGCTTGATAATAACGTGCCAATTTTGGAGTTTGCAGCGTATTCATTCTTCACTTGTACTTCCTTCATTTGAGGATTGGATATTCTAATTTCCCAAATATGTGGACTTATAAGCTTGCCAGCCATCCTTATGTTGGAACAGTTGTCATTCTCACTCTAGGGATGTTGATGCTTTCGACTGTGAATTTTGTACCCATAACTGTGTTCTATAAGGTTATGTTTGCACATTGGGTATACACCATAAAACACCAAGAGAAATATAACTTTGCTGCATAAATAAATAGGCAACACACCATGCTATATAAGCTCATGTATCTGCCTTGATCTGCTTGATGATTGATTTTCTAGGAGCTTTATGTGTGGGACTATGTATTATTACTAAATCATTATACAATGGTGTAGTTTCTATGATCATGCTCCTTTCTCTACCTGAGACTCTTAGAAGTGTGCTTGAAAACTACAGTACCTTGTCTTGTTTGGACACTATCTGATTACACTTTTTTTTTTTTGCAATCCTTTTAATCCCGATGTTTAATGCTTCTCCTGTTGACTTTTTCCAGGTCATGGAGAACATCTTGCAAGATAATTTTGTTCCAAATGATACAAATTTGCATGCAGATGGACAATACTGTCAAATTGTTACTGGGCCGAACATGGGTGGAAAGAGTTGCTATATACGCCAAGTTGCTCTGATAGTTCTCATGGCTCAGGTACACATTAACCTTCTATATCAATCTTACTAAACAGGATTGCCACACTTTTCCTATTTTAAGAACCATGCCTTCAGGCTCCTTTCAGTTATAGTTTAGGTGGCTCTGAGCTGTATATGTGATAAACTCACCTCTTGGCTAGTGTTTTGTAATCCAGTGCATGCACTAATAAATGTGCCTTATATAGTCACTCCCTCTCAGCTGCCCTTAACATTGGCCAAGACCTCCAATACAAGCAACTCAATTTTGGGGGTTATTGTTGCTATTTAAGGGACATCTCTTGATTCTTCATCAGTGATATAATTTGGATCAATACATTATATATCTTCTGCCAAAAATTGTGGCTTTCCTTGCAATATTGCTCAAGATGATAATGGAGGCAGATCCTTTGAAATCTTCAGGATGTGAGTGGTGAAGCAAATTAATTTTGTGGAACTCTAAAAGTGGTTTCAAGGTCTGGTCTTCTAATCTGCGATTGTATTACTAAACATCAAATTTTCATAATTATTCTTCTTATGACTTTTTGGCAAAATAAGATTGGATACTGGGTAGGTTGAGCACTGAGATGTTTGTCAATGGAAGGTTGCCCATTTATTTGATCAGGTAGGTCAGTCCCACCCTGATGAGGCTTGGAGGAGTTATCCTACTCCAGTTGCCCCATCATAACTTGTTCATATTAATACAAAGGAAAAGGTAGAAATGCTTATTCTAGGTCATGAACCTGGCTCTTTAATTTCCTCATGAAATCTTAGCCTCTTCTAACCTTCAGTTTTTCTTCATCTCTCATCACCTTTTCCTGTTGGAGTTCATGCAACATTCATGTACTCATTGGCTGCTATAGATTTTATGGTTGGTGCTGTTTTATTTGTCCTCGTTGGTTTCTGCACTTGTCTCATGTGTTGGCCTCTTCCTACCTCCCAAGTTTTGCCCTAATCTTTTTTTCTCCTTCACTTATTAGTTTTTTAAATATGCTCCACCCTAACAGTTTAATGTTTATGACTCTTTGTCATGGCATCTTGTGATATCCATGTTTAAGGAATCTGGTTTTAAATTATTATTTTTCGATATATGGCACAAAACTAGAGAAGTCACAGTGAAAGTGGAGATATTTTCTTAGTGAGAGATAAATGGTTTAGGGCATTTGTGTATGATAAACAGGATGGTTCTGGAGAAAAATTGGTTAATAATGTTTTGAGGTGGGTGTCAAGTTCTGATTCTGCAATTGATGAGAGATGGATCAGAATCAGGTTCTGCATCTTTCTATAATTAATTTTGTCCACTTTTAATTTTTTCTTGGATTAAAAGGGGGGATAATAATAGAAAAGGTTAAATGCAAATCTGGATGCTCTGGACACTGCCTCATGGTTTTTTATTACCAGAATCTATGCTTTGTAAATTCAAAGATTACTTGTAATTGAATTATTCATTGCATTCTATGGTTGGAACCAGCTCCATTAGAAATCTTCAAATCTTAAATATGACATACAGTTTGTTTATCCCTTCCTTTTTCTGGAGGTAAAAAAGTTGCTCATTTTTTGTTATTTAAGATTTAAGATAACCTGTTGACAAGTTAAAACTAGAAAATCACTTTGGTAGAACTAACATCAAAATGTTGTGATTTCTATAGGTTGGTTGTTTCGTGCCAGCAGCATCAGCAAAATTGCATGTGATGGATGGCATTTACACTCGAATGGGAGCTTCTGACAGTATCCAGCTTGGCAAAAGTACTTTCTTAGAAGAACTGAGTGAGGCATCTCACATTCTTCAAAATTGCTCATCCCGCTCATTGGTCATAATTGATGAACTTGGGAGAGGCACAAGCACTCATGATGGTGTGGCCATTGCCTATGCTACATTACATTATTTTCTGAAGTATAAAAGATGCATGCTCCTCTTTGTTACTCATTATCCTGAAATAGTTGGCATCAGAAATGAGTTCCCAGGTTCAGTGGGAGCATACCATGTTTCATATTTGACACCAGAGAAGGATACAGATCTGGAGCTCGATCCTGACCAGGAGATGGATACTGTGAATCATGGTGATGTAACCTATCTTTACAAACTTGTGCCAGGTGTTTCTGAGAGAAGTTTTGGGTTTAAAGTTGCTCAACTTGCACAAGTAAGCTTCCATACGCTCTTTCCTTGAATTATTCTCCCATAAAATTGTATAAACAACTTACAGACATCCCTTACTGAGAAGAATATATTTTTTGACCTAGTGAATCTTGTTGTTTATGTTCTGGGAATAAAAGCTATGGCAATTACAGTCTGCTCTTATATTTTTGTTCTGATTGTAAAAGATTTGTTCCATAGATACTCATGCTTACTCTTGATTGTAGTTACCTTCGTCGTGCATTAGACGTGCTGTTATGATGGCAGCAAGATTGGAAGTAGAAGTATGCAAAAGAGAGAAAAAGAAGTTGCTAGAGGATAATTCAGTGTTCAATGATAAGTTAGACAATGCAAAAGATGCTTGTGTACCTTTGGATTGCTTGCAAACAGCAACAGTTAACAACTTGGAAGATGTTGAGAAAGCTTTCAGAGATTTGTTCTTTCACCTAAATCTTGCTGTCCATAGAGAAGAAGAAATGGCAAAGAAGTTGTATAACTTGAAGCATGCTCAAAGCCTTGCAAACGAGCTGGTAAAGAGGTAAAATTTCTTATACAATTGTGCAAGCAATTTATAATGGAAGCTTTTGAGGTTTCTTGAAGTTATTTGGGGTCAAGAGCATTTTACTAGTGGGTTATACTTAGCTCAAAATCCTAGATCATTCTTTCTTGTTTTTTTCCGGAGTTTAACTTGAGGTCTCCTATAGTTAGTCCTGCATGCCTCATCTGTGTGATGGTTGAAAACGGGGTCAGTCAATTTTCACAATAGACTGGTGCTAGAACCTCATCGCAGTTTGAAAATACTTAAGTGAACCTCAAACATGTGGTGTTTTCCTCCAGTCCACTTGTTGGCTCATTTATACTCAAACCACTATGCTTTAACAGGTAGAAAATGCAGGTGGAGTAACATGCAGAATGGGCATACTCTGGCCACTTCATACAAATCTCATAAACAAAATATCCTGTAAATGCAAATACAATGTAGGTATTGGAATATTAGTTGATATACATTGGTATGCAGATTGTTGTATAAAAAGCTGAGTGAAATTAGTGTGCTCACATTTTCTTTCCAGTTATATTTCTGAGTTTTTTTTCATATCTAATCTCCAGTCAAATCTGTTTCTAATTTTCTTAATCAGAATTGTGGTTTTTTAGTAGATTATTATGGAGTAGTAATCTTTTGATCTCATATTTTGTTATGTAGGTTAACTATGGGCATGGTTTTTGTTTTTTGTTGCCATCTTATTCCTTCATAACCGATTTAATTCATATGTACTTTTGACTATGAGTAAGCATCTTACAGATTATGATCGCTGCTAACATTTAACATGTAAACAGAGCTTCAGACCTCACCATATCTCTTTTCCTTTTTAATAAAATAATACAAGAATTTCTTTTTCTTGCGAGATCTCCATATGAAGAAAAAGGAAAAAGAAAAAGAGCCTTTGATTTAAGATTTACCAAAGTTTAAATAAAGTTACAACTGCATAATCCCATTCTTTCCATGTTTCCCATTTTGGTGTTCAGTTACAGGGGGAGTAACTGCTGTTGCACAACACTAAATACAATCTAGACAACCCACACTTGATGATCTTCGTACAGCTAAGAGATTTCATCTCTAATGTTAGCAATGAATAATCTGAGTTCCCTCACTTTTCTTGCATATTCAGGTGACACATCATTGTCCGTATCGCTCAATTCAATCACACCACTACTCGTTGCCTCCGGGAATTTTGCAACCTGTTCACGGGTGTGTGCTCCTCCTCCTCCTCCTCCTCGTCGTGGTGGGCTAATAAGATCAATAATTTCAGTTTCCAATGCTCTAGAACCAGCATTGTTGTGTACCACTTCAACTTCCTGAGCGCCGCTTTGTAGCTCAGTATTATTAAGCAGCATCCTTTGGTCTCGTAAACTCAACCTCCTGCTCTCTTCCTCAATCTCGAGCACCAAATCCTGCAGTTTTCTATCAATTTCCTTCATCTCTACTTTCTTCTTTCTTGATCTACCCTTCTGTTTCTGAGCTTTTCTTTGCTGGAATTCCTGAATCTTTTCGGGACAAGCACTAGGAGGAACGAAGAAGAAAACGAGATGAAGAATTACATGTTCGAAATAAGAGGCTCAAAACTCTCACATACTAAAGATAAGATAGTACAAACAAAGATGATACCTCTCCACCAGATCAGCTGGTATAAGGGATGCTTTAAGCCCATCCATGTCTTCCCAAGAAACCTCGAAGTAGTCTCTTCCTTGTACTTTTCTTTGCTTCACAATGCTAGATACAGGACACTTGACTGGCATCTGTTTTAACAAACAAACTTTGAATATTTTTTATAAAACCAAAAATTAAGAGAAGTAATATAAATAATAGTTACTTCATTAACAAATACTGATCTTATAACATAAACAAAACATTAAAGAAAAGCACAACAACACTATCGTCTTCTGCTTCTGAGACCTGTTCTCACCTGGTGAGGTCACAAAACTGAATCCTAATGGAGTTTGAATTTCATTGAACTTTCCAATTTCCATTTTCTAAAACCAAACTTAAAAATAGCAATACTAACCTATGAAGGATGCAAGCTGGGTGGATGAGGTGAATATGTGGGGTTAATTCCCTGATTTTGGCCTTGAAAACAAGGCTGTTTCAAGGGGGGAGTTGATACTCAAACTTAATTGACCTAACAAACAGCCCATCAATTTTCTCTATCACAACTCTCGATGCAAGCAATCTTCACTCAGATTGCAAGAAGAAAGAATCACATAATTTACTACTGTTTTGTGCAGTAAATAGTAAGAAACCTAGCATGTTACAAGCTTTGCATTGCCATTCTATATCTCTCTAGCTACACCTTATAGCATAAAAAATATACAGCTACAAAACTTTATTGAGAGCATAAAGACACTGGTATTATCTCATGCCTCATTAATTAACAAGCAAAATTTATTGAGTGTGATAAAGAGAACGGTATTGATTGTCACATACCTCATTTACTGGCAAACAAACCCCCAACTCCGATGAAGTGGAACGAAGGTTAGCAAATCGCCTCAGATTTCTTTCAGCAATCTTTGGGAGAATGTACTCATCTAAGCAAAGAATACATGCAGAATCTTCAGCAATGGAGTGAGGACACAAACAAAAAAAAAGGAGCTCCACATGTATTGCCCCATTGTAGTATAGTCATAATTTGAAGAACAAATCCAAGTGCTACTCTAATCCAACTTCACATCTACTTAAAAACAATTGAACACAGTTTCACTATCCTATATATTATTACATGTCATTAACTATGCACATCATAAAAGCAATTGTTTGATATGAGCACTACAATCAATATTGTTGATTGTCCAATTCAACCTAAGACGGCAACAATCATCATGACCAATATTGTGTTGTAGCTTTTAACTGTTGCACACACACACACACACATGACATTCAATTGCATGATTACACACAGATCTATACATGTGAAGTTTGTGAAATACATCAATACTTTGTGGACATCAATATATTTGAATATGTCATAAAGGTGCATGGGTTCCCAACCTGTCTTTTCAGGTGGCCAGTCAAAAAATTGAGCAGAAATCTTATGCAATTGGCTGAGATTAACCGGATAGTGAGCTAGAACCCTGTATAGATAGAGGAAATAAATTTTTACTGTTTCAATCAGAAGGAAAATTTTGTGGAGTTTGCATGGTGAGGTTTAAATAAAGAAGGGAAAAAAAAATATCTAAATTCAAACCTTGATGCATCAAATTTATGAAGCAATATGCAAAGGTAGTGAAAATACATTTCTGAGGGTGAACTTGCCTGTGCACAGTATCCGAGTCTGCAGAATGGCACTTGGGCTTCATGTATGCATCAATAATTTGCAAGAATTGATTATCTATTGGTAAATCACATTTTCTTCCTATAACAGAGTAACAATGCGACATTACGTTACGATGGAAACTATGATGATTCCTTTGCAAGATACGAAGCAAACATAACATTTACTATCAAGGCAATATTCAATTAATTGTTGCAGCTACACAATGATTATCTGTATACAAGATGCCCAAGTTTGTTTACCAACATCATGTACAAAACTTAAAAAGAATAAAGCAAGCCAAAAATTGCAGTATCAAGATTTAAAAAAACCAGAAAAGTAAAATTACCTGATGCAGAATATCAAAGATAAGGTAATGGAAGGAATATATAAAGACCAGCCTCAGTGGACTCACCATCAAAATCCTTATTGGCACCATTCTTTTTTGAGTTTTTTTTCTTCTTTGCAATTGACAAGCCCTCTGTTGAAAACCGCTGGAGAACAGATGAATCACCAATTGATTTCACGATCTGACAAGCTGACTCCTACATTCAAGAGAAGAAAGGGTTACATGTAGTTTGATGGATGTAACCAATTAACCCTAATGGTAGGATGAAAATGTTCGTCTTACCGGCCCAAAACCACGAATTCCATTGGTATAATCACTCCCAAGAAGAATAGCAAGGCTAATCTGAAGATGGGAGTTCCAAGAATACATCAAAAAATGTCAACAAAGAATTGCAGACAGATAAATCTACACTAAACAAGCAGCCTAAGGAACTACAAAACTTTCCAGCAGTTCAGGCTACAAAACTCGGCTAAACAATTGTAAAGCCAATTAAGGGAAAAGAAAGTTACCAAGGAATTCCTTCCAAATCCAAGTTTTCTCTCAATATCATCCATTTCATAGCAAACAACATAACCACCTTCTCCTGTAAGTCGGAGACGGAAAAAAATAATCATAAGTATATAATGATCAGATAGCTGAAACGAAAAGAAAAATTAAAAAAAACACAACTGGAATAACTCACCGAGACAGATATCCCTAAAAACTGTTCTTGCACCAAACAGAAAAGCATCAGAATCTGATGTGAAACATCCATCCTGATTATCAAAAAAAATTCAACAGAAATGAGGATCCTATCAGAAATTAGAAGACAAATAACAAGCAAAAAGAAATTCATAACAGTACAGAAAAACAGTCGGAATATATCTTTCAGATACATGAAACAAGAAATACTAATGTTGGAAGTATCAGATCACATCAAGGAGGAAAATAGAGTGTCCACATACACATAATGATTCCGAGTTTAGCAACGCACATTGAGCTTCAGCCTCTTCAATCCTGCATATGTTTTAACAATAGACAATTGCACAAGTTAGATTTATTTGGATTATTATCTATGGTGTACTATTTCCATTCTAGATTGAAGTGGACGATAAGACTAGCGATATGATATCATAGGCAACGAGTGAGCTTACTATGGACAACATTATTTTTTGAATTTACTTAGTGGTTTGATAGGTTCACCAAATTACTGGGATTTCATTGAGTGAATTGTCATTTATTAACAAAGACAAATATCAAGGACATGCACATATCTTTGAAACAACCACACCACAAAGAAACAATAGAAGTGGATAATGTAAAACACATATCCACATATCCTATATTACTTGTTAGTCCACAGTATCAGAAGCAAAATCATGGAACCAAATCTTATCTATCACCATTCCATATAAGAGCTTCCATTCTCATATTACATGTGAAGCGATAGATATTGAAATAAGATTACATTGGTTTATTTTAGTGACCAACGTAGATTTTCATATTCACTTAAATGCATGAGTTTGGAATAAGATTTAAACATGGCTGTATAGTTTACCCATCTAAGCATGGAATCCCAAGGGCCCCACCCAGCAAATTGGCTTCTTTAATCATGCAAGAAAATTCTGATCCCATATTTCTTTTAAGTGATGATGATACCTCACGAGAATCCCTAGAATCTGAAATGGCCTGCAGCATTTAACAATAAGTTAGAATGAGGACTCCTGATGTCAGAAAAATCGTGATGTTGCATAAGGCACAATCAGAATATGACCAAGATAACATCTTACATCATCTCCACCATTTAAACGGCGCCTATATGTAGATAATTTGATAGCAGGAATTGAGCCATCTAGAAACCAAACATAAAGCTGTTGTAAGTCACTGGAAAAGGTGCACCTATACCATCTGATATTATGTTGGACATTTAATTTGGGGATTTTCAGTCAGCAAATTCCTTGCTGCAATAAATATAAATCACAATTCCTAAAAGTATACAAGACTAGCATCTCCAAACTAGTAAACTATTAGAATATTACCAGATGGAAAGTTTAATCTAAGTTTGGTTTCATTTTGAAGGATTCTTTTTCCTTCTCTCAAACCAAAAATGTGTTTCATAATTGCATCACAGTTTTCATTCTCCCAAAATGGAAGAATGTATTACGCTGTCTAAAGAACACAGACAAAACATCTACACTTGAAAATATATCTAAAAAATAGATTTTAGTAAACAAAAATGTTTTCCCCAATCTCAGCAATCAGTCTTCATGATGTCAACTACCTCTCTCTCTCTCTCTCACACACACACACACACACAGAAACCCATAAAGAAAATCCAAAGAAAGGGGAAGAGTACCAGTAACGAAGATAAGGCTGCAATTCAAAGCAATGAGGGCTCGGAGGCGGTGGAACAGACTCTTCAAATAAAGCTTGTCCTTCAATGGGCAGTGGGATTTATTCACATTTTGAAGTTGAACCATCCAACATGATAAATCCACACAAACCCTCTTGTTCCTATTCAAATTCAAACACCAACACGTAAATGTGAATCAAAATTGGGGGAATTGGGATAACAATTGATCAGAAAGATTAACATACTGGAGATGATAGAGAGGACGAGTCTTCTTGCAAGATTCCAAGATATCCCACAGATTCTTTACTCCCATCTTCCAGGGTGTGTGTGTGTGTGTGTGTGAGATTCTTGCTCAGTGATTTTATGAAACGAACACAGAATTAAAGTAGCCGTTGCTAAACTTTTTTTTTTTTTTTTTGAATTGCTAAACCTTAATTCACGCGTGGTGGGTTTATATCCAATATTATTAATTAACTGGAGTATGTAACTGTATTTAACTGCATGAGACCTTTTTTTTTTTTTAGTTACATGCTAGAGTTTTTTAAATGGCTAAAAGTTATATAAGTAGGTTGACAAATCTAGATCAATTACTATGGTTGACCTAGTCAAAATACAAAAAAAAAAAACGTTCCTCCCACGTGCTTTTCACGCGCCTGCACGCGTCCCACTTGCCTGATACTCGCGCTAAAGCTCACCCAAATTCGCTCAAATAGACAAACATTTATATATAGTTAGACCTACCTTTGTGTTATGATAGACCTAGCGCTCCTCCCACGCACCTATGCCTCACGCACTGAAACTCACCCAAGTAGGTCTCACATAACACAAAGGTAGGTCTAACTATACATAAATGTTTGTCTAATACAACGTAATGGTATATATGTCAAACCTAAGGTTTTTTTTTTTTTTAATTTTAAAGTATGAAATGTGGGTAAAATAGTAGGCTTAACATAACATAAAAGTAGGTCTAACATAATGTAGTGGTAGGTGCCAAAATTCAAAAACCAAGTGCAAAATTTCAAAAATCATGCGCGAAAAAAAAAAAAAAAAGATGCAGAAACTCTAACCCGAATCCGACCCGGATGCATGGACCTGATTTATAGGAGACTTACTCTTTTTAAATTAGTTGAAATTTACTCGTTATTTTATTAATATCAAACTATTATAATTGATATTTTAAATTTCATAAAGATGGTAAGTTGACATGTAGAACAAACTTAATAACGTTAAGACTAAAAACTTGATTTTATTGAAAAATTGTATCTTTTTATTTTATCTAAAAACACAACACACAACTTGTCAAATTATTATACAATATGATGGTTTTTAAAATTTTTTTTTTTTTTATCGCTCTATATATGTAAAGTAAAGATAAAACCAATACTACAGGATGGACTCACCAAAGCTAAACATTGCCATATGTGTGTATCTAAAGGAATTATGATTTGAAAGATTGCATATTTGAAATGAAATTTCATCAGAAACTACCAAGGAAAAGACTGATAAAGAGCCAAGGCATGGAAAAAGGTGGGCCCACCAAATGAAAAAACTAGTTCAGTCACTCTTATTACATGAAACACAGATCAGATCTCCTCACAGCGACTTGCTTCAGAATTTGAAGAAACCCAGAAATATACTTAAGGAAATGTGATGATTCTAGCAGTTGCACTAGCACACATTTATATCACAAACTAGTAATCCTTGTTCCCAAAATTCTTGCACCACTTCTGGGAGGGAATTGGACGAACAGGAAGATGTGGACGTTGCTGCAATAAAGAGTCCTAAGTTAGTACGAAAGACAAACACGTACAAGCACATAGACAACACAAACACAGCAGCCAGAAGGAAAAATGATTTAGCTAAGTATTTATTTACTTGATGCACGTAAAAACCTGAGCTAAACGCACAACTGATGACCATGTTATAATGTCACACATGAACTGATGCCGTTATATTTTTACAAACCTAAGCAGAGAAGTGACAAGGGTAGAGTTTATTCAAATTAGCATCCTTACCTGAAACATGCATCTACTAAATTTCAACGGAATCTCTAGTGATGCATTTAACCAATAAGCACTGATAGACAGTGAGTGCAGCTTAAAGAATAGACAAAACCAGTAAGCGCAGAGAAATACCTTCAGCAGATGATCTTAAGCATGTGATATTACAAACCAGGAGTAGCAACACAAATATTAAGTTGGTTGTTGCATTAGAGTTTTCTGGAGAGTAATAACCTAGTATAATAAAGACATGTTTGAGCCGGAAACACATCTTTCGAGATTCTTTAAAACTTGGGATAGCAACATCAGAATCAATTTGGCTTTAATGTACAATTTCTGAAAAAGAATAGTCTAGTTGAATGCAATAGATAGGTTGATGGTGCTCGATGGCAGTTTTCACAACTTCTACATAAAAATTAAAAAATATAAAATGGGGGCTCTTGTTGCACATTTTAGCATAACGAAATCTATTGTAATGTGTACTGGACATAATGAAAACACAAAAGTTTTTTCTTGCTTGATGCCAAATCAACTCAAAACCAGTTTGGCTATTGTAAAATTGTAACTAAGAATTGATGGGATATTTGCAATAATAAGGTTAAGAACATTCAATAATACCAACAAGCTGAAGCCCTACAAACGAGGTTGATTAAAAATTATAAAAAGAAAAAAAAATCTTTATTAAATATGGGAAGTGGGGATGGGGGATGATTCAAGCCTCCAATCTCCACTCTAAGAGGGAAGACTAGTTAGACACCATCTAATGGAATAGATATCTAGTCAACATATGGAGAACTTCATGAATAAAATAATTTACTGCAATATTCCATAGTAGTTATAAATGTGAGTAATCATGTAGAACTCCTGATAAAAAATACACCCATCTACAGCAACCCTATGCAGGCACAAAAAGCATAGAGTTTAGTTATGGAATAACATCCATGAGACAGAGAGAGAGAGAGAGAGAGAGAGAGAGAGAGAGAGAGAGAGAGAGAGATGTTAAGACATCATGGACTTATCCATCAACCTATTTCCTTAAAGTAGTGACCAATAAGATAACATTCGGCTCCTTTTTACTTCTAATAAATTATTAAAACAGATATATATACATATAAATATAACGCGCTTCCATGATATTTCGGATGAAGCGATGAACATATCAGTATTTCTAGGTGGCAAATGAAGAATTCCCAGCCCTAGACTCTGTATAGCTGACTCTTTTCGAAGTACTCCTCAAAGAACAATGCTTACTCATAATTGACACTTGGGAACCCCCTAAAATGAATCAATGCTCCTGAGGGAGGACACTGAAAAAGAATGCAAATTCCCTGATTTCTTGTTATGATCACCGGTTTAATGGAAACCTGAATTCAGTTAATATCTTAAGATAAAGTAGAAATAATTTGAAAACAAAGCTTCATTTTTTTCCCTTTTCCTCAGAGAAATCGAGGCCAAAAACTGCTGCTTTGAATCCCCTTCACAGGAGCTGAAGCAAACCCTAAGCTTGCACCACTCAAACCTCCAAAGCTCATAGAAGTCATCACCATACAAAAATCCTTCCTAATCCACCTAAAGCCATAAATCTCCCTATACACTATAGAAAATCATATTACATCTCTCCAACCATCAAACACCTAGAAACAATTCAAGGATCTAAGCAGTTTCCCTCAGTACTGCCACCCACAAAGGATATGCAATAATGCAATCATCAATCCAACTCCACAGCATAAGAAAAAAGAAAAATCATGTGCAATTCCGCTTATAAATCAGATATTGATCGAGAATGGCGCAGGAATTCCAAAATCCACCCGACCATCCCAACCTAACTACTCAGTCAAACAACCAGAGATGCTTTGATCTATAAAAATGAAATTAATCAGACACAGAAACACGTATCTGTAGGTGTACCTCGAGCTCGGCGGATTTCATGGCGACAGGAATGCAAACAAGGACGATGCCAACCATGGCGAAAGCGGTGTTGCGTTTCCAGTGCTTGGGGCGGCAGTTGGGTCCACCAGTAAAACTCCAGACTTTGGCCCTAAAATCGCCGCCGTGGGCGCCCCCATCCACGTGGTGGTGCTCTGCTCCTCCGCCTCCGCCGCCGCCGCCCATCTGCTCTACAATTTCAGCTTCTTTGTATGCAAATGCGAAGCAAATATGCAACTTCAAAAATGAATTTGAGACCAAAATGTTTCATCTGATTTGCATTGCGTCTTCACTCTTCATAACATTGTTTCTTTTTGGGTTGGGCTAGGTGAAGGCTTTATTGGGCCTGCTCTTCTATTACTATTTGGGCTTTATCTAATC
Organism: Scutellaria baicalensis; assembly: GCA_005771605.1. Classification (NCBI taxonomy): domain Eukaryota; kingdom Viridiplantae; phylum Streptophyta; class Magnoliopsida; order Lamiales; family Lamiaceae; genus Scutellaria; species Scutellaria baicalensis. The sequence continues at coordinate 73,747,362 of CM016721.1, read as the reverse complement.
AATGTTGGGCTTTAAAGGAAATATTTAGATGGACGGGTTTGAGTTGAAGAAAATTATCGAATGTCTCAATATCAAATGGAGTTTAAATTCATCTTAAGCATTTCAAAAATAATTTACAATGCAAATGACGGATTTTAATTTATCTTAGAATGAATAATACATCCAAAATCTAAACTTGGTTTGTCATTATTGATTTTCCTTGTTTTCTCTGTGATCTATTTCCTCACAAAATCTGAACTCATTTTTTATTTCATTTCAAATTTCGATTATATCTTCTCCTTTTTAAGCTTCGAGATGTTAGATCTCAATGCATTGACCATCTAGAGATTTAAGATCTCATTGGAAAGAAATTGTAAAATAAATTTAGATCAATGATAAATTCTCAGAATCTTCTATAATAAATAGGAGCGAGCGGAAGACAAAAAAAATTAGTGATGTTTGGATGAATGTAAATTCAAAATTCATGTTTTTCATTTTAAACTAATTTTGGAGTTATTTTGGTGGATTTCAAATCCATTTCGATGTGAATGAATTTGAAATCCAAAATTACAAATTACTCTATCCAAATGGAATCTACGAGCTTCTGAAGTAGCTCTCATTCGAGAAAAAACTCAAATCATTGTTACACACCAATTCATTCTTAATGGGAACCATACTCAATCATGAAGTCCATCTATACTTTATGTTTCACCAGGCTCCTGAAACTACAATTTCTATAATAAATAGTAGCCATTAAAGGGTTATAATGTTTGCTAAGAATAGATTTAATGCAAGCCCATAACTCAAGGATCTGCTTCCTGTAAGAATGTTTTGCTATAATGAAACTGTAATAGTGTATGCTAAGCTTTCATTCATGCAGAAGCATGATTCAAAGATCTGCTCTCCTGGGGTATCTGGGGAAAGGAATAACGTCTCGGATGTTTTCAACACCTGTAGCAAACATAACCATCCGTTCAAACCCAAGTCCGAATCCACTGTGCTCCACTGTTCCATAGCTTAGCAGGTCAAGATACCATTTATATGGTTCCAATGGCAAACCCATCTCCGTTATCCTTCAATCAAAAACAAAGAATGCCCATATCATCTATCTATCACAATTTGGTTTGTTCAATATTTGACTATAAACAACAAGAACCTATAAAGAACTGCAGCAGGGGATGGAAATATATTTTTCCATCTATGATAACGTAAACTAGATAAGAATTGCTAGGCCTAGGCCCTCTACCTTTGTTTGAGAACCTCATAATTCTCCTCCCTTTGGCTTCCACCAATAAGTTCTCCAACCTAGAATCACGCAAGACACCCACTAATGAGAAAGCTCATGACAAGTCTTATCAAAGAATAACCAAACCTACTTAGAAAATAATGTCTCTGCATGCATCTGCATGCATGTGTGCATGTGGGGAGGGGGGGGGGGGGGGGGGGGGAGGAGTACCTTAGGTACAAGGACATCCATTGCAGCAACAGTTTTATTGTCTTCATTGACCTTCATATAGAATGCTTTAATATCCTTTGGATAGTTATAGACAATAACAGGTGATTTGAATTTCTCTTCAGTCAAGTATCTGCAACAACAATACTTGAGATGAGTCCACGTATGTACAGACTGCAGGCTGCAGGCTGCATTAAAGAAGATGCGATGGTAAAATGAAAAATGATCATGTACAAGAACTTTTTTACCTTTCATGTTCAGAAGCTAAATCAACACCCCATTCTACTTTATTCTCAAATTTCTTCACCTTTGCTACTTCCTCAAGAATGGCAACAGCCTCAGTGTAAGTTATTCTGTGAAAGCTGGTTTCTGCAACCATTTGAAGTCGTTGAATAGCAGTTTTATCAATTTCCTTGGTTATAAACTCCATATCATCATAGCACTTGTCAAGCAACCACCGACAAAGAAATCTAACATATGCCTCTGCACAGTCCATATCATCCTACAAAAGATTTTCATCTCTGTTATCTTCTGCGAAGTAATACTCATTTTGAAAAAAAGAAAAGAAAGAAAACCTAAATATTTTCTCAACCATTTTGCAATCAAGGTTACAGCACCACGGCTACTCATCATAAGTTCAACATTTAAAACTGACCCACACGGCATACTCATTTCCACTCTCATTACTAGAAAAATGAGGAGGAGTTATGCGCCTTAGGCAACTGGATTCAATGTACTTTCCTATTTTGTAGATAACCAACACTTGATAACTCAAAAGCACATAGAAAAGTTCACAATTCTAGTACCTTTATATCAGCAAATGCTATTTCAGGTTCCACCATCCAAAATTCAGCAAGATGCCGTGAAGTGTGCGAATTTTCTGCTCGGAATGTTGGTCCAAAGGTATACACACTACCAAGCGCACTCGCATATGTTTCAACATGCAATTGCCCTGATACGGTCAAAAATGATCTCCGGCCAAAAAAGTCTTCTCCATAATCAATTTCTTTTCCATCCTTCTTTGGAATGCCACCATCAAGCCTACATCTCTCTCCCAATTTGTATCTTTCATTCAGCTCCGAAAATTTGTCTTTAGCCTTAGTGAGCTCAGCAACAGCAGCAACAATTTGGTCTTTGCTTGCTTTAGCTACTTTCAGTTGGGCCACTACTTCTCCTTTCTCCTTGACAGCAAGCTCAGCAGCCTTTAAGTCCGATTCTGAAGGGGGAGGATGCTCAATTAGCTCCTTCTCTAACCTTTCCGCATCATTGAATAACGATGTGACTTGAAACATCTCGCCTGCACCCTCACAATCATTGGTTGTGATGATAGGAGTATGCACATAAAGGAAGCCATTCTCCTGAAAGAATGTGTGGGTGGCAAATGCCAAAGCATTTCGAATTCTAGCAATTGCAGATATCTAGACAGCAAAAATAAATATTAATATCAGTGAGAGAACATCAGCAAAGATTAGAAAGACGGTTGCAAAAAATTACCAGAAAAGTATTCATAAGGTAATGGGCAATAGCTCTCCTCCCATTTTCAAGAAATACTATAATATATAGATCAATAATAAACAAAATCAGATTTTCATCACTATCAACCTCAAAAGAAGCATTCACACACACACAAAATAAGTTTTATGAACTAACAGAGCTCCACATATCCTAGGACTAAGAAGCAGGTACATAAAATTTAGGAAAGTTAATGAGTAACACGATATGCCATCAAGTCTAAGAGCATATGATGCAACAAGTCCTTATCACAATTTAACTTGCTTCAAGCAGATGCATAAAATCACATAAAATACGTGCATTAACTCCAAACCAAAGCCCACAGCAAAGATCGATCAAAAGAGGAAATTCATACCGTGGTAGTCCTTGGACGTAGGTGGGGAAAATCCCTGAGAAACTCGAGTGTCAATTTAGTCTTGGGCAAGGGATAATTGGCGGCACTCAGAGTGCCGACATGAATAAACATCTCGACCTCGAGCTCAATCTTCTGCTTCGCATTTTCTGGAGGCGACTTCAACAACCCCAGCGCGTGGATTGACGTCCCAGTTGCAACGATATCGCTCAGCTTGTAAACATCAGACTTCACAATAACCTGTAGGTTGTGCACGCAGGAGCCATCGTTCACCTCCAAGAACGCCAACGTCCCCTTACCCGCCTCCCGTCCCGTCTTCACCCGTCCCGCTATTCGGACCTTCTGGCCCGCCAATCCAGCGCCTTTGTCGGGCCGGCCAAGGATGGACCCGATCCGAACACGCTTAGAGAACTTCGCCTCTTCAACGGCGGAGCCGATTGGCTCATTCTGGATCTGCACATCCTCCATGGATTGCGGCGGCGTAGCAGTATCTGACATTTCAATTACAGAAATTTTTTAAAACCCTAGCAATTTTGCTGGGCTGGTCGTGGAATCGTCTTTGTGTGTGCGCGCCTGTTTCAACGGTTCACTAGATTCTGTCACTCGTCTCACTTATTTTCCTACCATTTATTATTTCTTTTCACTAAAGATATGGATATTTCTTAACTTTTTTTAAGATATGGATATTTCTTAACTTTTTTTTTTAATCGATATAGAAAAAAGAATAAACATAAAAGGAAAAAGAGTATGTGAAATTAAAAACTTTTGAGTAGCAACATAAATAGTGATTTAGCTGTTGCATGATTTTCTCAAGTTGAATACAAATATAATTTCATATATCTAACATAATTACCCATTATCCTTGAAAACCAAAGGCTGGAAAACAAGAGTTTAAATAGATGGATTGAAGTTGGTAGCTAGCAGTTCTCACAACTTCAACATCAAATCTTTATACAAGGGCTCTCTCTACTAGTGAGATGATAAACTTGTAATCAATCATATGAAAAACTTCAAGAATGATGGTTTATTCATTTATTGCAAAATCTTGGACTTTGGTCTCAGGTTAGGAAAATAAACCTGTCATAAACTCACCAAAAGTAATTTGGATTATGAGTCAGGCCCGATTTTGATATTAGGACCAAAATAAAAATGGGTTGACGTGGAGGGATAAGGTCGGGTTGGTGAAGGGTTATTTTGAGAGTCTACTGCACCATATACCCAATTTAATATAACAAATAAAAAATTTACCCACCCATATAACTTATTATCCCAAAATACTCAAAATTATAACTTATTACCCCCAAATACCCACTTTCTCAAATCAAGTACATGAAGTACAATTACAATGATGGAATCATGGAATAATCATGGAATATTACTTCTCAATGATTGATTATTGTGTGTATATTGAGAAATAGGGATCGAATTTAGGGCTTGAATTTAGGGTTTGATTTCTTATTTTTAGGGGTTTCACGACTAGTGTAGTTTACGTGAAACCCCTAAAACGAAACCCCTATTTTTAGGGGTTTCACGAAATATGGAGAAGTAATTTTTAGGGTTTCACGAACTGTTGAGAAGTTTTCGTGAAACCTTAAAAATATAGGGTTTCACGAAAACTGGTGTAGTTTTCGTTTAACCCTATATTTTTAGGATTTCACGAAATGTTGAGAAGTTTTCGTAAAATCCTAAAAAAATAGGGTTTCACGAAAGCTTGTGTATTTTCGTGAAACCCTATTTTTTTAGGGTTTCACGAATTGTTGAAACTGACAAAGTAACTGCACAAAGTACATCCAATCATTTAACTATCATTATCAATGTTTGAAGTCAAAAATGGGTATTTGGAGACAATAAGTTATGTTAGTGGGTATTTGGAGATAATATATTATATGGGTGGGTATAATAAGTATGTGTTATATTTTTTTGGATATTTGGAACCATTTTATCGGTTAATTAAACCCACCCAAATTGGTGGATTTAAAATCCCATGAATTAGCCCAATAAAACACATGAAGTTTTATGTCTATGTGTTTTGACCTCTCATGATATACTTGATGTTTTATCAAATGGAGTGCACTTTGTGTAAGGAACATTGTATAGATTTTGACGAAGACAAAACATGTAATGGATTAGGGCTTAGGATCCTATGTATTTAGATTCTGTTGTAAAATTCTCTAAGTATAGGATCAGAAGGCTTGATGATCAAGACTGGAGCATGAGGACCTTGCTGCATAAAACCTTAAAATGATTTAAGTATAAGTCTCTGCAGCAGGCTGCTTGAAAAGGATACTGGACGCTCACTGCACAAGGATGCTGAGTTTGCTAGCTGAACAAGAGACAAGAAACCTAAAGACGACTGAAGAACCAGGAAGCATCAACAACCTGTTCGGAAGCAGTTACCTCAAAATACATGTACAAGGTTTACGTTAGGCACAACCGCAAACTCATCCAATCCAAACATGCCACGTAATAAAGCAAAAAGGAAGTTTGAAGATATGTCAGACTGGGTATGGCGATTGCAGCAACAGATACGTATGATCTCAACAACCTAGTACGAGCAAATCAGAAGGAGCCATGTTGACCCATGCATGTTGCGAGAAGAAAACTCTCTCTCCAACGGACAGATTTCTAATCGCTTATAAATAATAGAAGAATTGAACTTGAAAAACACTTGAAACCTGAAACTCTTGCAATCAAAGCACTCAAGCTATCCAACGCACTATCTTTCCATCACTAGTAGTTTCAAGTCTAGTCTATTGCACCAAACATACTCTATCTTAGAGAGTTATCTATACAAAAGCTTGTTGTTTGTGTTGTTGAAGAAAACACCTTATTTACTTTCGTAGACTGTTAGGAGTTGCTTGATCGGAGGCTGTTCCTGATCAAGTATTTGCGTTCTTAGTAAAAGAACAAGAGCTCTGTGTGGCTAGTTGAGTTTGGTCATTGTGCAGTAACCCTGTGTGGGATAGACTGACAGTTCTTGTTAAGTTTAGGTTGTCTAAGCGAGGCTTGTGTAAATCAACCCTTATACTTAACAAAGTTCCTCCTTGAGAAGGAGTAGAGAGGACGTAGAGGGATTACTCCACCCTTGAACATCTATAAACCGCTGTGTTTGTTTTTGATATATCTTACTGCTTCTCTTATTCTTATTCTTGCTTATCTACTATAAACATGCTGCATATATCTCTTAAGCATATTAATCGTTTTAAAAAAAGAAGCTTTGTTCAAAAAAAACTTCCGCTATGCATAAAACTCTTTTTGTCTAAGTTCAATAAAGGTAACTGCTCAAGCAGTAACCTCCAGGACAGTAAGCTCTTCAAGCTTCCTACCTGGGTGACTTATCTTTCATTTTTAAAGAAAAAGTTTGAAAATTGAGTAGGCTTATTCACCCCCCCCCCTCTAAGTCTACTACCACTTGGGGACCAACACTTTGGTTATCACACCAAATAACCACTTTACCCTGTTCAAATCCCATTTCCAGTAGAATTCCCTTAAGCCATACTGACTCTTTAGTTGCTTCAGTCATGGCTATAAACTCATCCTCGGTAGTAGATAGAGCAACTACAGACTGTTGAAAAGATTTCCAGCTTACAGTTGTACCAAACAATGTAAACACATAACTTGTTTGGTTTTTCCTTGTGTCACTATTTCCAGCAAAATCAAAATCAATAAACCCTTGGATAAACTTTTGTGTATCTTGTTGTCTTTTAAACATTAGCCCATAACTCAAAGAACCACATATGTATCTTAGAATCCACTTTAGTGCTAGCCAATGTTCTTTCCCTGGATCTGTCATGTATCTACTCACAGTGCTTATAGAGTGAACAAGATCAGGTCTAGTGCAAATCATGGAATACATTATGCTCCCCACAGCACTTGCATATGGAATACTCTGCATATAATTTATTTCTTCTAGAGTCTTAGGCTTCTGATTTGCTGATAACTTGAATTGGCTTCCAAGGGGTGTTTTCACTGATTTTGCTTGATGCATATTGAATCTCCTTACTACCTTACTCAGATAGTCTATTTGGTGTAAGAATAGAAGTCCCCTCTCTCTGTCTCTTCTTATATCTATGCCAAGAATCCTTCTAGCCTGTCCCAAGTCTTTCATTTCAAATTTTGACTTGAGCTTCTCCTTCAGGCTTTTGATCCTTTGCATACTTTTGCTGGCAATAAACATATCATCTACATAAAGTAGAAGATATGTGTGAACCTACTCTCCTTCTTTTTCTAGAAAGACACAGTTATCATAGCTACACTTGGTTAAGCCAATACTCAACATGAAGTGATTGAAATGCTTGTACCACTGTCTTGGGCTCTGTTTTAGCCCATATAGGGATCTCTGTAGTAAGCATACTTTCTCCTCATTTTCTTTCTTCACAAAACCTTCTGGTTGCCTCATGTATAACTTTTTATCTAAATTACCTTGAAGAAATACTGTTTTCACATCCATTTGTTCCAATTCCACATCAAACTGATTCACCAGAGCCAAAAGAAGTCTAATGGAGTTATGTTTAACTACAGGTAAGAAGACTTCATTGAAGTCTTGAGCCTAGCCTTGTATCTTACTTGCTCAACTCCAATTACTTCTATCTTCCTTTTAAAAATCCATTTGCTACCTATGATCTTCTATCATTTAGGTCTTTCCATTAGAATCCATGTGTTGTTCTTTTCCAGAGATTGTAGTTCTTCCTCCATGGCAGTGATCCACTTATATTTTTCCTTAGATCTCATTGCTTCTCTATAACACCCTGGTTCCTTATACTCTAAGTCTTGAGCCACTGTGAGAGCATATGAGATGCAATCTGTTTGACCAAATCTGGTTGGAGGATGAATGATCCTTCTTTCTCTATCCCTAGCTAGATGATAATCCCTGAGGTTAATTCCATCATTATCTGAATCAGATTGTTGATCTTGAATCTCCACCTCAAGTTGAGCTTCTTGGTGTATTGGTGGTTCATTTTCAGTCCTTTCATCTAACTGATTCCCCAGCTTGCACCATATCACTCTCATCTGCTTGATTAGAATTTCTTTCTTGATCTATGGATTTGTATGTCATTTCATTTTCTTTAAAAACAACATCCCTACTGATAAAGCACTTTTGATGGCCTAATTCAAGACACCATAGCTTGTACCTTTAACACCCTCTGGATATCCAATAAACATGCATCTTAATGCCCTTGATTCAAGTTTATCTTGTCTTATGTGTGCAAAGGCTTTGCATCCAAACACCGTCAAGTGTGAATAACTAGGAAGTTTGTCATACCATAGCTTATTTGAAACTTTAAAATCTATTGTTGATGATGGAGATTTATTGACTAAGTATGCTGCAGTATTCACAGCTTCACCCCAGAAGCTTCTAGGCAAGTTATCATCCAAAATCATGCACCTAACTCTTTCAAGAAGAGTTATATTCATTCTTTCTGCCACTCCATTTTGTTGGGGATTTGCAGCAACTGTTCTATGTCTTGTAATCCCCTTCTCATTGCAATAGCTTGTGAATTCATCTGAAAGATATTCCAGCCCATTATCTGTTCTCAAGTGTTTCACTTTCCTTCCTGTTTTATTTTCTTATATAGTTAACCAGTTTTTGAACACTTGGAATGCTTGGCTCTTTTGTTTCAGAATATACACCCACACTTTCCTGCTATAGTCATCTATGAGAGTGATGAAATATCTCCCACCACCATGTATTTTAACCCTTGAAGGACCCCATATATCAGAGTGAATATAGTTCAAACAGTTTAGGGTAGTGTGTTTACCTTTTGTGAAGCTTCGCTTTTTTGATTTTCCAAGGATACACATCTCACATGGCTCAATCTTTGTGACTCCTTTTCATTCTAACAGTTCCTTCTTGGCCAGCACTTGCATCCCTTTAGTTCCAATATGAGCTAGTCACTTGTGCCATAAGATTGAATTTGCAACACTCATTACATTTGAAACATCAGAGATAACTGTTTCACCCATTAGGGTGAACAGTCCATTTATCTTCTGGTCTATAAGAACTTCAGTTCCTTTCTCTGTGACAATAATGCTTCCTTGGTAAGAATTGAATTCACACCCTGCAGAGGTTAGAGTACCAATAGATATCAAGTTCCTTTTAAGTTCAGGGATATACCTCACATTTGATAGTACTCTAATTTTACCATTATACATCCTTAGCTTGATGCTTCCTATCCCCTTTACCTTGCAAGATTGGTTATTTCCAAGCAGAACTAACCCTCAATCTTCAAGCTTCAGATCCTGAAACCATGATTTTATTGGACACATGTGAAAGGAGCAGCTAGTGTCCAACACCCATTCTTGAGAGCTTTGTTCAGTGGGTATACACAACATGCTTGCAATGACATAGTCTCCTTCAGCCACAACTGCCTCTTGCTTAGGTGTTTTAGAAGCTTTCTTTTCTGGAGAGTTCCTTTTAAAGTGGTCTGGTTTATGGCAATTAAAACACCTTATGTTTGCCACATCCTCTTCAGATTGTTTATCTTGGTTTGAATTTCTTTCACATTTCTTCTTCTGAGTTTGGCCCTTCTTTCCTTTGGACTTAGCATACAAACTATCACCTGGATTAGGTTGCTTTGTATCTGAAGACACATTCAGAATCTTGGACTTTATAGAGGCAAATACATCTTCCAGAGTTAAAGCAGTGGTCCTTCTATATATCAAAGTATCCCTAAAATTCTCATATAATCTTGGAAATAAATTCAAGAACATGAGTGTCTTGTCCTCATCTGGCATTTTCTCCTCTATACTTTCCAGATCATCGGTTAACTAGGTGAATTCATCATTCTTGTCTCATATCTTCTTCTCATCTGTGATTCTAGGCAAATAGCTTGTTCTTCTGAAATAACCGATTGGCTAAGCTCCTTGTTAGATAGATCGACTCAAGTTTTCTCCACACCTGCAAGGCTGTTTATTCCTTCAACACTTCTCTAAATACTTTGTCAGTTAGACATAGAAGAATAGAACTTTGGGCTTTCATATCTATCTCCTTCTTCTTTTCAGCAGTTATGAAGGATGAGGCCCCCTCTTGTTCTTCTTCACTCAGGGCACTAACAACACCCTCATTGATCAGCAACACCTTCATCTTAGCCCTCCAAAGATTGAAATCGGTATTTCCATTCAATTTCTCGATCTCTATTTTCACAGAACCCATCTTCTCCGGTGAGTCTGGTTCCCACAGACGGCGCCACTTGTTGGTTTAGCCGATCAACCAATACCCAAATACAGATTGATCACCCAAGCTATGAACCAAACTCTTTAACCCGCGCAAAGAACAATAGTGAAGAACAAATCGAAAACACAGGAAATTTACGTGGTTTAATTACCTCCACTGGTGATCTACATCCACGAGACAAACTGCAAACGTTTATTACTCAAGAACAACACAAGAAATCGAGATTACAATCAGTACTCCCTCACACTAGCTTCTCATAAACCCTAGAACTCTAGCTGTTGGATTGTAACTCACTCATATGTTTGCATGGTGATTCCAAAATACAACTGAGCACACCCTTGTATAAGAGTAACAATAACCCTCAATCAATTTTGGAAACCGCTAAGCAAAACTAAACGAATTTAACAAACTATGAAACTGAAACCCTAATCTGCGCAATTAACCCTAACAACCAGTCCATGCACTGAAATCTTTCTGGGTCTGGTTCAGCTCGTTTCTGTCCGGTTCTTGCCACCTTGAACCCTATTCTCTCACTCTTTTATAATTTCTGAGCAATATTTCTTTACAGTTAGAGTTTGTGGTTTTTGTAGTTTGCATCAATGGTGTTTAGTCTTTTCTCTTTTTTCTGTGATTTGATTGTTTTAGAAACTATAGTATGTTCTCTTTTTTCACACGAAATTGGTTTGATTTTTATAGTATTCAAGGGAGTGTTATTTTCAGGTGGTGTCATGGAAGTCCAGTACATTGATATGGTTTATATGCTCTTCAGTGGATTGTAGAAGTAATGGGAAACCAACTCCAGATCTATACGCTTTTGTTGTTGTAACAAAGGTATGTCTCCTCTCTTGCCATAAAAGAAAAATTAACGAGTGGCAAACAATTGTAAAATGTTAATTACCAAGTTCTACTCATTTTTAGCTAGAGAAAATAAAATTCCCAAATATATATATTCTTTTGAGTTTGGTAGTTTTGGGTTGGGAACATTTGGTTTTCAATGTTTTGGCCAGTGTACGTAGGTTTAATCTATGACTATGAGTGAAACGACTTGTTTTTTAATGGTACGAGCTAGCTAGCTTAATTGTGTAAATAGTATAAGCAATAGCTATAGATTTCGAACGAAAATCTCAAGTTTTTTCTAATAGTAATATTTTCTGAATTTGCTATAGTATTTCTAGATACATTATTTGTCAAGACAAGCATTCGCAAGATCTTATGCTTTCGCATTATGTGATTATTATATGCTACTATGATGATTCTGAACGTCCTCTTAATTAATTTATTTAACTGATCTTGAATTATTTACAAATGCCGATGCAATAAGAAATAGTGCATGGGGAGTTTGTTCGTGTGAGAGGGATTCACTTGAATGGGAAGCCTCGATCGATCGAGTATTAACATTGAAGCAAGTATGGTTGAATCAAATGGAGTCTGTAAACTTCTTTTTTTTTTCATTCTTTGTAAATCTTATACCCATAATAGAAGTGCAGAAAATGAAAGTGCAGGAGTGTGCAAAAATAGAAATCTTTAGTGTGCTCAAAATATAATAAGGTGGTCTGTGAACCCAATTTCAATTTATTGGGAAAACTCATTTTTCTTTCTTCCTCAAAACTTCCATCTGTTTTTTTTCAATTGCTGGTCCTGTTAATTGAAAAAATAGTTCGAATTATAGTCCTTTTTTCACTGAATTTTTATTTTCCGATCACATTCCAATGAGTGCATTAGACTCGCGCCCATTTCATTGTTTTTAATCATCCTATGCCTACATGATTGTTTTTTTCCTTCCGGAATTTTTATTTTATTTTACTACCTAAAATGTCAAATCATTGTAACATCATTTAATTGAATTAAAATAAAATATTATACAGAAAAATAAAAAGAATCTGAACAAGAAAAATCAGGAAATATAATTTAAGAAAAATATGATATTTAAAAAAAATAAAAATCAGGGAATATAATTTTAAGAAAAATATGACTAAATAAAAAAAATTAAAAAAATTGGGAATATAATTATAAAAATCATGATTTTTTTTTTGAATGACGGAATGAAGAAATTTGTATTAAAATAAGAAAATATTATACAAAAAGAAATCTAGACAAAAAATCTAGGAATATAATTATAAAAAACATGAATTTTTTAAATGATGGAATAAAAAAGTTATATTAAAATAAGAAAATATTTTACAGAAAGATAATACAAATTTGGACAAAAGAATTCTGGGAGTAGAATAATAAAAAAACATGATTTCATTTAAATGACGGAATAAAAAAAAGTGTATTAAAATAAGAAAATATTATACAGAAAAATTTAAAAAATCCTGGTTTCCAAAAATACTTGTGCATAAATTTTTCTGTATAATATTAATCTAATTTAATACAATTCAATGATTAATAGACAATTTTAGGTAGTAAAATAATATTTAAAAAAATTCCACATGCGAAAAAAAAGTCACTTAGGAGTAAGGCGAGTGAAACAGTGAATTGGGGGCGAGCGTAGCGAATCCCATTGTCTTGGCCGGGCCGGCAGGCAAGGTGTACAAGCAAGCTAACACTTACCTTCCAACAAGTCCATCCATGGCTGCCACTATTAAATGTTTAATCTAGCTAGCCAGCCTGCAAGCTGACATCTTGCTCCAGTTTAATATTTAAAATAAATCAAAAGGTCAAACCCTTATTCATGAAATTGTTAATTCGAAGAATCTTTTTAACAAGTAACATCTCTTTCATTCCTTCAACTGTGGCTAGCTAATAAAAAATTGGATGACCCTACTCATCAAAAAAGATGAATCATTTCTCATTGAATTAATTATACTTAAGCATACATAGTTTTAGAGTGCATGCATTTAAATTGCTGCATTTTTTAAGGCTGAGAATATTTAAAAGTCAACACTAATTATATCATCAAAATGACTCATGTATAATAAGCATCAAGTCAAGTAATTGTTTAAGCAGACATCTGTAATTGACTTTCGAAATGAAACCCTTTTTCTTGATCAAAATATTTATGGTTGCTAACTTCTCATCTTGAATACGACTTTTGTTCCAAAGTCCAACTTTTTTATTTTGTCTTTTTTCACTCCATATATCCATTATATATAAGATTGAACCAAACCCTAATTTTAATCTCATAGAAACATTCCAAATCCCAAACATGAGAACTCAAGCAATCTTGTTACTCATAGTTATGATCTTGTGTGCAAAACTGCATGCTTGTGGTTGCAGAAACATTGAGGATGCTGGTAATGAAGTGAGAATCAGAGATAAGTTCTATTCGACTTTTCTTCGATACTTCTCCACAGTTCCTCACTATAAAGAATGGGAAGAAAGCAAAGGCAAAAACATGCACACTGTGTCAAGAAGGCTTGTCCCTGCTGGCCCTAATCCACTCCACAATTGATAGAGATCATTATGATCGATCATAATTCTTCTACACATCAATGATGCATGGATGAAAGTACAGTTCCTTTTAGTTCCTGTTAATTTTCTCTAAGTTTTGTGGAATTTTGGAAAGAGATATATGTCAATGATTGATTTTGTAAAAAGATATATATATATATATATATATATATATATATATAGATGCACTTTAGGAAGAAAGGTTGTTAATTGCCCTTTTCTTTTTCATCACAGAATTGCATCTTTGTTATGTACTATTAATGTTTAGTTCAGATTTTAGTACATCCTTGTATAATTAATTCTTAGGGGAAATATCATTTTTCATTCACTAACTTAGTCACTTTCCAATTTTGATACACCAAGTTCCGACTTTCCAATTTTAGTCCTGTAACTTCATTTTTTTTTTTCCAATTTAAGTCCAATTTTGGCCGGATTTTGTTCCGGGCTGACGTGGACACTGGAATCTGTATATGTGGACGAAAACCCTAATTCCCAATTTATTCCCACCAAAATGTGCGACATGTCGGCCGCCACGTCATAAAATAATTATAAAAGAGGGAAATTGAAAAAATATATAACAAAACCTAAATACCATTTTAATTAAAAAAACTCCAAAGAAATTTATCCCCAAATTAAAAAAAAAGAAGGACAAACAATCGAATTGAGAACCGAAGAAATCCCTAACCCTAATCTCCTAATCACACCCTAATCCCCAAATTCAAGCCAGAATCGAAGAAATCTATTGTTTGAAACTTCAACCCAGTCCACAATCTACTTCATTTTCAAAGAGGAGATGAAGCGTAGACCCCTAAACAAATGACATTTACCTCCCCCGAAATATGGTAAGTTCGGTTTACTCCATTATTGCTCAATAAATCTTCATTTATGGTATTTCTACTTTTGTCTGTAGCAAATGTGGTAGGGTCGACATGCCATAGTGTAATATAAAATATTGTTTTGAGAATGATGCCCAACATGTGTTTTGAAAGTCAAGGTTTTAGTTTTTCTATTTGGTCAAGATTCCAGCTTCTCATTTTTTTATGGTTTTATGTCGGGGTTCCATTCTTTTTAGGGCTTTTTGTCAGTGCTAAGGGTCTCTTAGGGGTTGTATTGTTTGTTTAACATATTTTGTGAATTTCACTTCACAGCTTCAAAAAAGCAACAAATTACACTTCGGCTATATGGTGGTGGGAGGATTCAAGAGGGTGAGGCTCCTACCTATATTGGAGGTAACTTGTGTGTATTTGACTATTTTGATGTGAAGTCTGCATCTTATAGGAGTTTTATAAGTATAGCTGAAAAGGAAGGTGCAAATGGACAACTAGGAGTTTATACTTTGAGTGGATCTAGGTTTAAATTAGTGGGGGATGATGCTGAATTAATTAGTATTTGTGAAGAATTTATGTGCATTAATGAGATCAGATTTTATGTGGGGATATTAGTGTGGGTGGTGAGGGAAGTGCTAGAGCAGTAGGTGAGGAAAATCCTAAGGTTTATGAGGTTAAGAGTGAAGAAGGGTTGGTTGACAGTGAGTATTATTTTGATATAAGTGGAGGGTTTGTTAAGGCTATATATGATATATTATCTAGTGAGAATGCAGATAAGCAGGATGAAGAAAACAGAGAGGGTGAAGGGGATGAGAATGTGGAGGGTCATGAGAAGTCTGATGTAGGTGAAAAAGATATTTTAGAGAGTGAAGATGATCTAGATAGTAACATTGACTTTGCAAATGAGGGCAGAAAGAGAAACCCTGTCTTTAATCAAAATGAGGGGTTCAATCCTATTTTCCAAATTGGCAAGATTTTTAGCACAAAGAGGGAGTTGAGAGAAGCAATTCAATCACATGCCATAAAAACTAGGAAAAACATAACAATTAGAAAAAATGATAGGGAAAGGCTACATGCTAAGTGTGATGTGGATGGTTGTAATTGATTGCATGCTATTGAAAAGAGTGAGGGTGAAACCAGTTTTCAGATAAGAATGTACAAATCAAAGCATACATGTGGTAAACAGTTTATAGTGAAAAATGTCAAGTCTAATTGGTTAGCCAAGAGGTATATGCATGGGTTTGTGTCTGATCCAAGCAGGAAAGTGAAATGTGGCAAATGTAGCAAATGTGGTGTTGAGGGTCATAACAAAAGGACTTGTAAAGGCATGACAATTGAGGAAGAAGTGCACCATAATGAGGAGACTCCACAAGGTGTGCATGCTGAGGAGCCTCAAGATGATCCTCTTGGCAGTCAGGTTCTAGAAGAGGTTCTTATACAAGTAGAGAAGAATCCCCCTAATTCCCAACAGAATCCAAAGGTACAAGGTGTTTATTTAATTGTGAATTCAACCATTATTCATTATTTTGATATGCATTTTATCTTCTCAGAAAAAGAAATGAGCAGTGACCATAACTACAAGACCATCATGGTGTATGACAACAAGAACAGAAAAAGAAAGGAGCAGTGACCATAATTACAAGACCATCATGGTGTATGACAACAAGAACAGAAAAAGAAAGGAGCAGTACCTGACCATAATTACAAGACCATCATGGTGTATGACAACAAGATCTGTGAGTATCAGACCTCTCCATTGCCAATATTAACAGCTAAAGCTTTAGAACTAATCCTCTTGGTATTTCAGGCTGCTGTTGGTGTTTCAAATGCAAATGTGGAGCCTATACCTACCATGTATGAACAGCTAAAGCAATGTCAATCATCAAGGGTGAATATTGGAGGTCCTCAGTCTGCAGATGCAAAGAAATATGTCACTTTGTCCACCCTAGTTTCTCAATCTAAAGCTCAGAAGGTTGGTGGAAACCCAAAGTAGAATGTCAAATGCAAAGAAAAAGGAAAAGAGAAGCAACAAGATTAGCACTATTAAGGATATTTTGCTTCCTAGTTTTGACTTGTGGCAATAGATTTTATATTCAAAAACAATGTTTCGATTTTCTGACATTTTAGTATTGCTATTACAATGGATGTGATTTAGTATGGTTCACATGGAAACCATTTCTGACATTAAATTGCAAGCTTTTGTGTCTTGAGTGCTACATACCATGTTTTATTGAGGGTTTTATTCTACTGCCATGAAAATCATGTATTGAAGGTTTTATTGAAGATTTTATTGTATCATGTTATTAATCTTCTTAAAGATTGTATATTGAAGATGATTTATGAGTTGTGCTTGCAGTGTGTTATGCCTATAAGTGGTGAAGTTTAATGTTGCTGTTTATGAGCTCTTATTAATGCCAATTGGAGTGTTTAATTAGCATATGTTTGGTTTTTTGTGGGAACCATGTTGCTGAGTTTATGTATTACAAAGTAGAATTACAAATAAGAGCTTCAATAAGTCTCTCAACCATATTTTCATATCCATGAGAAATTGCCTACACAGTTGTTTCAAACCATTGTTAATTTCAATAACTGCTTCAAATTACAATACAAATTCAAAACAATACAAGTTCAGTCCTAAACTCTAACTATTTGCTTAACCAAACAAGTACACCGTGACAAACAACAACCATGGCACAATTAAGAGTCATTTCAGCTTCTGAATCTTCCATTGTAGCACTTTCATCTCCTCTGCCAACTTCATATTTTTCCTTGTTAATTTTGCTATGACTTGGACTGTGTTTGGACTCACCGGCTGATCAACCCATCGAAAATACTTACATCCCATAGTTGGATCCTACAACACACAAATTAAACATCATGAAAATTGGAAACAAAGACAATTAACTTTCCTGAGAGATATGACTACAACCAAACATATTTCTGCAATGTCAAAATTGATTCAATTTCTTTGGAGATTTAAACCATGCTGTCAAAATTGAAGTAACAGAGACTATGAAATTGAGCTCCAGCCCTAAATATCCCATCAGATTTCTTGGCATAAGACAACCGTAAAATACAGATTCAAATGCCCCTTCCATTATAATACAGATTCAACCAAAAGAAGATAAACAAACTCCCCAATTCCTCAAGACTTACATGCCAATCTTCACAACCGTAAAATCTTCTACCTGGATTGTCAGGCGTCTTTGATATCCGAAGTTCAGCTTCCTTGCCACAATTACATAGACGAATCATAGGGGGAGACCCATACGAATATGAGTTTGACATTTTTCTTCGTTGTCTGTTCCCCGTTGGAAGAACCGTCGATGGGGATTTTCTAGGGTTCTTCTCAATAACAAATCTCGTTTCAATTTGGGGATAAATTCCTTTGGAGTTGTTTTTTTTAATTAAAATGGTATTTCGGTTTTGTTTAATATTTTTTCAATTTTTCGTTTTTTAAAAAATTATTTTATGTTGTGGCGGCTGACGTGTCGCACATTTTGGTGGGAATAAATTGGGAATTTATAGGGTTTTCGTCCACGTATGCAGATTCCGGTGTCCACGTCAGCCCGGAACAAAATCCGGCCAAAATCGGACTTAAATTGGAAAAAAAAAAAAATTACGAGACTAAAATTGGAAAGTCGGAACTTGGTGTATCAAAATTGAAAAATGCTTAAGTTAGTGGATGAAAAATGATATTTCCCCTAATTTTTATGTTTTAGTTTGTCATGTACTTTGTTTGAATTTGGCATATTTGGTGACTTTAGCCCATATCCATATTTGGATATTGGAATCTACCGCCTCATATTATTCTTCCTACTTTTTCTACATTTATTAGATGATATGCATACTTTTAACAAAAATTGGAAAACGTATATTTGGTTGTTCAAAAATGAAAAAGATGAAAATTGAAATTAAGCAAAGTATGAAAATGATGGATCTCAGATTCAAATTTATATGAAATTTCAATAACAAAAAGATAGTGAATATAAATTTGAAATGTAAATGTTGAAAGTATAAGAGGCAAAGAAGGGAAAAGGGTATAGTAGTGTAAATGTGGAGGATTAGATTAGAAAAAGAGAAGATTAAGAGGGATGAAGGGAGGGACACGTAGGCAACACGTGGTAGTCAAAGAAAATTGTCCGATTCTTTTTCACTTCACTTCACTCACACACTCACGCATTCTCTTTTCTCCCTTCCTCCTCTTTTCTCCCCTTCACAATAACACCTGCTGCATGATTCACCCATTCTAATCTCTCTCTCTCTCTCTCTCTCTCTCTCTCTAAATGGGTCCTCCTAAGCACCCTGATTGGCTACCCAAAGGTTGGAAAGTTGATCTCAAAGTTCGGAGTTTTGGAAGAAAAGACAAGGTGTATTACTGATCCCCCCTAATTGGGATGCTCTTATACACTGCTTAATTGTATCTCTTGTCATTTGAGAATCCTTCTATGTATGGAGTTGTTTTATTCCACATTTATCCTTTTATTGGAAATGGGAGTAATCTATTTTCTGATTTTTTGGATTCTTGATTCTAAATATATGCTGGTAATCACTTGTTACTTTTTTGCTTCTCTCTCATAGGGTCTAGTTTAGCCTTTATGGGGATGGTGATGCATGCATTTTATACGGGGAGAGAGAGAGAGAGAGAGAGAGAGAGAGAGAGAGAGAGAGATTGTATTCCATTGGTAGTTGATTTGACTGATATGAATTTTGAAATCCCTTAATTTCATTGTTGGCTAATTGTTTGGTAGCATTCTGTTACTGAGTAATTTGGTCATGAGTATCACTAAATTACTTAAAGATGAACTTGTATACAATGCATCAGTTGTGTTTGAATGGATGGAATCGTTCTTGTATGATTACATTACCTAACCCCGTTATCATTTGATGCTGCATTTTAAGTTTAATCTGGTTGCATAGGCAGAAAACTCCTTTAAAAGCTCGATATTTTGGTGGATATGTATTCGCAAATATATTTAAATGTTGTTCTTATGATATGATCTCTTTCTGGTTCTTGTTGCAGATATTATAGAGTACTTCTTCTCCTAATTAAGAAACACAATTTTAGTATGTGGTTTTACATATTAAACTAGTATAAGCTATTTCAAGTTTATAAGATTTTGAACTGGCTTTGAATGGAGACTTTGTCATTGATGAGTTTGGAAGCTTTCAAATAAATATAAACCTATTTCTATTGCTTGTTAAAGAGTTAAAAATACGGTTTGCTGCAAGAGAATACTTTCCTATTCGATCACTACATGCTTATAAAAGCAGACTTATTCAACATGACTAAAGAAAAATGCTGCGTTTGCACTCTGTAGTTTATGCACGTAATTACTGTTTATGCAATTTAGCTCGTAATCTCTAACTAACATTCTATTTCAGGACAAGGGGCATGAGTTCTTTTCTTGGATGTTTTAAAATGAAGATATTGTATTCTAATTCTAGGTTGGTTTGCGTGGAATGTCTATTTTGTTTGTGTTGTAGCATTATGTGTTAATGTTGTATATGAAGAAGACTTGAAATGACGGCCATAGTGAGACGCTTTTCATCATTGATCTGCAACCATTTGCAAAAGCATAGTCTTATAAACGTTCTTAAAATAAATGCCATTTGCTGATTTCATCCTTCTTGTTTTGTTGCTTTACATGATATCTAATTACTATTATCTTTCTATTGCTCTAGTATTACACCAATCTCTCAAATGGCCTCATTTTAAACTCGAGGCCAGAGGTGCTTCGCTATCTCGAAAGTTCGGAAGAATGTTGGAAACCAAAGAGGCCAAACAAGGTGAATACCAGATATCTTTTCCGAATGTGGGACCCATCTAAAATATGGCGGACCCATATAACCGTTATGTTAGATCATTTCAGAACATTCTTTTCGTACATTACATGATTACAAATACTTCATTTATTGTCCCAACATTGTAGATCCGCATTGAAAAGGTTGTTGCAGAAGATTTACCTCCAGGTTGGATTAAGGAAATCTGGACAAAAAGGACACGAGGCAAGATGAGGAGTGATACGGTACTGATTCTTAGTAACATTTATGTTCTCATCTCATTTTAATTCTTTATTATATACAATTATCCAGCTTTCTTATAGGTTGAGAGTCCATATTTATCTCTCATTACCTTTCTTCGGAGTTTCCACATATTTTAGTTTTTACATGATTCTTGCAGTATTACATTGGCCCTGACAGCAGACAT
This sequence comes from Scutellaria baicalensis, assembly GCA_005771605.1. Taxonomy (NCBI): domain Eukaryota; kingdom Viridiplantae; phylum Streptophyta; class Magnoliopsida; order Lamiales; family Lamiaceae; genus Scutellaria; species Scutellaria baicalensis. The sequence continues at coordinate 73,726,461 of CM016721.1, read as the reverse complement.
CATTTCCGCTCCATGCAAGAAGTTCTTCGCTATCTTAAATCCAAGGACGCAATAGAGGCCACATCCAAGAACGAGGAGGAATGTCACGTAAATCATTCTCAGTCTGTTAGTACGCTTATCATGTGTTTCTTTTCCTTAATCGTGGCTGTTTTCATTCTATAAAATCAGCATTGATCAGTTCACTTTATTGTGTCATGTCCATAAAAGGTGGATTTTTATCCGACTAAGTCACTGTACAACTCCTAATTTCTCCATCTCTCATTCTTGCAAAAAATGGATGTATTTTTAGTCTTGTTATTACATTATCTGCGAGTGTTTTGATTTAATCCAGATGTGATTTCTTATGTCTATTTTGTGGATACTCCGAATTCTCTAACTTTACATTTTGATTTTGCTTGGTTCAACCTAGTCCTCTGCTGAAGCTAAAGGACAAATGTCGATTGACAAGAAAGGAGATAAAAATTTAACGAGGCGTGAAAGTGTGACATCAGGTTTTGAGCACATCCTTGTTCGTTGTATTTCACTAACTAAACATCCTTTCTTGTTTGCATAAAGCTCCAATGTCAAAGCTTGATCTGTATCGGTCATTCGATGCACACAATTTTACTTTCACCTCTAAGAACAGGGCTATGGTTTTGCATTTTTCAGTGTGGAGTTTGCTTTAGCGGTTTGAAGAAAATTATAGTTAGTGTCACATTTCTTTCATAGATTTTCTCATTCAACAAACAGAGGTGCTTTGAGCTTTACATTCGTCTAGTTTAAGTATGGCAAATTTCTTAAGGTCGTGAGAAGGTATGTGATGAAAACTGTAATCTTTCTTGCAATCAGGATCAAAAGAAGCTACCGATGTACATGTCAACATGCTTGAAGACAATAGTTTGGAGCAGAGAGGAGATGATTCTGATAAGCCAAACGTGGTGAACGTAGTGAAACAACATGGAGATGGAACGAAGAGAATTAGTAAATTGGGTGACGAAAAAGTAGATGAAGGTGCTAATGTGGATCAGACTCCAAAATCAGGTAACAGTAACTTGTCTTGGTAATTCACATTGAAATGGCATATGTATCTGGGGCTCGTGAAATAGAATGCAAATTTACGACTGCAGGCCCAAATGGTTCTGCTCCGGAAAACACAGAAAAACCGGTGATGGAGAAAAGAGAGAGAGTTGACAAATCTGTGGTGGCAAACCTTCCAAAAAAGCCAACACGAGTAGACGGAAAGAAACAGAGGAATGGTGGAACAAGACAGAGACAAAGTACGAGATTGGCTAACAGTAAAGTCAAAGATACGAGATTGGCAGACAGTAAAGTAAAAGATAATGTCAATAAAGATCTCTCCTTACAACAAGGTGCATACGATGTTCATTGATGCATTTTACATACTGTTGTCTAACTAATTTCTTCATTTGTTGCAAAGATGCGTGTAACGTATGAAAGCTTGATGATTAAATTAGTCATTCAAACTGTGAAAAGTCGTTTCTCACTTAAAGATGCAGGATCAGAAGCTGTTGCTGAGAAAATTATCAACCTCCCAGAGAACAATGGTTTGAAAGAAAAAGAGAATACCTGTATGATTGAAGGTCCACAACAACCCAATCTAGCTCGCGAAAACAAGAGAAAAAACTCAAATAGCAAATGTGCAAGTGACGTATCCCGTAGAACTTCAAAAAGACTTGCTTGTTTGGGCGTTGATCCATTGAAGGAAGCAAAAACAAGCAACGAGTCTGAAGCTTCAACTAGACTACCAGAAGAGCCAGAGATTGATACATGTACAAATCTTGAAAGAATCAATGAGCCAAATGAGCATTCTTCGACATGCAGAAGAGAAAATCCGACCAATGATGAGCAGAAAAAGGCCATTATTAATGAAACTCCATCTTCCCTCAAAGAGCACAAAGGTGTTGATGTTGAACGAAACAAAGATCAAAAGGAGGAACAACATCTCGACGCATCCTTGAAGGACCTACTAATGGATCCATGCATCGAGTTTGCAATCAAAACTCTCACTGGTGCGATTCCTATTGAAGCTGTTATGATCAAAGCCGGTAATCAATCTTCGACCTCCTCTTCCATGAAGCCATCGAGTGATCCCGGTTTTGAAGCTAAGAACAACAATGGTTCACAGTTTCAGATTTCATTAAAGAAACCTCTCAGCTCCAATCCATCATTCATCTCGTTTAGCCAATTCAATGGTATAAAGAATCCATGGTTGAGGCAACAAGGTGGTGGCTCACAGAAGCCTGTTGATACTAGTGGTTTTGAAGGGCAAAAAGGGAAGTTAATGTAGAAACTTTTTCCCATATATATACTTATTAGTCTAAAGAATTGGTTGTGTGCAGAAAGGATACATTGGAATTTTCAGGCACCATATGGTGACTTTCTGCAGCAGCTAAGTAACTTTTCAAGGTGGTTACTTGTAATTTATTAGTGGTAGTATTATTTTTTTCTTCTTCTTTTATTTGTTTTGTTTCCTTTAATTGTTTTTTAAAAAATAATTTGATTTTTTTGTAGGCATTAAATTAATAATTGATCATATCTAAGGGTATTTTCAGCAATGATAATGTTAGGAGAATAGAAACAAAGGGATTCTACAATAATTAACACACTGATTTATTTCCTACAGCTACAACGCAAGATAAATAATATATTTTTCTCTCACAATCTGATAAAATGTTAAATTTATTTTCTTCAAGACGTAAATGTAATGGTGATGAAATAAATTTATCACTTTAGTATTTTTTGTACCATTCCACATGTACGCGAGTGAGGATTATTTTTAAGGGTATAATAAAAAAAAACAATCCAAATTATTATTATTATTTTTTTCATTTTACAACCTAATCTTTTTTTTTCCCATTGCAACCTAGTCTTTTGTAAATTTGTTGATTGCAAATTTTGCGGCGAAATGGAGATCACGTGAGAGACATGTGACTTAATTTGTTTACTTTTGCAACCTAAACTTTTTTTTTTATTTAATTACAACCTAATCTTTGTTCTTTTTATCAAATTGCAACCAAAAGATGAAAATTTTGGTTACAGTGGAAATATAGGTATCTTAACTTCACGAAAATATCGTGAAAATATCGATATCGATGGAAATATGAGTATATATCTTCATTGATATGTTTCCCATATTTACCGATATTTATTGATATTTCTCTCATATTTTACTTATATATACCTATATTCCACCAATTTTGACTTATATTTATTTTTGAATATCGTTCACATTTATATAACATAAATGTCACACTAACAGACTGAAACAAGAAAAAAGTCTTGATTTGAGATTAGATAAAAAAATAAAGTTTGGGTTACAACTGGGATTAAAAAAAATGAGAAACTCTTTTGTGCATCGATTGCATGGATCTAAGATCCATGCAACCGGGTTGGATCTGGGCTATTTGACCTGTTTCCTTTTTTTTTCGCGCTACTTTTCAAAATTTTGATCATAATCTTTAATTGATGTTAATGATACATTTACGTTACGTTAGACATACATTTAGGTTATGTTATACATTTATGCCCAGATTTCATACTTTACGTTAGATATACCTTTAGATTATGTTAGGGATACCTTTATGTTATGTTAGAGATATCTTATCCATAACACAGTTGTGTTACACATTTTGTACACAAAGATATCTCTAACATAACATAAAAGTATCCCTAACATAACCTAAGGTATCCGTAATAACATAAAGATATGTGACTTGGATTTCAAAGGTATTGTTAACATCACATAAATGTATCAATAACATCATTTAAAGGTATCTTAACATAACGTAAACGTATGTAACCTGGAATCAAGATTTCAAATGTATTGTTAACATCACCTAAAGGTATCCTTAACATAACGTGGTATGTAACCTGAAATTAGGATTTCAAATGTATTGTTAACATCACCTAAAAGTATCCTTAACATCACCTAATTAAAGGTATCCTTAACATAACGTGGTATGTAACCTGAAATCAGGATTTCAAAGGTATTGTTAACATCACCTAAAGGTATCCTTACCATCACCTATATGTATCCTTAACGAGCCAATTTGAGTGGATTTGAGCGCATCCACCCAGACGCGTGGGAGCGCGTGAGGGCGCGTGAACGCAAGTGGGAGCGCGTATTTGGGGCTCGTGGGTGGGACGATCCGGTTGTATGAATCTCAAATCCGTGTAACTGATGCATAAAAGTATTTGTGAAAAAAAAATTGGGTTTCAAAGTGAAAAGATTATTTCATTTTCCAGAAAAATGATTTAGGTTGCAATCGAATTTTTTTCAAAAAAGCTATATTTGCAATCGGGAAAATAAAAAGTTTAGATTACAAAGTGAAGAAACCGATAATTTGGGTTGTTTTTGTATTTTACCCCATCTTTTATAACCTATCATAGTAGAAAAGTAAGCAGGTTATATAGTGTGATAATTTTTTTTATTTGATTTAATGGTATTTCAAGATATTTTAACTTAAAAAATAAATCTCCTAGGGTAGAGTTGCACGATTAGGATCCTTTATTCCAACAATATATTCCATCGTGTATTCCATCGTTGGATTACCGTTACGTGTCATTGGTGCACAAATATATTTTGTACTAGATTACATATTAAAAATCATTAGCGCTTAAACAAGATTATCACGACAGAATTTTTTTTGCACCAAATCTCACATAAGAATAAGAATATCGCGGGAACTTCAGGAATTGCTATGAAGATCTCAAGGCAAAATGCAACAGCTTCAACTAAGAGTAAGAAGAAGAATCAAGATAATTCAATCTACCTCCTATTGCCCTCAAAATTGAATCGAAAATTTGTAAGTTTGCTACCATTCTCAAAATTAAATCGATAATTTATATATAACTGTGGTTCCTGCTGCTGCTCAATCGACAATGGTGGCTCGAGGGTTAGGGTTTGGGTGCAAATGGATTGTTTTATGTAATGACATATTTGTTATTTCCGTGAAGTATAAGGGCAGAACGGTAAAAATATTATGCACAGTAAGAGCTTTTTAGTAATTTCATCGAAGCCACTGTTGGGCTTGGTTTAAACCCACCACTTTTGGTGGGTTTAATTAAGGGAGCCCAATCCATAGCATAGTCCAGCCCTATCCATTGGATAAAATACAAACTCGGACCATACAAACTCGGATCGCAGACCACCAAAGTAAACATGGGTTTAGGCTGGATTTTGTAAAATAAAAATTGATTTTAATTGAGTTATAAAGATTTATCTGATTTCTTTAATCTATACTTATATAAAAGTAAGACAGTTGGAAGAATTTACAAAAGTGTCACTTTCCCTCCCAAAATTGTGTTGTCATAATAATGAGTTTTACAAGGAATTCAATTGGACATTTGAGTTATAAATCTTATTATTTATATTTTTTGGGCCATATTAATTGATCAGATTATTTTATTACAATAACAAAAAATAATTTACCAAATTTTATAGAATAATAAATCTAATTAGTATGTTTTAAACCTTGAAATTATAAAATTCACCCATTTGGAAAGTAATATAAAATTTTAGGAATCATAGTGATTAAATTATATTAAAAGAACACAAAAAAATATTCAAAAAATTAAAAGTTGAGAAATTTTATAAGAATCTCATATATATATATACACACACACATATATATAAAATAAGTTCACACGATTAAATCTAAGAATATATAATTAAAAAAATAAAATTCAAACTCATTCAGATATTATGTTAATTAGGAAAAAATATATATGAAACCTAACAATTCAACTAAATTATGTAAATTATAAATTACAAACAACATAAAAATTTCAATGAATAATTTCAACATTTCTATTAATAGAAATTCATTTTATTTTCTTTTTTAGATTAAAATATTTAATTAATTAATTGGAATTTATTATCATATTGTGGATACAAGTTATTGAACTACGAAAAAAAATGAAATTTAAAAAATGCAGTAAATTAATACAACAAAAGCTTATTTTAAAGAGTTTGAAATATAAATCCTGTGTACATATTTATTTCAACTGCTCAATTTCGTAACTTATTAGTGGACGGTATACATTCAATGAAAATTTTATAGTCATAATAAATAAGTTATAAATTTGTTTATTCGTCAAACATTAGTATTATTCTTTGTTTTTATTTATATATTAATTTTATTTTTAATTATATTTATGTGCTAATTAATGTTGTATGTAAAGAAGTTATAAGTTTAATTTTATGTATCAATTAATATTCAAATATATCTATATATTAAAAGAGTAAAGTTGGTACAATTTTGTCACTTTCACTCCTAAAAATGTCATATCAATGTTTTCGTTGATGGAAGAATTTCAAAAATTAATAGTTTTGTCAATAAAAATGATCGTATTATTTAGATCAATCTTTTCAATGTTTATATTTATATTTAGAATTATTAAAAATATATTACTAAGACTACGAATTATTATTTGTTGTTGTTGAGACTGTTGTTCATTGTTGAACAATAATTTAATTATTTTTTAAATTTATTAACTTTAATTATTTAATGTCTACAATTTTACTTTCATATCAAATTTTAAGTTAAAGAAATTTTAATATGTTTTTTGTAATTATGAGATATGTTGTATGCAAATAAATATTTCAAAACTTATATTGTCATTTGGTCACTTTTAACCAATTCAAAAATTCATTAACTTATCGAATTATTTATCGAGTCATTAAAAAAATTCAACAAAAAATATATAGAAACAATTTGAAAGTAGGCTTTCAAAATTTTTATCCTTTTTTAAACTTTAATTACTTAATGTTTAAAATTATTCTTATTACCGATTTGAAAATTAAGTGAAATTTTAATATATCTTTTGTAATTGTGAGATATATTGTATATAAATAAATATTTCAAAACTTTTGTTCTTATTTTTGCGTTAGAGTCTCACAGATGATTTCCGTGAGACGAATCCTTTTTTACCATTAAGAAATCTCATATTCATGAATTTGTATGCGAATTGTGAAATGTTGGTCATAGATTGACCCGTCTCACATGAAATGATCCATGAGACGGTCTTACATGAGACTTACTAATGCATCAAAAACTTTTTTAGATGGCGCTTGACCAGTCATAGCTTTACAGTTTCGTTCCCCTTGCTGTCCAAAAGACCCGATTTTTGACTTGAAATTATATCATTAATTCTCGGAAATTACTAAAGCCTATGTTAGCTATATTTTAAAACTTATTTCCTTATTTGGCCAATTTTAACTAACTCAAAAATTGACTTATCATAATATTTATCGAGCATGAAAAATTTCTACAAAAACAAACATATAGAACGTAAAGTTTCAAGTTCGTTATTTAAGTTATTAATAAATTTTGTATTCAAACTTTTTCATTTTATCAAATATAATTAAAAATGACATATATAAATTTGTATTATTTGAATTTAAAGTAACACGATACCAAAAAATAAAGGAATCCCTGAAAAATACAGAAGAGATGGGGGTTGGGCTGGTGGGTGGGATGAGATTGAACATAACTCTATTTTCTTCATTTAAAACTCTATTTTACCAACGATTTGTTTAAATTATAAAATATACCTTAAAATTAATAGAGATATGAAAAATATATTTGTAAATTATACAAAGTTTGAAATGATATAATATATATGGATAACTTTGTAAAATAACAATCTTATTATATAATTATAAATTGTATATACTATAACTACAACAATAAATAATAAACCGCGGATCGCGGGTGAATTACTAGTTTTTATCAAATAAGCGGACACTTGATTCTTTTCGCGCGCTTCTCTCTCTCAAAACCCTAATCTCCACAATAAGGTCGTTGCTTCTCTTCCATCGGTTGATTGACTGGCGGAGATAGTCTACTTTGACGGCTACTGCGGCGGCGCCGGCGGCTAACAGAGGTTTGCGTTTCCCTCTTTGTGGTCCTTTTGTCTAATATATGGCTTAGACTTATTTCCAGTAAAGTACTGTTTCTCTTGTTGCTGCGATACTCTAAATCTGCGCTCAGGTAGGTTGGGGTTTACTATTACTTTCTTCTTTTTCCCCTAAAGCCCGGCCACTGCCTTTGATGATATCGAATTTTTTGTGTGCAATTGAATTTTTACAAATCTCGAATTAGATAATATCTTGTTGTTCAACAATACAATTTCTGCTTGATAATATGGAGTAAAATTTATCACTTTGATGGGGAAAATTGTATAAAAAAATTAATCAAAATAATGACATGTAAATTACTAAATACAAGCCAAATTGCACTTCTTTAAGTTTAGTTCAAGGTAAAATATTTGAAGTATAAGCTCTTCTGAATGATGAGTCCAAGCATCATAGTTTGAAAATGGGAATATAATGGTAGTCATCTTGGGAAAAAGAATTTATATATCTTAGAGTCAATCAGACATAGATTTTAGCACATTTCTTTATAGCAGTATCTTACTGTTGATTACTACAAGGTAGGTTATTTAATAGCATGAATTCTACTTCAGTAAATTTTAGCAGTATTTTTTTTAAGCCAGATTCCTGCTGTTTATTATGAAAGGGATAAGCTAATTAATATCCTGAATTCTACGTTAATGTCAATATATCAATCGACAAATGCTACTAATAGTAATAGCTTGTTAAATTAAACAATTCATTTCATATGGTACTAAACCAGAGCATTTTCAGTTCATTCATTAGACTCTCACTCTACAAGCTTGATATAGTTGTCTTTTCCTTCTTTTAGTTTTTGGTTTCAAGAAAACAACTACTAAGGTACTATGATAGACAATATGTTGTTTCTTTGCATTTCAGGAAGTTCTTGGCACCCCTTTAGCCTTTATGAGATTATTGTCTGTCCCAATCAACATCACTGTTCTGCTGCATCTCTCCCAGTTATGAAAAAAATTGTAATTTGATCCTAGTTTCAGAAATAAAAAACACAAAGAGTGATGCAAATACGGGTGAAGTGCAGCTGCGGAGAAGGCAACTGCCCTGAATGGGCAATTGTTGAGCTTCAGGGGGTCGTTGAGCCCCAACCCTCATTTGAGCACCGCCTCCAAAATCTCCAGATTGGCATTCTCTGCCGCCCTTCTGAGGTTTTCAACAATTTCTCTCTATCCCAATTAACGCAATTTCCTATCTCCATGGAGAATTACACCAGATATTTATTTATGTTTACTTTCAATTTTCTAGTGTAGAAGTTTATACATTTACTATTGTTTGAAGTGTTCTCCTTTTGCGGTTTTCAGGAGAATTACACATTTACAGTTGCATACCATGAGCTCACAGGAACAAAAGTGAGTCTGAAGAAGCCAATTTTAGTGTTAAAGAAGATTAAACATGAGAATGAAGAGGAAGAGAGTGAAAGTGCTGTAAATTCAACAAGGGTGGAATTAGATGTAATTGGAGTTATTCGCCACAAGATTTTGTTCAAGACAAGACCCAAAGCTCTTATATCTAGTAAGCATACATCGCATTATTTGCAAAGACTTCCCAATCAACACAATATTTTATTTGCATTAGGCATGACAAGAATCTGAAATCAGAGGTTAATATTTCTTTGATATTGTATTTAACATTCCACCTTTCAATATTTATAGTGCACAAAATGATCTTCTTCCGGTGTTTTTTGTAATTATTTGCATATTTGGCTGACATGATCTAGTCAACACAGCCTTGGCAAGGTATTTAATACAAAGACAAAGTGGTTTTGTTATTGGGTGTGAACTTTAGATTCTTATTAGGATATTGGATGAGTGATCCAAAACAGGGAACATCAACAACAACAAAATAACTATCACAATGTACAATATGCTTGTTATCTGTTTTACTGTTCTCTAGGCTTTAGCACAATCACCATCTTTGCAGCATCCAGTAATTAGTCATGATTTGTTGTTCAAGGCTTTTGTATTTGCCTCTTGCTGACAATAACTCGTGATTCGGTTCTTGGTAGGATCTGAACCAGCTGTGAAGAAAAAAGTCGAAGCCCCTACTCCTATGGTGCCACACTAATTGGTGTGAAGCTTTGTTACTGATAAGCCTAATGGATATGTATTACAGGAATTTGGAATGGAAACCTCTTATGATTTTTGTCTCAAGGCTGCTCTGTCGTAATCCGAGCATAAAGTTTTTTTTGCCAAAATCTATTTTATAGCTAATGTGAACTTTTCTATGTAAATTGACTCGATTAACTCTTTCACATCTTAAGATATAGTGAATGAATGGAGGGTGGAACTCTTTATACTAACATCGGTTGTATGATGAATAAGTTATAATTAGTGTCCAACATATCTTTATGATCAGCTGTAAGAAAATGACTGATAAGTTAAGTTGTAAGGTATAACCAATGATGAAAATATCGGTTTCGGTAGATATATTAGTACATTATTTTTACGGAAATATTGATGGATATTTCGGTTTCGGTGGAAATATCGGTACATATATTTTTTCGAGTATTACCAATATTTTCCCGATATTTAGTGATATTTACGGATTTTTTTTTGATATTTACTCATATTTTCCTGATATTTAGTGATATTTAGTGATATTTTCTCGATATTTATCGATTTTTTTCTGATATTTTCCGATATTTACTGATATTTCATCGATATTTTCTTTATATTTATGAATTTTCCTATAATTTTTACCTAAAGCCATCGATATCGAAATCGATACCGATATTTAACTAATAATTATTGATATTTCATTTATTTTTTTACAAAAAAATAAAAATATCGAAAATATATCGTTACACCCCATTTTTGTGACCGTTTCATTTGTGACGAGATATAAATATATCTTTTACAAGATATAAACATGTATTTTTCAACTATAAATATATGTTTTATAAGTATATTTTTTTACATATATTTCAAATGTCTTTTTTCTACAATAATCGTAATCACCGCACGATGCGATGGTTACATATGAGTTTTTTTGTAATTAAAATTTCATTTTTTTTCTTTTAAATCTAAAAAAATTGGTTAAAATTACAATTAAATGAATATTTTTTTTTGGGTAGTTAGACTTAAAATAAGCCAAGAAAAAGAATCTTGAAAGGGGAGGAGACAAGTTATTTCCTTGAGGGAATTTTAGTTAATAGGTCAGAGGACTGATTTCATCAGCGATATCGTCATGAGACTCTCGTTGTATTCATTGAAGTAAAAACTAGCTCACTTATAGATAAAAACCAGCTCATTTAGATAGATAGCTTCATTTATAGACGAGCTAGCTTAAGGGATATCTTACATTTATACAGATATTGACTGTGTGATAATCAAGGTTCGAATTTCGAAACTCAATAATGTAAGTTTTCTAGTAGTAGTCTTTATTGTTCCCTTCCTTTCAATCCCTCAAGCTCATTAAAAAAAAAAAAAATAGATATCTTCATTTGTTTCATGTTGATATTAAAAAAGTATACTGAAGTTACACATAATTATTAAGGAATTCTATCTAACGATGAAATCTATGTGGAAGAGCTACTTTTTTAAAAAAACAAAAGATTCTTATTTGGAGATCTTAAAAAAAAAATTCTTAAAGAAAAATAAGAGACTGCAAAAAACGATATGAAACGAACACACGAAACTTAATGGGTAATTCTTAAGGTCCCCTCAATTTTGGTATAGAAAGAAACTTTGAAGATGGGTAAAAAAAAATTATTTTCTCATCTGAATTTGACATGGTTTGATTTCTTTTTTATGTAACATATTGAAATATTTCACCTGAACTTTAAATTTGATATATTTTATGATGTCAGACAATAACTAACTGTACAAAGTGAAAAATCAATGGTTAGAATTTGTATGATTTTGTAAAATACGTCAAATTTAAAGTTCAAAAGTGAAAATTGAATATTTCATAATTTATATAAAAAAAATGTTGAATCACGTGTAATTTTATGAAAACATGATCTTAATATTTTAAAATCATGTTAGCATGTATTATTTTAGACAACATGATTATTGTAGTTATGTAGTTACTGGTGCAATGAGGAAGGTGAAGACCTCACACAAGTTCAAATCAAGAAATTTAAGAATATTTCTAAACTAATACAAAGATACGTGGTAATCAAATGTATCCACAATTTTCCACCAACTTAGTAGGTTGTTTAAATACTTCAGTGTCTTTTTTTTTTAAAATAAAGTATTCTTTTTCTTAAGAGATTATTCTATTTATTTAAGATATGTTAAATAAAATTTATTTTTCTTAATTTTACAATCCAAATATTCAATATAAAATTAGGAAAGAGAACATTTAGTGACAATGAAATCCATAATAGTTGATTTTGATTTTGACTTTGAAAGAATGTGGGTGTACATTTAAATAGATGAGATGTGATGTGTAGAGAGAGCATGACTTATGTGATTAATTAAATGGATGAGGTTTGAGTTTGATGGAGTGTCATTATTCTAATGAGTATGACTCTAATAAGATTATCACACATATTTAATTTTATGGGACATACCAATCCATCAAATACTTATTGGTTGTAAAATAAACTTGAGTTGTGAATAGTGATATTTTATTTATGAAACTAAATTTAATGGAAAAATTGTTTTTTAGTCTACTACATTTATCTCATTAGATGTTTAGTCCTCTATGTTTAGTATTATTAGATTTTTAGTCTTTTATGATTCAACTTTTAATTTTTAATTGTCTATGTTTACTTCATTAGATTTTCAGTGTTCTATCTTTTGACTTTTGATTTTAAATACTCTATGTTTAAAAAATATTATTCATTTAGTTATTTTACTTATAATAGCATATTACTTTCTTTCTTTTTTTCATTTAGTTATACAATTTAATTTTGCTCACCAAAAAAGAAAAAGTTTCTTCATCAAGTTTAAATTATTTGAATAATTAAGAATTATATTTTCATTTTGAGTGATTTAGAGTTTTGTAAATATGAGGAATCAAAAAGTTAACATAAATTGATATTAAGCAATTAATAATCTATTTTCATGAATTATATACATTTCGTGTCATAAACGAATAACACAAAATAAAAATAAAATGACATTGATCATATTCGACTATCTCACATTATACCAAATGATCTATGAATTATAAGTTAAATTCTCCAATGGAGAAAAATTAAATTGTAAGTAAAAGAAAAAAAAATGGTGATATGTTATTGCAAGTATGATGACTAAAAATTAAAAGTAAAAATCAAATGAGGTTAATATAGGGGACTAAAAATAAAAAATGAAAGATAGAAGACTAAAAATCTAATAAGAACAAATATAGAAGATTACAAATCAAAAGCTAAAAGATGGAGAACTAAAAATCTAATGAAGTAAAATATAAAGGACTAAAAAACTTTGTTTTCCCCAAATTTAGTTATATGACATATAAGTTTTGTGGTAGAACAGAACTTTATATTATAAGTACAGATCTCAAGTGTACATGAAACCAAACTAACTAGAGAAGAAAAAAAATCATTCAACAAAGAAAAAAGAAAGGTAATATATAGGCATGATTAATTAACATTTAATTAAATAAGATATTTCCAATCCTTAAGAAAAGGAGAAAAAAGGAAATGAAAAATCTAAAATGTGAGATAAAATCTTTATTTCCTAATGATGAGTTCCAATGGAGACATCAAGATGATCTTTATCATCTTTTTCTTTATCATCATTCATCATCTCTCTTGTTCTGAGATTGTGGGACCACCTGGATCAAGTAAATAATTTTCCCAACTTTTTAATAAAGATCATTAACAGTACAATAATATTATGTAATAATACTAAGATTAATAATTATCATTATCCGAGATATTTATTATCAAGCCACCTACCTAATATTAATCAAAATCTTTAATGAGATATCATTTTTCGTAATGGAAATTAGGTGGTATATCCTATTAATCTAATAATTATCCATTGTTTTATTTTAATCATTTAATTGGTTTTTTTTTTCCAATTTCAATCTGATTTTGATCGGAAAGTATTTTCCAGACTGACATGACAATCGAAATTGATTATGTGACACTTAAATTGAAAATCACCACATTCTTAAAAGAAATTGGAGCTTTTGTGGCAATTTTTACTCATAAAAAAAGGAATAAGAAAATTGAAATCATAGAAGAATTAGTTAATTACAAAAGAAAAAAACATGTAACATGAAATTGAAAATGCAGATGTGAATAACATGGGAATTTGCATTTTTGTTGTCCCATAATTTTAGGAGTTACTAATTTTTTAATCTAATATTTAGATAGTAGAAATTTTATTCTATAACTGGGAAAACTTATGCTACTTGAGATTGTTTATGAAATTCGGAAATTTCTACAATTGAAAATAGAGCTACAATTATAGGATTCATTAAATATTTTTTAATTACTTATTATTTACTTTATTTATTTCTTTTAATCTTGTTTGATAATTTTTTAATTTATAAAATACACAAATAAATTAATTTAGATTCTCCAAATAATATTATGACATTTGTATATTTCTTAATGATGAACAATTTTAGATTATAAATATAACTTTTTATTCCCTAACTATTATCTTCAAGTTATAATTTGACTATTTATTCAAATCAATGAGTAAAATTACCATAGAGGAAATAAAAAAATCAATCTTTTAAAAGTTATTGAGACCCTCGTTTTCAAATTTAACAGCTCCTCTATGAGATTAAGATTGTTTAAAGTCACACCATTTTATGAGTCATAGAAAGAAAAAAATAATCACCACCTAAACTTACAAGATTATAAAATAAAAAACCTTCAAAACTAACTAGTTGAAGAAAAAAAAAAAAAAAGCAAAGTCCCAATTTAATGGGTGTTTTATGTGAGACGTTTCACGAAATATTGCTTGAAATGGATTAACCAACAATCAACACTTCATATAATTCACATGTAAATTGATGAAAATGAGTTGATTCATGGATAAAATGATCCGTCTCACAATTACTTTCTTTCTGTGGTGTAGTTCAATAGTATTACAGTAAAAAACAAAAAAGGTTAAAATAAGTGATCCAATATTCCATGGTATATATCCAAGGATGAAAATATCAATTTCGGTAGATATATCAGTATTTTGATTTTACGGAAATATCGATGGATATATGGGTTTCGGTGAAAATATCAGTACATATATTTTCCCGATATTTACCGATATTTTCCCAATATTTACCGATATATACCGATATTTTCTCTATATTTTCCGATATTTTCCCTACATTTACCGATATATTCCCGATATTTTCCGATATTTTTCAATATTTAACGATATTTACTTGATATTCATGAATTTTCCTATAATTTTTACCTGAAACCACTGATATTGAAATGGGTATCGATATTTAGCCAATAATTATTGATATTTCATTTACTTTTTTACCAAAAAATGAAAATATCGGTGATATATCGTTACAGCCCGTTTTTGTTTCGATCACATGAAAAAATGGAAATATCGGGGATATATCGGAGATATATCGGGATATTTTCATCCTTGTATATATCCCATGCTAACAAGAAGCATGTGAATATTAAAAGGATAGAGATATATATATAGTGAGACAAACCTGATCTTGTGAAGATTTTTGGCATGATATAATTCTGCTCTTCTTCTCAGTCCTTCGCTCACTTGACTCCACATTATCTACAACTTTCACTTTCTATGTCATTACAACAATTATACTCAATTTACTTCAACAAACACCAACTTAATTCATGTAACTAGCTAACTATACATTTAATTCTTTGGATATATACAATTATAAAGGCATATATATATATATATATATTCCGTGTTTCTTATTACTTTCTCCTTGCATAATACACTACGATCCCGTTTAAATTTCATTTCAGATGTCTGGCATTATATTGTTTCAGTTAATTGTCTTTCCATCTAAAATTTTATGAACTTACCTCTAACACTATTCTTAAAAGATCTGTAAATCTTCACCTAATCATGTGAAATTTTTGTCAGGGAATTGGATAGGAATCTCTCTTTGAAAATTAATTTGATTGTTTTTTTTCAATTTTGGATCATAAATTACTTTATTGGTTAGATATATTAGTTAAAGTTTCATATTCCTCAAGTTTTGATACAATTTCAAAACCACTTTAAATGTAATTCCATGGAATATATATATATATATATATATATATATATATATAAAAGAACTTTGCCCTAACATCATGTCAATTTATATGTATGTATATGAAACATGTAATTTCAATAATATACTTACATATATAATATCTTTTATTTTTCTTTCAATCTCATTAATCAAATAAATTGTGTATCACAAGCCTGTCATCTCCTTTCATTGTTTAAATATTGGAATCAACAAATAAATAAAAATATCAAGAGATAAAAGAGAATGGGGATCGATATTATATATATATATATAAAGATGTTCAAAACTTAATTATGCAGATTATATGTTATATATACGATGATATTAGATCATTATCAACTCCAATGAAACTTTACAAACTTCACAATATTTATGAAATATTACACCAAAATTTTATTTTTTCAAAGATATAATCTGATTACAAAACTTAAATCTGAACGCACCTGAGTCGGAGAATCGCCGCCGTCTCTCCTTGCCCAAATCCTGAGTCGACTCGGAGGTATCTGGTAGATAACGGTCGAGTGGGGGAAATTGACGTCCGTTAACTCCGAACATGGTTTGGACGAATGAAGTCTCCATGGAGTTGATGAAATGCTGGTGCCTCTCGTTCGTCCATTGCCAATTTGATCCGCCGGATTTATTGGTGTTTCCAGCCATGGCTCGACGGCGCCGCCGCTGGTGACGGTGGTGCTAGTTTGTGGTTGGATTATAGGAATGGGGTGGTCTCAGCTTTTATAGGGTGACTTGAATGTTAACATTTTCAGCCTGTTGGAACTACTCTTACTCCCTCTTTCTCTCTCCTCCGCGCGTGCATACACCTCCTATTCAATTTTTTTATTTTTTATTTTCTTAACATGTTTTATGGATTAAAACTTTGAAAGATCATGTTAATTAATAGTTTGTATTTTGTACTTATATGATAGGATATCTTATGGTTTAAGGATAAGATTTATCGATCAAAGATTTTTAAAAGTACGGTCATATTTGATATAAATCAATTCTTAGTGTTATGATTAATTATATATATATATAATTATTTTACTTTTTTTTCTTTTACTATGTACGTGACGTTTATGAATCGTGTTTTTTTAGGACTGTTATTTAAAAAAAGATTTAAAAGTTGTAAGGTGACAAATAGAATCTTGTATCTTCTTTTAGTTTTTAATACCGCCACACTAATATTTACACATATTTCATTATTTGATTGTATGTTTGAATTGATGGGTCTGGGTAATTAATTAACTTGAAATTCATTGTAATAAAGGCAATTGAAACTCAAATCTATTTTGATTCTCACATTGAACTGTTTTCGAATATTTGAGCTAAATGAATTTCAAATCTATTTAAATATAGAAGCATTTAAAATTTATCCACCACTCTCAAGTCAAGTTACTAAAAAAATAGAACAATGTGTTAAGAGTTTTTCTTGAAAGAAACTAAGAGGTTTTTGATTCCTTCAACTATTAAAAATTATATTATTATTCAAAAGAGATGATAATGTTTCTTGTAAGAAACAACTAAATAACCAACACTATACTGACATATGAGAAACTATTATCTTAATATTTTGAAGAAAAAATCTCATATCTTAGAACAAAAAGTTACATCATAAGATTTTCACAATAAAATATTATATATTTTCTTATATATATTCAATTATATCTTTTAGGAAATTTTTGTAGCGCTATAATTCATTTGATACGAAAGAAAATGAGAAATGCTCTTTTTACTTATTTCTTTTATTATAACATTTAATATTCATGAGAACCAATAAAATGCAAATCCAAAGTAAAATAATAGGCTCATAATAATTAAAAAAAAAGATTCAAATGGTATAAACTGCAAAATCTCCACGTGGAGGCGCGTGTAGGACACGAAAAGAGTAGTGCGAGTAGGGGAAAAGGAGGAAGGATGTGAAAATATCTGGGTGTTTGTGGAGAGATATTTTCTTCTGCTGCGTGAGCGTGACTGCCAACTTAAATCATTCTTTTTAAAGAAAAATTGAAAATTAAGTACATTTTCTTTTCTATTTTTCTTTCTATAAAAATATCTAACCCCCTTTATATATGTTGTCCAAGTAATTACAAATACACCAAAAAATAGGGGGAGATATCCATAGTCTCGTCTAATTTTGATGTATTAATTTTATTTTTTATCAATTTTTATTTCTTATAATTATTGAATTTTTTCAATTTTAGTGTTTTTTTGTTGGAATAATCAGAATTACTGATGTAGTCGTCGAATTGAGGGAAAATACATACATATTTATATTATTCTATTCCACGTATATAATTTTGTAAGACATAAATCATAATCTATAATTCAAATTGATTATCATAAGTTAATATATGATTTGTAAGTTAAGGATTGTAGGTTGACCCGCCTTATGAAATTAGATTCATGAGACTATTGCACGAAAAACATACTCTTATGTATTATTTTGAGTGAATTGGAGTGGAAGGAAATAGATAATGAATAAAAGAATTGAATAATCCAATTTCAAATTTTGGTCATCATAATTTGCATATCAATTTTGAAGAAAACAAATCATGCCCTGATTAAAATTAGTATGTAATGATATTACTATTAACGAAATAGGGAAGAAAAAAAATCAATCTCTAGCCTAATTCAAAGTTTAGTTATTAAATTTTAATATTCTATGAATATAATTGTAATGTTGAATCAGAACATGATAAATCATATATACTTAATTAAATTATAATGTAACTCGAATCTAATTCTTGTTCTTTGTAGCTTTCAAACTATCAGGCAAGAGACATATATTCTTATACGAGCCATGTGTACAATGAACTTAAATTTGCAATAATTCAAGAGTTTGATTTAAAAAGAAAAACACTAATGATTGTATTTCAATATCATTGTTATTGCACTAGTTAGGTAAAAAAACACTTGTGTGAGTGATGGTTTTATAGGCATTTTTCATCAAACAAATGAATTTTACACACTAACTGAAATCATTCCTAAAAATTTAAACTGTTTTACATAAAGTGATCCATGCACAAAACGGTCTCATAATAGCTTGCTGGTGTATTCTCATTGCCATTCGTCTGAAGATGAGGATGTATACGATGATGTATTGTTAGTTTACACCTATACTTTTAAAAGCTTGATAGAATTAGAACTAAATATTTGTTGAATCGGTTTAATCGAAAACCAAGTTATTAGTTTATCTGTTAAAATATAATTCATATATATATATATTTGAACTTGGAAAACAAAAAGAAATTCCAGTATTTTTTTATTAATTTTAAATATTATGTACGAAATATAATACATATAATATAAGAATATTAAAATGTTAAGTAAAATGTTATTTATATGCAAGTGATTGGACATTTTATTGAATGAACCTGAGCAGTTGAACCATGCATGAATTATTTCTATCGTCAAACCAACTGCTGGACGTCATCTCAAATTATTTATATTTCCAAAGTCCATCCCTTCGCAGAAGTAACGGGTCTCTATCAATTCGAAATAATTCTTATCTTGTATTAAAATAAGTGTCGTTTTCAAGTGTTTATTATAAATTAAAGAATAATCAATTTGGACGGGTGTTTAATATTAAAGACTTTAGAATTTAAAACTGGAAAAAAACAAATTAATTAATTCCATAAAAATATCATATATTAATTCCCAAAATTTCAACTATGAATATTAAAAGAAATAATTCAAAAATAACATTGTATAAAAATGTGAGGCCATGCTCAATTTGAAAATGAAAAACAATTAGTAAATAAAAAATGAACTGCTGACAAAAAAATATTTATTAAAAATTTGGGTTCAGGCGACCTGCTGACCCCGTAATTTGTTTCTCTCACTAAATTAAATTATTAAATATAAAAATTTGTGTGGGATAGTCTTATTAATAAGAGTTACTCTTGAACACAAAACTAATAAAGTATTAATTATTTATACTTTTTTTTTTAACTTTTTATCTTTTTCTCCCATTTAAATTAATCAACATATTTTTAAGTTTTATAGAATAATAATTAACATTGATTTAATTAATATTATGCTGGCCTGATGGAGGATGAATCACATCTCAAGGTATTCTGGATTGTATGGGTTAAATGCAAAAACAACCTAAATTAATATTAGTATTTTTTTCAATTTCCAACTTAAACTTTTTTTTCTTATCAAAAGCTACCTGAACTACTAAAATTTATCAAATTACAAATTCGACCTATTTTCCAGTAAAAACATGAGCATGTCACTGCACATTGAAAATATAAGGGTATTTTTGTAATCTTGTAATTTAAAGTGACGCTCATATAAAGTCAGCGTGAGTGTTATGAGTTCACGTTGTTATAGGAAAATGGTTCAAAAGTTGCAAATTGATAAATTTTAGTAACTTAGGTCGCAATTTGATGAATTTTAGCATTTTAGGCTGCAATGTGAAAAGAAAAAAAGTTTAGGTTGGAAATTGAAAATTTTTAATAATTTAGGTTGTTTTTTTTGCATTTAACA
Organism: Scutellaria baicalensis; assembly: GCA_005771605.1. NCBI lineage: Eukaryota > Viridiplantae > Streptophyta > Magnoliopsida > Lamiales > Lamiaceae > Scutellaria > Scutellaria baicalensis. The sequence goes on along the minus strand of CM016721.1, from coordinate 73,705,919 downwards.
AGATTGGTGGGATCATCTTTTGGACATCAATAAAGATAGTTTTCAAAATAAAGTTTGATTATAATCTAAAATAACAATTAATTTAAAGCAAATTAGCATTTAGAACCAAAAGAGTAAATTGGAAGGATTAACAATTCCTAATCTGAGCAACTATGTAACCAGTCCTACAATCCTAAACATGTGGGCATATTAATATGTGTCTATCGTTAACATATCAATTAAGTAATCATTACAGATTAGTAACAAACATATTAAATTTTGTATACCATCGAAATTTTAGCATCTTATAACACAACACTTTTCTTTTTATTATAATCACAAAAACTCATGTGAGACGGTCTCACAGATAGTTTATGTGAGATGGATCTTTATTACCCATGAATTGAACTCATATCCACATATTTCTATATGAATTGCTAAGTGTGGGTTATGGATTGACCCGTCTCACGAAAAAAGATCTGTGAGACGGTCTCACATAAGACCTACTCTTTTATAATTAATCAACGGCAAAAACTTGTGTGCACCGGGGGCACGGATCTAAGATCCGTGCCCCCGATCCGACCCGGCGCGTGGGCTGCCTCCACGCACGCCCACGCGCGCCCCTAATTAAGCTGGTGTGCGTCCACACACACCTGATTACCTAGTTGATGATTCAGTGATGAGTATTACATGTATACCCTATAGGTATTACACATATACCCTATAGGTATTACACTTATATTTCTTGAGATTTAATGATAGGTATTATGTGTTTACTCTATAGGTATTACATGTATAATCTATAGGTATTACAAACTTACTCAATTAAGGTATTGATTTTTTGTTCTATTTTTTGTTCTATAGGTATTACATGTATACTCTTAAGGTATTACATGTATACTCTTAAGGTATCATGTGTTCATTCAATAAAGGTATGAATTATTTGTTTTTACTTTTGTGTAGGTATCACATGTTTACTCTATAGGTATCACATGTATACTCTATATGTATTACAAACTAACTCAATTAAGGTATGAATTATTTGTTCGAATTTTTTTCTATAGGTATCACATGTGTACTCTATAGGTATTACATATTTACTCTATAGGTATTATATTACTGTACGGTGAGTTTAATACTTCTAAACAATAAAACAGCGATTTTATCATATTCTTCCTCTTTTTTTTTTTCTGCAAATTGCAGAATTCATATGAATTATTATCACATAAACATTGTGCAAAGAAACCCTAGAGCAAACCCATACAATTATCTTTTGCAAAATCAGAGGAGGAGGAGAGGAAGAAGAGGAGGAAGAAGAAGAAGAAGAAGAAGAGGAGGAGGAGGAAGAGGATCAGAGAAGAAGAAGAAGAAGAAGAAGAAGAGGAGGAGGAAGAGGATCGGAGAAGAAGAAGAAGAAGAAGAAGAGGAGGAGGAGGAGGAGAGGAGGAGGAAGAAGAAGAAGAAGAAGAAGATCGGAGGAGGAGGAGGAGAAGAAGAAGAAGAAGATGGAAAAAAATAGAGAAAAAAAAAAGAATATATATATATATATATATAATTCGGGTCGGGTTGGGGGTACGGATCCTGGATCCGTACCCCGGGGGCACCCAAGTCTTACTCTTAACAACCGTGAATGTAGGAAAGGATAGATTTGGTGAGTCTTAAATAATCTTATTCTCAAAGGATGCATTGTCTTTGTCATATAAATCAAACCAACTTTTAAAAAATGTAACCATATTAATATCAATTTTATTTAATATTATCTTCATATATGTGGACAAAAGTTCTTATGATCACGTGAGAACTTGATAATTGATGGTCAAATCAACAAATACAAACGGATGGAGAATAAAAAACAGAAGCTACAATATTGATTTGCATTCAACCATTTTATAAAGTAATTGGAGATCCTTTTCCAAATGGGAAAAAACACTAAAAAAAGCTAAATTTCAGTAACTTTAAACACTTAACTTTAGGTTTAATTCTTCAAAAAAAAAAAAAAACTTTTTTATGTTTAATTTAATGTCCAAGTTTTGTTAACCAAAACTGAATGTGATGTCATAATTGTTTAATCAAAATATACGAAAATATGTCAAAAATATAATTCACAATATTTCAAAGCTGCAAATCAATGTTTTGATTTCCATCAAGTTGAAGTTAAAGTTGAGCAAAATTCGAATAAAGTTTCCGATTTAAGCCTAAAAACTGGGCTTAGGTTGTAATATGAAAAATCTTGAATTTCAAGTATTTAATTGTAAATTGAGAAAATGCTACTACATTTTAGATTGATTTTTGATATTAATTATTTTCTCAGTGAGGTGCACGCTAGATCGGTTGGGCTGAAATTTTAAAAATCAACTTTACATAAAATTAATATTCCTGATATTAATTTTAGTAATGGGGAAATGAGTGAAAGTGAAATTATATATTAATAAAACAGTGTTAAAATGATTTTTGAAAACATAGTTAAATTAGGAAAAATAAATAAATATTTGGAAAAATATTTATGATAAATTTCAATGTTGTATCTATCATCTAATTTATCATTAGCAATAATATAATATACTATTGATTAATATATTAAGAAAAATGCACAAAAAATAAATTATTCTTTTAACACATAGTCAAAGTTCTCACAGCATCTCACCATTTGGAGATGCCCACTTTAGAAAACTTTCCTTTTTTTTTTTTTTCTAATTTTTGTTTCATATAATTGAGCTATCTATAATAAATAGAAGTCATCTCACACATATCATAGTTGGTTGCAAAATCAAATCGAAGGCTAGTAGTGTGGGTGTTTGATTATTGAAAAGTGGAAAAACAAAATTAAATCAAATTATTTACATGACATGATGACAACAATTAAAAGTGACCAAATTGCTATTTTCATATCAGTTATGCATATGAACAATGATTGCATAGTAGAACCCGGGCCGATAAAGAACATTAGTGTTTGTATATTGTTGGGATATTTTACATATATATGTAGACTCTAATTTGTCAAAAGAGAAAATGGTCATAATTAGCCCATTTCCTAAAAAAGAAGAACAAAATAACCCCCCACTATATATTTCTACCTTTATACCCACTTTTTTAAGAAATGGGTCAAAAGTACCAACTTTTCACCAAAGTCAAAAGTGTGCTCTGACACCAATCATAAGCAAAAGAATTTTTTTCTCTTTCCTCTGTTACTCCCAAAATCACACGAAAAGTGTTTTCTCTTTCCTCTGTTTTCGTGTAGAGTAAAAAAAATTATCTCACTGTGGACAATGGGAATCGAACCCAGGACCACAATGAGCAAATTGAGCTACAATTCCACTGGGACAAACAAGTTTAATAGGATAGTTTTCGTGTAACACCTAAATATAGGGCTACACGAAAACTCTTGAAATCAAGACTACACGAAAACTCTTCAAAACAAAGCTACACGAAAACTCTTCAAAACTTTTCGTACACGAAAACTCTTCAAAACAAAGCTACACGAAAACTCTTCAAAACTTTTCGTGTAGTACCCAAAATCAGGACTTTTCGTGTAGTGCCAAAATCAGGACTTTTCGTGTAGTACCCAAAATCAAGAGTTTTCGTGTACTGCTCAAAATCAAGGTTTTCGTGTAGTTGATCAAAATCAATCAAAAGTGAGTCAAAAGTTGCGGCTTTTTTTGTCAGATTGTCATACTGTGTATTTTTTTATTGAGTTGACAAATTCAAAAGTGGGTATAGTTGGGATAAAATTTAAGATTTGGGTTATTTTTGGGATAAAATTATATGGGGGGTGTTCTATGTCCTAATTTATAGCAAATAGGATATAAATGGATACTATCCCTTTGTTAAAACTATGGAAAAAACTTGTATGCATTTGGTGCATGAATGCACCCGAGTTAAACCGAACAAGACATCAAAAAACATGTTTTCACGCGTCCCACACGTTGGGTGGATGTGCTCAAATCCACTAAAATTCACTCCATGTGTCATACTTTTATGTAATATTAGTCATACATTTGTGTCCTGATTTCAGACCCTTAGAATTTTCAATTATACCTTCATACCTTTTAGTAATGTTGGATATACCTTTCAGTTATATTAGTCATGTTTTTTAGCTATGTTAATCATTGTTTATATATATAAAGCTATGACTAACAAAACTAAAAGATATATCTAACATAACACAAATGTATAACTAATATTACATAAAGGTCCATGTACAAAATGTGCCGAAATTAGAGTTTTTTTTTTCTTTTTTTAAGTAAAAGGTATGAAATCTAAGTAGAAAGACATATAATATAAAGGGACATCAGCCATTTATACCCTATTTGTTATATATATGGACAAAAAAACACTCATTATAATGGAAGGACAAATCTAACCCAAAACTAAATTTTAGCCCAAAAATACCCACTTTTGACTTATGTGACATTGACACATTTTCAGAATTGACCCACCTTTTCAGCAAAAAAAAAAAAAGGGCACACTGTTACCAGTGGGAATCGAACTCAGGACCACAATGAGCAAATTAAGCTATAGTTCCACTGGGACAAATAAGATTTATATAATAGTTTTCGTGTAACACCTAAAAATAGGGTTACACGAAAACTTTTGAAAATCAAGCCTACACGAAAACTCTTGAAATCAAGCCTACACGAAAACTTTTGAAAATCAAGCCTACACGAAAACTCTTGAAATCAAGCCTACACGAAAACTTTTGAAAATCAAGCCTACACGAAAACTCTTGAAATCAAGCCTACACGAAAACTTTTGAAAATCAAGCCTACACGAAAACTCTTGAAATCAAGCATACACGAAAACTTTTGAAAATCAAGCCTACACGTGGCCATGTAACAGAGGAAAGAGAAAAAAAATTTCTTTTCCTGATGATTGGTGTCAAAGGCCATATTTGACTTTGGAGAAAAGTGGGTACTTTTGGCCTTATTTCTTAAAAGGTGGGTACATTGGTGGAAATATATAGTGGAGGGTTATTTTGTTCCTATTTTTTAGGAAATAGGCTAATCATGGCCATTTCTTCTAATATAAATGTATGTTTAACATAATATAAAGATCATGACCAAATTTAAGAAATCAAGTACAAAAGGAGAAAGAAAATAGAAATGGGTCGGACGGTCCGAACCCGACTCGAGTGCATGGATCTATGGATTTGAGATCCATACACTTGCTGCATAGGAGAGTTTCTCTAAATCTAATCATTTCACTCCTTTAACATTGATTGAATCATTGTGATTCTTAAATCACAATTAAAACTATTTGATTTATTAACTAATTAGCTTGCCTCTTAAGGTACATTACTGAAAATTTGGTCATTATATCACGTTACTAGCAGAAGGTAAGTTTTAGCAATTCTTGTTACCATAGAAAATATCAGCAATTTTTGTTACATTAGAAAATATATCAATCACAGCAACGAGTAGGTTTTATCTCTTAAAAAAAATTATATGAGATAGTCTCGCATATCTTATTATGTGAGATGGATTAATGTATAACCCACATTCAAAAATGTATATAAGAATTTTAGAAAATTAGCTCAATTCATTTGTAATAAAATTTTTATCTCTCGACAATTATCCCTTTTCGCATGAGTTTTTGTTGGTAAACTTTAAATAAGACTAAAGTTGTCATGCACTTATAAGATTCTTTTTCAAACCTTGATGTGACTTAGAGCTTCTATCATAACCAGTCCCACAAAATAACCCACTTGCATATACAGTTCTCTAGGAAATCAGAACTTGTTCACTTGCTAGAATATTGTAGGGGGTTTATATAAATTGTTCTAGAGAAATCTTATAGTGTGTAAAATGGTATATGGAATTTTCTAATAGTCAAGAATATCTACGAACGAACTTTCAAGAATTCAAGAGACATAGTTACCAAATAATTCATTTCATGTAATCAACTACATTCCTTCAACAATTGATGTAAAACATCCATTAGAAAGGTGGTCTCCTATAAATGGTTAGGGAATAATTCATTTTTAACAATTTAGTGATTACATGAAAGAAAATTACAAACTTACTGAAAAAAAAGAAACTATGATCTTAATTAAAAAAAATTCAGAAAATTCAATGGATAAGACAAGTACAATTTGAAAACTACAAGCTTATGAATTTTATTTATTTTTTTAACAATTTCAGTGATTATACGAGAAAAAACAAGTTAGAAGCTTAATAGAAAGAAGACAAGTACAATTTGAAAAATACAAGCTTATGAATTTTATTTTATTTTTTTAACAATTTCAGTGATTATACGAGAAAAAACAAGTTAGAAGCTTAATAGAAAGAATTGTGAGGAATTTTTTAATAGTAAGCTGTTACTAGAATTCTTTTTTTAAGAAATTCAGTGATTAGATGAGAAGAAAACAACTAATAGTGATTACATGAGAAGAAAAGAATTATGATATTAATAGAATAGAATGATTAAAAAATAAGGAGGATGGTAGCAAATTATTCTATGTCCTTTAATGATTACATGAGAAGAAAACAAGTATAATTTCTAAAATTAAGCTTAATAGAATTCTTCTTTATTTTAGCAAATTAAAGTGATTACATGAGAAGAACACCAGCTGTGAGCTCAATGAAATTCTTTTCTTACTAATTTAATAATTACAGGAGCTTAATAAAATTCTTTTTTTTTTTAGAAATTTCAATGATTACATGAGAAGAAAACAAGTACAATTTGAAAAATATGAACTTAATAGAATTCTTTTTTTTTTTTTTAACAAATTTAGTGATTATATGTGAAAAAAAAGAAGTTAGAAGCTTAATAAAAAATTTGACGATTTTTTTGACAGTAAAAGCTTACTACAATTCTTTTTTCAACAAATTCAGTGATTACATTAGAAATGTGATAGCAAATTTAATTAAAAACACTGCTTAGAAAAACAAGGAGGATGGTAGCAAATTCAGTGACAGTATATTAGAGAAAGGTGCATGGAATCCGGCTCGTTTTTCCTTCTTCTATTTTATTTTACGCTTGATTTTTTAATTTTGGTCATGATCTTTATGTTATATTAGACATATCTTCATATTATGTTAGACATACATTTATGCCCAAATTTTATACCTTTAAATCAAAAAAGAATCTTACTTTTATGTAATATTTGTCATACATTTAAGTTATATTAGATATACTTTTATATTATAGTAGACATATATCTTATTTAATATATGTTGGTCCCAAGTAATATGAAGTTTAGAGTGGGTGAATAAACCTCTTTTAAATTTTAAACTTTTTCTCCAAAAGAAAATATAAGTTCCAGTTACTGATCAGATAGTAAGCTTGTTGATCAGAGGTTATTGTAGTAACCTTTGTGAGAATGTTACCTCATAGAGCGGAAAACATGCAAACACATTTGAAAAAAATGCTTCTTTTGAAAGTATGTAATATGCAGTATGATATAAATGACATATAAAAGATATGCATGCAATATACAATGGTTTGAGGGTGGAGTAATCCCTCTACGTCCACCCTACTCCTTTTGCAGGATTAACTTTGTTAAGGTGTTTGATTTACACAGCCTAACTATTACAAACTTGTACTAACAAAAGTAGCAAGTTTCTACATGGGTTGCTCTGCCTACTTGACCAATCAATATACTCTTGCTAAGTACTCCTAAACAATCCAAGGATAAAAAAGTATATTGATTTTCTTCGACTTGGAGAAGCAAACTTCAATGAAATTCTGAAGGTAAAGGTAGCTTGCTAGCTTAGATTAAGTGACTAAAACTTATAGTTTTGAACTTGAAGAAGTGAGGTTGAATTCGGGTAGAGTAGTTGTAGTTCAGTAGTTGTTTCAGTGTACACTCATCTCTATTTATAGATTTAAAAATATGTCCGTTGAAGGAAGACAAATGTTCAACATTTAATATTCTTGATATTTATCATACAGTTGCTTCTCGATTTGATTCTTCCTCGAAGCCACTTGGATCATTTGTCAATATCTGATCATTTGTCAATATTGTAGCATCAATTTATTCAGATTATAGAAGTTTTAGCGCATCATCCTTTTCCTTTGCAGGTGTAATTTTCTTTCATTGCAGTGTCCTTTCCTTTGAATACAACATCCTCTTCTTCAGCATCCTTCAGGATTTAGAAATTTTTAACAAGTAAAATTTGCAAAGGTTTATTCATTCTAATAGAGTGAAGAATGGGTACTCTTATTTCTTATTACAACATGGTTTTTGTCTCATCAAAGCTAACTAAATCAATTCTTAACAATATATAAAGGTATTACTAATATAGTTAAAAGGTATGACTAATATAACTAAAGGTATGTCTAACATTACTAAAAGGTATGAAGGTATTGAAATTCTAAGGGTTTGAAATTAGGACACAAATGTATGACTAACATTACATAAATGTATGTCTAACATAATATAAAAGTATGTCTAACATAACGTATTGTATGACACTCGAAACAAATTTGGGTGGATTTGAGTGCAACCACCCAGGCGCATGGGGCGGGTGAAACGCGTGTGAAAACACGTTTTTTGGGGCATTAATCAGGTCAATTCCCGAGTGCATGGATCCTAGATTCATGCATGCATCAAGTGCATAAAAGTTCTTGCCTAAAAAGAAACAAGGAGGATGCCCAGAATTATTTGGTTGCAATCAAGGATAAAAATATCGGTTTCGATAGATATATCGTACCTTGATTTTACGGAAATATCGATAGATATATCGGTTTCGGTGGAAATATCGGTACACATATATTTCCCGATATTTGTCGATATTTTCCAATATTTACCGATATTTTCCTGATATTTACCGATATTTACTGATATTTATCGATATTTTAGCGATATTTACCGATATTTCCTTGATATTCATGAATTTTCTTATAATTTATACCTGAAGCCACCGATATTGAACTCGATACCGATTTTTACCGATATTTAGCTAATAATTATTGATATTTCATTTATTTATTTTTCAAAAAATGAAAATATCCGAGATATATTGTGACAGCCCGTTTTTGTTTCGGTCACGTGAAAAAACGGAAATATCGGAGATATATCGGGAATATATAGGGATATTTTCATCATTGGTTGCAATTGCACTAAGAGAAGCTCTCATGTGCACCAAGTGCATCGGAGATATATCGGGAATATATAGGGATGTTTTCATCATTGGTTGCAATTGCACTAAGAGAAGCTCTCATGTGCACCAAGTGCATGGATCTCAGATCCATGCATTCGGATTGGATCCGGACCGTCGGACACTTTTTTTTTTTTCGCCAAATTGATGTTAGACATAGTTTTATGTTATGTTAACATACCATTATGTCCAGATTTCATACATTTAGCTTTAAAAAAACTACATTCGGCACATTTTGTACATGTATCTTTACATAATATTCGTCATACATGTATGTTATTTTAGACATGCGTTTATATTATATTAGATATGAAAGTCCTACGTGGATCTGTAAAAACAAAAACAAAAAAATATCCCAATCAAAGTACACGATGTTGTCAGCGGTGTCGACAACACCAGCGTAAAACACAGCTGAAAAATGGATCGAAATTAAAGTTGCAGAACACAAACGATTTATCCACGAGTATACAAATACTCATGGAATGCCTTCAGGGCGAAAACTCCTTTATTGATTTTGTGTATGTGTACAAAGGAGAAAGAAAGATCTCTAAAAGAGATTCTTTCGAACAAATGACTCAATACGTCCTATGAGATGAATATAAAACCTAGGGACGTATACAAATACTCTCAGTTGAACACTCTGAAGAACACCTATACTAAAAGTCAAGAGTATGCAAACTCTATGACACACAAGAAAACGATGTTGCCTATCGGTGTGAACAACACAACCCTTGACACCAGTGTACTGCCTTATACTAGACTGCTTAAGCTCTCGATTCTGTACATCCTTGATCTTCAGCAGCTTCACCTATTTATAGACCTTGAAGTACACTTGGTGAACTCCACTTCCCATGATCTTGGAGTGCTCCATGATCTCCATAACTCCATAACTCACGTGCATGATGGATGGGAAAGTGGAGTGGACTTGTTCTTGACTTCTTCATCTCACTTGACTTCTTCAACTCAATCTTCTAGATCTCTATCTTGACTTGATCTTCTTTGAATTTTGATCTCTCAAACCCCACGTTCTTCAACACACGATCTCACTCTCAAAATCACGTTTTGACTCCTTATCTCACTTGTATTTATATCTCTTTGAATCCTATCAAAACATATGAGCAAATAACAACTCGTAAAACTTAGGAGTGTTTGTTAGTTAAGAAGAGATTCAAAAATATAAAACACGTGATTTTACCAAGTCAAATCTTAAGTGAGAGAATCAAATCTTTTTCCAAATCTTTTCAAATGAAAATATCCAATTAAAATCTAATTTGAATTTAGGATAAGAGAAGGACTTGGGTGCCCCCGGGGCACGGATCCTAGATCCGTGCCCCCAACCCGCTCCAAGATCCATATGTTTACATATATATATTTGTGTGCCCTAATTTTTCTTCTCTTATTCTTCTTCTTCTCCATTTTCTTCTGCTGCGTTTCATTTCCTAGCGTTTTTCTTCTTCTTCTTCTTCATCTTCTTCTTCATCTTCTTATTCATCTTCCAGATTTCCTAGCGGTTTTCTTCTTCTTCTTCTTCTTCTTCTTCTTCTCCTTCTCCATCTCCATCTTCCAGATTTCCTAGCGCTCTTCTACTTCTTCTTCTTCTTCTAGATTTCCTAGCGGTCTTCTTCTTCTTCTTCTTCTTCTTCTTCTTCTTCTTCTTCTTCTTCTCCATCTTCCAAATTTCCTAGCGGTCTTCTTCTTCTTCTTCTTCTTCTTCTTCTTCTTCTTCTTCTTCTTTAATTTTCACATATTTCCTAGCGGTGGATTACGATTGGCTCGTGAAATTTGCATGATTTGGTAGATTTGAAAGATATTAAAATTGTGAAAAAACTTGGGTATTGTTGACGATACTGAACAAAATCAGCATATATTTGTGTTGATTTGTAGAATATTAACAAAATCATCATATATTTGAGTTGATTTGCAGAATATTAACAAAATCATCATACCATAAATACCTGAAAGGTTGTGTAATACCACATAAGCATACGTGTAATACCTTAAAGATATTCAGGTATTACCTTAAAGATATTTATGTAATACCTGAAAATTGAGTATCAAATACCTTAAATGTGAGTATGAATGTGTAATACCATATAGATAAAAATGTAATACCTTAAACATATTTATGTAATACCTGAAACATATTTTATGTAATACTTTAAGGATAAATATGTAATACCTTAAAGTTTAAACAGTAATACCTTGAAGCTGATTATGTAATACCTTATACTCAAAAGCAGTAATACTTTAAAGGTGAGTATGCAATAGCTTATACGCAAATATGTAATACCTCAAAGGTGCATATGTAATACCTTATGTTTTAAACTCAATACCTTAAAAATAAATGTGTCATACCTTAAAAATGTGTCATATCTTAAAAGTATACACGTAATACCTTAAGAGTATACACGTAATACCTTAAGAGTATGTGTATAATACCTATCACTGAATGGAATCTGGTGTGCGCGAGCGCACACCAGCATAGCTGCAGACGCGCGTGGGCACGCATGGAGATGGCCCACGTGCCGGGTCAGGTTGGGGGCACGGATCTAAGATCCGTACCCCTGGTGCACCCAAGTTTTTACCTTAGGATAATATTGAAAAAGGAAAATTATTATCTGTTGGAAAATCCAACATTAACAAGATATACCTTATATAATATATAAATGTATGACTAACATAGCTAAAAAATATGACTAATATAACTAAATGTATGTCTAACATTACTAAAATGTATGAATGTATAGTTGAAAATTCTAAAGGTCATGAAATCAGGACACAAAGGTATGACTAACATTAAATAAAGACATGTCTAACATAACATAAATGTATGTCTAACATAATGTAAAAGTATGACACTTGGAGCTAATTTGGGTGGATTTGAGCACATCCACCCGGTACGTAAGACCGTGTGAAACGTGCATGGAAGCCCCTTTTTGGGCGTGTTTTGACCATGTCAACCCAAGTATATGGATACTAGATTCATGTACCAAGTGCATAAAAGTTTTTACTTTACAATGAAGGTGCAAAAATATCTTTCTAAATTTTCTTTGCGCTATGTAACAAGAATCATAATCGAGACAAGTCTTCTTAGATATAACCTTGAAATAATGATAGAAAAGTAATTATGTGTGATATGAATATTATAATTTTAAGTATGGTTGTAAAGAGTCGATCTCGAATAAAGGAGGGTTGTTCAAGCTAGACTTGAGGGTTGTTAATGTTCGACAACTCAAACTACAACGAATGAAAGTTGTTCATGGTCGTTAATTTGTTTATGTTATAAGGGTGTTCGTGTTCATTTATTTAATAATAACGTCTTCCCGTTCACGAACATGTTTACTAATTTTGTTCATGAAGAAAAAGTTAAAATATTCATATAAATACTAAAATTATATGTTCATGAACACATAATAGAAAACAAATGAATAATATCGTAAATTTAGATGCAAAGCTGCATTAGAAGAAATTTAAACCAAAATAAACACAAACAAGTATTAAATAAGTAGATTAATATTTAATTAATAAACAATGAATGAGTAACAAACAAATATTAAACAAGCACCGAATGAAATGTTTGCAAACATTCATAAACATAAACGAAACAAGTTTTCTTATTCGACTATATTAATTCGTTAAGACTAATGAACGAATACTTATGAGACTCTCGATGATGAGTAGTTTGTTGATGTTGTGCATTGTTACAAGAAGTCCTTTTCCTAGTGTTTTGACACTGTTTGTACATACTATATCCTAACTTGAGGATAAGGTGTGGGATTATCCAACACTATCCATCAGATTTTGGTTGCAAAGTTATATATGTGGACCAACAGTCCTGTGTTTTGATGAGAATAATTGGTGGCCACAAGAACTACATGCTGCTACTTCTATTCCCTTTTCCATTTATTCACCCATATATCATACATATCTAGTACTATCTAGAATATCTGCACAACAATGTTTAACTGCCTTTCTTCTTCTCTCTCAATACTTTTATATGATTCAATCAATTAAACTGGCGTTATAGGTCTATCATGTTTCCTGCATGTTTTCTCTACTTTTTTAGGATTTTTTATTTGCTTGGATATTCTATTTTAGATCCGCGTTTCGTTTCATAATAAACTGATTATGAAAAATTAGTGAACTTCAGGTTGCAATTTGTTAATAACATAAAATTTAGGTTGCATAGTGAAAAGTACATATTGATTTAAGTATTTAATCATACAGAAAGACTGCTAAAAGAAATAGGCCCAAAAAAAGAATTAAATTTAATTTAAAAGAGGAAATGGTAATCAAATATTATCTAAACTTTAGCCAAAAATTCACATGGTGGTGAGTTGGAAAGTTAAAGATTTTATGGCACTAGTCATAATACACTGAATCCTAAAAAATTATCCATAAATGGTGTTGTCTTCATAGACAATATTTATAGTTGATAAAATATTATGTAAAAAATTTCTTTATAAATAATATTGTCTTCATATAAAATATTTATATTTAATAAAATATTGTGTCACTTGAATACACAACAGTGAAAATATAATTCTAATTATAGTAGCCGGTTTATAACCCATCAAGCTAGTACAAAATCTCATCAAATTGACAATCAACAACATATAGAAAACCAAAATAATATTTTTAATCAGTAATTAAAACCAAATTTCCACAACAACATATATATATATAGAATGAGTCATAATAAATCACTTTCCTATACGCAGGTGCAAGAGAGCCGGGGGTTCATGATAGATCGCAAACCTCTCTTCTTTTTTTTTTCCTCAGATGTTTATTATGATATTTATTTTATATAAGTCTGACTTTTATATATAAATATGTTGAAATTTATGTACTATAACTAAAAAATTAAAGAAGAATTTCAACAAATTTTGTATATATATATATATTATGTGATATTACGCATACATTTATGTGTTGTTAGTTGCAACTTTATATTAACATGGTCATACTTTTATGTAATTTTTATAGGTATGAGAAATATATCACATAAAAGTTTAAAGCTCAGCTCAAAGTTTTCTCAAATTTGCCAAGTATTGACAAAGGCGTGGTTTCACTTATTAAGTCGCATAGGTTGAAGTGTGTTTCTTAGTTCGGTTTGTTAGTTGAGTTTAGGATTAATTAATCGTGGTCGTTGATCAGATCCAACAGATAGGATTAGATCTCTGTTTAGGGTTGTGAAGAAAGTGTTTTAACACTTATAAAGTCACGCTTTCGGGTTTTGCGTTTATAGGCCGTTGGAGTCGTTGAGCTAGGGGTTAATTAGGACCGTAGATTAGATCTACGACCATGAGTCTTTCTGGGTTGGTTTTTCGGGTTAAAGTGGATCGATCTTTCAGCTAGGATATCAAGCTCGATTCTTATCCGATTCTTGTGATTCTTGTTTCTGCTGTAAACTCGAGTCTTGGTCTATAAATAGGAGATCAGTGTATGGTTTCACACACAGTAGAGAGTGAGTTCTAAAGCTTAGAAAGTCGCAGTGCAATTTAGGGTTTTCTAGCTAAGAGTTGCAGTGTTTGAGTTGTACTCAAAGATTGTTTGTGTAATTTCAATAAAAATTTCCCCTTCCCGATCTTCCCGTTGATGTAGGTATTACACCGAACCACGTTAAATTGTTGTGTGTTGATCGTTTTTCGAGTTATAGTTGATTTGAGTGGATATTCTTTCATTTTCTTGTTGTTGTTGTTGTTTGATCTTGGTGATTGCCAATTGAGTTGAATCGGCTAAGATTTGAGGCTGAATTCCTAACAAAAAGTATGTTAATCCAAAAAATTGAAATTATTCTCAAATTCTACCTTTTAACAGAAATAAAGGTTATGATTGTACATAAATGTTATATCAATACAATATAAAGTTCACACCAATAAAATAAAGGGAGGATTTCCAAAATACCCATTTTCATAAGTCAAGGAACTTTTTTACCCATTTTTAAAAAAAATAACCTTTTTACCCAATTTTTAAAGTGAAATCTCCATAATACCCTTAATTTTAGTTATATTTACATAAGAAAAGAATCTAAGAGACTCTACTCGTGTCCAGAAACTCTACTCGCATCCAGGAAACTCGACTCGTGTCCAAAAACTCTACTCGCGTCTACCTTTCAGATAAGGTTCAACATATCATGAACACAAAATATAATATTGTGTTCACGATATGCTGATATCGTGTTCATGATATGCTGATATCGTGTTCACAATATACTGATATTGTGTTCACGATATGCTGATATCGTGTTCATGATATGTTGATATGCTGATATCGTGTTCACAATATGCTGATATCGTGTTCATGATATGCTGATATACTGATATTGTGTTCACGATATGATGATATCGTGTTCATGATATGCTAATATGCTGATATGATATCAGAGGTATTTCCATTTATGTAAATATAAACTTAAGTTGAGGGCATTATTGATATTTCGTCCAAAAAATGGGTAAAAAAGTCATTTATTCAATAAATGGGTATAAAAGTTCATTGGCCCATGAATATGGGTAAAGGGAGGTATTTCCACTAAAATAAAAAGGTCTAAATATCTTAAACGAAAAAACACAAATGGATACGGAATCAAGTCGAATCGATCTAATTATAATATAAATCTAAATTCATACAACTGTTGCACAGTTTTTAACATTATATATATATATAGACACACCAACTAAACAATTAATGCTGAAGCATGCTAAACAATTACAATTCAAACCTAGATTGTATTTTTACGACTGGTTAAATTTTGACCAAATTATAATTGAATAGATATTTTCTACACGACAGCTAATATTCTTTTGTTTGACAATTATGTGTATATCCTCTTCGCCATTATCTCCATTCTAATAAAACTTTGGGTTATAAATCAATATACTAATTTCGTTTTAATCAACATTTGGGATCATATGACAATAAAATATTTCGTTTAGAGTTTGGTCTCACTATATTTGAAATTTCATATATCATTGGTGCGTCTACTTTTATTATACGATGGATCTTAATATATAACACATCATCCCAATTAATTTATTTAGTTGAAATATTTTAGGCTCTCAAAATGGAACGTCTCGTTTCTCTTATCACTTCAATAAGTGATATGACATTAGATGTCGGAAAAGTGATACACTGTCGAAACAAAAACATCTATTATTATTAATATATTAATTGACTAAACTACCCTCAACTCTTAATAATGCATCAATAATATAGTAGTGTAACCAAACATGTTACTACATAACCAAGATTATCTATCATTTGCAATATATCCATGACATATAATATAGCCTACATTATTCGATTGTCCATTTTTTTCTTTAAAGTACTATACTGTATGTAATAGTAAGTAGTAATGCATTCGTCCGATGAAAGCTTATATTTATCGTTGTAGTATATTCAATTTGGAATTATATAACAAAGTTGTTATATTAAAAGTTTATTAATATATCTTTTGTTATTCCAAACTCTATATAATATTAATTCAAATATATTTTTCATCTCTATTGATTTATAAAGTGTTAAAAAAACAAAGTAAAATTTAGTTGAATCCCTCCATGTGTAGGGCTTTCTTCTAATTTCATTTTTAGGTTAATTACAAATAATCATCCAAACTATATATACTCATTTTCGCATTTAATTATCTAAATTTTTTTCGATTGCAACTACTCATCTCACTTTTGTGGGAGTTGCAAACAACCATCTAAGACCATTGCAATGCTATTTTCTGACCAAATGGAATCACGTGCAAGACACACACCCTATACTTATGAGGATATATTTTGGCATCTTAGAAATAAATAGAATTCCTACTTTTAAATCATAAATCTTAAAATTATTCCTTTATTTTGTTGAGTATAGACGAATTGGACTATAGAAAGAGGTAATCATTGATGAATTTTACTTTTGTGGTAGAACAACTAAAATAAACACATCATGGACTAATTTGATTTCTCAAAGAAGATTTGGATCTATAATTTTTATTTCAACATTTCTAATTTCAATTAATTCAGTTTCAAAATTCATAATTTATTTTCGAAATCCTTGTTATATATTAGGAATTACAAAATCCATAATTTATTTTAGAAATCACTATTTTTCTGATAATATTCAACATTGCTCATTTTGATATATGCTCATTGTACATTTAAATAAATTTAATGTTTGGCTAAAACATTCAATTTATTTTCCCTAACTAAACTTAAAATGATAGAAATCACTATGTTAGTAATCAACATTGCTCATTTTGACATATACTCATTTTACATTCAAATAAATTTTAATATTTGGCTAAAACATTCTATTTATTTTTCATAATTAAAGTACTTAAAATGACAAAGATACCCTCGTAAATTTGATGGGAGCCTCGTATGTGATTCAGTTTGGTAGAAAAATGATGTTTTGATGGTTTTAGATGGCATATTGCAACTCGCTCAGAGGTAAGATGGTTAGTTGCAGTTGAAAACAGTTTAAGTAGTAAAGTGTTAAAACAAATATATTTTGGATGATTATTAATAATTAACCCTTCATTTTTTTGTGGCCTATCATTTTGAATTCAAATAACACACTATATATATATCATTCTAAATTTTATTTGACATTATTAAGAATTCAGAATATAAAATTAATTTAATAACTTAAACAACAAATTTATAGATAGATTCTAATAAATCTAAAATTTATAAACTCAAATTTCGTCTCATTATGTTTTAATTCAAGGATAAACTAAAACGAATTAATAATTTTCAATTTCATTTTCAAAAATTGACATTAGCACCTTTGTTATTTCATCTAATATCTATCGTATTTGATATTTGAACACTCGATCTAAAACGAACCTAATTTTTATAACATCAAGTTACATGATGAGGTTTGTTAATTAAAATTATAATCCATACATACATTAATTATGAACATATAATTCAGCAAGATATTTTGTACAGATAAAATCCAAATTAATGGTTATGAAAAACGAATTGAGTCAAATGGGCATAAAGAAAAGGCATAAATTCTCCAGATATTTGATACACAAGAAATGAAGCCAGAAAGAGAAAGTGGTAGTAGTAGATCCTTTTAAGGTTTGAGTTGAATTAATTGCAATACTAGTACTCGTACTAGTATTAGCTAGTATTAATTATAATTAATTAAGAAGAATGGTCTTCAAGAAATTTCAACGCCACACCATTTTCAGTTGCTCCAGAATTAATTGAGGTGTGTGCCTCTATCCACTCTATGATTGCCACGTGTACATACACACCGAAACTTCTCGCTCTTTCCTTCCCTTACACTGTTCTCTCTCTCTCTCTCTCTCTCTCTCTCTCTCTCTCTCACATGCTCCCTATCTAACTTTACCCGCCCCGCCCCCCCCTCTCTCTCTCTCTCCATATTTATTTGTATAGGAACCTTCTGGAATTACCATACATCCTCCGCCCTTTCTCTCTCTAGCCATTAGATTTCAACTGAATTAACCTCTCTAAGTACGATTTCTGCTTTTGCTTCTGTTTCTTTTGATGCGTTTTTCGATTGGATTGAAATTCATGCTCTCGCTTTGCGCAGGTGACGAGCTACATGGCTCCGCCACCGGTGGATAGAAGCGGTGGAGGTGAATCGGCGCCGGGCGATACGCCGAGATCTCTCCCCACGCCATTTTTGACGAAAACCTATCAGCTCGTCGATGACCCGGCGATCGACGACGTCATCTCCTGGAATGAAGACGGATCTACTTTTATTGTTTGGAATCCGACCGAGTTCGCCAGAGATTTGCTCCCCAAGTATTTCAAGCACAATAATTTCTCGAGCTTTGTTCGCCAGTTAAACACTTATGTAAGCTTCGATGATATGGTTATTTTGTTTGTGTTGGCGATTTGTGTTTTCCGTTGTTCACAGAGTTGTTTCGATGGATTTTTAGGGATTCAGGAAGGTTATGCCCGATCGATGGGAATTCTCGAATGAATGCTTCCGTAGAGGCGAGAAGAAGCTTTTGTGCGACATCCAGCGCCGGAAACTCGCCGCGCTGACAACGTCGACGTCCCCGGCGGTAGCGGCCGTGCAATCAACTACAGCTGCGCCACCTCAGACGGTATCTCCGTCCGAATCCGGCGAAGAGCAGGTGCTTTCCTCCTCCAATTCGCCTGCCACCGTCCGCGAGGTCGGCGGCAACACGGCGGAGCTGATCGGTGAAAACGAAAGACTGAAGAAAGAAAACCTGCAGCTGAACAAGGAATTGTGTCAAATGAAGAGTTTATGCAACAATATCTACTCGATGATGTCGAATTATGCGGGCACCAGTAAGAACTCGAGCAGCAACGACCAGCAATCACAGAACAGCAAACTATACGTAGCGGAGAACGCGGTGAAGCCGTTGGATCTGCTGCCAATGACGAGATTCTGCGAAGAAATGCAAAACGCAGTGGTTGCCGCCGCGGCGAACGGCGGAGAAGACAACAACATCAGATCGGCGGCGGAGGAGATAAGCGCGAGGCTATTCGGGGTGCCCATTGGCTCGAAACGGGGGAGGGAGGGTGAGGGTAGTTCGGCGGAGCAGGATATGGATCTGCAGCTGCAGCAGCCAGGGGCCTATATTAAATCTGAACCGTTGGATCAAGATAACAGCGGCGATCAGGAATCTTCGTGGATAACGCGGTGCAACTCGAGGAATCGGAGGGCTGTGAATTGATGCGCGTTAGGTGGAGATGAGCACAGAGGATTAGAACCGATAGATAATGTTTAGAGGAGTGTAGAAGGACGGGGTGCGTGTGTTGTGTAAGTGTACGAGGAGAGGCACGTGCGAAACGTGTCGCAAAGGGCCCTTTTCAAGAAGGTTCCTACCCTTTTTCTTTTTAATATATATAATTTAATTTTTGTTAAAGATTATAATCTTATTGAGTCGAATATTCTGGAAGGCTGAAACTTTTTTGTTACTATTATGCTGATCTGAATGCCTTTCTTGACTTGACTACTCAAATACGTATCTAGGTCACGCCAAATAAATCGATGTCCTACAAACATACTCTTTTTTTTTTTATATTATTTCTTGAAGACTTATTCGCAAAAATAATGCACTTTACATAAGTTTTCTATTTCAGTCAATAAATCAACTGATTTCAATATTATCATGTGATTACTTGGACGTCATGTAGGTAATATGCAGATGATATTTCACTTAAAATTAAATCAAGATTGGTTATGCATGTGTGTTAACCTACATTAACTTAAAGATTAAAAGAATAAAATGATGAAAACAATGCAATTCAGAAAATGTTAAAATGATCACGGTGAGCAACACTCAATAAGCTTACCGTTCAAGCGAATTATCACATTCCATCATTATATATGTAAGTGACATTAAGTGATATGATGGATAATTGATACGTCATCAATGTGCATATTAATGTGTTCATGGTTGCATCTAGTGATGTTAAAAGGGTCATAGCCCGAGGGGTCGACTCATTTTAAATCGGAAAAAAAAGGGTTAGGTTCAAATATTAGGAGCCCGTTTAAAACTGAGTTTTCTTAGTCCGGACTGTTTAGCCCGTGGGCAAAAAGGGTTGGTCCGTGACTAATCCGAGTTGGCCCGCGGACTGTGTAATTTATTTTAATTTAATATTTCAAATTTTAGAGTTACATATTTAGAATAACACCACTGAGAATTTATAAGTTTTTTATGATTACTAACTTTTCATTATTTTATAAATTTTAGATGAAGAGAATTTCGATAATGACACTTTCTACTTTGAAGAATCTAATGTTGATGAAGATGTACGTGTTATGCTATGAAACTCATGACCAATATTTTGATACTTATAAACTAATAATTGTTTAGTACATGATATAGTTTTTGGAGTACATTTACTGATTATTTAAATTATATGGTCTTTTTATTATGATAAGTCATTTAGTTTTATGCAATTGTATGTCTAGTTTCTTATGATATGCATTTTAATTGAAACATTGAGATTAAATATATAATTTTGGAACTTTTAACTTATAGCTTGATTGTGAATTGTTTAGCCCGAAGCCCGGTAGGACTAAGGTTAGATTCACAATAGTATTGTAGTCCATTTAAAAGGCCCGAACCGTTTAGGACTAGATCAAAACCACTAGAGCTATCCCGTTAACATCCCTAGTTACATCATCTATTTGTTCTTTCCATTTAGACACCTCATTTAATCTCATTTGATATATCTACCATATATGATTTTGTGGGGGGTTTTTTTAATTGGTTTAGATTAAAGTGAATTAGTCCTGAACTAATTAGGTTTTGTTAATTTAAGTGATGTACACTTCACCTAGCCTATCTACATAACATCTACGTCACCTAACAATCAAATTTTTGACCAATTATAAATTGACTAAAATTGGAATTAATTGGTCGAATGACTACAATAAAAAAAATTATCTAAAGTTTTTTTATTCTTTTTTACAGTTGAGTCTATCTTAAATTATATTTACATTTTTATTTATAGAGTTCATTTTTAAAAATACTCTTAATTAATCTTAGAAATTTATGTAGTAATAATAATAATAATAATAATAATAATAATAATAATAATTTTTTGTTTAGCCATTAATGTAATGATTAATAGTGTAATAGATAATTTATTTTTCTTATTAAATTAAATACGTTTTTTTTAATCTATATCAAAAGTGAAATGTAGCTATTTTTATGAAACGAAATGAGTATAAGATTTCGTATTTCAATGACTCGTCACTATTTATTGGATTGATTGGTCGTATACTTGTATTACATACTAAGGCCATCTCCAACCCTTGGTGACAAATTTGGTGACGAAACTTGGATTTGCCTAGAAACATCAAAACCATCATCAATCCTTAAACTCAGATTATAGCTTAATGTTCTTTTACAATATTCATAATCTTTATCTCTTGAATTTCTACTTTACCAAATATTTGTTTAATTTAAGTTAATAAAACTTAATTGATTTCAATTATATAAAAAGTTCTTGTAAAACAAAATCTTATTAAAAATATCAATATTATATTATAAAATTCACCATAAAACATAATAATACTAAAGATAATTATTTAGTCTTACAAAATAATGCAATGCTGAGGAAAATATAAATTGTATAATAATAGAAAAATATAAAATACATAATGATTGTTATTGACGTTTCGAATTAGACAATTTCAAAAGATGTCGATCAATACATTTCGAAATCTGTAATGAGCCTCTACATGATATAATAGTATATGGTATAAATTATTACATTACAACTAAATTATACGTTTTCAATTTTTTATTTCATAAATTTAAAATTAAGTAATATAATTACACATGGTATTTAAAAGAAAATTTGACAACTAGATGAAAATTATTAGATACAATAAAATGAAAATGAATCAAACAAAAGAGGGAAAAAAATCATATTAAATCAAAAAGAAAATAAATTGAGTCATTTGGCACTTACTGTTCATTGGTAGCAAATAAAGTCTAACATCGCGTCTGCGATTTAAACCCAAATTTTGAGAAAATGATCGGTTGTAAGCTCAATCGCATTGCCCAAAAATTGTTATACTAAATTTCAGAATAAACTAAATGCACATTAATGTCTAATAACATGGTGCATTTGATATATGTATATAGTAAGACATCCACGTCAACTACTTTAGAGAATATTCTTAATTATTTTATTCTAACTGTTGTTTTCGTAGAATAACAAAGTTTTTTTAAGGAGAATGCATTCTCAGAGAGAATGAGAGATGAGAGAAAATCTGTAATCAACACTATATTTTATTTTTATATCTCTTTTTTTAGTTTTTCTTACCTTGTTATGTTATATTTAACAATTTTTTTAAGTTGATGGGGTTTTTCTTAGAGAGTATTGTTCTTGTGCACCAGTTGCATGGATCTAGATCCATGTAACTGGACGCCCACGAGTCGGGCCTGATTTGACCTGGATCCACGCCCATTTATTTATTTATTTATTAATTTATGCGATAACCTTTATATTATACGAGTATAACATTTATATTATATGACTATAACTTTTTTGTACAAATATCATAATGTTTAAGTTAATATACTCAGACTTTTTTCAATATAAAATGTAAGATAATATAGTTGAAAACCTTTATGTTGTGATGATTTAACCTTTTATGTTATGTTCATTTAACTTTTATATATAAATATCATAACCTTTATTTATTTAAAGAATAACATAAAGGTTGTGTTAATATAACATAAAGGTTAATATTATTATGCGTAAATGTTGCATTATTACAACTTAAAGGTTTACAGTGTATTAAAACCTTAAAATTATATACTTAGAATTATTTCAATCATGTAATATAATTGAAAACTTTTATATTTTTATAACTTAACATTTATGTTATAGTGATATAACCTTTATATACAACTATCATAACCTTTGAAAAATATAAAAGTTATATTATTATAATATAAAAGTTAAATTATTATAACGTTAAAGTTAAGTTATAATTATAACGTAAAGGTTTAAAAGGTAATATATATTTATCTTACTCTGTAAAATATTAAACCATCAGGATAGAAAGGTTATGTAAATTTATCATAAAGGTTATGTAAACATAATGAAAAGGTTAGACGGGCATAACTAAAAGGTTAGGCGAAATAACTAAAAGGTCATTGAGTGAAATTAGGGTTTGAGTGTGATTTGGGGGTGCGTGTCAGCGCGTGGGGGCGCATTCCAGCGCGTTTTGGGCGTGAAAATCACCTCCCGGGTCATATGACCCGGATTGCATGGGTCATGATCCATGCACTTGGTGTATAGAAATAATTGTGTTTCTTATATTATTATATTACATTAATAACATTATTTTAAGTTGACATGGAGAGGAAGACTAAATTGAGAAAATGTTTTATAGCCTTTTTCTTTCTGTAATAATCTTGCTTATATTCTTAAGCCCATGACTCGTTTGGTACTATTTTTAATTTATTGGAAAAAGTGAATTATAGTGGTATTTGAGATTATCAATAGAGTGTCGATTGAATTATTGAAGCATAAGTAATTATTAAGTAGGAGATAGGCAAATAGCGGATATGTTTAGTTTCTTAAGTAAAACTAGTAGTGTACCTGTGCGTTGCACAGTGTGTTATATATATAATTATTAAAAAAATATAATAAAATATAAAATGTAATGATACTTTTCACAAAAATAGATTGATACTTTTTAATTTGTATTAGTATAAAGCTATGTATTTAATTTTAAATTTATGTCATTATAAATAATTATATTCAAAAATATTAGAAATTTGAAATATATAAAGTAATATATTAATCTATGGATTAAACAAACAAATAAAAAAAATTGTGTCAGAACATTACATGGGTAGTGAAATTTTAAAAAATAAATTTAATATCGAAAAATAAGTTATATCTATTAGAAACGTTATGATTTAAGTATTGAGATAAATAAATTTATATTTTATTGGCATTTATAACTATAAATACACATGTATTTTAATAATTTTTTTGGTTCAATGCCACATATAACTCATTTATTTTAAATCAAATAAAAAATTATATCAACTTATCAAATACATGAAAATCTCTCTTGCTATCTATTTAAATGAAACAATTCAAAATTGGACTTAATCTACACATTTTGAATAAAAAATTATGAATAATAATTATAAGATTGATAAGTCAATATATCAGGGACTAAGAATGATGAAATTTTAATTAGTGAAAAACCAGAAAAGTTACCTCTGTCCAATCTCTTATACCACTTCAATTAATCATAATATAAATATAAATAAAATTTGAGAACAAATAAATATAAAATAAGAAAGATAAAATAAAATATTTGTATATTTCAAATGAATAAGTTGGTTAACTTGCAATAATAATTTTAATCTAATTTTTTCTATTTGATATGTTTTATATGTATAATCTACTAGGTACACCTATAATATTTTTTTATTTCTACATTTTAATAGCAATTTACAATAAATTAATACTATATATCTTAAAAACGTTTAAAAATAAAAAATCATTGAAGCCCACACACATACATTTCCATATTTCAGTTTGATAAATTTTATATGAATATTAAATTTAAGATCATTAAATAATGATTGATTTTATATATTATATATTTAAAATAGGGTAAATTTAACAAAAAAACAACCCCAACTATTGACTTTTTTAAAAATAGGAACCTAATATATATTTTTTTAAGATTGTCACCCAATCTTTCTGTGATTTTGCCAATTGCAAAATTTCCGATCATTTTTCCGGCAAATGAATTAATTTTTTTCACTTTGCAACCCAAACTTTAATTTTTTGTCCAATCGCAAATCATGAATTTTTTTTCGCTTCACACCTTTATGTTATATATATGAGTGTGACATTTATGTTATATAAGTGTGATCGATATTCATAAAATAAATATCAAGTAAATATTGGTCAAAATTGGTGAAATATATGTAACATCGGTAAAAAATTGATTGAATATCAATAAATATCGAGAAAATATTGGAATATATTGGTAAATATAGGAAAAATAACAATAAATATATGTACCCATATTTCCATCGATATCGATATTTTCACGATATTTCCGTGAATTTAAGTTACCTATATTTTCACCGGAATCGAAATTTTCATTCTAGGTTGAAATTTGATAAAAACACAAAGATCGGGTTGCAATTAGATTTAAAAAAAAAAAAAGTTTAGGTTGCAAAGTGAACAAATTAATCTCCATTTCGCCGGAAAATTTGCCATCGATAAAACCACAGAAAGACTGGGTGACAATCTGAAAAAAAAAAAAAATTAGGTTGCAATTTGAAAAAAGTCGATAGGTGGAGTTGTTTTTTGTAATTTACCCTTTAAAATAAGTACTTAAAAATAAGATGAGAGATAATAAACATATAATCTCTTATTTCATCTTATTTATCTATTTATTTATTTTATGAAATTTCTATACAATAAATACTAAATTGAGTGTCATAACTGATTTCTTAAATTAAATATTTATTTATTTGTATTGAATTTCTTAAAATACAATAAATAGGTTTATTTATTTTTATTTGTATTGAGTTTCTTAAAATACAATAAATAGGTTTATTGCATTTATTTATATTGAATTTCTTACAATAAATACAATATAAAGCAATTAATAGGTTTCTTAAAATAGTAACTATTTAATAGGTAGACAATTTATTGCAGTTATTTTTGACAGGATATCCTGCTTTTATATACTAGTAGTGCACCCGCGCGATGCGCGGCTTGTTATATTATCTAATAATTTTTATTATTGATGATATAGTATAATGATATATTGGTTAAGAATAAAAAAATATATTGCTTTTAATGTCTATATTAATAAAAATGTTTAATATATTCAACTTATATAAATAATTGTATTTTATAAACTTTTCGCATTTTCCCCTCATCTTTATTTTTCCTTCTCTTTAAATATGTCTAAAAACAGTACTGGAGTCATAATCATATCTTAACCCCTTCTCCTTCACTTGTCTTTCTCTATGGTTGTCTTTCTCTATGGGAAAATAACTTTCATCTCAATTTTTCTTCTTATTTCCCTCACTAATTTACGTTTTCTTTTAATATTTCAACTCTCCGTTATTTTTCTTCTTGTTTCGATATTTATAACCTCCATTTCAAAAAGTTAGTACATCCTCATTTAGTGAGACTTCCATCTTCATTTCATACATTGCTTATATAGAATCAGAAAATGGCTTGTAGAGGAAGCCTAATTCCAATGGTTTGTAGAGGAAGCCTAATTTTAGTGGCTTGAGATGAAAAATTGATTCAAAATTATTAAATTAATTTAGAAAACCAAAATGAAATTAAAAAAAATTACACAAATTGATGTGACATTTTTAGGATGGAAAGTGACAAATTTATATATTTTGCCAACATTTTATTTTATTATTATTATTATTATTATTATTATTATTATTATTATTATTATTATTATTATTATTATTATTATTATTATTATTATTATTATTATTATATAGACATTGATATATAGATATAGATAGATTTTAGATTGGTACACAACCTTTATTATTATTAATTTTAATTTCAAATTAATTATAATGTTTGGTATTTCTATAATAGTTTTCAATTTTTTAAACATTTTATAGCCCTTTAGATTAAAACCTATTTTCCACATTTATATATCTATCAAAATTATAAACTAATTTAAACTTAGCTTAATTTTTGACAATGTTTAAATTTCATTATTTTCAAAATTGAACTATATCATTAAGATATAGTCATATCATTTAAAAGAGTTTATTGTATTTCATCTTTACTCATATATGTAAAATTGAAGATAACTTATTATATAATAGTGTGTGTATATATATGTATGTATGTGTGTGTGAATATATATGAAACTTATTATAGAAGATACCTACAAATTATTTAGTTTTTTTTCTCTTTTTTTCTATTGGTTGATTGCTTTGGAGGGAAAATGGCAAATTTGAAATTTTCTCCAACTTGCTTGCTTTTAGTATAATATAGATATATATATATATATAGATGATACTTGGATATTGTGAAGTATGTATTGGATGTAACTCCTTACGATGCTACTTGTCCTTTTATTTTATTAAGTACTAATTAAATTATTGTGAAATTGATTTAGGATTAGAATCTTGAGTAAGTCTTGTGTGAGATCGTCTCATGGATCATCTTTCGTGAGATGGGTCAACTCATAACACATATTTTACAATTCACATATAAAGTAGTGGAAATGAGTTTGATTAAAAAATGATTCATCTCACGAAAACACTTCGTGAGACCATCTCACGCAAGTTTTTGTATAAAATGTTTATATTCAAAATTTATTATCTATATTATACATATATATAATAATAACAAAATGATCATCATTTCCCTTCAAAAGTCAAACTTTCAACTTTTTGTATTTAATTTTTACTAATTAATATAATTGATTAAAAGAACTAATTTAAGCATGTTGAGAAATTTAGGTTTGTAAACATTTTTTTCAATTAATTTTTTAGATTTATTTTTCTATTGTATCAAATCTATATGAATTCTTTTTTTCATAATTTTTAGAAGACAGATTGTTTTAGCACATTAATATCAAAAATTAATCAATGACAATAACAAAAAGGTGAAGAAAAATATTAACAATATATATCAAAATACTTATTTATTTAAAAGAATTTTCTTTAAAGAAGAGTCCTAGAATTTTTTTTTTTAATCTAAAATCAGCATTATTGAAATAACTTTTATATGAGTTGGTCTCTTGTGCACCAGGTGCACATACAATTCGGATCGAATTCGGGTCGACTCGGATCCGCGCACTTTTTTGTCTGAATTTTATTTTTTTCGTTTCCTGTTGTTACCTTTATGTTGTATGTGTAAAACCTTTATGTTATATGAATGTTACCTTTATGTACAAATATAGTGACCTTTATATTGTAAAATGAAAACAAAGATTGAATATTATAATGATATAATATATTGAATGAATTTTAATATTTTTATCATGAGATTGTCTCATATAAGTTTCTTAAACTTATCTCAATTTTTAGTTTAGTTGTATTGACGTTTAATATATATTGTATATATATACATGCTAATTATAATAAATGTTCTATTATTTCTATAATCGAATATTTTACTTAAATGAATAATATTTTGCTTTTATGATGAATTGATATCATAATATTACTCTATGTTTGATGATTAATTAATTATACAAGTTATAAATTACCAAATCATTATATTGATTTTGTGATACGTGTACCACTAAAAATTCATCAATTTTACGAAATTAATAAAATTATTCAAAATAATTATAATCGATAAATTCCAAATGGATATGCAATGATTTTTTTTCTCTATTATAAATTAATGTTTTCAAAAGCATTGTCAATTTTTGGTCACAAAATTGTAAAATGTAAACATGGATTGAATATTTTAATGAAAGAGTATATGAAATAAATTTTATATTGTTATCATGAAACCATCTCATATAATTTTTTTTAATTCATCCCAATTTTTAGTTTATCTATATTGATGTTTTCATTATGATTATAATTCAATAGTTACTAAAATTAAGTGCATATTAACTTTAATTTTATACATTTTAGAATGACACCATTTGCAATTTTTATCTATGTCTATGTATCGCAGGGGTAATAATTTATATTGAATTTTTTTTCCCGAAATTAACATTTACATATATCAAACCTGAAAATTTTAAATTTTATAATTGTGCATTATAATGGTAAAAGTTAGATTTAACTTGTTCTCAAGAAAAAATTATTATTTTTGTTTGTTCAACATTTATGTGCTGAAACATTAGAATAGTAAAATTTATGTATTCGAAGTTTGATATAAAATTAAAACATATTCAATTTTTAGTTATATTAGTAACAAGTATAGATATAGAATTTAATTTCCAATTATTTGTTACTTTATTAAACTCAAGTTTCCTAATTTTGGTTGACAGATTTGGAGAAGGATGCAATCTTAATTCATAATTCATATAAATTCGAATGTGCTTATATTTACAACTTGAAGAATCACAAAAATCTATGTAGAATAAGTAAATGTGATCAATAATTGAAATAGAATAGATTATAGATAATTGTGATGAAGAAACCGACCCAAACTATACGGTGCAAGATAGATGGGCATTATTATAGAGTAGGTTAAGTAAGAAAGATGAGGATTGCAACATCTCACATAATTAATGACACATTATTTAAACCTACTCAGCTTGGATCCCTTTCAAGAACTTGAGAACATGGAGCATTGTGGGTCGACTAGACGGGTTTTCCGACAAGCAAATGACAGCAATCTGCAATGTCTTAAGCATCATCTGCTTCGAATCAGCATCAAGAATCATAGGATCAAGAACATCCACAGCATGCCCCTTCTTGATCTTCAAGATCACCCATCCAACCAAGTTACCCCCTTCGATGTCTTTGAAATCGGGGCCCGTTGGCTCCTTCCCCGTCAGCAACTCGAGCAGAATCACACCAAAGCTATATACATCGCCCCTCGTTGTGGATTTCCAGCTTTGCCCATATTCGGGTGGGATATACCCAAAAGTGCCAGCAATATCAGTACTCACATGAGTCTCACAGGCACTGATCAATCTAGCCAGCCCGAAATCAGCCACCTTAGGCTCGAACTCCTCGTTCAGAAGGATATTACTGGCCTTGATATCGCGGTGGATTATGTGGGGAATGAAGCCATGATGGAGAAAAGCTAAGCCACGTGCAGCCCCAAGAGCGATTTTGAAACGTTTTGTCCAATCCAGGACGTGAAGAGTGCCAGTCCTGTTTCTCAGCCACTGATCCAGGCTCCCATTCACCATGTACTCATACACTAGCACCTTCTCCTCGCCATACGAGCAGTATCCAAGCAAGGAAACAAGATTCCGATGTTTGACCTTGCCTAGAGTCTCCATTTCAGCCAAGAACTCGCGCTGACCCTGAGACTTGGCCTGGCTCAGCTTCTTCACTGCAACGATCTTTCCATCAGGCAAAACGGCTTTGTACACAGTCCCAAAGCCGCCATCTCCAATGATGTTACCCTTGCAAAAGTTGTTTGTTGCCTCCAGGATATCAACCAATGTCAGTTTAAGAAGAGGCTGTTCAAACATGGCAATGTTGATGCTTAGTGGCTCCTTTGATCTGCTACTACTCAAGAAATAGAGGTTTTGGTCATCTGAGCTATTCAATTTGCTGCTATCTCCATTCTCATCGCCATCATTCCTACCACTTCTGTTGAGCCAAATCCTTAGAACTATAACCACAGAAAGAGCCACCAAAATAGTTCCTACAATGATCGAAGCCAATCCCCAGATGTTTAGCAGAGGCGATTTTCTGCTAAAGTTATTCGAAGGGGGGCAACGTATACCCACGATTCCTCCACACAAAGCTTTATTTCCAGCCAGTGAAGCCATTGTTAGATTCCCACATAGCCCGTTGTCTGGAACAGGACCCCGTAGTTTGTTTTCTGCAAGATTCAATGATACAAGACTGGTGAGACCACAAACTTGACGAGGAATTTCTCCACTGAGCATATTCCCGGACACATCAAGATACTCGAGCTGTGCAAGGTTCCCAAGCTCAGATGGAAGGGCACCAGTGAAAGCATTACCATGGAGATCCAAGATTGTCAAATATGACATGTTGCCTAATGATCCAGGCAAGTTACCACTTAAAGAATTGCTACTCAAATTCACAATTTCAACTCTCCAAACTATGGAATCCTTAAACAGCTCATCTATATGGCCCGAAAGCTTGTTCTTTTGCACATAGAATCCAACAAGATTCACCATTCCAGAGAGTGAGCTAGGTAGCTCATTGCTCAGCAAATTAGAGCTCAAATCCAAATGAGTGAGCCCATTCAAGTTACCGAAACTCGGAGGAATCAGCCCAGATAACGAATTACAAGACAAATTCAGTTTCACCAATGCAACCAATTCACCAATGCTCTCCGGAATTGCCCCTGTGAGCTTGTTATCACCAAGATATAGCCCTTGCAACTTAACAGCATTACCAAGTTCACCTGGAATAGCACCAGTAAGCAAGTTCCCCGACAAATCCAAAGTCGTGAGATTGGATAAACGAGCCAAGGACTTGGGTATATCCCCAGACAGCAAGTTGTTGCTTAGAATAAGATCAACCACAACCACACAACTCCCGAGTTCATCAGGAATCGATCCACTCAATCTGTTATACGAAAGATCATACACCCCGTGATGCTGAATGTAGCTGGAATCAGGAATGGTTGAAACCTGCTTGAAATACTTTGAACTTCTAGAAGGAATCTCTCCGGACAGATCGTTGTAAGAAAGAACAAGGCATTGCAACTGTGGCAAATGGCCAAGTTCTTCAGGAATCGAACCATTAAGCTTGTTGTTGCCCAAATTCAATGTGGTCAGTGAAGAGCAATTCCCAAGCTCAACCGGAATACTCCCTTCAAGAAGATTATAATTCAAATACAACACAGACAGAACAGGGAGTTTCCCAATCTCTGCAGGAATTCTACCACTTATTCGATTGTTAGAAAGAACAATGCTCTCCATCGAAACAGCATTGCCAATTTCCTTAGGAAGAGAGCCCTCTAACTGATTACTAGCTGCAGAGAACTCAATCAGATTCACAGAACTCCATAGACTCACTGGAATCGACCCTGTAAAGTTGTTGGAATCCAACTCAAGGGCTATCAATGGCAGCTCAGAGAAATAATTAGGAATAGAACCAATAATCTGATTATCCAACAGAACTAACTGAGTCAAATTTCGACACAGCATGAAAGTTTCATCCAAACTTCCTGTCAGGAAATTATGATCAAGCTCCACCTCTGAGAGTGAAACGGCATTGCACAACTCTCTTGGAATCTCACCACTGAGCAAATTGCTCCCCAAACTTATGTGAGTCAGCATTGAGCAATTCCCCAACTCAGGTGGAATCTTCCCAGAAAACCGGTTGCTCGAAAGCAAGATGGAATCAACTTTCGTCCATTTTCCGAGCCAAGAAGGCAATGGGCCAGAGAGCTGATTCTTCTCAGCAGAAAATGTCATCAAAGACAGCTGTGAGAGCTCCTCAGGCAAACTTCCAGAGAGAGAATTGAAAGAGAGAAGCAATGCATTCAAGTTCGTGCAGTTTCCAAGCTCGGAGGGAATGCTGCCATTAAGCTCAGCGTAAACAAGATTCAGCACTGTCAAATTCTTCATCTCTCCGATGACTTTTGGGATGGAACACTGCAATGGGTTGTAGGAGAGGTCAATTTTGCTCAAAGATTTGAGTTTCGAGAACGAATCGGGAAAAGGGCCGTTCAATAAACACGACGGCGAAGATAGGATCTCGAGATTGGACAAGTCCCCAAACTCCGGCGGAAACTCGCCGGAGAAACGGTTGTCTCCGATGTAGAGCTCGGTGAGGGAGGTGAGTTTTCCGATCTCCGGTGATAAGCTTCCCGACAACGAGTTGTTTGAAACGTCTAATGAAGATAAAAACTGAAGCCCCGTGAAACGATTCAATGGCAAAGAGCCTGTCAGAAAATTATTTCCGAGAGCCAAAACCTGCAGCTGAGTTAAATTTCCAAAATGGGGTGGAACATTTCCCTTGAGAGAATTCCCAGATATATCAAGAGACACGAGGTTCACCAGGTTCCCCAACTCCGGCGGGATTTTGCCGGTGAAGAAGTTTGGGCCGAGTCTGAGAGTCTGGAGAAGAGACAACTCACCGAGCTGGGGTGGCAACTCGCCGCTGAAGCGATTATCACCCAAGTCCAGAACTTTTAACCCAGTGAGCGAAGCTATTTCTGCAGAAACCACTCCATACAACTGGTTGGAGGAAAGATCCAAGACAACGAGGGTGGTGAGAGAGAAGAGCGAAGAGGAGAGAGGGCCCCTGAGTTGAGCCCCGAGTGTCTGAGTGGAGAGAACGAGTGAAGTGACTCGGCCATCGTCGCAAGACACACCAGCCCATTTGCAGTGAGACACTGAAGGGCTCCATGAAACGAGAATTTCAGGGTTCTCCAGAGAGCTCTTGAACGACAGCAAACTCTCCCTATCAGAGCCTCCATTTTTCCTCTCCTCCATGAGAGCTTCCGAGGCGCAGAAACTCAGTTGAAACACAAGGAGAGCGCAGTGTAACAAGCTGAACGCCATTTTTTCACTCGAAATCTTGAAAGAATGCGAAAGCATTCAAAACGAATCACTGGCAGAGCAATGCATTAGCGAGTTTGATATAGGGAAAGAGAATGCAATAATGATATTCTTGAAAATTGAAAGCAGAGGTTTGAGTGTATAGAGAGAGAGAGAGAGAGAGAGGAGAGAGAGAGGTACAGTTTGTTAGGAACACGAAGAGGGTGGCGAGAGGCGACGATGGTACAAATATTCGAAAAGTTGTTTTTTTTGTTTATATTTTTCAATATTTTGTTTCATTCCAAAAATATGTTATAGTGTTTATTTGATGTTTATTTATTGCGAATTAATTTTGGGTTTGTTGGGTGGAACATGGGCATTGGCAAAGGGGAGTATCCGACGTGGCAGAACGGCGTCGTTTCAGGGAGCCCCCCACCCCCCACCCACCAAGGAATAGGAAAAGGTTGGGAGATTGTCAGACACTCTACTATATAGGGTTTGTCAGTCTTTCATCATAATATCGATTCTTTGCCTTCACAAGTATCTATTCTGCTTTGACTATTTTGCCCCTTTCCTATTTTGGTATAAACCTCTTTTTTGGAATATAATCCTTTTTTTATGTCCCTAATTATACATTTTATACTTAAATCTACCAATATATTAAATCATTGATGGTGTGATTATTGAGTTTTATGTGCTC
The DNA here is from genome assembly GCA_005771605.1 of Scutellaria baicalensis. Classification (NCBI taxonomy): domain Eukaryota; kingdom Viridiplantae; phylum Streptophyta; class Magnoliopsida; order Lamiales; family Lamiaceae; genus Scutellaria; species Scutellaria baicalensis. The sequence continues at coordinate 73,671,524 of CM016721.1, read as the reverse complement.
AAATTCATACCAAAAACTATGTGATCCACATTAAAATTGAAATCATGTAATTTTCCTGATATTTTCCAATTTAACAACTTCATTATTATATGAGAAGCACTGTAACTCCAACCTGTTCTGAACTGCTTTAGGTTCATATATATATATATATATATATATATAGTTTATTTTATTAATTTTGTACTGAGAGACCCACAACAGATGAGAGAAAGGTGACTCAGAAACGCAACGCACAGTTGAGAGAGACGTGATCTCACAACTTGGATTTTTGATCAGTTTTGTGCTCAATTCAAATCTCATACAATATCTTCTCAATTTATTCACATGATCCTTCTCCTTTTCTTTTTCGTTGTCATTGTTGCTGCATTTCTTCTTCTTACACTATCATTCTTCTTCTTCTTCCCGCTCTTCTTCTTATGTTGTCCTCATCTTTTCTAATTTCACTATCATGATTGTTTTGGATTTACTCTTAGATCTAATGACTACAAAGTATTGAGAATGTTTGTTGAATATAATTTTGGAAATAATGATATAAGCGTGATGTTAGATGAAAGAAAAAACAATGTTAGATCAAGAATAATCGTTAAGATTAATAATCAGTCGTTAATGTTGAGATTTTTGTGGGTTGATTCTAGTTTATGTAATTTATCAAGTGAATGTAACAATTGTATAATTTTAAGGTATTGCAGATGTACTTTTTGAGTTATTGCATATTTATCATTAAGGTATTAAAGTTTATAGTATAAAGTATTGCATATTTACCTTTAAGGTATTAATGTTTATAGCATAAGGTATTACATATTAAGATGTTACATATTTATCTTTAAGACATTAATATTAATAATATAAGGTATTACATATTTAGCTTTAAGATACTAATGGTTATAGTATAAAATATTATATATTTTCTTTTAGGTTATTAATGTTTATAGTGTGAAGTATTACATATACACCTTTAAGGTATTAATACTTATAGTATAAGATATTACATTAATATATTGGATATTACATTTAAAGTATTAACATTTATAATAGTGTGTATTACATATGCACCTTTAAGATATCACATATTAACCTTTGAAGTATTGATTGTTCATTCAGTGATACTTATTAGTTGTATATTCTTCAAGTATCAGTCATATACTGTTAAAGTATCAGATGTATACTCTTAATGTATCAATATATTGTAGAGTGAGTTAAAATGTTAAAAATTTCAAATACATAATTTATATCATCTTCTTCCTTAAATTTTCTGCAATTTTAAAAGAACTCATGCGAAATGAAAACAAAAAATAAAATCAAATCTTAATTGTTAAACAATGAAATTCAACTTATCTCTCAACACTATTATCAACTTCACAGTAAAGAAGAAAAAAACAAGAAAAATGAGAAGAACAAAGAGTGGATAAAGGAAAACAGAGAGAAGAGGAAGTGGAGAAGGACGAGGTTGCGATGAAGAAAGAGAGAAAAAAAAAGGGGAAGAAGAAATGGAAAAGAAAGAAAAAATAATGGAGAAATGATATGAAATGGTAAACACGGGAAAAACTAGAGAAGGGAGAAGAAAAAAAAAAAGGAATGGGAAGTGGAGGAGCAACGATGGAGATGGAGAAGATTAGGCAGAATTAGAAAAAAAAATTATATATATGAATGACATTTATGTGTCCTTGGGTAAGGTGTCTTCAATTTGATCATCGCATAGTGTTAGATATATACTCTTTAGATATCACGTGTATACTCTTAAGGTATTACTTATATACAGAACAAAAAATCGATGCAATACCTTAAAGATTACACGTAATACCTAAAGAGTATAGATCTAATACCTATCACTGAATATAAAGTAATACCTTAAGAGTATGCACGTGACACATGAATAGTATATATTTAATATCTTAAGAGTATACATATGATACCTGAAGAGTACATATGTAACACGACGCTCTGGGGGCACGGATCTAATTTTTGGTCTTATTATATTGGCTTTAGTTGTAAAAACAAATTCACCACATTTTTCAAAATTTTAATTCCATTTAAATTTTATAATTTATCAAAAAAAATCACAATACTTTTACAAACTTGCAGTTTAATCATGACTTTTTAATTTAGCCAAAAAAAAATCACGACTGTAACTCACTATTACTATTCGAAACACAATTGTACTCTTAAACAATCTAAATTCACGTGTCAAGCAAAGTAGCATGTTAAACTCAAATTGAAAATGTGTGTTACAGTCCTAATTTTTAAGAAATTGTAAAGGTGTAATCTCCTAGATAGTGAGACTGTTATGGATCATCTTTATACATAAGACAATTCAACACAACCCACATTTTACATTTCACATACAAATTTGTGAAAATGAATTTGATTTATGAATAAATATAATTTGTCTCATCGAAACTATTCATGAGACGGTTTCACACAAGTTTTTTGTGAATAATTAAACATGATTCAAATTGTAATAATTTGTTAAAGTTGTGATTTTCGATTGATATTTAAAAGTCTAGAATATTAAATTGTAACTTTTTTCAAACGTGGTGATTGTTTGCTCAATCAAAAGGTTGAGATTAAATTGAAATTTCATGTAGTGATTTTTTGTTTTAACACTAAACCTTAATATTTAATTTAAAATCATTACTTTTAATACCCAAAACAAGTGGGAATTTCTTTTGAAACACATACATGAATTGAAGTTCTTCATATTGCCCTTTTCTATATGAGTTTAAATTCATTGAATTTTTCAGATCTAGAAGACTAAAAGGATCAAGAGATCAGTTCTTTCTATTTTTTATTATTTTTTTGTTTTCTTTAAGGCACCACAATTATTTGTGTGAAGTTTTTTTGTTCCAATGTACAACCAAACGTTGGGCATTTATAAATACAAATTGATGGTATAAAAAACACTCTTGTTATAATAAAAATCACTTTCTTATTATCCATTCCAATGTATTTTTCACATCTGCAATTTTGTTTTGTTATAAAATAAATACTGTTTCTATATTAAAACTCGTTATTAATAATTTTTTATACTACAAAAAGTAGGTGATGGAATATATTAGTGCATCATGTGTGGGTGCAAGTGAAAACCATTGGACAAATGTTGGTGAAGAGTATGAAGGTGAGTTGATGGAGAGAGGTCAATGCTAATGTCCTCTATCAAAGCCAAGCCAAGAGTATGTTGGTTATAACACTTTAAGGGGTGTTTGGTAAGCAGTTTTAGGGTGGCTAGGGATTTGTAAGAAGGATAAGTACATGTTTGGTAGGTGTGTTAGAGGCCCGGGATTAGCTGGGTTAGGGTATTGGGTTTAGCTTGTGCAAGGCCATTAAATTTCTAACCCACCAAATTCGGTGGGTTATAATTAAGCCCAACAGTGGCATGGCGAATTTCCTCTTTTGTCCCTACTGTTCCCAAAAGTTGATGCCTTAACCCCCAATTTTGTGACATATTACACTTCTGTCATGCCCTAAATCGAATTGAAACTTGAACTGGGTCTCTGCGTCTTCCATGTTTGCAGGCTTTTGGAATTCGGAGAAGAGGTAATGGAGTTCATCACACCTTGACCGACGTTTCGTTTTAAATTATTTTCTATTTTAAATTATATTTGACCATATTCATGTAGTAAATGTATTGTAGACCTAACATTCATTTATTATGTGGGATTTACTTTGGACTAGCACACTACGGGTGAGTTCGGATTGGGTACTAGCGGGTATCGGGTATACAAGGAGGGATACTTGTTTCTTCGGATTTCCTTTAGGTCATGTCGATTTTTCCCCTCATAAGTCTTTTTATTTTATTTTTTAACAACACTTTCTTCTCTCTAGTTTGTAAAATATATTTTACAAAGTAACCATATAATCTAGTACTCAATTTTTTGCACTTAGTTCTAATATCCGAAACTCAATCGGATGCACCCATGCCAAACCTGAAGTTTGTAGGTCTGGGATTTGATAACCCGCAATCCCGTGAATGATGAATGGATCCTGACCAAGTCAGGTAATGTCCTTGATCGGACCCCGTCACCCGAAAATTGAGTCTCAGTACCCCTAAAATTCACTATATGTTTGAGGTAGATTCTATTGGAATGAGATAACATGTGTAAATTTATTTATTTATTTCTTCTTATTATTTAAGAATTACAAATATATATATATATATATGATATAATTGTATGAATACAATTTTGTAATATGTAAGTAAATTATCTACAATTTGAACTTTTACAAGTCAAACTTGGTTTTTTGAATTATTAATTACGCATTAATTCATTTCACAGTATAGATCCGTGTAACGGGTTCATAAAAGTCATACTCAATAAAAAGATATGCTTCCTCATTTGTTGTTTCCCAATTTCATATATTTGAAACTAATAAGAAGTTTTTACTTTTTTAAATATTAGTACTGCACTCGCGCGATGCGCGCCTTATTATATAATCTAATAATTTTTATTGTTGATGATATAGTGTAATTTATATTGTATCTAAAATGTTAAATCATTGTTTAATGTTTTTTGTAATCTATACTGTTATAATGCTAAATGGTTTTTTATTTTTTTGTAATGCAATTACTTATCAATTGATTTGAATAATCAAGATGACAATCAAATTAGTATTGGTAATATCTCGTTATATCTGAAAAAGCTTCCATCTCGATTTTTTTCTTTGATATTTATAACCTTCATTTCATGCTAACTCATTCTCATTAAGTGAGAGTGGATATATATGAATTGCTTATATAGTATAATGATTTTCATATTGATTTTTCTTCTTGTTTACATCACTATTTTTTTTTCTTTTGATAATTCTAACCTTCATTTGATGCTAGTTCATCCTAATTAAATAAGAGTTATTATATATACATTGCTTGTATACAATAACTTTCATCTCAATTTTTCTTCCTATTTTCATCACCAACTTTTTTTCTTCTTTTGATATTTATAACCGCTATTTCATCTAGTTCATTCTCATTAAGTGAGTATGTATATATACATACATTGCTTAAATGCAAAAATGATTTTCACCTCAAACTTTCATCTTATATCCATCACTAATTTTCTTCTTCTTTTGACATTTCAAGCTCCATTATTATTCTTTTTGTTTTGATATTTTAAACCTCCATTTCAATAAGTTAGCTCATCCTCATTTAGTGAGATTTTCATCTTCATTAATGTATTGCTTATATAGAGGTAGGACAATGACTTGTAGATGAAGTCTAATTATAATGACTTGATATGGAAGCTTGATTCAAATTTATTAAATTAATTTAGAAAATAAAAATGAAATTAAAAAAAAGTACTCAAATTGTCCAATAATTTTTAGAAGCTTGTCCAATAAGATACTTAAAAGTATTTCTATTTTTTTTAGTTTGCTTTTTCCCTTTTTTCCTATGGGCTAATAGTTTTGCAATTGAATGACAATCGTAATAATCACCAACTATTGTCATTTTAGATATAATATAGAAATGAATTTACATAATTACATTTTTCATATTCTTTTATGTATATTGTAATATTAAAAAACATCGAATGCTTATACTTTCTTTTTACATTAAACATTACGTAGTATATACTTCTAACATAAAATACTTTCGTATTAACTTCTAACTTCATAAAACTTTTACATATTTATATTATCTTAAACATTTATGTTTAAGTACATGAATTTCAAAAATTCTATTAAATATTTTATCACAAAATATATATTAAAATAAAAAAGACGTTTTAAAAAGAAGACACGTGAGTATGTTAATATGAAAAAACAAAATTTCTACAATAAATTATATTATATAGATTTTATTTACTTTATAAACTTTTAACTTAAGTGATCTTTTATAGTTTATAATTATTTAAACAAAAATTTAATAGTATGCGTAATTTAAATACATAAAAAAGATAATTTTTCTTTCTCTTTCATTATAATTATTATTAATAAAAAATTATATATATTTTTCTTTTATTTTTTATTATAATATTTGATAGCTTATCAAGAAAGTCATGTAATTTAAAAATATGAAATTAATTTAGAAAATTAAAATGAAATCTTGAAAAATAAAAAAAAAGAAATCATTTTACACATCATCAAATTGATGTGACATTTTTAGGAGGAAAAATAACAAATTAGAAATTTTTTCCAACTTATTTGCTTTTAGTATAATATAGATATAATCTATATATATAGATATCATGTGTTCAAGTTTCTTCAAATCCTTCTGACAAGAAAACAAAATTCCAAATATTATTTACTATTCAAACACCTAAAATCAATATAGTTCAACCTCACACGAATGCCTTATTTGAAAAGGTCGAGTCTTATATATATATATATATAATTTATAATTATTTGCTCCCACAAAATCTATGTTTTATTTACTAGTGTAGTTGGCCATGAACATGGATCTTTTTTATCAAATCAAGTTGTTTATATAAGTAAAGCACTAATAGTATGTCTCAACAATACTTTTTTAATCACCTTGGTATTCATTTAGATGAGATAGTAACAATTAAATTCAAACTATGTAGCAAATATAGTGTACCTTGTAAAAGTTACATACCTACTTTGTATGTTATGCTATATTTACACATATACAAGTATTAAACTATCTAAGTACCCTTTCCATCTTTGCTATATAAAATTTAAATGTCATTCTCGAGAGAGGCAATAATTTTATCACACAATTGACTCAATAAAATTTAAGAGATATCATACTACTAATAAATGTAGCGGGTTAAGGAAAAAGAAATGATCTAAGCTCTTTTGTAAATTTTATGACATTAAGAACAATTCTCTTATGAGTGAAACTAAAGACATCATACTAATTTCTAAGGACACCACACTCATGAGTAAAATTTATAATGAGTTAGTGAAATAAGTGTGGTGCCCTTAATCCCACCCTTCTCTTATATGGCAAAACAAGTACATAGGTTTGCATTAATAGATATGTAGTGCAAGAGGTAAGATGAATTTCTTTCAAATCCACGGTAACTTTAAAATCTAATATTTTAATACAAAATTTAAAACTCCTTCCATATCATATTAATTGCCTTTTTAGCAATTTCACCACTATTTTTCCTATAATTTATATTAAATTAAGAAAGTTACAGTGAAATAATTTAGGAATAGATAAGAAAAAAAAAAAGGAATCAATTTAATTTTAAAATGAATGTGAGACGTCTACGAGTATGTTTGTCTAAATTCTATATTCCTTATTTGTGAGGAAAGAACATTAATATGAAATAAAAAGTACCAAATAAATCTACCAACAAAAGGTATCAAATTCATGCTAAAATCCATAAAAATTCAAACAAAAGCTTATTATATAATTGAATTGAGTTAAAGAAAAGATGTGAGGGTAGTTTGGTAATTTAGGGAAGGGGAGATAGCTTGTTGAGAGGGACAAAAATATTGGATGGGACAGAGGGTGGTGATGTGTAGGGCCTAAAAAGAGGCCCAGATTAGAGGTGTCTCTCAGCTGGAAACAAGCAAACACTATACTTGTAAAACTACACTACACGCTCTCTTTTCTTTCTCATTTCCCTATTTTAGGTCCTTTTTATTTATTTCTTTTAGGTCCTTTTTTATTTTTCAATTTACACCTTTTTGGACCTTTGTTTTTTGGTTTTAACTATCCTTAAACTTGGTTACCCTTTTCTTAATTTTTGTTCTACTTGTCACTCAATCTCATTCTTGTGTATCTTTCATTTTCCAATACTCTATTTTGATTTCCTAAAATAGAAAATATAAAAACTTACATGAGATGGTCTCACGGACTATTTTCGTAAGACGAATCATTTTAACACATGAATCAACCTCATTTCTACTTGTTTATATGTGAATTGTGAAATGTGAGTTGACCCATCTCACGGAACATGATTTGTAAGACGGTCTCACACAAGACTTACTCAATAGAAAATAGAGATGAAAAGGCCTATAGCTTCTTCTTTTTTGTGTGTTGAATGGTGTCTTCTCATTTCGGTTTATCGAAAAGAGGAGTTCAAATGTTGAAAACTGATTAAAAAATGACAAAAACTTATATATCACTGGGACACATAGGGGCACAAATATATGTGTTATATATGTGCTCTTCAGGTGTTATATATATACTTTATAGGTGTTATGTTTTTTGGTGTTATACATATACTCTACAAGTATCATATTTATATAGAATATACATGTGATACTTGAAAAGTATACACATGATATCTATAGAGTATGTATTTAACACCAATATGCTGATTAATTTGGGGGCACCGTGCCCCGGACACACAAGTGTCACTCTTAAATATAGTGTATTTTGTAAAGATTAATTGGTGAATTAAACATGGACATGTTACAAATTTGTCCATGCACTATCGTGTTTGGATAGAACTTTAAGATATCATTTTTATATCTAATTCCTTTAGATTCCGTTCCTAATATAACTCATAATCCACAAATTAGAGATTGGATTGTGAAAACGTGTTTAAGGGTCCTTTTCAAGTTTGAGTTACTCTTCTCTTGTGAATCGAGCGCGGGCTGGGCTGGCCTCCCAACCCTCGCCTCTTTACATTTTTCACGTATTTTGGTCGTTATCTTTACGTTATATTAGTGTTATCTTCGTGTTATGTTAGAGTTACCTTCGCATTATGTTAATGTGATCCCATCTCCAGATTTCATACCCTTAGTTTAAAATCACTGAACTAAAATAACACGAAGGTAACACTAATATAACATAAAAGTACCACTAACATAACATGAAAGTAACATTAACATAACATGAAGGTAATCTTAACATATGACTGCCTGAAGCGAATTTTGGTGGGTTTGAGCACATCCACCAGACGCGTGGGGCGCGTGAGAGCGAGTTTGGGGGCGTGAAAACACGCGTCAGAGGAGCGTGGGGTGGGTCGACCCGGGTGCATGCACCAGTTACATAAAATATTTTAACTTCAAGTTTATATCATAACTGCGTGGCGGATAAGGTCGATCTCACATAAACTAGACTCCATTTGGATGAGTGGATTTAAGGAATGATTTGAAATTCAAAGTATATAATTCACCGATGACGTTTGGATAGACATGGATTCGAAATTCATGACTCTCATTTTAAACTAATTTTGGAGTCGGATGGATTTCAAATCTATTCCGATTTGAGTTGATTTGAAATTCATTCATTTGAAATCCATAATTTCAAATTACTCTATCCAAATAATTTTATCCAGGTGACCGAATTGAGAGTTGGTAAGTCAAGACAATTTCCAATAGTGCACCAATACTAATTGATACAATGAATCTTCAACTCCAATCATACTGGAAATCGTTGAGCATGTTTTTAAAATAAAATTTCAGAAATTCATTTTCACAATTTTTTTTATAAATTGTTAAGGGTAAGATATGGATGAATCTGTCTCATACAACAAGACACGTGAAACTATACAACTTGGGGATGGATAACCAAAAAAAATGATAAGCGGTATTAATAAGAAGGGAGAAAAGGTGGCTGCCTTAATTTAGGAGAAGCAGATGCGTTGGAAATGTAGTTGGATATTGATCTGAAAGTGAAGAAAAGATCGTATGATTTGACTACTACTATTTATTTGCACTCAATGTAGCACATGTTAAAATCAGCTCTTCATTTCACTATCAATCATACTCTTTTTCAATTTAATTTCACACTTTTTATCTCATGACAGATCGGATTAATTTACAATTTTTTACTTATAAATTTTTTTTTTGACTTCTATAAATAAGTTTAGATTTGGAATTGGGGGATTTCCTCTAGTAAAGTTATATATATATATATATATATATATCCCTCCGTCCCAGGTTATTTTGCCTACTTTGACCGGCACGGAGACTAAGAAAAAACTATTGACTTTGATGTGATGTGTTATTTTAATGTTTTTGAGTGGCAATTTTGTAATTAATGTGTGTTTTTTGAGTGCAAAAGTTGTAAAATGAAAGAAATTGAGGGGTAAGAGAGTAAATTCTTCTTTGCCATTTTTTGGCTGACAAAATAAGATGTGACAAACAAAAATGAAAAGTAGGCAAAATAGAGCGGGACGAAGGGAGTATATGACAAAACTTATATACTCTGGGCACATATTTAGATGTTATATACATATTTTTTTTGTTATATATATATATATATTTTATAGGTGTTATGTTTTTTGATATTATACATATATTATACATGTATCATATATATATAAGAATATATATATGATACATGTAGAATATATATATATATATATATAACACCATATAATAGGTTAAGTTGGGGGCACCGTGCCCCCGGACACACAAGTGTCACTCATATACATATAGAATGATTTTATATGTTTTTTATGATGATTTAATATTCTTTTTTTAGTAAAATGAATGGAGTTATATGCCGTGTTGTTAAATTAATGCGTATTTCTATAACATGTTTAAAGAATTTCTACTTACTAATGTTCCTAATTAGATCACTTTCCAAAATTGTTCGATCAAAATATTTCAAAGTCCGTGATGATTATCTACATAATAAAATATTATATTGTATACATATAAAAAACATTACAATACAAATAAGTTATATATTTTCAATTTTTAAATTTCATAAAAGAAAATACGTGGCAATTACAATTTTAAAAAAATCAAAAACAAAGAAGAATCAAATTTGTGTCTGTAAACAGTAAACGTTAGAGCTGCCACTTACTATTCACTTGTGGCAAATAGCGCTCTAAGTATTTCTTAAATATTTAAGATGTAATTTGGTCAAAAGTGTTTTTATTTATAGAACACTTAAAAACTCACTTTATTTTTAGTCAATACCAATTAAAAATGCACTTTATTACAAAAATTAAATGGGGACACGTTGTAAATTAAGCTTCTAGTATTGAATCTCATGTTTTCAAAATTGAGTCATTACATGTGAAAATGACATTAATAAATATCTCAAGATAAAATAATTTTCTTCATGAAATAATGATATGAATCTCAACTAAAAAAAAATTAAAACAAAATGTTATGAACTGTATAAGTTTTGATGAGATAGAAATTTTAGAGCATGTTATGACTAAAAACATTCATATACTTAGTTTATTTTGTAAAAGTTAATCCTCGGCAAGGTCACTCCAACAAACATCGAACGTTTATGCAGAAAGCAAAGGAGGTTGTGTATTTTCTAAGAAGTCACTGACATGCGTATTTAGATAGAAGGAAATGACAACAACCTAGTACAAGAATGAATCGCCTCTAAATCAAAGCTCATGACTATGTTACCAATAGGAACAATCAAGAAATGAGCCAATCAGAGGAAGACAGTTGGACTGTACACAAGGACAACATTGCAACAACGCATTGAATGAAGTGTATTATTAAGATCAGCAAATTTGTACCACAAAATGTAGGAAACCTACAACTCTTCAACGAGCAGATTTCCTACCTATAAATAGAAGATGAGTGCACCTGAAACGACTACTAAAACTACAACTCTCAAGCGAGCCTACAAGCATACAACTCTCTAACAACTTCAAATTTTAGTCGCTCAATTTAAAGCAGCAAGCTAGCTACCTTTCTGAACTTAGTCTAATCAAGAGTTTGCTGCACCCTACGTTGAAGAAAATCTATATATACTTTAATATTTTTAGATTGTTTAGGAGTACTTAGCAGAGGTTAAAATACATGCTAAAGCTTACACTCTTGTAGAAAGAGTAAGAGTCTTGTGTGGGCTAGTTCGATCATGTGTGGGTCTTGGTCAATAGTGCAACAACATGTGTGGAAGCTCACTACTATTTGTTTTGTTGATTGTAATAGCTAGACTGTGTAAACTCATCTTCGTTAACAAAGTCCTCCTGCTGAGAAGGAGTAGAGTGAACGTAGTGAGATTACTCCACCCTCGAACCACTAGATATCTTGCTATGTGTTTTAATAGCTTACTGCATATCTGCACATCTATCTGTCATATCTTATCTCTATCATACAACATAAAAATCATCTTCTAAAGTCATGCACAAAACTCTTTAAGTTCCTAACAGCTCACTGACATGCAACAAGCTTCTGAAGCAGCAAGCTCGATAAGTTGCTGATTCATAGTTGAAACTTATATATCTTTTGGAGTAAAAGTTTAAAAATTTGGAGAGGTTTATTCACCCGGCTAAACCTCTTACTACTTGGGACCAACACAAAAATAAAACCAAATGTATTCTCTCAAAATATACTGGGAGTGTATAATACGACATTTAAGAAAAAAAAAATGAATTTAAGAATATTGAGTACACAGTCCTGCTTTCATATCCAATGTGATCACATTATTACGTGAGACAAAACTTATATACCCCTCGGGTACATAGGGGCACAAATTTAGGTGTTATACACATGCTCTTTAGGTGTTATATATATACTCTATAGGTGTTATGTTTCTTGATGTTATACCTATATTCTACAGGTATCATATATATATATATATATATATAAGAACATACATATGATACCTAAAGAGTATACATATGATACTTGTAGAGTATATATATAACACCATATAATAGGTTAAGTTGGGGGCACCGTGCCCCCGGGACACACAAGTGTCACTCTAATATGTGTCTATCACTTACGTGTCAGATATCTGACATATCAATTAATTTCATTTTCCAAATAATAAGGAAATGTGAACATTACACATAAACGGTGAGTGCACAATAAACATTTTAACATTTTCCATTCAACACAATATTCATTTAAATTTCTAAAAATCAACCATTTTGATATGAAAAATATTTCCTAAAATATCAAGTAGTAGGGGACGAAGGGTGTACTGTTAAATTAATGTATGAGTAGTACTGATAATATAAAATAACTAAAGTATACTACTTCCATTCCACAATTATCTTCTTTTTTCACAAACTACATGTTTGATTTTCAGATAAACCTAATTACACACTGACATGGCAATCTTGAAATTCCAAGGATTTTCATAATGGACTCTAAATCACGTTTTCAATATGTTTTTCCTAGTAAAAGGTAGATCATATAACTCACACGTAATTTATTTATTTTCACCTCAATATTGTTCTTTTATCTAATTATAATCTCAAGTTTTTAAATTTATCAAAATATATTCAAAATTAAAGGTCTTTGGATAAAAATAAATTTAAGTTGCAAAATGCAGAAAATTATATCATGTGCAGGAACAATAATCGAAAAAATGTTTTAGTCTGCATTTTGATAAATTTCAAAACTTTAAGGAAAAAAAGTATTGCAAAGTGAAAAAAAATCAAAATTTTAAGTTGATTTTTACCTTAGCCCTTGATATTAAAAAAAAAAAAAAACCTTGATAGTAATCAAAACTATTTATGGACAACTAATATCATGTTTCTTTTATAATTATAAAATGAGGAAAAAAAAAAAAAGAAGTTGTCTTATTCGTTGGTCAAAAAGACGGAAACAAAACTAATATATAAATAGTTTTCTTCAATATTATAAAATGGAACATTTATCTGATTTTCTTCAATTTTTATTTAAAATGACGGCTGCAAAGAATAAATTTATTGTTGTCTTTTGGATTTATTCGTTATTCATTAACTTTATTAATATTATATATATAAATATAATTTTGATATATCAACCGAACCCAACAACGCTATACAGAAAATTAAATTTTCCTTCATTATTCTTAATGGGCCTAGGCCCGGGCATTTAAGTCCATTGTATATGACCTCCCATATATATATACTAGTAGGATACCCGTGTGATGTACGATTTATAATATGTAATTAATTAGTTTTAAAATTTCTAGTACTATATTGTAATAATATTATCTTAACCTAAATTATATATTAATAAGAATTTAATTATATATCTTTAATGTGTCACATCTTAAATAATATTATAATTTAAAAAGCAAACAATAATATATAAATGTGTATATATATATATATATCTATGTGTAAATGAATTTTAATTTTAAATTCTATATTTGAAATATGAGGTTGTTAAATAAACATTAATTTTGTAAACGTACCCATTAATATTGTAACTTAAAATAAATTGAATCAAATTTAGTATTGAGAAACATTTATTATAAACGATAATTGATATCTAAAAAATATGTTATTTCATAAAGATATGTTGTGCATGTTACAGATTAGTATAGATATAAGTATCATGATTAATATATTATTATGTTTTTTGATTCCTACTTATTAACAAATGTGTTAGTAAATAATTTTTTTGCATTCACAATTATAGATATCTTTAAATAAAAGATATAAATCTCATCAAATAACTAAAAGATCTTGATATGTATTAATAACGTAGCTAATTCAATATATCAAACAATTATACTAAAATATTTTTCATTGTTATTAATTTCTTAAATTTTGCACCAAAATGTAAATATAAAATTTATATTTTTCGTAAACTAAAACAAAATCTAAAATAAAAAATAATTAATTTAAATATTATAATTTATATGAAATAGAAAAAAAAAGATAAAATATACTTCATAACCTACCTATCTATAGGTATAACCTAACCTAGTGGACCCCACAACCCTTAAAAGTATAAATCTTTTTATTTTTGATTTATTTATTTCTTGTAACTACTTTCTTTCCATTTATAGTATGTTAATTTGGGAGGGAAAATTAGTTATTGCTCTTTTTATTGAAGGTCTTCTTTTTTTATATATATAAATATACACTACCCACCCACGGTTTACACATTAATATGTGTTCACCGTTAACGTGTCATATATCCAACATATAACTTAATTCTACTTTCCATCTAATGAGGAAATCAAATCATTACACGTTAGTGGTGGATATATTAAGAGTTGTCGGTTGTCAGCATCTTAAGATGTTCCTACATATATAATACCCATCATAACACAGTATTATTATTTTTTCTTATATTATTGGTTCTTGGAATTTTTTCTTTGTTAATTACTTTGTAATTATAAGGACCCTCTAATTTCCCCAATTCATTCTAAAAATTCTAACTGCCTTAAATAAATAAGTTTATAATTAAACTCATAATAATTCATTAAAAAATTCATATAGGCTATTTACATTAAAGATATATTTTTTGAGGTATATAAATATTACCATTTCTAAAATTAAATTATCATGTGGACATCATGGTGGGTACTTTAATTTGGATAGTTATAAACCATAAATAATTAACCAACTACTTTTTATTACTAACCAACTTCTACATCATTACTTATTTATTTGTCATTTATTTCTTTGCTTTTTCCTTAATTGCCTCACAACTACTTCTTAGCCCTCTCTTTCATTACAGTTTATGACATCTGTATTAGCTCACTCTTCTAAAGTTTAAAAATAAAACAACATTGATATATCTTTCGTGTGACCGACTCATGAATTTTAGTACATAAAATGAAGTTTTATTAAAAAATAAATATCAAATGTTGATTATGGTGAAATAATTCGAATAAACAATTGCGTATAACAAAATATGGTATGTGGTGATTTCATCCAAATTCTTTTACCCTCAAAATATGAGCATTAATAGAATGGGTCGTCATGGAAACCATAAAACCGCTCAAACTGACAATACCGCATCAAATCGTTTTACTAAAATTAATAAATCACCACTATATATATTGTGCACCACGCCAAACCACCTTTAGTTATATATGCGTATAGCAATGCACACACAGCTACAATATTAGGTCTTATATTTAGAGTAACATTTTAATTGTATTTTATATTTAATTTGTTGTTTTTATGTAATTTTTATTGTGTAGAATGCTCCACAAATTTCTCGCAACAACTTCTTGTCTTTTTAGCGAAATCAAACTAAACAAATATGTCCTTAGTTTTAGGTTAATTTTTTAATATACACAATTTAGAAGTGTTTATTGCTAATGACTAATACTAAAAAATAAATGGCATCATGTGATGCATTTAAAATCCTATTCAATAATGTCAATAGGAACTATTCAATAATTAGTTTATATATAAGAAATGTTATTACTTCAAATTTTGATAAATCTATATTCAACATAACAATATTATTTTTAAATTTTTATATATTCTAAGACTTGAGAACTATTATTATTATTACGAAGTAAATTAATTTTAAAAAAACTTTGTAAAATCGCATCAATTTGAAACAAAAACCACATATTAAACTTTTAAATAAATAAAAAACCGTAATTTCAATATAAATTGGAACACAACACAACAGTGCAATTTGAAATAATGACAAAAACCACTCAAATCGCATTGTGTTCATCTATGAGTAAACAATCTGAATTTAGAGAAAATAAATTATAGCTAATCAAAATTGTATAGAAGGTAGTTCTTCTAGTTATAGTTATGGTCATTGGGTTTTTAGTCAATTTACAATTTTTATGACGCAATAATGCGAAACTGTGATAGAGGTTTCAGTGTTTATCAAGAATTATATTTATATTTGAGTGTTATTTTTAAACCAACTACTATCCATATGTTGAAGTGATGGTTAGGATGACCATTAATCTACAAAAATAGAAAAGCAAATCAATCCAAACCAGAATTGACATTATGGTTTGATTTTTAGATTATATGGTTTGATTTTGGTTATGATTTTTATAAATTTTAGAGGTCAAATTTTTATTGGATTTTCATGACTAAAAAACCAAAATATCGAAAATTGGACCTATATATATATATATATATATATATTTCATTTATGCAAATCCAAAATCAAAATTAACCTATGATAATTGAAGATTGTAGGATATTTTCGTATGTGGTATATATATAATATTAACCTATGATAATTGCAAACTAGATATTTAGTCCCTATATTTTGAATCCAAGAATGTCGAAAATTGAGTGTTTGGAATCTTCAAAATCTATCACTTCTTGAATATCGGACAAAATATTAATCACATTAAACAATTTACTGATGCAAATAGTAGTGTGATAAAGAAGGCAACTTATATGGCTACCAATCCAACACCACCTCCTCTATCAAAATCAGTGTCATTGGATCGAGTTAATTAGTTTGAGATAAGAAAACTATGTGACTTTTGATTACTTGACATTTGATAATGATACATAGATCATTTCTTCTAAGTTAAGAAAGTTGAATTAATTCAAGTAATTGCAAATTTATAATGAAACTCAAACCCTTTAAATTTACCTCTATGGATTAATACAACTCATGTCTTGTATTTTTATTTAGTTGTGTGATTATGATTTGAATTGAAAATTGAAATTATAATCTTTTAAAAAGCACATATAGCTTTAGCTTCAATATATTTGGACTTTTCATATATGCATTCCTCCCTTGAAAGACCTAAATCCTAAATTCGCCACTACATACATGATACATTAACATTGACATACTAACCAAGCCAATTATTGCATATTTTTGTTCTACAAAATCATTTCAATTACATTTTCTCTTCTTGTACATTTTTTAAACATGTTCTTTCTTCTTCTAGTCTGCAATACATTTTGTCTTTATTGTCTTCCCCTGTTCAACAACAGTCTCGTTTCTTTTTCTTTTTTTCATGAGTCTTTTCTACCGTGTTTGTGTCCAAATCGAAATACCTTTTCTTTAAGAAAAAAAAACTTTTGTTCTCTTCCTAAGAAGACATATTAAAATTCGGATTGAAACGATGATTCCAGAAGAAAAGAAAAGACATGCTACGTAAAAGTTGAGAAGATACAAAAGGAACAACATCATCAAAATCGGATTGCAACATATGTATAAAAAATTTGTGTTCTCAAACATTGTCGATCACGATCAAAAATCAGGATTGCAACATATGGATAAAAAGTTTGAGTTCTCAAACATTGTCGATCACGATCAAAAATCGGATTGCAACATATGGATAAAAAGTTTGAGTTCTCAAACATTGTCGATCACGATCTATAACACATCCATCACCACATGAGATCTTTACCCACTCATCAGAAGAAAGTCATATTCGATTGCCCAAAAATGCAAAGAGCTGGATCGATGACAAGAGATTAAGATTTACATGTGGCAAAATTTAGTGAAAAGGATTGGTATGAAACGTGTCAGGTGGTGATAGGCAATATAACTATCGAGGTGGAATTTAATAAAGGAATATGAGTATGACTTGTCACAGAATGTCGGAAATGCCATCCATTTTTGCTTCTAAACTTTTAATACGTGTCAAATTATTATTCTATTGCCCCTCCCACCTCTTCCTTTTTTAAATCAATAATTGTTTTCTTGTCCATTTTTCTTTTCTCATTATTGCATTTAAAGTTTACTAAATATTATTGTAACCTAACTATTATTACTAGTTTGATAATAATACCCTTTTTTTTTTTTTGTTCCATGGGAGATATTTAATTTGCATACGTGCCTCACCTTCATCTAGAAAACAAATATTATGAAATAAATGTTGACTTTTTTCTGTTTTTCAAACAACAACAGCAATGATAAAATAATAATTTATATTGTTATTATTAGACTTAGATAGTTATATTTCACTTCTAAGATAAAGTCTTATATAATTGATATCCATGTACGTGCCTTAATTTTGTTGGTGTATAGTGATTTTAAATAGTATTGACTATTGACATTAACAACTTGTTAATTTGGTAACAATTCCGACAGTTGGTATCTGGTGAGACCATTTTACAGTGTGACGAGATTAAAAAATGTCTTTTATAAGGATAAGTATGTGTTTTATAAGTATTTTTATATGTATAAACATAAGTTTTATAAGTATATTTGTTTCTGCTCTGTAAAACCGTCGTACGTGAAACTGTTTCACATGAGCTTTTGTGTATTTTGGAATGAAATTCGAGCACAAAACTCCATTTATCACGTTTTTAAAATTGTTGTAAATTAATATTATTTATTAGGAACAATTAGCTCAGTTAATATTATTCTAAATACTTTCTTTTCTCCTAGGATTTCATCATCTCTTTTCTTTTTATAGCATATATATATATATATATATATTTATGATTTAACATCACCATCTCGATTATTCCAAAACTGACACATGTTTGTTGAGCACAATTTTGAATTGCTCCCAAATAACAAATATAATTATCATAAAAATCATATTATAAACCAAAAACAAAAAAGGGTTCAAAAGTAAAATGTATATATGGGGGGTGGGTCCCTCCACCAATTCTGCCAAAACTATTGGCGAAGAAGAAGAGAGTAGAAGAAGATCATCAGACAATAGATTCTCATATAATAATACACTTCAAACTTTTAACTATTTCAATGCCATCTAACACTATATGCATATTCCACACCTCTCTATATGACACGTGGCCCTTTTATGGGCAAACTATTTCCTTCCCATTGCAAACAAAATACAGTGAGATTTCTCTTTTGTGCGACTATAGCAATGAGTCCTAATGTGTTCATTATTAACGTGTAAACATCATATTTTCTTCTAAAATATGAGATGATATATTAATAATTTTGTTAGATCTTTGACATATTACTAATGTAAATATTGATATATGTACATGACGAGCACGTTAGCAGGATTGTACTTATGAGTATGTAAAGTATGTAAATTTATAAATAAACTATTTGTACAAAGTGTATTGTTTTGACTTCCGAATCAAGAATCCCAACCTAATTTATATCTATAAACAAGAGCTGCATTTTCGTTTCGAATTATGATTGTTTCCATCACTATGTTGTTTTATTTGATTGTTTGTTGCAATTATATAACCATATTAGATCAATCTTATTCTCAACGACAATCCAAAGCCTACAATTTTGACAGGAACCCTAATATTTAGAGATATTTTGGACATTTGAATGATAATGTCAGTCACATATTGAAACTTTAGTTAAAAAACATCCGGTGGCGATTAATAGATCACAAGTAGTCATAAATCACCAAACTTTCACATGATCGAATGTGATGAGCAAGATACTAAATATAGGAAACTATACTTTACCCATTAAAGCACAATATTACTAATTTCATTGATAAGTTTTATAAAAGTGAATATAGAAATTTATTGCCTAAAGAGACAATTAATCAACAAATATATATGGTAAAACCATAAATGAAAATATCCCGATATATCTCCGTTATATCCCCGATATTTCCGTTTTTTGACGTGACTGAAATAAAAACGGGGTGTAATAATAGGAAAAATATATGTACCGATATTTCCACCGAAACCGATATATCCATCGATATTTCCATAAAATTAATGTACCGATATATCTAGCGAAACTTATATTTTCATCGGGTAAAACTCAAAGGGACGTCCATGGCACATCCAATTCCCTCAAAGAATAACATAATACTATATGATTTTCACAAGAGGAAATTGTATGATGGTGTAGTACTTATAATCAACAAAGAATTTC
Source organism: Scutellaria baicalensis (assembly GCA_005771605.1). Lineage (NCBI taxonomy): Eukaryota > Viridiplantae > Streptophyta > Magnoliopsida > Lamiales > Lamiaceae > Scutellaria > Scutellaria baicalensis. Next base: position 73,651,223 of record CM016721.1, on the reverse strand, counting down.
CAAAAAATGCTTTTCCCATACCATTTTTGGCAAAGCATCATTGGAAGGATAACACATTTCTAATCCCTTTTGTTTTAATTAATACACGTCCCTAAGCTTTGATGATAAGATTATTATTTTTCCCTTCTCATGTGTATTGTATTTAGAGAAGCACCTCAAAAGTTGAATTCCCATTTGCTCAAAGATATTATATTATAGTGGAAAAGTTATATTCTAAATTCTCATCCCACCAATAAGCTAATGACATTCTATATTTTACAATAGTAATGCTTGGGAAATTGCAAACTTGCAGTTCTAATTGCAAGGTCAACAAAAGCACTTTTAACAATAATGATTTTTAGCTACTGTGCAAATAAGGAATTATCATATTGAATATTGAGTAATTATTTATCATTAGGAGTCCTATCTTCAACTTTATACATTTTGCCAACAATAATTTATACATATATTATTATTATTGATTGCTACTCTAGTTTAAATTGATCTATCTTAGTGTTCATATATATCTTAACTTTTAATTGGATTTTTTTCCCCTAATCTTACTCTGAAACATATTAATTAGCTTGTGGAAATTGATATGATTTGTAGGCAGTGGAGCCCGTCTCAGTGATTTATATACGTAAGCTCGTCTGATATGAGTTTTTGTTGAATAAGAAAGAAATGGAGGTTGAAGAAGGGTCTATTCCAAGAAATATTCATGTCCCTTCATCTCATAAAAGTTGAGTGGCATCACTTTCCATAGTAGCAAAGTTATTTCAAACATGTTTTCTTCCGCATATAGACAACTATGAATTGCATGCACAGAGATTCTTAGGAATCTTTGAACTTCAAATCTAGGCCCTTCATATATACTCCTTTCTTTGTTCTCTCTATAAAAACCCTCACAACTTCATTCATCAACTACAACTCAAAACTACTCATTTTCTTAGCAAAACAAGTTAATCTGTTCTGATAATGTCGAGGCTACTCGATCCGCTTTCAGTAGGCAGAGTAGTGGGAGAAGTTGTTGACAACTTCATACCTTGTGTGAAGCTAAATATAACCTACAATAGCAACAAGCAAGTCTCTAATGGCCATGAGCTCATGCCTGCTGTTATTATGGCTAAACCACGAGTCGAGATTGGTGGTGATGACTTGAGGGCTGCTTACACTCTTGTATGTTACCTCTCCCTTATTCATATATACCAACATTACTCTCTCTCTCTCTCTCTCTCTCTCTCTCTCTCTCTCTCATGTTCACATGTAATTCATGTGTAGGTGATGACTGATCCTGATGTTCCAGGCCCTAGTGATCCATACTTGAGGGAACATCTCCACTGGTTAGTAGCTAATATAATGCTTATTAATGTTTAATCAAGAATAATACTATATATAGATTATGTTTAATGTTACATCATTTGTTCACAAGTTATGATGTTGTTTTCAGGATAGTTACAGACATTCCAGGCACCACTGATGCATCTTTTGGTGAGTTTATCAATCCTCAAATATCAATTAACATGCATTTAACATTTCAATACATCAAGAATACCATATAGAACATGATGAATTCACAAAGATATTGCATGGTTTATAAACAAAGCATTTTCTGCAATTTGATTGGTATATATGTACCTGAACTGAAACAGGGAGAGAGATAGTGAGCTATGAAAGTCCAAAGCCCGTGATTGGCATCCATCGATACGTGTTCGTTTTGTTCAAGCAAAGAGCAAGGCATACTGTGAAGCCACCATCTTCAAGGGACTATTTCAATACCAGAAGCTTTGCAGAAGAGAATGGCTTGGGATTACCAGTGGCTAGCTCTTTACTTCAATGCACAAAGAGAGACTGCTTGCAGAAGAAGATAAACAACATTGCAAAACAATAATAATATCATATATGATCACTTCTCATAAAGCCCTTTTAGGTTTAAGACACTGATGGGGCCCATCGACTTTCTTTTTGCCATGTTTAAGGTTTCTGATGATATTAGGTTATGGTTGTTGCTTATGTGTTGGGATTTGTCTTGTGGTCCCCCTGATATTATGTGTTTACAATAGAGAAGTGTTGTTACTATTTTCTTATCCTTAATCAAATCAAATGTCAATATTTTGCATCACAAGAACCAATCAAATATCAATCATAGTCAAAAGACAAAATGGTGTCAATCTATTGGTATGCTGATATAATTGCTCATTAGCCCTACATACATATTTTTACAAGCTCCTAAAATTCTACAAACAACCATGTAATAAGATCCCCAGAGAAGTAAGAATTTGAAACTAAGTGTTGATTTCAGCATTGCATTGATTCTCCCTGCTGCAGCTCCTTCTCCCCCAGAACATACTCGAACACGTCGTTTTCTCCAATCTCATTCCTTCCATCTTTCCGTGATCACTCGATATGGAGTTTGAATGGGCAGGAGAGTGTTGTTGGTGGGGACCGCTTTCTCCTGAATCAAAATTAGGACAAGGTCCTTCGTTGCACGTGCATAATGGGAGGGCAACGGATGGGAAAGGGCTACAAGTGACGGGGCAAAAGATGTCCGATGAGATAGAATCCACATGACGTTTCTTTCTCGTTTCTGGTGAACCAATGGTGTCTGATGTATCTTGTTCTCTGTGGTGAAGCATGCATGGCGTACACAAGCTGAGTGATAATGGTAGTTTGATTTCCTTTGATGAAGAGCCGGGCAATTTGACGAACGACATGATGCCATGTCGACAAAGAGGACATGGGATGGAACCAGGTGGTACAGATGATTCTGAAGGAATGTTGCTTGTTGAGCAAAGGTATAGAGCACATCTTACACACAGTTCATGAGTACACCCTGAAAAGTTGCATAAAGTTTTGAGTTCATCAATGGGAAAATCACCATTTTAAGTATTTAATGGATATGAAATTACAGTTTGAGATAAAGTGGAAGAAATCAAAGCTCACGGTAGTCGAATTAGAAATATCCTGAGCCCTACTTGAACCTAACCCGACTAACTTGATTCTAAGTCTTAACACATTTACCAATTTGTCAGAAAATGTAGTTTTGTTGATGCGTTTTGAGTATAAACTAACGTCGACCTAAAAGAATGCTAACAGAATAGCTGATAATAACAGGACATGCATGCTTACAGTCACTAATTTCAACTCTACAAGAATGATTAAGCTGTTTCTGAAATCGATAGAACACATAAAAAATGAAGAGGAAGTTGGTTAACAGGGAAAGAGAGAGAACCTTCGGCAGCTACAGAACATGCTCTCTCCAAACAGACGGCACAAATATCAGAATCCTCAGAAGAAGTAGCTGACGACTGCAACCCATACTCTCTGCAACGAGGACCCAGAAATTTCAATGTTGATGGTCTTTTACTAACCAAAGAGAGAGTAATGTAACTAATATTTGATTAATTTCAATTTTCGTTTGTATTCCTTACAGCTTGATATCACCATGAGAACATTTGATTAAGTGTATGGTATGTCAAGCAAATCAATTGGAGTAGCCTATATTAAGAACTTATTTCTTCTTACCTTGCTATATTTAACACGCTCATGAGCGGCAATGATAAATAATTAGAGGGTGGAAACATTGGGATCGGTAATTCACAATTAGGCTCAAGCAGGGGCTCAAGCCAATGACGGCCCCACATCCTCGCAACATCAAGTGGTAGCCATCTAAAATAGGAATCATATTCATCAGGACGAACGCAGAGAGAGGTACATAGTAATCAAGTTTGAATGATATATCAAGCGAGCATTACCCATTGCAGTTTAATGATAAACGACTAGCACCTCTTGATAGAAGTATCTGCAGAAGCACACAGTGTAACAGCTATAAAACTGAGGCAATTCCATTAATGATGAAAAGTTTAAAAGTTAATGAAGTTGAACTAAGTATCACCTGGCAGCATTTTAAATTTCCCCCACAAGCAGCATAATGCAAAGGAGTGCTTCCAGCCCCTATAAACGAGCCCGGGATAGTTTCAAATGGTAAACATATGAGGTCTCATTGAAGAGGTATTATCTACACAGTAAAAGAGAATAATATACCTATCAAATCCATTGACGTCCCGTAATGGAATGTGACAGCTGATACACTCGAATGAAGGTCGAGTAGGAGCTGTACACAGTCAAAATATCCATTCAATGCAGCCATATGAAGAGCTGTAATACCACCATCAGCAGCCTTGTTTACAAACTTGGAGAGAGCACTGAGTCGAAGAAGGACAAGTGATGGTAAGCAACAGGCTATGGTTTATGCTTTAGGCCTTTTTAATTGAGAATCGTTATAGTATTGGCAGAGAGCTTTGTGTATCGGCATTCTCAAATAAGAATATGATCAAATCAAAGTTCTTGAACAAAGTTTTCAAATTATGCAGTCTCTCTATATTGTTTGGATGCATAATTGCCTTTATAACTAATTTTTTCTCGCGATTGAGAATAATTCCTCATAATTAAGTAAGATGAAAGGTTGAAACAGAACTCTTTTCATCAGCAAAGTAAACAAAATTCTCAGAATTAGAATAATCACTTCGATTCAATTCTTTGGTGTGATAAATTCATCTTTCCCCTTTTGCAGTGGCTTGAAACCAACTCTTTTACATTCCAAAACTTGGTATCATAGACCACAAACGCACAACTATTTTCTTGAACTCATCAGAATCACTTCAACTCATGGCAAAAAAAATCTATTTAACAAAAATAATCCATTAAACTAAGAAGAACCCTTATGCTTACTCCAACGGATCGGAACCTTTACTAGATGTTAAAACACACTAAAAACAAACACAAACCTCTGTTCAAACTTTGTTTTACTATTCAAACCATCACTTCTCTCACTTGTTGTTGGAGCATTTAGAGACTCATATGGAGCACTTTGAACAAAATCAGCAACTACCAATCTAATGCACCGAACGTGCCCATTGACAGCAGCGAAATGAAGAGCAGTCTTCCCGCTAAGATAATCTGCTCTAATTACCTGAAATAACACAGAACATGACTCTCAAAAAACCAAATTTAGCAATCATACGATGAATATCCCAATTCAATAGAGAAGTCCAAATTAGAATGTAACTTGCATCTGACCATGATGATCAAATACCAAACTGCATACAGTAGCATCCCAAAATCTAAACTCCTAAAGCAAAAAATAGAGAAAAGTAGATTTAAAAAAAAAAAGGTATCAAAGAGAAAAACTCACATTGCACCTGAAAAGAAGAAGAGTTTGAACAACTTCCCAGTGCCCATATCGACACGCTTGCATCAATGCTGTCTGATGATACAGTTACATGACATTTAAAAGTTACGATTTAACCAAGATCACACAATTATCTGCTCATCAAAGCAATAAAAGTTCACCAAGATACCATCTTACTACCATCTAAGTAATCAAATTATAAAATGATTTGATCTCCCATTAAACTAACCAATTATAGAATATATACTCCTTCAAATGCATCACTTGGAAAAAAAGGGAAAAGTGCCTCCCCTACTCTAGCATAACTGAACAAAATTTCTACAAAGATTTAAAACTAAACCACATAATCAAAATATGAACTTATTTTACCTGCCCACAGTAATTTCTTGAATTTACATCAGCTCCATTTTCCAGCAACAATGCCACAATCTAAAATTTCCAAACTTCACAAATCAGAGCCACAATCAAAACCCAAAAATTGGGGGTACAAACACACTTAGCATTCTAAAAGATTGATGGGATCTAAATTAAATTAATTTTTTTTTAAGAAGGGGTTGTGTTAAACCTCATTGTGGCCTTTAGCAGCAGCAAAATGAAGAGGAGAGTTTAAACCACCAAAAGTTGAGTACTTTGCAAGACATGGATTGCAATCTAAGAGCATCTTAGCCTCCACAAAATCTCCATCTCTTGCAGCTGACACCAATCTCTCTCCTGAGGCTGAGCACCCAAATGAATTCCCCATCCTCAACTTTCTCTCTCTAAATCTTTGTATGGGTGAAAACTATGTGTGTGTGAGGACGGAGTTGGGGAGTTTATATGTAAAGAAAGATAATTAGGTCAACTGTCGTTAACAAATTTTCTGAAAAAGTTTGAAAAAATATATAAAAAAAGGGGCACAGAGATGATGAGTAGAAATCCAAGAATTCTTGAAAATCATTCTCTGTGCTTTGCCAAGAAGAAGGGCATTAATCTTCTGTGAAAACCATAAATTAATGAGCTAATAAAGAAAATCACAAAGTGGGAAAAACAAATTTAAGAGAGAGATTGAAAATGGCACAAAATAGGTATGGTCATTACTTTAGGAAAAGCACATCTGCAAAAATATCAGTACAACTTTTGTGGGATAATGTTGGTTGGTCCATTTTGTTGTTAAAAACCCCCCAAATGTGTCTTGCTTTGAGAAAGCAAAGTGGGTAAAAAAGAGGCCATGGATCCCACTGTCTATGTTACTTTTCTCTTTCTCTCTCCTCTTTATCTCTCTTCAACTTCAATCGGAGTATTGTTATTTTATTAATGGGATTTTGTTTTGTGTTCTGTGTCTGATTTCTCATTCTTTGCTTTGAAATCTGTAGTTAGTGTTTTGTCTCTTTTTGGGCCTATTTTATCCAACATATTATCATATTGACAAATAAAAAAAATACTTAGAGTAAAAAAGTTATTCGTTATTAATTTTCTTAAAAAATGAACATAGTCATGCATGGTGAATGACATTTAAAAAAAATAATCGTTGTTTCGTATTAAATGTTCCTTTAGAGTCACAATTCTGTTTCATATTAAATGTTTTTTTAACTATGTTGGTATTATTTTCTCAATTTTACCTCAATCCCAATTTTAAATTTAAATTAAGCCAGGAAATTTATAATTCAATAATTAAGGAAGAGATAATTAAGGAATTAATCTAATCTTAAAATGAATGTGAGAGACTAATATTGACCAAGAGTATATTTATCCAAATTTTATGTTCCTTAATCTATGACAGAAACTCTAAAAGGACATCTAATATGAAACGGGAGTTATATTGTTAGATAGTTATTTTTGTTAATGAGGGTGTTAAAGTGATATTTATCCAAATTCCTTATTTTATTCCTTGCTTTCCAAAATGGGTTTAGCAGATTTTAATGATTAATTACTTTTTTATTTTCTTTGAAATCATGATGACCCGCCATTATTAATGAATTTACTGAAATTTTGCTGCTATTAATTTGTGCTCAAATCAACTAATGGTGGATTTCTTTTAAGAGTATGTATAGGATTGTGTGGACTTGTTGATTTTAGTAACGTATTCAATTTTAATTCATAATCACAATAATATCATGTTGAGCTTCGTTTAAATTTAAATAATACTTAATTTTGACTATAAAATACTTGCACGTCTCAGTGATTAATTTTTAGAAAAATTATTTATCATTGTCTTTCTATTTTCTTAGATAAAGCAATGTTTTATGTTAGGGTAGTTCTATAGTACATCAGGTGTATTAATATATCAAACTCTCCATTCATTTTCAGTTATCAGTTTTGAGATCATTAAAATCAAAGTCAACTATGATCTCGGATCTAGTGACTGAAAATGATTGAGAGTCTGATGTATTAATACACCCGGTATACTACAGAAGGACCCTTTATGTTAACAACTCCTAATTTTATTGATTCTTTTTTTAGTGAAATTGATGTCAAACCATATTCAAACCAAACTCTTTCTTTCTTTCTTTTTTATTTTTTGGGTGTTCTTATTCCATTATATTTAAAGATGTTAAATTGAGTGGTCCTAATATGTTTTGGGTTATTCAATTTAATATAAATGGAGGGATTTAGTTTTGAGTAATTCATATGTGAGACCGTCTCACGGGTCATTTTATGTGAGATGGATAACCCATAACTCATATTTCACATATCACATACAAATTTGTGGAAATTAGTTAGATTAATGGGTAAAAATGATCTGTTTCCATGAAAATTATCCATAAGATCGTCTCACAAAGTTTTTATGTTTAGGATTTCTTAACCTAGCCTATTTACCCTATTCAATTTTTAGCTAAACTTGCTATCAGACTTCTAGTCAAATAAATCATGTTGAAATCGTCGAATCGACAATTAATTAATTAATATGCTTGGAAATTTGAATTTTATAATAAAAGTACAATTTATAATTTTCATGGCATTGTCAAGAATTCAAAAACTTCATATATACAACTTCTAAGACATATTTAGGTGTTGTACATTATTTTGGAATTCTATATTTTGAGAAAGATTTATATGAAATCATCTCACAAATCATTATATGTGAGATCAATTCACAACACACACTTTAAAATTCATATATAAATTTTTTAAAATGGATTTAGTTAGTGAGTAAAAATATCTACCAAATTGTTTCAAACAAGTTTTTGTATTCTTTTTCTGTTCCATTCTAAAAAAGATTAATGGATTTCACTTATATTCATTTGGTGACTCGACTCGAACTCAAGATACATATCTAGATAGTGGATGTCTTTTATCACTAGAGTACCATGCATTTTCTTGAAACACTTTTTAAACCTTGCAAAAAATATAAAAATTAAGTTACACTTTAATTTCGTATTATGTATTGGTCTTTGAGATTATTGAAATTGGGCAGATATAAAAAATATTCAAATTGAAAATATTTTCCCAAACAAAATAGGATAATTGTTTTTCACCCTATATAAATTAAAAGGCCTAGAGACGTGGAGAGAAAAAAAGGGCATTTGATGGTATGGACCCACCCTAGTTCTGTGAGTGCCTTAATTTCAGTTACAGAACATGATAGACATGGCAGGATCTTAATCCATTTTGAGTGAGTTTTTGTACGAGTTTTCAGGGACAACTTCTCACCTTATTCTATCACGTGAGATGAGTAAATTCAATTTAGATAAAAATTAATAGTTAAAGTTTAATGTCAAAATCAAAAGTTAATGATCAATAGTCAGTCAACATCGATTAGTGACTGGTCAACGTCATTAATAAAAAAGTATTACATGTAATTTATAAAAATATTACATGTTGATTTCAATAATATTACATGTTGTACATGAAAATATTACATTTGTGTATTAAACAATATTTTTCTATATATCATCTAATACTTTATAGTATTACATGATACACATAAAAGTAGTACATGTTGCACACAAAAGCATTGCATTATGAGAGTATTACTTGTTGATTTCAATATATTACATGTTGTACATAAAAATATTACATTTGGTGTATTAGACAATATTTTTTTATATATTCATTTAATACTTCATAGTACTACATGATACACATAAAAATATTACTTGTTGATTTCAATAGTATTACATGTTGCACATAAAAAGTAGTATATGATGTTATGTTCTCATAATGTAATACTTTGGTGCGTATTAGGTAATATTTTTCTATATATCATCTAATACTTCATAATGTAATATTTTCATCTATATTAGATAATAATTTTCTATAAATCAGATAATACTTTTGTATTATATACATATATTGTATAATATATTACATATTATTTACATATACTGCATAATATATTACAAATGTATTAGATGATATATATAGAAAAGTATTACCTAATACACATAAAATTGTTACATGTACTAAATTCAAAATCATACTATTTTACAAAAGAATAATCCAATATATTGAAAAATAATATCTAAAACTCACAAAAGTATTACATAATTTCTCAAAACGTTGTCACACATGATACACATAAAAGTATTACCTAATAAAAATAAAAGTATTACATTTATAATGTAATACTTTTATGTATGTCGTGTACTTTTTTTACATATAATATGTAATAGTTTTGTCAACGGCGTTGACCGGCGTAAACCAACTGTTGACGTGCGTGGACTTTTGACCGTTGACTTTTGACTTCAACCGTTCACTTTTAACTGGGTCGAGTTGACCCGTCTCACAGAATGGAATTCGTGAGAAAGTCTCATACAAGAATTTGTCATCTATGCTAATTATCCAAATGAGGTAAATGAATTAACAAATTGTATGAATTTTACTGTTCATTATAATTTAAACTCTATTTTAAATAGAGAGATTTAAAATTTTAATATTTTAAAAGAATCGGTTTTAAATTCACTCAAATTAAAGTAGATTTGAAATCCACCATCATGATTTCAAATTAGTTCAAAATGAAAAGTATGAATTTCGAATCCACATTTATCCAAACATCACCTGTGAATCTGATTCCATGAATTTGAAATCCATCCATATAAATGTAGCACTAATATAATTGTTTGAGAGGTTGCTCCCTTGTTTTAGGATATTTGTGGTTTAATATTGTTTTACAAAGATTAATATCATTCAACAATCCTATAATCCTATCACCTTACCCACCATAAATATATTAATTTGTATCCACCGTTGACATGTCAATAAACAATAGATGAATTAATTACATTTTTTCATGAACATTTTATAAAAGTTTTCCACGATCCACATTGTAGCAGTTTTCTATCATTCAGTAGGTGTAGTTATGTGTTTTAAATAGGGTTAAATGCGCGAAACCCCCTTGTGTTAAGGAAATGTTGCGTCGGACCCCCCTGTGATACGGAAATTGCATGGACACACGTAGAAGTTCATAAAATCAACATACGCACCCTTTTTTTGAACTGAGTCTAACTCCGTTAAATTTTTCTTTACATTTCCCGTTATACCCTTAAAATAAATTTTAGTTTAATAAAAAAAATTAAAAAAAAAATTCCAAACAAAGAGTTAGTGAGAGAGAGAGACTGAGTCTACACCTCCCCGTTTTCACTGTGTTTACTTCTCCGATCAACCACCGTGAGTGAGAGATCTGAACCGATCATGTCTCTCTCTCTCTCCTTCTCCTTCTCCTTCTCCTAACCCTCCTCTCCGTCGTCGCCGCCGCCAAGATCCGCTTTACCGAAGTCCAATCCTATCATGTCTCTTTATCTTCTTCCCTTCCATAGATGTGATCAACGGTCCACAATTTCACAGTATCATCCCAGGATGCGCTCAAAAATGAGTCCTTTCTAGCAGTATTGAAGTCGACGCCGTGACACTCACGGGCGTGCTCGTGGAGCGAGCGGATTGGATTAGAGGCCGGCGGCAAGGACAGGTCGTAGATCTTGAGCGAGCCATCGGTGACGGCTGCGACGATGAGCAAGTCGTGGGATTCCGACCAGTAGAGGTCGTAGACACCGTCGGCGGTGTCGAAGGAGGCGCGTTCAGTGATTGTGGGGCCGAGCTGGAGGACGTGGAACCGGCCGTTGCCGAGTATGCCGAAATTCTGGGCAGTGGCGACGGCGAGCTGGTTCTCGTAGAATGGACTGAATTTGACGGAGTAGCCGTTGAACGGTGTCTTGAAAACTGGCATGTCGCGGCGGCGGTGATGGGGTTTAAGAGCACTTTTTTAGAATGGACTGAATATGTGATTCTAGCTTTTTTTTTTTATTTTTTTTATCAATAATTGAAATCAAAGAATAAGTTTATGAAAAGTTTGTTTATGCAGAAGACTCCAAGATCAATTGTGTTCTCGCATCCGACGCCATCAAGATTGTCTTCACCGGTTGGAGTAGGAGTGTGGGGATGGGGTAATTTTATGAAAATTCGATTAAGTGTAGGGGCTTTTCTGCAATTTTGGTAAAAGTAATTTATAAAGAAAGTTATGGTTAAAATAGTCAATTTACAACAAAAAAGCTGTCAAAAATCAATCCATTTCGCACCTTGGGCGCGTGCAATACAATCCCGTGAAGTCTAACGATTTTGGGGGTTTGACGTCGATTTTATGAACTTCTACGTGTGTCCCATGCAATTTCCGTATCACATGGGGGTCCGACGCAACATTTCCTTAACACAAGGGGGTTTCGCGCATTCAACCCGTTTTAAATATGGGAATGTGTATCCAAAATTTATTTTATTAAACAATGATGAGTAGTAATTATACAAAGATTGTAAGTAAAGAATTAGGTAGTTGCGTGTCAGACCAAGTGACTGGACCCTGTCTTCTGCTTTACAAATTTGCAAAAGCCTCAAATAATAATCAAATATTAGTGCATTCGTATTATATTTACAGAATTTGCCTTAAACAATATAAAAAATCAAATATATATATATATATATATATTAAATAAATATTAAAAAAAAGACAGGAAAAGGAGCAGCAAGTAGGCAACAAAACAAAAAAAAAGGAGAGAATTGTGATATTTGGGTATTTGCTTCTTCTAACCAAACATGTTTCTAATTCTCATCTTCTCCTTTTATTATATCATCATACATACTTTTAGTGCTTTTTTAATATCCATTTGAGCCAAATATAAAAAACGTCATTGTTGGGACCTCATTTTATTGTTTTTTGTGTTCCACCATGGAATTTATTTGGTGAAGAAAGGAATGTAAATAATGTTACTTCTATCAACTTTACTTGCCTAATTCACGAAAGTATCTCATATTGGCAACTTCATCAAGAAAAAATGAGTCATAAATATTTATTTTAGTTCTCTAATCTTGATCTTGTTCAAAGAATATCATATAAATGATATGTTCAATTTTGGACCTCTGTATATAATTAAATGTTAAAAACTCCGATCATCATCGACCACTTACGTTGCCTCTATATATGCATGGTGAACGACCACTTATGTTATCGATAATGTGTTAAATATCACTTTAACACCCTCATTAACAAAAGTAAACATCTTATATTTTTTTTCTTAATGTCATTCACCATGCATGATTATGTTCATTGTTAAATTTAAATTAATATGGAATAACCTTTTTTACTCAATTTTTCTATTAATGTGATAATTTAGTTAGATAGAATAGGCCCAAAAAGAGACAAAACACTAAAGTTGATCCCAGTTACAGATTTCAAAGGAAAGAATGAGAAATCACATATGCATCACAAAATCCCATTAATAACATAACAATACTATATGAACTCGTTTGGTAACCGTGTTTAGGTTGGATTTGGAAAGATAGCCAGGCTAAGCAACTGTTTGGAAGGGTGGTTTACGGCCCGGGTTTCTAACAAGCCCGGGTTATAATTATTGGGTTTAGGGTTGATTATGGGCTTGTTTGTAAACCCGCCTCCCTTGGTGGGTTTACACAAACCCAATAGTATTTTTATGTGAAATGTCATAAGCACCCTTACTATTCATGAAGAAATTACATGAAAGACCTTGCATTTGAATGAAACTACAATTCAGACCAAATATATATATATATATATATATATATAAACCATACTTCTCCCACCGACATCTGACCCTCTTTCACCTCTCGATCGGCCTTCGATGTCTAGCCAAACTCCTCCATCCCCGATGTACAACTCTGGCAGCCAAAGTTGACAAAGTTGTCGTTCTCTCTCAATCGCAAAAGGTAATACTTACACCTCTAACCCCGAATCTACTTCCATCAAGCTTCGATTTTAGGGCTGACCTCGTTTTCCTTTACAGTTTATGGGCTTATGCAAAAAAATTAACTTCCATCAAGCTGTCAAACACAAATCGAAGCCAAAATCAAGAGCTGCTACCCGTGACCATGACCGAAAGCTTAGCTGCACACTCAACCTTCCACCCCACTATTTTGGGGGATTCAAACGAAAAATATGAATGGATTTTGATGAATAATTCATTCCTAGAAGTAGTTGTTTAATTTGGGGATCGAGGTGGAGATCGTAGCCTTCGAACATGGACAAAATGAAAATCGAAAACGAATAGATCAAACCTTGTAACCATGGCAGAAAGAAGTGTGTGTTCTTTCTTCAATTTGATGACAGTACTCTTCAATTTTATTCTTAATTAAAGCATTTGCATTTGGTTTTGGTTTTCTTCTCCACAATGTAATCGAAGAAGGGGATTTGTGGGGTTAGGGAGGGATTTTTTTCAATTCTTTTTTCAATTTACTTTAGTTCAATAAATGGGGGGACATTTTAGTAAATTCACAAATTATATCCATATTAACCAATATACCAAACAACAAATAAAAAACAAACCAACTTTAACAAACATCTAATCATCTATACCAAGCATAAAAAATTTAATCAAACCTACTACAAAACCTACATACCAAACAGCAAATTTATAATCATGAACAGTGCAATCTCTCCTTTTTTATCAGTCTCTGTCAATCCCGACTTTACTATCGAACGGGCCCTACAAGAAATATGGAAGAAATTAATAGGTAAGTTGAAAGTTGAGAAGTTTTTTTGGGATTGTTTGGGTTTAATTGGAAAAATGGTAGAATTGTAGCTAAAATGAAAAATAATTAGATGGATTTTTTTTTTCACCAGTTGCATGAATTTAAATTCATGTAATTGGGTGGCCCGATTTAAATTCGCACTCATTTAATCTTTTTTTTTCATTCCAAGTTGAGACCTTTATGTTATATAAGATTTTAAGTGTGACATTTTATGTACAAGTGTGATGACCTTTTGCTTCAGTAACTCAGAAAGAAATAAATATTTTCAATTTACTTTTGTTTTAGGTTGTGATTTTTATGTTGTATTATTGTGATATTTATATACAAACATCATGATTTTTATGTTTTAAAACTTAGAAAATAAAATGAAGGTTTTTCAGAAAAATTTCAGCACATTTTTTGAATAAACATACTTTGTGATATTAATTACATTTTTATATAATATGAGTTGCACATTTATATTTTAAAGATATTTATATATATGTGTATATATATATATATATACAAATTTTGTTGAAATTATTCTTTTCTTTTTCAAAGTTAGAATAGATAAATATCACATTTATAAAACATAAATGTTACATAAATACAACATAAATGTTTCAATCTGAAGTCGAGAAAAAAAAGAAACACGGAACTAGATCGATGCAAACCCGTTCGATCGCATGTATACTTGACGCATAGGAGAGCAGTTCATAATTAGAACCAAAAGCAAATTGCACGAAACATGATTATGGTTTGGAAAATCAAAGCGCAATAGGTTTTAGAATTACGCAAAAGCCCTTGTGGTCTTCTAAATAAGGCCCCAATTTTTGTGTAAATGTGAAGTTGTGAACACAAGTATTAGAGTGACATTTGTGTGCCCCAGGGGCATGATGCCCCCAAATTAATCATCATATAATATTAAATATATACTCTACAGGTATCATGTATATACTCTTCAGGTATCACATGAATACTCTTATATACATATGATACCTGTAGGGTATATTTATAACACCAAGAAACATAACACCTATAAAATATATATATAACACCCGAAGAGCATATATATAACACCTAAATTCGTACCCCTATGTGCCCCAGGCATATAAGTTTTTGCCCAAGTATTAACACACACTATATTTTGAGATGAATTTTTTCAAATATCTTTTTCCCTCTTCTTTTTGGCGGTATAATGACTTGTTTACCCTTATTTGACTATTTGAAAAACCATACACTCCGGGACTGTTATTGCAATTTCAAAATCTTCATTCCATTAATTTTCTTTAAAAGAAAAAAAAATCTTGAACTTTAAATTTCTTATAGGGATTCATTCACCACTACTTTTATAATTTATCTTTCATAAAATTAAATTTAAACTTTATAATAAAACAATTAATTAATCGACAAACTAGTCTACAACACAGGTTATTAGACCACCTCCAAAGTCCAAACCGAAAGCAGATAAATCGACAAATGCAAATTGAAAGACTAAGTTAGCCACATTTGAACTATGTTTGTCTCTCTGCTTCAAATGCAAAATTGTTTTTTTTTTTTTTTTTACATTTGATTTTAATTTTTGTTGCTTTTCTCCTTTTTAATTTATTTTCATTTTAATGTATCAAATATTAATTATTTAATATCAGTTTATTTTAAATATTATGTGATATTATTTGTGAAAATTTCAAAATTAAAAACATATAACTTAATTGTATTGGAATATTTTACTAATACAACCATAGATTGTAGCTAATAAAAATATAATAAGACACTATTAATATTTCAAAGTACAAAATCTAGTGAAATAATTTACTACAACGCAAAAACATTACTGCATGTCAAATTTAAACTAAGAAAACACAACAAACACATAAACATAATTGAAATACAATTAAATATGAACTTTAGTAGTCTGTAAACCAAATTCAGACTCTTCAATTTCGTTAAAATCTTACCCAAGAGTGTTGGAAGAATTTCCAGGTGGAGATTGATCAAAACTTTTTCGCATAATTTTGAGTTGCTCAATTCGAAACCATTCACGTTTAACATGATCAGAAATCTCCTCCAAATTCACTGACATAATTTTATACTCCCTTATTTTCGGAAACTCTTCCATTGCTTTTTGTTGATGTCGGTTTGATTCAACCATTCAATCTCCAATCTTCTGATTTGCTGCTTCCATAGATTTTATAGCTTGAGACAAAACTTCTCCTCTTTTTTTCCTTTTCAGTTTAGTCTTTTCACTTTCTTTGGTCGCATTTGGGGCTGGAGCTTACTCACATCTCGATCATGATGTATCCCTCTATGCCCATCAATTGAGCTGCTCGTCATTTGAATTCGTTAACAACTCACAAAGGAAATTATTATTAGCCATTGCTATTTGATAAATACTTTGATTTTGTAGATGTAAATTGAGTATCATGCCTTCAAGCTCTTCATCATCAGAAGGGTCAGAAGAGCAAGATATATAAGAAGAGCTTGAGAAATTGGAATCCATCCTTTGAAAATCTGAGAAAACAAAAATCTTGAATAAGAAATAACTAAGTTGAAAGATAAGAGCTAGGGAGGAAATGGTGTGAGGAATAATTGCATTGTGTTCATTATATAATCTATATATATAAAAGCAGGATATTTTACCAAAAATAACTGCAATAAATTATCTACTTATTAAATAATTACTATTTTAAGAAACCTATTAATTGCTTTCATATTGTATTTATTGTAAGAAACTCAATATAAATAAATACAAATAAACATATTTATTGTATTTTAAGAAACTCAATACAAATAAAAATAAATAAACTTATTTATTGTATTTTAAGAAATTCAATACAAATAAATAAATATTTAATTTAAGAAATCAGTTATGATACTCAATTTAGTATTTATTGTATAGAAATTTCAAATAAAAAAATAAATAGATAAATAAGATGAAATAAGAGATTATATATTATTTATTATCTATTTATTATCTCTCATCTTATTTTTAAGTACATATTTTAAAGGGTAAATTACAAAAAAACAACTCCACCTATCGACTTTTTTCAAATTGATCTTTTAATTTCAACAGTTCATGTTGTTTGAAAAGTGGTGAGGATGTAGCAAAACACTATCTAATCCATAAATACCCCTTCATTTAAATACAATTGACACTTAAAATTACTATCATTTTACTTCGTTGTTTGTTACTTGTTGTGTTTTCTTAGTTTAAATTTTGCATGTAGTAAAATTGATGTGTTATAGTATATTTCATAGCATTTTGTAATTTAAATTATTAATGTTGTCTAACTATATTCTATTATTTACTATTTACTTTTGTATTAATAAAATCTTGCAATGCAACTAAGGTATATGTTTTCAATTTTCAAAATATTCATAAATCAAAAAAATATACACACAATATTTAAAATAAACTGATAATAAAATAATAAATAATTGATACAATAAAATGAAAATAAATCAAAAAAAAGAAAAAAAGTAACACAATTAAAGTTACTTTTTTAGGAAAAAAAAAAGGATTTAAATCATTATTCTGGTAATTATAGATTTTAAACATTCCTCAAGATAAAAGTATTATTATTCACCATATAATTATCAAACTTTTAACTTCTTGGTTGGTTAAAAACCAAAAGAAATTCATAGGACATACAAGTTCTTAAGTTACATTAGTTCCAAATAAAAGTCATTTTTGTTAAATTTTGATTGCAAATCTTTTAAGTCAGCAGCACTTGCACATCTCCTTTCCATGCTTGATGATACTTCTATCTTCTATGTTCATGTATCAAGCTTTGATATAATGATAACTCTTCAGTGGTCAGGCTTGAAATTCTAAGAGTAAAGAAGACTAGACTTACTTTGCAATTTGCAGCATGAAACCAAGCATGTGCACAGACGGCTCACATATCAGCATTCGTGATATTTGGAAGGCATCTCTGCAATCTCATATTGAACACATCCTTGTGCAATTACAACTTCAAGCAAGTGCTTCCAGTACCCTGTTCGAGATCGAGAGAGGGGGATGATTCAGTGAGGAATGTAATTACTAATTATATCATCAATAATGCAATAAAAAAGACCAAAGAAACAAACCTGTACCTATAATAAGCTTCAGAATGTAAACCAACATAGAGGAGCTTGTCAAATCTGCCTGGCCTCAAAAGCATTGGGTCGATAGGATCAGTCTCTTACCAGATCCTATATTACAAAGAGGACCTATTTAACAGCACAAGGATGATCTAAATGACCAAGAGAAAGAATGGATGGAACTATGGAAGTATAAGAGTACTATTGCCAACGATTGTAATTTGTAACCGACCAGGCTTGAATCACCCATTCTATCAATTTCTGCAAGCATCAACACATTAGACATGCATAGCTCTTCACCATATTCACCACGCATATTAATACTTGGGTAAATAAATGCAAACATAACTCAATGACATTGTTTTGGTCTAGTGAGGGATCTGTTCATTTCTAGGAAATTCAACTGTATTATGAAAACATGGTAAAAAACAAAGATGCAGAAAATTTTACCTGAGAAACCCATGTGTCCATAACACGCCCAAAATCTCCAGAGCCACCTGCGGCTTGAGCTTGTGAATCAAGTCCATCAAAAAATATGACACATGACCCAACATAATTGGTTCAAAATTTTCGAGAAGTTTGTTCTGATTCCCTTTTTTTTTTTTTGTTAATAAGGAACAATAAAGGCTTTTACCTTCTAAAAAATGTCGAATAATTAAACAATTGATCGAAATTGTGCATTGTTGATCATAATCCCCAATTTACAAATTTTAGGGTTTATTAAAAAAAAACCTGAAATTGAATAAAAACTAGAGCACAAATCCTTAGAAAGCTTACTTACCTTGTTCTTGGAGACAAATTTAGGCAATGACATCGGAGGGAGGTGTCGGGAAGTGGCAGAGGTGGGATCAGTCGGCGCGGGGGAGAGCAGTCCACAACGGTAACAAAAAGCAGGAAGGAAAAAGGCAAGGAGAGAGTAATGAGATGAATATGGATTGCTCGGGGGTGGGTGGATGCAGTTCGCGGCGGCGCTAGGTGGCGGGATTTGACGGAGAGGAGAGGATACTATTCTCTGTTTTCTTTTTTAGTCATGTTTATATCAGCAGCAACAGGTGAAACGACAACGCAAGTACATAGGATTGTGTATACTACACACCCTATAAGATACTAAATACACCTCAATTTTAATTTTTTCGAAGGTATAATTCATTTATTAGGATGTGTATAGTATTATCGAAGCAGCGCGTGGATAGTCCCATCGTTTATAGATAGTTAATGATAACTTTATGTGATTTATAGTAACATTTTCAAAGGTGATCGGTTATATTGACTTTAAAAAGATTTCTAGTAAACTACATTTTAAAAAGATTTCTAGTGAACGCCATTATAACACTCGTATATGCTTTCGCACCTAACATTTATAAACGCAAAAGATGGGGGCTTGCTTCTACTAGGTTTCTCTTCACCTGATTGTCTTTATTTTTTGTCTCACATGGTCTATTTGTGATTGATTCAACACTTAAATTTACTATTAAAATTGAGTTGTTGAAAGAAAAGTTGACTAATTGAGTGTTCGATAATGTCTTCTAACTCTCTTGTTCATGTGTTAATAAATAATACTTTAATAGATAACAATATTAAATTTGTTTTAAAAAAAATACATTCTATATAGATAATGAGTCATATTTTTAACAATACAAGTTATGTTTTCTGAAAACTAATGATTTACTTCAAAAGATAATAATTCACATTTGAAAAAGATTTGGTCATACTTTAACAATTAAAAGTGATACCTTTAACGGATAACATATGATAATTAATTTAATTAAAGGCAAAAACTTTTATACACCCCACGCGCTCCTACGCACCTGAGACTCGCACTGAAGCTCACCCAAAATTCACTTCAATAAACCTACATTTATGTATAGTTAGACATACATTTGTCTTATATTAAACATACCTTATGTAGGTAGGTTTAACTATATACAAAGGTATGTCTAACATATATAAAGATATGTCTAACTATATACAAATGTATGTCTAACACAACGTAAAAGTATGTCTAACATAACGTAGTGGTAGATGCCAATTCAAAAATCAAACGCAAAAGAAATAAGGTATGAAATTTGGGATGAACGGTATGTTTAACATAGCTTAAAGGTATGTCTAACATAACCCATTGGTACGTGAACATTTTCAAAAATCATGCGAAAAAAAAAAAGGGGCGGTCCCCCCTGATCCAGATCCGACCCGAAGATTCATGCACCTGATTCACAAGAGACTTACTCTTAATTAAATAACATAATTAATTTCAACAAATAACTAATATTTTAACATATAAAAATTAATAAATTATACTTAACAACAACCTACACTTTTACTAATAAGAATACATGTTATTGTAATGACTCTTCCCGCACACATGAACAAATCTTTATAGAGTTGGTCTCTTGTGAGACTTTCTCACATGCGACCAAATTCAAGTATGTCTTTTATAGGTATAAGTATGTGTTTTATAAGTATATTTTTACAGGTATAAACATGAGTTTTAAAAGTATGTCTTTTACACTCATAAGTATGTCTTTTTCAGCTATAAGTATGTGATCTGAAATTCCGTCGCATGTGCGACGGTTGCACGCGAGTTTTGTTGATCTTTATATATTTTTGATACTCGCAAAAGGACCATTGAAGAAATCTAACAATAAATATGTTAATAGATAATAAGTGGTATTTCTCATCTTTAATCTTAAATATATAGTAAAAGAAATTTTTAACACATGTCAGCTTTGATTAAATTTTTTTATCACCTAAATATAATTTAATTCTAACCACTTGGCGTTGATTTATCTAATTATTAAATTTTATAATTATGTTAATTTAGCTCCGAATAAAATGAAAAACTCCTCTTTTCTAGACATTGCTTTCATCTGTTACATTTTAATAATGATAATAATTGAAAATTGAAATTTAAATATATGCACCTCAATATAATATAATACACTTATTCATGAAATTTGTGTAATAATTTTATATATATCATGTAATGTAATACTTTAGTATTATAGAATACATGATCTAAATTGGTTCGAGTCAAGTTTTTGGAAAACATGCGGATATCCTTTAGTGTCGTCCATGCTCTTATTTTGGATCAGTGCAACATATAATACTTTTGTATATACGAGTATTAGCACGTGCGTCGCACGTGGAGGATTGTTTTTTTTAATCAAAAATATTGTATTACTATTATTCTTAAATAATAATATTTTTATAAGGATATACAATATATATTATATTAAATTAAATTCAAAAGTAATATATCGTCAATTAGAGTTCTAATATAATAGAGTCCTACTCATAAAAGAATTCTATATGATTTTGGTTTACGGATTCTAATGTAAACTTATTTAAATATAAAAATCATAAATTACTATTATAACCTTAAATAAAATATTTAATAAGGATATATTAAGCAATTTATATTTTGTAAGAAATATTCATACTATAAAATTATTTAAATATGAAATTCATAAATTACTATTATAACCTTGAATAAAAAAATTAATAAGGATATATTAGGCAATCCATATTTTGTAAGAAATATTCATACTTTTATATAGGTAATAGAAATAGATATCAGGTGATGATTTTCAATATCAAATACTCCCTCCGTCCCCTCTTATTTTGCCTACTTTGATCGGCACGGTTCCTAAGAAAAAACTGTTTGACTTTGATGTGATGTGTTATTTTAATATTTTTGAGTGGCAATTTTGTAATTAATGTGTGTTTTTTGAGTGTAAAAGTTGTAAAATGAAAGAAATGGAGGGGTAAGGAAGTAAATTTTTCTTTGCCATTTTTGGGTTGGCAAAATAAGTTGGGACAAGCAAAAGTGGAAAGTAGGCAAAATAAGGTGGGACGGAGGGAGTAATATTTTAATATCATGTGCACAATATAAAAGTATTGTCATATATGAAACAGTATTAAACAACTGTTCACATTCGATCCAACCCACCTTATCTTACAAAATAAAATCCATGAGATAGCTTTACGCAAAACTCCCTATTATGAGATTTTATCACATGAATTAAAATGTTTCATGAGACACTTTTATACAAGAATTTGTTTGTTATGTAGAAAGAGAGAGGGCTGACATGGGATTTCAATCCAAAACCATATAACACGCTTTAGTTAAATATTAAAGCCACCATTATTATATAGATATTTAATAAAAAAACACAATTTCTGTTTCAACGATTTTGAACTTTGAAGATCTTTGGCAAAATCATGTTTCGACTCACTCCTAACCCTAAATGCGCGTGGAAGAAAATAAATTTTATATTTTTTCCTTTAAAGCTTTGTTCTTTTTAACTAAAACAATAAAATTGAGACATGGAGTTTATTAGCATTAACATAATGAAATATCAGTAGATATGAAAAATAACCCGTGACAGGTGACAATAAATTCTTGTGGATATTCTATCATAATTTACATTCCCAAATGATCATGCTAATATCTACGTTACTCAAATTAATATGATAATAATATCCATGTGCGAGAGTTCTATTCCAAAAATGAAATCCCAAAAAATTAAAGTTACTAATTTCAACATATAAAAAATGGCATAATCTTCATATGTGGAAATCTTTATCTGAATCCACATTCATGTAGGTAACTTATTGAGAAACTTTTAATTATAAACATGTATATATATATATATGTGTGTGTGTGTGTGTGAAACAATCATAAATACTAATCTACTAGAAATGTGAAATTTTCATGTAATGTCTCTATGCAATATACATTATTTTGTTAAAAAACAGGTTGATGATTTTTAATAATATGTAAATTTATCATTGTAATGAAATGAGATATATCATAGATGATTTAATTTTTACCTGTAAATATATCTATGTATAGGTATTTGTGTTGTTTATACAATAGTTGAAAAGATATTATGTTTAATATTTTCTAGGATAAGTTGAAAATTCCTACAAATTATCTAAAGACCGTTTTACGGATCAAATTTTGCAAATTGGGTAGGGTTGACCTGATCAATGCGGGTCAACGGGTTTATAGATATTTTATATTATGTAATATTTTATGTGTAATAAATAGTACCTTTTAAAATTATAATTTAATAAGTAATATTTTTATGTGTATTGAGTATACCTTTGATTCCAATACTATAAATTCATGATTAATTTGAGAAATTGTAAGTTGATAAGTAAAATTCTTACTCTATTAATATTGTAATGTTTTTGTGTGTATCAAGATCAAGTAATACTTTCGAAAATTATAACAAATAATATCATTTAATACTTTTGTTTGTATTAAATAATATTTTTATGTGTATCTACTAATATATTTGGTTTTATGACTTCAAATTTTTAGTTTGAAAATTGTAGTTTGACAACTAATACTTTTATGCTCATTATGTAATACTTTCATGGGTAATTCTATAGTACATCAGGTGTATTAATACACCAGACTCTCCACTCATTTTCAGTCATAAGATCTGAGATCATTAAGATCAAACTCAACTATGACTGAAAATGATGGAGAGTCTGATGTATTAATACACCCGGTGTACTATAAAAGGACCCTTCTTTCATATGTGTCACATAATATTTTATGGGGTCCTTCTGTAGTACACCGGGTGTATTAATACACCAGACTCTCCATCATTTTCAGTCATTAGATCTGAGACCATAGTTGACTTTGACCTTAATGATCTCAGATCTGATGGCTGAAAATGATGTACTATAGAATTACCCTATTTTATGTATATCATATAAAAATTTAAATGTACAAAGAAGACATGTACATGATACAAATACAAATATTACTTATTTAGTTGTCTTTGAATCTACAATATTGATTGAATTGATCCGGCTAAAATCAAGAAATAGGATCCGCGAGACAATTTCGTACAAGACATCATCAACATATTTTTGAATATACTTCAAATTAGGGGAATGATGGCCTTCAGTCCTTACGGTCATGTGTTAATATGTTAAAGACCACTTGGTAATAAAAAAGTTAATATGTCCATTCATAATCAATTTTAATATATGTACGCATAGAAAAAAATTATATGATGCGATTTCATTGATATATTTAAACTAACCAAACCAAAATTAACATATTAAATTACAATATGTTACGAATTTTATAGATTAATCCATTTTACAAAAGATCAATAGGTTGTTCTCACATAAGTTCTACTCGTCACAACAAGTCATTAATTGATGTGATTTTAATACATACATAATGACTTCTGTTGATGATGGGCAATATATGTAGAAAAGTTAGCACATCTATCTAAATTACGTATAAGAAAAGGTCAATGTATCTATCAACCTGATTTTATGGAAATACAATGACTTGTGTGATAATGAGTAATACATGTAGAAACTAATGTTTTTATCCAACATCGTGGTCGTGTCCGATTTGAGTTTCACACAAATTAATTTCAAATGTGATTATCAAATTTTAGTTTGTTTTGAGATATAATCAGATATGTATTTTTCATCCAATAAAATCTTACTTTATTATAACTATTCATACTTATTAATATGAAATTAATTTTACAAATTTCAATAAAGTATAATCAAGCTTTTCTCATCCAATGTTCCTCGACGTATATGAACTCAAGTAAAATATAACATTTTGCAATATTTAATCTAAAAACAAAAGTACAATCTCACCTATTCATAAAAAAAATATCAATTTTAGGTTTTTAAAGGCTAACTCTTAAATTTAATCAAAACACATCATAAGGGTATGTTTGAAGTAGTCACTCCTGGTTCGATTTCGTAATTCAAAATCAAAAATTTATGTATGTTTCGAAACTCAATTCTAAAATATATATACACGAAAATCATTCTCATGAAACACATGTATATTATAATCAAATACATAAATCAGTACAATTACCAAGAAAATAATAAATCATAACAACCCTACATTTTACATTATTCACTTTTATTACACCGTTTAAAATTTTAAAATTGATTTCCCCGACTCTTCTTCTAGAAACAAAACATAGCCCAAGTGATTTTATTACACAAAGATATTTTTTTATTTAATGACTTGAATCATGTAAGAAAGAAAAATTGAAAGAAGGAGAGTGAAAGGCACGCGCCGAAGAAGGAGCGTGGGGGGATGCCAGCACACGTACATTGGAAAAAGGTGGGCCCAGGGCGACCCATCTCGAAAATCTTGTAATTATGAATAAAAATTGAATAAAATTTTCTCATTTTCCTATTTTCGTGCACTCTTTCCTTCCTATTTTTCTGCCCTTCCAAGTTTCCAAGAATTGAGTCTCAAATTTCAATCTCAAGGCCTTTTCCTCCCTTCTTTTATCTTCTCAAGAAATTCCACCACTTCTCTCAACTGGGTTTTGATTCGATTCATCAATCTTGAAAATGGTGTGTGGATATATATAGATTTATGTGGGTTTGAGTATACGAGAGAGAGAGAGAGAGAGTGTTAGAGAGAGAAATAAATTGATTGACTATATAGGTGGTGGTGCGACTCGACTGGAGTCACTGTAAGTCAGCTCTTAAACCTATCTGTCAAAAGAAACCATTTTTCTATTGCAAAATATATATTATTAATCCCATCGAGGAATATTTACAATTCTGAGATTTTGTATTTGTCTGATTAGTTTAACATTTTCTCTGCCTTTTGCTTAGCTTCTACTGTGAAAGTCACTTTCAGAGTCGCAACATTGGACTTTGGTCTTTGGAGTTTTTCACAAACAAAACCAGGAAAAAGGTTTTTATTATGTGTACTTTATTTGCTTTTGTGTTGTCCATACTTGCCACTCGATGATCTCAGAATCCGAAAAGTTGAAAGAAAGGTGGAGAAGATTGAAAAGGGTGTTTTTATCTTTTGGAATAGAAAAAGAAAAATGTGTTTTCTGCCACTTCATATATATTGAGAAAAAGTCTACTTTTAATTACTTTTATGTAGGTTAGATATGATGTATGAGGGCCCTTTTTCCTATTTTCCAAAAAGCCCTTTTGTTTTCTTGTTTATTGGGATGATGGGGAAAATAGTCAACCCCAAATCCTTGGTTTTATTATTACAAGGAGGAGGAGAAGAAATAGGGTTTGTTTGTTTTATGAAGAGGAAGTGCAGTAAGGGAGCTCCGTTGTCATTTACCAACCCCGTTTGGTTGTTCATAAATTTAACTGGGTTTTGGTTGTTGGATATCTTCACCTCTTCTTCAAAGCTAACAACAAGACTGAATCAATGCTTTTGCTGCTGAGGAGTTAGGCTTTTGCGTGTGTTTTAATATCTTCTTTACTCCTCTCTTCATTTATATCCATCCTTTGAGCCCCTTTTTGATGTTCTTACACTGTCATATCAACTCCTGCTATGTCTCACCCTCTGCAAATGCTCCATTCATCTCATTCTCAACCTTTGTTCACCTCTCCACCCCTTTCTCTTGCCCTTGTATGCGCGCGCGCTCTCTCTCTCTCTCTCTCTCTATTTGCAAATTAATTACTCTTCTTTATTTACTACTTGTTTTGTATTTTTGTTTGAGATGTGTTTCTATTGCTGTCTTGTTTATGTGATTGGAGTGTTAATGATGTATGTTTTGTGGGCAGCCCAAGATGGAGAATCTTGGGGATATGGGGATGTTAGGAGAAGGCTATGATAGTGGTTTGATCGGACGGACAAGAGAGGATGAGCTGGACAGTAGGTCTGGTAGTGACAACTTTGAAGCTGCATCTGGGGATGATGAGAATACTACTCAAAATAAATCATTATCCAAAAGGAAGAAGTATCATAGACACACTGCATTCCAAATTCAAGAACTCGAAGCGTATGTTTTAACTCAGTTTTCGTGTATTTGTGCTTGTGTTGTTCTGAATTTTAGGTAATGCTACTTAGTTTGATTGCTTATTGATTGTTTTTCGCGTTTTAGTTCGTTTAAGGATAATCCGCATCCTGATGAGAAAGCTAGGTTAGAACTTGGGAGGAGATTAGGCTTGGAGGGTAGGCAGGTGAAGTTTTGGTTTCAGAATAGAAGAACACAAATGAAGGTAATCAATTTGATAAACTAGTCACTTTTTGTGAAGCCATTTTCGTGTTTGTACTGATTTAGCTGTTATGTATGATTAAGACTCAATTAGAGCGCCATGAGAATTCGATCCTTAAGCAAGAAAACGACAAGCTTCGCATTGAGAACATTGCGATGAAGGATGCTATGAGGAATCCGATATGTGAGAATTGTGGAAGCCCCGCGATTCTTGGAGAAGTTCCTATAGAGCAGCACCATCTTATGATTGAGAATGCAAGGCTGAAGGATGAACTCAATCGGCTTCGATTGCTAGGAGGCAAGTTTTTGAGTGGGAGCAACGGTTCGTTGCCACCAACAATGAATTCTAATTTGGATCTTTCGGTTGGGAGAAATGGGTTTATGGGCTTCAGCTCTGTGGATCCAGTGATGCCTTTAGGGCTCGATTTTGGCAATAGAATGTCGAGTGGTTTTCCTGTTATACCACCTAATGGACCTGCCATGAGTATGATGAGTGTTAATGCTCCTTTTGATAAAAGCTTGTTTCTAGAGCTTGCATTGGGTGCAATGGATGAGCTGATGAAGCTAGCCCAGCTCGATAGCCCTCTTTGGTTCAGAAGCTTGGAAGGAAACGGAGAATCTTTGAACTTTGATGAGTATGCCAAGACGTTTCCGGCCTGCATCGGTGTAAAGCCTAGTCATTTTGTAACCGAAGCAACAAGAGCTACTGGTAATGTCATAATCAGCAGCTTGGCACTTGTCGAGGCATTAATGGATGTGGTAATTTCTTTGATTATCATGGTCTTATTTGGTCAATCTATCTCTATTATTACTATTCAACTTTATGTGATATGGTTATCATACGTGGCACAGAAGCAATGGACTGAAATGTTCCCATGGAACATCGGGACTGCCTCGATTCTCGATGTGATTTCCCCAGGAACAGGTGGAGGTAGAAACGGTGCACTGCAACTGGTATGGTATTCTTACCCCCTCAACCCCTTCTTACCCCCTCAACCCCCCTCCCCCAAGAAAAACGAAGAGAAAATAATGAGCTGAAGTGAGGTGTATCATTTGTATGACAGATGCAAGGCGAGTTCCAAATTCCTTCACCTGTGGTCCCGGTTCGACAAGTGAAGTTCATTCGCTTTTGCAAGCAGCAAGGAGAGGACATGTGGGCCGTGGTTGATGTCTCAGTCGATTCTTTTTTTCATGGTATAGGTGGGAACATGTCTATGAATTGCAGGAGACTCCCTTCTGGTTTTGTTGTGCAGGATATGCCCAATGGCTATTCAAAGGTAATTGGAGACTATGACTATCGAAAGTTCTTTTTTTTGTCCATATTTTAGGTACAACCATCTTGACTTGCTTTGAATCTGTATTTTCTAAGTTAATCTTATTTCTTCTATACGATAGGAGTTGAAATACTGACGATTTTAGCATCGGTAGTTTAGTTGTCTGTTTTTAGTTAGAGATTAATAGACATAAAACACTGCGATAATATATACATTCAAGCTAGACATCTGAATCTTGACTATATTTAAATATCTGCAATGTTTCTTTAATTATGTGTCATTATGTGACACGTCTCTCTTTCTTATGCTCACACGTAATCATTTAGCATCCATGAGTATATATATGAACGTTTTTGTACTCGTGAGTCAATGTAGCGACACTCTCCTCTGTGCGTGCGAGCCACGAGGAAATACTATTGTTATAATTATCTATCCATGCTATCTTGATCATGGTAATATTTGTATTTAAATATGAACAAGCAAATATAATATGTCATTCATTTCAATGCAAGCAAGAGCAAGCTAACAGTCAGATAGCACATATTTTTTTTTAATGTATTTCATATATGCTTCTAATTTCCAAAAAAAAAAAAAAAATTATATTCAGGTGACTTGGATTGAGCACACTGAATATGATGAGAACATCGTTCATCGTTTATACCAGCCATTAATCAGGTGTGGAATGGCGTTTGGTGCCCAGAAGTGGATTGCCAATCTCCAAAGGCAATGCGAACTCTTTGCTTTCATCATGTCTTCTATGTCCTCGACCGGAGACCATTCAGGTACGCTGTTTATATCTTTTACCACCTTAACACAACAAACGACAATATTTGCTCATATTGTCCCATGTATTCCCAGCACTTCCTCCAAGTGGTAAGAAAAACATGGTAAAGCTTGCACAACGCATGACTCGTAGCTTCTGTACCGGTGTTTGTTCGACTATACATAAATGGGAGGAGGTTCAAGGTGTTGATAATACCAAGTTGATGATGAGGAAGAGCCTCGGTAATTCCGGGGAGCCACATGGAGTCATCTTGAGCGCTTCAACAACTGTTTGGATGCCGGTTTCACCACAGCATCTGCTCCTTTTCTTACAGGATGAGAAGACGAGAAGCCATTGGGATGTGTTATCTCAAGACGGTCCTATGCAACCGATGTTGCGTATTCCCAAGGGCCAGGATCTTGGCAATACCATCAGTCTTCTTCGTACAAGTGTGAGTATTCGTGCTGTTTACTTGACTAGTGGAAAATTTGCAATTAAGCCCCATATTGTTAATTTGTTATGGATTTAGTCCTTATTTAGCCGAAAAAGTTGTGTGGCCAGGATTATCCGTCGGATAAGCCTAATTTTGTCTTAAATTCATAACCAACTACTCCCTCTGATCCCAATTAAGTGTCGTTTTAGAAGTCATTCAATTATTTGTCTTTTAGGACTTTTATACAATTTTGTTCCAATATCAAAATTTGGGAATTTAATAAGATCCCTTTTCCGGAATTATTCGGATTCTCTTTCCAGTTTTATATCATGAATCCTTCGATTAACTAGGGGTATATTAGTTCAAATTCATTTCTTTAAACTATATGACAAAAACTTTAAAACAACTTCTAATCGAGATCAGATATCAAACTAGAATATCATCGAGCCTTTTAGTTTCTTTTTAACCTTTTGCTTTTCGGGCTTAAACTCACAGGTTCCTTCTTCAAGTACAAATCAGAGCACCGTGCTGATCCTGCAAGAAACGAGCACGGATGCCTCAGGATCAGTCATAGTACACACAGCAGTAGACGCATCGGAGATGAATGTGGTGATGAGTGGCGGTGATTCTTCAACCGTAGCCATCTTGCCATCGGGCTTTGCAGTGATGCCCGATTGTTTCCCGGAATCGAGCAGACCAGAGAGCAGCAACGAAGGGCAGTGCGGAGGGGGCTCATTGCTGACGATCGGGTTCCAAATACTGGTGAGCAATCTGCCGGCAGCCGAGCTAACAACGGAGTCGGTTGAGACGGTGAAGTCGCTGATGGGTCGAACGCTGCAGGGCATCAAAGGTGGCCTCGAGTGCAACTGATGATGATCTGTGGTTTGATAGAAGTTGCAAAATTGAGTCAAGAACGAACCTTTTTGGGTGAAAGATAAAAAAGGGAAAAAAAACCCTTGTGAAGGAGTGTCAGGTGATAATGCTGCTTTGCTAACTGTGTGATTGCTCTCTCTCTCTCTCTCTCTCTCTCTCTCTCTCTCTCTCTGTGTTTTACATATAGTTGGGGCCCGGCCCGATTGAAGAAGGGTTGTGGTTCGGGTATTGACTCAAATCACCTGCAAAACAATGCTCTCTCTCTCTCTCTACATTCTCTCTCTACATTTCTGTATTTAGTTCTCTTTTTTGGGAGACAAGATGATGATGATGCTCTGAAACTTATTTCTTGGCTGTGTTATGTTTTTCATTTTTGGGTTTCAATTGGTTGCAATGAACATAAATTACTTGGCCATCTCGATGTTTGTTGTTACTTTTCCAATTTATAGCAACACAAAATCAAGAATATGATTATGGTGAGGCCCTTATTTGTAATTTCTTTTGAAGCTAATTGAACTACAATTTTTGTTTTTTTAAATGAGTTTGATTTTTATACATGTAAGACCATTTGATATGATTTTATTTTTGTTTGTGTTTTTACAAAATTAATTAAAATTATTATTGTTACTATATGTATGTCGCATATTACTTATAAGAGCAAGGCGTAATGTTCCAGTATTATTTGTCTTTGACTGAAAGAAAGTGAAATGTTAAATGTTATTATACTTTGTTTTTAACTTGTCATGATATATATCTAGAAAGTGAAATGTTAAATGGTATTATACTTTGTTTTTAACTTTTCATGATATATATCTATTATCTATATAAAAGTATGAATATTTCTTACAAAATATGGATTTCCTAATATATCCTTATAAAATATTTTATTTAAGATTATAATAGTAATTTGTGATTTTTATATTTAAATAATTTTACATTAGAATTCTAAACCAAAATCATATAAAATTCTATTATAAGTAGGACTATATTATATAAAGACTTTAATTTATTAGATTTTTTAAAATTTAATATAGATTGTATATTCTTATAAAAAATTATTATTTAAGTCGATTAATAGTAATATAATATTTTTAATTTAAAAAATTTATCCTCCGCATGTAATACATGTGCTGATACTCGTATATATATATATATATATATATTTATAGTAATAAAGTAAATTGTTTTTTTCTAGCCTTTTTAATTCTAGGCCATTTTATCTCAAAATAAAATAGAATTCGAGTTCATGTTTAATATGAGAAGATTCACCATTCAGTTAAAAACGAGTTAATCGAAAAATGTGCAAGACTTTTATCCTTTTTTTTTTTTTTCCCATTGAATTAGATCTTTTTGAGAATAGTAATTTAATGATTTATAATTAGATGCATGATTTGATTGCTCATTATATGTTTTAAAAGGAGTTGCTGAGCTCGGGACTATCTAGTTACAATAGAAGCTGAGTTTAATTAGTTTAAGTAATTTTAATATCTTAATTTCTATCTATTTGTGGTGGAGAAAATTCATTTTTAATGATAGCTTAAACATTTTTTCTTTTAAATCAAAGATAGGTAATTTCACCTTTCTTATCTGTATTATTAGACCAAAAAGTTCGATTTTAATGATATCTTAACATAAATTCTTTTTGGATAGGTGGAATTGAGAAGATATTAGAAATCTATGGTAGCAAATCCACATGTAGTGTTTGAATCCATATGGATTTGAAATCCATAGTTTTCATTTTGAACTAATTTTGAAGTCATTTTGATAGATTTTAAATCTACTCCAACTTGAGAGGATTTGAAATCCACCAATCTCAAATTCTAAATTTCAAATCACTTTATCCAAATACAACTTTAAGTCAAAGATAAATAATTCACATTTTGTATGTGTATCATCTACATTAGGTTGTGCAATCAAAAATTAGGTCATACTATCCTCTCTCATATTAATAGAATGATCAAGTGTTACATTCATATCAGCACACACTATACAAACTTAAGTCGTACTTATAGAAGACAAAAACTTATATACCACTGGGGCATATAGGGGCACGGATCTGGGTGTTATATATATGCTCTTCAGGTGTTATATATATACTCTATGTGTTATGTTTTTTGGTGTTATAAATATACTCTACATATATCATATGTATATAAGAGTATACATGTGATACCTGAAGAGTATATACATGATACCTGAAGAGTATATATTTAAAACCATATGATGATTAATTTCGGGGCACCATGCCCTGGGGCACACAAGTGTCACTCCTTGTAGAATTATGTTGTTCAATTTTTATTATCTGATCCTAACTTAGGATATAACACTCTCTCTTAGCATTCGAACTATACATGATTCGACATTCATGTTTATAAACTTTGACTTGTTGTGCTTCTTTATATGAATTTTAAATTTGATAAATTTTATCCTATCAAATAAATTTCAGTTGTTGATTTTTGGATACAAGTTGTAAGTGTGTGTCTAATACAATAAAATACAAATAATATAAGGTTCTTGTATCAAAATGTAATAATTAAAATTTTATATCAAAAATGTCAAAACGAAGCTTATATGAACCAAAAGTTAGAGTTTATATGGATCAATAAAAACGGGTTAACCCATTTAATAAAGTTAAAATCGATCTCACCTAAGATTGTATAAAGTTTCATCTAACGTAAGATGTTGTATGAGACCACATCATATAAATATTTTCATACCCAACGTGGGCACATTTATATGCACATTAAAAGAGATAGTATGTGCCCACCGCTGACATGTGAGATATCTAACACATCAATTACTTTCGTCTTCCATGTAATAATGAGTAGATGAGATCAACATACATCAACGGTGAGTATATTAAGAGCTGTCCACCATGAGTATTTTAACATTTTCTATATATGTGTGTGTGCGTGTGTGTGTTTTTTTGCCTACAATAAATCCATGCAAATATAATGAACTAGTATAGAACCCGTGTAATACATGAGATTGCAAAATTAAATTAAATTAACTAAATTTTAACAAAAATTAATTATTATTTATATAAGAAAAATATATACAATTCATACAATGTACACCGTTTAATTTAACATTAAAAACAATACAATCTGATTTATGTATTATTTAGTTGAAATATATGTTTCATATGTAAAATAACACAATTTTTTTCTCTATTAGTTAGAAAATTTAAATATTATTATATATATTATTCAAACCCTCAAAATTTATTTTGATAAAATGATAAAAAAATGAAAGTCAAGTTTTTAAATAAATTTTAACTTTTATTTTACAATATTCCCAAAACCATATGATCTTATTAATTAATTAGTTTGGAACATTTGAATTATTTCTTTTAAATCAACCCATATCTATTTTATTTTTCATTATTTATTTATATTTACTCTAAAAATTTTAAATTAACAAATTTTAAATTTATAAATCCTTTCTATAGGATATGTTACATTAACAAATTATTTAAATCTTTTACATTATTTACTCATGCCCATTATCAACATTAATGTACATATCATTAAATAACAATATTAATTAGCTTTATATTGATTTAATTTGTAAAAATAAAAATAAAAATGAGAAAAATTCTTGGATTGACAAGTGTCCTCTGTGGTTATTCCTTTAGTATATATAAATATTTACTAATGCCCATTATCAACATTAATGTAGATATCATTAAATAACAATATTAATTAGCTTTATATTGATTTAATTTGTAAAAATAAAAATAAAAATGAGAAAAATTCTTGGATTGACAAGTGTCATCTATGGTTATTCCTTTAGTATATATAAAAGATAAAAGATGTGTTACATTAACAAATTAATTAAATCTTTTACATTATTTACTAATGCCCATTATCAACATTAATGTAGATATCATTAAATAACAATATTAATTAGCTTTATATTGATTTAATTTGTAAAAATAAAAATAAAAATGAGAAAAATTCTTGGATTGACAAGTGTCATCTATGGTTATTCCTTTAGTATATATAAAAGATTATGCATGCCATCTCTATAAAATTCCGTTTCGATTTATAAAAAAGCAAAAAAAAAAAAAAAAAACGGATTTGTATAACGTAAAGCAAATTAATTACCAAATTAATTCCATAACTAATGAGACTAAACTCACAAATTTAACAGTTCTTTAATTATCATATAAATTCCATTATTAACGAGATAAAGTGTATTTATACAATATATACTTAAATTTCAACTTTAAAACTTTCATAGTAAATAAAACAAATGAATTATCCACGTAATGATCTGATTGATGTAGATAGAACCCTAATTCTATGAGTTACTCGAAACACTCAATTTCCACATAAAGCTTCAATTATTTGTCATAGAAACCAATCATTTAATCATTCACTTGAAATAATTATTACACAAAGAAATATAATATATATGTTTCGTACATACTCATATATAGTCGGATGGATTGTGGCTGGATATTTGCTGTATTTGGCATCTTACATTATTTTTTAAAACAATATTAATGATATCATGGGGTAATTCAGAACTCTTTAATTGATTATAATAACATAAGTTGCCTGGATTATAATAACATCATTGATTAATTTATTTTCTGTATTCAGGTAAAAATTATAGGAAAATTCATGAATATCAAGGAAATATCGGTACATATCGAGAAATATCGATAAATATTGGAAAATATCGGAATACATATTAGAAAATATTGAGGAGATATACCAATATTTCCACCGAAACCCGATATTTTCATAAAATTAATGTATCTATATTTCCACCGAAACCCATATATCTATCGATATTTCCATAAAATTAAAATACCAATATATCCATTGATATTTTCATAAAATTAAGGTACCAATATATCCACTGATATTTTCATCTTTACTTCCACCTCACTTTCTTATTTCCATAAAATTAAGGTACTAATATATCCCACCCACTTTCTTCACTTTCTTTCAACCATAATACATATTACAACCTCACTTTCCTCACACCTCACTTTCTTTCAACCATAATATCTATTAGACCCCCACTTTCCTCACTTTCTTTCAGACCGATCTACTCTCCTCATTTTATTTCCGACCGATCTAGCATAGAATCCGGCTTTCTTTTCGACCGATCTAGCATAGAATTCGTCGGAATGCTTAGTTCACTCAACACACCTGTCGATGTTGGGTTCAATTTCTTCGGCCAACAAACAGGAGCGTGGACATTTGCCGACTGACGACATCCATTGATGGACGTTATCTGGCCAAGAAAACATCTACAGCAGCATATCACATCCTTTAGCCAAGAAACAACATCGATCCTCTAGCCAAAAAAACAACATTGATCATCCAAAGCAGAATGCAGGTCATATCCGGTTGGGTTCAATTTCGGTTCAATTTTCCAATTTCTCCTGCCAACATACAGGAGCGTAGACATTCTCTGACATTATTCGACCACGACCGATGTGGACATTATCCGGCTAAGAAAACAAGATCTACAGCAGCAGGTCACATCCTCCAGCCATGAAACAATATCGATCCTCTAGCTAAGAAACAATATCGATCCTCCAAAACATCGAAACATCGATCCTCCAGCAGGTCACATCACCATGCACATTATTATCCGGCCAAGAAAATAGGATCCACATCCTCCAACCAGCTCAGAAACATCGATCCTCCACATCTTTCAGCCAAGATGTTGCCACGAAACAACATTGTGCACATTATTTGGCCAAGAAATCGACAACAACAACTGTCACATCCTCCCTCCTGATCGACAAAGAAATAACACTGTCACATCCTCCCTTCCGATCGACAAAGAAATAACAGTTGTCACATCCTCTTTTCCGATCGACAAAGAGGAGTGTGGACATTCTCCGAGGTTGATAGAAACAACAATGGTGAATATTCTCCGGTAAAGAAATATGAGCGTAGTCCACACCCTCCGAATCAACATTCTCGGTGTTATCATCTCTTTGAAAAACAGCTGATTGGAAGAAGTGTTCCAATTGTTGAATAACATTCTCAGCCAGAAACCAGCTAAGAAGTAAGAAGTGTTCCGATTGTTGAATAGCATTCTCAGCCAGACACCAGCTGATTGGAAGAAAGTGTTCCGCGAATCAGGATTCTCAGCTGATCGGAAGAAAGTGTTCCGCGAATCAGGATACTCAGCCAGACACCAGGTATCATCTCTATCTCTTCGAAAAAAACAGCTGATCGGAAGAAGTGTTCCGAGACACCTTATTGAAGAAGTTCCGATTGTTGAATAACATTCTCAGCCAGACACCAGATATCATTTCTTCGAAAAACAGCTGATCGGAAGAAGTGTTCCCCGATCAGTGTTCTGATTGTTGAATGACAACTTTTTAACCACTCTCTTTACAACACTCTTCGAAAAACAATTTGATTAGTGATGGAATAACAATCACTTCCCAAATTCTTTAACACACTCTTCGAAAAACAATTTGATTAGTGATGAAATAGTTCCGATTGTTGAATGACAACTTTTTAGCCACTTTCTTTACAACACTAATCACTCTTCAAAAAACAATTTGATTAATGATGGAATAACAGTCACTTCCCAAATTCTTTAACACACTCTTCGAAAAACAATTTGATTAGTGATGAAATAGTTCCGATTGTTGAATGACAACTTTTTAGCCACTTTCTTTACAACACTCTTCGAAAAACAATTTGATTAGTGATGGAATAACAGTCACTTCCCAAATCATTACCACACCTTTCGAAAAACAATTTGATTAGTGATGAAATTGAGAAATTCATTACCACACTCTTCAAAAAACAATTTGATTAGTGATAAAATAACAGTGACGAAATGATTAATGATGGAATAACAGTGACTAAAAGAATTCCACTGGAGCAATAGGGGTGAGAGAGTGGAGAGAGAAAGAAAGTAGAGAAAAGAGTAATTCTACGTTATGTTTGACATACCTTTAGGTTATGTTAGGATACCTTTATATTATGTTAGAGATACATTATCCATTATATAGCTGTGTTACACATTTTGTACACAAAGGTATCTCTAACATACCATAAAGGTATCCCTAACATAACCTAAATGTATCCTAAAGTATGTGACCTGGAGCGAATTTTAAGGGTAAAAATATATGTTAGGGATACCTTTATATTATGTTAGAGATACCTTATCCATTATATAG
Source organism: Scutellaria baicalensis (assembly GCA_005771605.1). Lineage (NCBI taxonomy): Eukaryota > Viridiplantae > Streptophyta > Magnoliopsida > Lamiales > Lamiaceae > Scutellaria > Scutellaria baicalensis. The sequence goes on along the minus strand of CM016721.1, from coordinate 73,613,520 downwards.
CTGTGTTACACATTTTGTACACAAAGATATCTCTAACATAACATAAAAGTATCCCTAACATAACCTAAATGTATCATAAAGTATGTGACCTGGAGCGAATTCTAAGTGTATCAAATCAGGATTTCAAATGTATTGTTAACAGAACATAAATGTATACCTAACATCACCTAAATGTAACCTTTACGTGTATCCTTAACATATGTAACCTGGAATGACACCTGGGATGAGGATTTCAAAGGTATTGTTAACATCACCTAAAGATATCTTTAACATAACGGTAACCTGGAATGAGACCTGGAATGATGATTTCAAAGGTATTGTTAACATCACTTAAAGGTATCCTTAACATAACGTGGTCTGTAACCTGGAATCATGATTTCAAAGGTATTGTTAACATCACCTAAATGTATCCTTAACATCACCTAAAGGTATCCATAACATAACGTGGCATGTAACCTGAAATCAGAATTTCCAAGGTATCCTTAACATAACCTAAAGGTATCCTTAACTAGCGAATTTGAGTGGATTTGAGCACATCCACCTAGGGGCGTGGGAGCGCGTGAGGGCGCTTGGGAGTGCATATTTGGGACGCGTGGGCGGGTCGACCCAATTGCACTGATCCCAGATCCGTGTAGCCGATGCATATAAGTTTTTGTATAGAGAAAAAACGTATTTGGGACGCGTGGGCTGATCGACCTAGTTGCACAGATTTGGATCCGTGCAGCCGATGCATAAAAGTTTTTGTGTAGAGAAAAAAGTGAGAGAGAGTGGAAAGAGAAAGGGAGGAGAGAAGAAACTAGGAGAGAGAAAAAAGTGAGAGAGAGTGGAGAGAGAAAGAGAGTTAGTGGAGAGCAACGATGAAAATATTGGTTTTTGGTGGATATATGACTACCTTAATTTTATGGCAATATCGATATATATATATATATATATATATCAGTTTCGGTGGAAATATCGATATATTTATTTTACCGATATTTTCAGGATATTTAACGATATTTTCCGATATATTCCGTATTTATCGATATTTCCTTGATATTCATGAATTTTCTTATAATTTTTAACTGAAACCATTGATATAGAAATCAATGTCAATATTTACTGATATTTAGTTAATAATTGTTGATATTTTATTTATTTTTTTACCAAAAAATGAAAATATCGGAGATATACCCGTTTTCATTTCGGTCATGTCAAAAAACGAAAATATCGAGAATATATCGAAAGTATATCGAAATATTTTCATTTTTGAGTGTGAGTCATTATAAACAATGTCATGCACATTTTTAAATAGTCAAAGTACCTTCTTTTGTTTTGTTTTTTTTTTTTAAAAGAGAGAGAAAGACTTATTGGGAAAAAAGACTGCATTTTTTAAAATTGTAATTTAATTCTACCTTTTTAAATTCAAAAAAAAAAAAAACTTTAACACATTATTACAATTCAAATAATAATTGTATTCTTCATGAATTTAAATTGGATTTCTAACTAAATAACTACTAGACGCTAGATCATAAGCCACATAATTTGAAAAGATTTAATCACATTAAAGAAATACGAACTTAAAATTTAGTTTCAATTGTAATTAACATGAACGTTTAACTGTAATATAAAAAACACTCAATTTAATACTTGTTTCAATTAGGGACATATTTGGATTTTTTGGGCTCCAATTACTGACGTGAAATTCAAAATGTATAAATTCATTATTGACATATAAATTTACACGTGGATGATGACTGTATTTGAAATTATATGTTGACAATTAACTTAAACAATTTGAAATCTATACAAGCAATTGGAGTAAAAAAAAAAAAAACCTAAACATCTCCCTAATTGAAACAAATATTAAATTGAACGTATCTTATATTAAAATTCAAAACTTCATATTACAATTAAAATTAAACTTCGTATTTTTTTTATGTAACTAATCCCTTCTGAAAATACAGTTCCTTTTATGTGAATTTAAATTTAAAAAATTGGCTTGATTTAAATTTTCTTATGGTGGCACATTTGATATAGGGGTTAATTGCGCGAAACCCCCTCTTGTTATAACAAACTTGCATCGGTCCCCCTTGTATGATAGAAATTGCATGATTTACACGTGTGTTTTCTAAAAGTCGACACACGTTCCACTTTGGCTAACAGGTGTACACGCCGTTAATTTTCTCCACTGGAATGCCCGTTAGGCCCCTGATATACTCTAGTGGGAATATTCCCAGAATTCGATCGGGTCAGAGAGAGAGAGAGAGAGAGAGAGAGAGAGAGAGTGGGAGAAACTTAGGAAAATCAATCCAAAAATCCGTCCGGTCTCCGACCAAACCTCGCCAGTGCTTTCCCCTGATATTATTTTCCTTTTCTACTGTGTATAGTCTCCTGTGAGTGGAGTGTGTGAGTGCGGGTTTTCGGGGTTAAGGTGTATTTGCTCTGGGTCGCGATTTCATCGAACAGGTAGGTTTCAGTTCTTGGTTTAGGGTTTTTTTCTGTGGTGTGTTGTGATTTTAGTATTATTATTTGACGATTGAAAGAAAAAAGAGGGTGTGATTTAGGGTTAGATGTTATCGGGTACGTTTCCCTTTCGACATTTTCAGATTTTTCATTTTCAAACTCTTCTTGTTTTTTCGTTTAATGCTTCTGGATATGGTTTAGGGTTTCGATTTTGTTCAGTTTTTGAGTGAATGGTTTTTCAATTAGGGTTTCGGTTTCAATTAGGGTTTCAATTTAGGGTTAGGGTTTCAATTAGGGAAATTGGGGAATTAGGGTAACTACACTGCAATTTAGGTATAGGGTTTCAATTAGGGTTTCGGTTTAAATTAGGGTTTCAATTTAGGTATAGAGTTTCAATTAGGGTTTCGGTTTAAATTAGGGTTTCAATTTAGGGTTAGGGTTTTAATTAGGAAACTTGGGGAATTAGGGTAATTAACTTACAATTTAGGGTTAGGGTTTCATAAACTTAACAATTATTGTTTACAGTTTAGGGAACTTGGGATTCGGGGTTTGTAGAAGTAGGAATTAGGGATTTAATTATGTTATTTAGATTAGGGATTTATAGATTTTGTCATTTTACTTTACTTAATTATTTTAATGATAGGGATTAATTTATAGATTCTGATTCTGAAGTGTATGTTAATTATGCATGTTGATTGGTTATAAGTATTGTGTGCAGTGTAATTAAATGTCAATTGTTTATTGTGTTTTCCGATTATGGCTGATGATGAGTATTTCATATTTGATGCTTGGGTTTGATAATAGGGCTGTCTTCAAATAGGTTTTGCAGGATTGGGTGGTGAGAAAGGGGTATGAGTTGAAATTTATAAAAAATGAGGCCAAAATAATTACTGCTAAGTGTAAGCAAGGGTGTGATTGGAGTTTGAGGGCATCTGTGGTTCAAAAAACATCAACTTTTCAGATTAAAACACTTAAAGGCAAGCACACCTGTGCTTATAGGGTTCAAAATAACCATGCTAATTACAAGTACCTGGCCAAAAGAATCCTTGATGCAATCAAGGATAATCCTGATGAGACAGTCTTTAGTTTGAAAAATAGGATAAAGAGGGACTGTGGGATTGAGTGTAGCATGTTTAAGGTGTATAGGGCCAAGAAACTAGCTTTGAGGATGTTGAGTGTTGATATAGGTGAGCAGTACAAGAGGTTAAATGATTATTGTGAGACAGTGGTGAAGAGGAACCCTAACAGTACCCTGATGCTTCAAGTAGATAGGAATCTGCAGCCCCCAAAGTTCCAAAGGATGTACTGTTGCTTAGGTCCAGTTAAACAAGGGTTCCTTAGTGGATGTAGGCCAATTATAGGTCTAGATGGGTGTTTCTTGAAGGGTATTCATGCTGGCCAGTTGTTGTCAGCTGTGGGGAGGGATGGTAATGATAATATGTACCCCCTAGCTGTAGCCTATGTAGAGGTGGAGAAGCAGGACAGCTGGGAGTGGTTTCTGAAGCTGCTGCTGGATGACATTGGGTCAGCTGAGGAGAAGAATTGGACTTTTGTCAGTGACAGACAAAAGGGCTTGCTGGAAGCAGTTTCTGAATTGGCACCCTCTTCTGAGCACAAGTAATAATAAGTGGTTTAAATCTGATGTGCATTATTCTTGTTGTTGTTAGTTGAATTTTGGAAATCTGAATTGTCTGTTTTTCTTGTTTTTTGTTGGATGATTTACTCTAGGTTCTGTCTAAAGCACATGTACAACAACTTTAAGTGGAAATTTAGGGGTCTATAGATCAAAAAACTCTTTTGGAAAGCTGCATCATCTTATAGTGTTAGGGGGCATAAAAAGGTCATGAGTGAAATTCAAAGAATCAGTGTGAAAAAGGGTGATGAAACCACTGCACATGAGTGGTTAAATGGGATTGACAGTAGGCATTGGACTAGATGTTATTTTTCCCCACATTCAAAGTGTGATGTCATTGTGAATAATCTATCTGAATCTTTCAACTCTTTCATCCTACCATCTAGGGATCTTCCAATCATAGACATGTTTGAGTGGATAAGGCTTAGATGCATGACTAGGATTCAAGTGAAAAGGGCAGGGATGTTGGGATATGGGGAGAGTGTCTGCCTAAACATTGTGAAAAAAATTGAAAATCAAAGGAAATTGAGTAGGAACTGTTTTCCTAGTTGGTCTGGGGAAGAAAGATATGAGGTTATGCATTTCTTAGAAAACCACATTGTAGATTTAAGTCAAAAACACTGCACTTGTGGTTTCTTTCAAATGTGTGGGTACCCCTGTTGTCATGCAATAGCTTGCATAGGTTTCCACAGGATGAACATTGAGGATTATGTAGATCCATTCTTCAAAAAAGAAGCTTATCTGAGGGTCTATAGCTATAGCATCAATCCTGTCCCCGGCATGCATGACTTTGAGGAGAGTAATCTAGGCCCCATTTCCCTCCCTGATGTGAGAATCAAGAGAGGCAGACCAAAGAAGAAAAGAAGGCCTGATGGGAATGATGCATCACAACCTGTCAAGGCATCAAGAAAGGGGCTAACTCACACTTGCTCCCTTTGCAAGCAATTGGGGCACAACAAAAGATGTTGTCCCAACAGACCTTCCAAGGCTGATGCTACAACCTTTCCACCTCCCACAGAAGATCAGGTATGATCCATTCTTGCATCCCTTGCAATCTGAATTTCAATTTTTTCACATCTTTAATTTCATTTTCTACATGCTAGGAGCAAACTGAAATGGATCCACAGACTGAAAAAGATCCACAGACTGAAAAGGATCCAGATGCTGTCTTTGATCATGATTTTCAAGAGTTTTTTGGATGGGCTAGGGATCAAGATCAGGTAAACACTGCCCTAACTCCAATTTTCAGTTGATGATGATTCATCATAAACTCAAAGTTCTAATTAATTGGCAACAACCACCTGTTAACCTTTCTCAGCAGCAGTCCACACAAGCCTCAACTCTTGAGAATCCTACACAACACTCTACTGTAGAAGATGAGGTAACATAACAACCTTATCTTTCTACTTCGTATATCCATACCCTACTGTATGTAAAATTAAGTAAAAGCAGACATTTCTTCTTATTATGATAGGGGCAGAAGGCTAGAGCTCCTTCAGTAAAGACCTCTAGGAAGCAGAAGGTTCCCCAAAGAAGAAAAATACAATGAATGGATGAGATTGTTTGCAGCAAGCTATTTTGGTACATTTTGGTAAATATTGTGAAGGGGTGGTAACATGATAGATATTTTAGATATTTCTGTGTAGCCAACTGTTTTTGTGATGCTAGGGTGAATATTTGGTTAGTTTTTGGGTGCATATGGGGTATATTTTGCAGATATTTCTGAAATAGTTGGGTATATTTTGGTATTAAAACTGCAGCCTATCAATATTGTCTTTTTTGATGCAATTGGCTGTTTTTCAGTATTTTGTACATGTTGGGATAGAAATTTTCAGAAGTTTGATACATGTATTGGATGATGTTCACTAAAATTAATGTCTATTGGGCAGAAGCACATGATATGGATATTGCATTAAAAATTGTTTGTTGTCTTTCTTCATGAAAATTGTTGTTGGTTTTCTTGCTGAATATATTGGGCAGGGGTGTTAAGTTAAAGTGTTATTGTTGTTGGTTCAAGTTAAAATAGTAATGAAAACAGGGAAGTAATACATGAAAAATTCTAGTTCATAGTTCATAGTTGGCTAATTAAGGAAAATAACAACATATTGGTTACAATAATCGCAACTAAGTGAAAATAATAGTTGAACTACTACTTGAAAATTACAATAATAAGAAGCACCAAAACTATGAAATAAATTGTTTGATAGTTGCTTGGGATTTGTCGAGCTTTTCAATCTTCATTGAGAGATCGTCATACTTGGAGATCATTTCTGAATTGTCATTATTCGTCGGAGAGTCCACTTCTTCATCCAAATCCGGCATTTGCATTTCTGCCAAATAATTTTTCCTTCCAATCGATGTGGGTTCAAGCCAAGCAAAAAAATCACATTGAGATAATCGGCACGTGCAAAACAATTTGCCAACTGTAGCTTTGGATGGGCCCACTACTTTAATTTCAGCAATTCTACGAAAATAACACTTTTTGTAGGTGTATCGTAAATCTAAAGTTTCTTCATTTTTTGATATCGATGGCCTATACGTGGAAGACATGTATCCTAAAAAAATTGTACATTACAACATTTTTTAGTACAAAATATGTTAAATTCAGAATTGGAAATAAAAAAAAAAAATTATAGAACACTTACCAGATTGTTGTGAGAGTAGTGAGAGGAGAGGGGTTTCATGCCACTGGAAGTTTGGATAATGCACACACATATATAAACAAAAGGCAAGGGCAAATTAGTATATTTACCTGCAAATAACGGTCAGAAATCAAAAAAATTCGCACTTACGGCGCGTGAAGCACAAACCCGTGAAGTTTAACAGAAATGGGGATTTCATGTCGCATTTATAGAAACACGAGGGGTTTTCGCGTAATTTCTATCATACAAGGGGGACCGATGCAAGTTTTTTATAACACGAGGGGGTTTTGCGCAATTAACCCTTTGATATAGTTACTTTATTTGAAAATATGGACTCAAACCCCAAGAATATTCAGAATTTAATGTGTATTGTTAATTAAAAAAAAAGGATTAATTTGCAGTTAGAAAAGTGGAGGTGACATCATATTCATATAAAATAAACACACATATATGTGATATGACTATATGTGACATGGAGCAGTTAGTGTTGTGACGCAATAAATTTTGGCAAGACAAGAAAAGTGAGGAGTTAGAATTTAGAATTAGAAGTATTAAAGGAAAAAGATGATATTGTTGATGAATATTGTGGAAGGTGCAAGAAGAGATTAACTATTTCATGAAAGCTCTATTGCAACTGCAAAATCTTAAAACCCATAATGATCATAATTTATACATCTTCATTCTTACTTCATCCCCAATTATATATAGATGTGATATCATTATCATAATCTTCAATTACTAATAACATTTACACACTTGTCTTCTTCTTTTTGTCCATTAACCAAAATAAATGAATAATAATAATAATATTAATTTAGGCACTAAGAAGGAAAGTTTTGTTTTATTTGGGACCAACTAATAAAGATGAGGTTGCTCTACCTATAAAGAATCCTATCATTAAAAACTCCACAGCTCATCTTAATTCATAATAACATGAATGTCTTATTTTTATCTACAATCACTTCTACTACTAAGATGGAAAGACATATTTTATTTTTATTTTTTGCTTAACTAAATGACAAACTAATAAACTAATTATTAACAAGTTTATATATCTGTGAATAGAAAATCTTGCCCATAAAAAGGAGGTAGGCTTTTGTTTTCTTGTTTTTTTCTTTTTTCTTTTTTTATTATTTTTTGCAGGATTTTGTCTTAGAATCTTTTTCCAAACAGAAAATCGAAGCAAGTGGAGTAGGAATATGTTCTTAATTTCTTCACCACTCATATTGATGACCAAAAATAAAAAGAAAAAAAAGGAAAAGAAAAGGAAAAAAAAAAAAGCACTTTCATTACATAATTACATCATTAATTTAATACATAACACATATTAAATATTATAAAACATGAAATGAAACGTGAAATGTCACCAAAAAAATTGACATCACCTGACAAACACAAGGCTTGTAGAGGACTAAAGATATATTTTGCCATCATTACCTCAGTTTACAAATATGCCAAGAAAAGATAAATTACATTGAAATTATCCAGCACCAATTAATCCATCTTAAAGAAGTATCTAATATTTTTGTACTATCTTTTCATTTTATTAAAATTATTATCATTCTAGTATTTTTTAGTTAATATTTAAATTCAAAACTAATGATATTTTATTTTCTTATTTTAACTAATTTTAATTAAGAGTAATTCTTATGTGAGGCTGTGTAACGAATCATTTTATGTGAAACGACAAACCACAACCCACATTTCACAACTTATATATAAATTTGTAAAAATAGATTGAGTTAGCAGGTAAAATGAATCCATTTCCCGGAAATTTTTTATGAGACCGTCTCATACAAGATTTTATATTTTATTAATTCCATCAGTTTACCCAAGACTAAGTCAATAAGTTGCAATTTGACAAATTTGTAGTTACTTTTATAGCAAAACCATTTTAAGATCATAATGTTATGAATTGAAAAAAAGAAATTTTAAAATCAAAATAACAAAATTTGTAAACTTATTTTTTTTTTGTTTAAGATATTAACTACTAGACAAATTACAAAACACAGCTTGGGTAAGTGGTCCGTTTTCTTTCCACAGTATAATCTAACCTCCCTTCTCCACCGCTTTTCCCATGGACCACCACGTCATCACTTTCAAGTGTACACCTATACACGTGTCAGCCATGTAGAGCCCGAGCTCCAAGGAAAAATCTGGACTCACACACACCCGATCCTAGCCGCAACACGCATAAAAACTGAAACATCCAAACAGGGTGACATAAGCTCTCTCTTCCACAATGCACGTTCTCTCACACCTTAAACCCCATTAATAACCCCCACTTTACACGATCTTAACCTCGATTAAACAGCAATAAATCCAGCAGTTTCAATCGGAACAAGTGAATTGCAGAAAAGAAGAGGCATGAGGGGGCAGGATATCGAGAGCAGAGCAGAGAAGTTGAATCACTCGTCAGCTGGAAACGCCTACGCGATCGAAGAGAAGGACAGGAAATGGATATCCTGGCTGATTCCGATGTTTGTGGTGGCTAACGTTGTCATGTTTGTGGTGGAGATGTATCTCAATAACTGTCCCAAACACATCAATAGCAGCAGGGGATTCTCGGGAGATAAGTGCGTCGCGCGATTTCTCGGGAGATTTTCCTTCCAGCCGCTCCGAGAGAATCCTCTCTTTGGCCCTTCTTCCTCCACGTAATATTCCTCTTTTTTTTTTTTATCTCAATTTGTTTCTTCAATCTTTAATCACCACAAAATCATGGAGTTTCATTATGCTAACTTCTTGTTAATTCATTGTTTTTCTGCTTCATTAATTCTACGCACCTTATTAAATATTGTAGTATTAATTAGTTGTTGAGTCTATGTTTGAATAACTCGATCAAATAGTTGAACTTTTATAGAGGCTATTTCAATTATGAATGATAGCAATAAAAAGTGGTGAAAAAGGTTAACTTTTTTACTCTGGATTTTGTACCAAGAATTATGTTTTTTTCTTGAACCACTTTCTGTTTTTTTTTTTTTCTTGGACAAAACTTTGATTCGACTTAACAAAAATATGGAAACCTGTTTCAGATGGCGGATTCATCTTTTAGACAAAAAGTTGCCAAAATACGTATTTTCTTGTGACAAGGATATTTTCTTACATCAAAATCAAAGGGACATTAACGGATATTTGCTCTTCTTGTTTTAAAATGTTGAGAGTTTATGATAGAATTGATATTACACAGTAGGTGTACTATGTCGTTTATGTTTTCTCAAATGTAATGTAGCAATGAATGTTGGTTGGTGTGGCGTTAAATTGAGAAAGAAACTGGTGATAAACAAGATTGTTGTGTTAAATGCATGTAAACAAGAATGGAAGTACCTAAAAAATTGGTAATTGAATTAAGAGAGGTTTGGATTTATGTTAATGAAGATTAGAGAGAATGGGTGGACTGAAGTGGAGTAAGGTGGTGCATGAAGATGAGGGGTGGAGGCTTATCTCGTGTATTTGGTTACACGCGGGTATCTTGCATTTGCTGGTCAATATGCTGAGTCTTGTCTTCATTGGCATTCGCCTGGAGCAGCATTTTGGATTTCGTAAGACCCATCTAATTGCCTTTCCAACTAATTTTCTTAGCTTAGCGGATTTTAATGTATGCATCTGTTTGGCAGTGCGCATTGGTCTAATCTATCTAGTATCGGGATTTGGTGGTAGCGTGCTATCATCCTTATTTATACGAAACAGCATATCTGTTGGTGCTTCTGGTGCCCTTTTCGGGCTTCTTGGAGCCATGCTTTCCGAGTTACTTACTAACTGGTCTATTTACACGAACAAGGTCAGTGATCTTTCTATGCACAATGAAGGATCCAAAACCCGATTTGTTTCATTATATTCCCTTGGGTTTGCAGATTGCAGCACTGTTGACACTCTTAGTGGTGGTTTTAATTAATTTGGCTGTTGGGATTCTTCCTCACGTGGATAACTTTGCTCATATTGGGGGATTTCTGACTGGATTTCTACTCGGGTTTGTCCTGTTGCCTCGTCCTCAATTCGGGTGGTTAGAACGCCACAATCTACCAGCTGGGGTTCGTGTGAAGTCCAAATACAAGGGTTACCAATACGCGCTGTGGCTCATTTCTCTGATACTACTGATAGCCGGGTGAGTGTATCCTTGTTGTGTACCTTCAAAATTCAAACCTCCAATATGAACGGACCAGATGATCTATGTTCAAATGCAGGTTTACCGTTGGATTGGTGATGGTGTTTCGAGGAGTAAATGGGTATGAACGTTGCCACTGGTGTCGATATCTGAGCTGTGTTCCGACCTCCAAATGGAATTGCAACGAAACATGAAAGACCTCGCAACGGCCAATAAGTCTTGAAGTACATGTAAGTTAGGCTCACATATATATATTATATATTTCACATGTAAATGCAAGTTGTAGTTTGGTGTTCGGTTGTTACTTGTTAGTTTGTTAGTCTTTCATTTTTCTGCAGATTTTTAGATTTATTCTGACTGCTTTAGTCATTTGTTTGGTTTACTACTACTTTACAATTTGTCTTTGCCACTATAAATAATTGTTAAAAGTGAACGTAGAATAATTTAATCACTCAAAAACTATATATCTTTTATCTATTACTACATTAAAAGTGTGACTATTTATGTTTAGTTCACATTATTTTGTCATATCTATTCTTACCCTTTCATATAATTTAATTTTATAAGCTTATAAGTGTTTTAAATCCATTTAGGATTTTAATTAAATAATATAATCATCCAAAAAAATTTAACTTCAACGTCCGACGTACTAGCAAAATATCATATTAGTCATAACTAAACGTTGGTTGCACTTTATTCTAATTGATATGAACATAGGTGTGTTAGGAGCAAGGAGCAACCATATAATTAATATCACAACATTGATTTTACGGGTATATTTATAATATAGATATCGTGAAAAAAAATTAAAAAATGATGGAAATGTGATTAAGATTTTGAAAATTAATATGAAACTTTAGAGATTATTATAACGTGATGTCATACATATATTCTTTCAAATCATAATAGAATGACGTTTAAAATAAATATATATAATAGACTATATAAATATTGTATGACATAAAATAACCAATAATATACTTAATTAATATATACTTAGACTTTTTGGGTATAAAATGTACATAATATAGCTAAAAACATTTACGTTATAATAATTTAACTTTTATGTTATATTGATATAATTTTTATGTACAACTATCATAACATTTGAAAAAATAAAAATCTTATATTATTATAAGATAGAAGTTAAATTATAATAACGTAAAAATTATATTACTGTAACATAAAAGATTAAAATGTAATATAGGTTTATGATACTCTATAAAACGTTAAGCTATCAGGATATAAAGATTATACGAATTTAACTAAAATGTTATGCGAACTTGGCTAAAAGGTTATGTGAACATAACTAAAAGCTTAGACGAAATAACTAGCTAAAATGTTAAGGTGGAATAAGGGTTTGAGCGCGGATTTGGGGGCGCATGGAGACACGTTTTGTGTGAAACCTGTATTCTGAGTCATCTGACCTGGATTGCATGGGTTATGACCCATGCACTTGGTGTATAGAAATAATTGTTTTTCAATAAAGATTAATCAAAAATTTAATTAATGAAGGTTATATTAGGAAAATATTATAATTCTTAAATTGTGTGTAGATGTTAAGAATTACACTTAAAAAGAATACGAGGGAGTATGATACATTTACTTTCAATGATGTACATTCATCTACGGAGTTAAGTATTAATGCTATTGACAATATTAGATCATAAAATTAAATACTCTATAGTCATAGTTTTTAAAGATTTAAAAGATCATAATGCATAAATATTCACCCATTCCTAATTTCATACACACAAAATTTATTATTGATTGTTTTATATATTCCTTTACGTAATTATCGTATTGTAACATATTTAATTGTAAAATTAACTGTGACTAAAATTTACAAAGATATAATGCTATTTTATATTTTAACCAAAAAAGAAAAAAAGAAAAATTTCATAAGAAATAAGCGTCATGATGCCAACTTCATATACATTTCATAAGAGAAATCTTTTTTCTTATTGGTTAATAGTTTGGAAGGAAAATTGTCAAATTCTTAAAATTTATCAATTTCTCAAATTTTTGTTAACTTCTTCTATTTTATATATGTGTTACATATGTAAAGGTATGAATGTTTCTTACAAAATATGGATTGTCTAATATATCCTTATTAGAGATTATATTTAAGATGATAATAGTAATTTAGGATCTTCATATAAATAATTTTGTATTATAATTCTAAACCAAAATCATATATAATTCTATTATTAGTAGGATTTTAATTAAATATAGATTATATATCTTTTAAAAAAATTATTATTTAATGTCTTAATAGTAATTTAATATTTTTAATTTAGAGAATTTATCCTCTGCATGCGACGCACGTTCTAAATACTCGTCTATATATATATATATATATATATATAGAATATAGATTGATTGAATTTGCAAGGAGACATAGCTATATACTATGTTTTTCCTTTTGGTAATAATTAGGCTAAAACTCTTAAGGTTAAAATTTATACTTATTCCAAATATGAATATCAATTGTCCAAACACTGGGGACTGAGTAGTCTAAAATATTGAACTCAAAACAGAGATGAAAGAAGAAGAGATGAAATCATGAATAATCAAAATATTTATGAAGTTGAAGTCATTACAATGTTATGTCCTCAAACGACTTTATACACACCAAACACCATCAAGAAATGCCACATCATTCTTTTCTCAACACAGATTGTTATTCTTAGTAATTACAGTCTCCCAGCAACAATATCTTTCTAAAGCCTGTAGCCATATGAAGGGCTAAGACCACTCGGTGGGCCTCGGCTACGAGTTGAGCTCGCGTAGTTTGTTGGTCCGGTGAAGCCCCTCTCTGAAACGGCATCCAATTCCCATTGATTGTGACAGAAAGTCGAGCTCATGCCAAGTTCGTTCAACTGCATTCTCTGCTTTGGCACGCTCTGAGACCTGACTTTGGCCCGAGACGACTCCGTGTTTGCCATGTAATTAGGGTGGCTAAGGTAATCAACGAACAAGCTTCTGGAACACTCACTTCTCGTTGGAGTAAATGATCCTCGTACGTCGCTAGTTGGCCTAGATGAGGCCGAATGCACTTTCGGACTGCTTTCAGCTGTCCATGCTTCGACTTGATCTCTGTCTTTTTGTGATATTACCGATGATACCTCAGAAGAAGCACTTGGATTTGGTTTTTGAAGTTTCAACGAGCTGACTTTCGAAAGTTCTTGTCGTTTATCATATCGTCTGGTCAGTCTGGCGCGGCTTCCATGTATCTATTTCAAGTATTTTGTCACTTCGCTCGTCATCGCCACGGACGGTCTCATGGGTCGTAGCGTGGCGGTTGTTCCATGAATGCTGTTCCATCCAGTGATTCAACCAATTTGAGGCAAGATGGGAGCTTTCCTTGTTGATACGTGATCTCGAGTTATACTCGTGCATTTGCTGAAAACAAGAGGACACAATTAATTTTGGACAAGAAATTTAGATGCTCAGGATTCACAAACCCTGCGTAATGTGTCCATTGCTGATGTGACAAGGTCACATGACTTCCCGCTTCCCAAAGTTTTTATGATCATCATAATTTTGAAGTTACTACCAACTAAAAATGCTATGTAATATAATATTGTCGACGATGAAAGCTCAAGTTACCTTGGAGATATATTCACCGTGTTGGGCATTATTGGAACGCTGATGATAGTTTCTTGCGTTTACGACTCCCTGCAGTGAAGAATACGATATAAATGAACACTTGAAGTAGACACTTGTGTATATACAAGAAATAAGTGTAATAACTATACACAGTTTGGTGATAGAAAAGTAGACTCACTTGAGGACGTGAGTTTGAGAATCTGACGTTAGTCTTAGAAGACACTGAAACATAAGATCGATGAGCAGAAGCTCGTGCTTGGATTCGCACCATTGCTTGCATACGACGAAGCATATCTGCACTTTGCTTTCGAACAATGCGGCCTCTCACAAGGGCCTGAAGCTTAACCAATCCCTTAAGTGCCCTTAATGCCCTTCTAGCCTACAACAAATTCATCAAGAATCATATATTACATCTACTATCCTCGAGGTAATGTTAAACTTCAAGCATACTCCAAGATTTGGGGAAATTACAATCAAGCCGTTTAACTACGGCTTATTTAGTTTGCACACTCGTTTCTAGTTGATCCCATACTACATCATCTTTAAGCCTTTAGAGGGTCATATGTTGTGGTTCCATGATCAAATCACATTAGAGTAATATAAATTGCAGAAGTTATTTATGAGGGACAGGATTATTACATCAATTCAATTCATAATCAGAGATAAACTGCCTGTAGGCCTCCAACCAAGATGGTCACAGAGATTGGCTTGTTCATATATTTTAAACAAAGAATGCAACAAGAAGAACACACTAAAGGCAAGAAGAAAGCATTCACGATTCAATATAATATAACAGTATAAACAAAATCCAAACTGCTTTACACTAAGTTCATCATACGTCGACTACTTAATACATAAAGCCTCAGACAAGTAGCCAAAAGTAGTAAAGGAAAATAGCATCATAAGTCCAGCTATAGAAAAGTGGGCTCCATGTGGTTAGATTAAACATCTCGTATGCTGTAACGTTTTACATCAAAATTGTGTAACTAACGCAGCTCATACTATCAAACCCGATTTTCTTTTGAAATATAAAGAAAGAAAATGCCAACTTGCAATACTAGTTGTAATCATTAAGTGGTCACAAAAAGAGATAGGTAGAGTAGCTAAGTCATTATGAAAGTGATTTTTGCAACCTTGCTGCTAATTACTTTCAACCCCACAATTAAGAGGGAAAATAAATTGAAAAGGTACTATACAAGAGCAAGCCTGATCGATGCAGAGGAAGGAAAAACTTGTCGTTAAAAACCAACGTACAGAAATGCATCACCGGTTAATTGCTTTGACACACACATGATCTATATAGCAACGTCTTTTTTTTCAGCCATTTTCGTGAATATCCCCTATCTGGATAACAGAAGAATCAAACTCCATGATTGTGAAGTATCATCAAATGCTCAAGTAACAATTATTCAAAACTATATGACATGTGGTGGGAATTAGTGAGATACATGCATCAAAAATCCCAAGAAATAAAACATTAAAAGATAAGCTAGCACTATTGTATCATGAGCAACCAAAAATTTCAAGAAAGAAATAAAGATAGGATGAGGAGCTAATCTTATAAAACTTATAGCGACCAAAGTAGGAGCCAAAGTCCTAACTCATTATTTTTTGTCCACATTTATTTCATTTGATACATAAATATGTAATCGAACGACAAACACATCAAGAAAACTTATATCAGACCGTCTCATATATGTCATTCCATGAAGCAAAGCCCCACTTCCTCGGACCCAAACCCCTTTTTACTAGTCAATTTCTATTTGTGGATTATGAATTATTAGTCCTACACAAATAGACAATAAGACGATTTCCACTCTGTGTTGAATCTGACAAAAACACCAATAAAAACAAACAAACAAACCATGTTGAAATATTATTGTCTTACTTACAAGGGCGTCAATTCAAACCAAGACAGTCAAATACTACACTAAATCATTAACTCAAACAAAAACAGACTTAATTAAGATACACAATAATACAAAGAAACAATAAAATTATTTTTAAGATACATAATAATAATAAATACTAATACATTATATAAATATTACTAACCAAATAGGCCCGGAAAGCAGACTGAATCTTGATAGCCGCCTCCACGAGCCGCCAGTCACTTTTAAAATAGGCCGGAACATTTATCCCAGTCCCACCGGCGCTGGTCAACCTCACCACTTCCGCCGCCGCCTGGGCCGCCGCAAGAGCAGCCTCCGCCACCGCCGCGGTCGCCGCCGCCACCGCTATTGCATGCTTGTTGGCGTCCAGCCCCTCGACATAGAGATTCTCCGATTCATTAATCTTGAACTTACTATCAGCGGGTTTGGAGAGAGCCCACTTGCCCTTCCTCCTCTCCTTCGCCGCCCCGGCTGAAGAGGACTCCGGCGGGGACTTTTTGGAGCTCAAAAGTGAGCGAAACCACCTGCTGGTTTTACCCATTTCTCATTATAGCGAGCAGAGTTGGATGGAGTTTCAAAATTCTGATGGGAAGTACTTATTGGGGTGTGGGGGAGAGTTCCAAAAGACGCGCGAGGAGGAGGCGAGTGGGTGGGACGCGCGGTGGAGTTGTGGTGGTGGTTGGAAGTTGGGGCCCGGAAGTTTTAAAGTAGACGACAATTGACAGGTAAGACTTTGGTCCTCTTATTAATTTATTTTACATATATTCAGAAAAATCTTTTGCACTTACTAATTACTAATTAATACTAGTAGTAGTATAATACTAAATTCATCCCAAAATAAAATGATGTTTTAGCTATTAAAATTTGTCCCAAAATAATTATCATTTTCGTATTCCAATTTACATGCAATATATCAAATACTACCTCCGTCCCAAAATAAATGACGTTTTAGCAACTAAAATTTGTCCCAAAATAATTATCGTTTTCGTATTCCAAAGCATATTTACATACAATATACCAAATATACCCCTATTTAATCACCTCAAATTAAATGTGTTAAAGAGATAAAAGCACCTCATTAATTAAACTTAAATAGGAGTAGATTGGACTTTTTATCACATTTCTTAATATATGTGCAAAAGGCTAAAACGTCATTTATTTTGGGACGGAGGTAGTATGTCCTTATTTACTCATCTCAAATTCAATGTATTAAATAGATAAAAGTTCTTCATTAATTAAACTTAAATAGGGCTACATTGAACTTTTTATCACATTTCTTAATATATGTGCAAAAGACTAAAACGTCATTTATTTTCGAATAGAGATAGTATTTTAGTTAACCTTTTTTATGACTTTGACTTTTTAGGCTTTGGGATTCCAACTTTTTTGCTCCCAAGATTAATTAGACGCACAATATTAGGTAGCCTTGTAGTTTTTTTTGGAATAATCTAAATTTAATACTACCTCACTTCCAAAATAAATGCGAATTAATAAACAGACTTTATCTCAAAGTAAGTGTTGTTTTTGGATTTCAAGACATATACTACTATATTATTATACTACCTCCGTCCCAAAATAAATGACGTTTTAGCCTTTTGCACATATATTAAGAAATATGATAAAAAGTCCAATCTACCCCTATTTAAGTTTAATTAATGAGGTACTTTTATCTCTTTAACACATTTAATTTGAGGTAAGTAAATAGGGGTATATTTGGTATATTGCATGTAAATATGCTTTGGAATACGAAAACGACAATTATTTTGGGACAAATTTTAGTTGCTAAAACGTCATTTATTTTGGGACGGAGATAGTACAATGTACTAAAGATACCCTTATTTACTTCTCTCAAATCAAATGTTGTTACGAAAGGAAAGACAAAAAGACTTCTTATTAATTAAACTTAAATAGGGGTAAATCATACTTTTAATCATATTTCTTAATTTATGTGTAAAAATATTTGTAATAATATTTATTAATTAATGTGTAAAAGATTACAACGACATTTATTTTGAGATGAAGGTATTACTAGCTAGGTAGTGGAATGAGATGTTGAGTATAGCATTACACATGCGCATATTTATTTTTTATTATCTCAAATATGATTTATAATAACATAATAAAGTTGATCTATTAAAAATTTATTCATGAAATGTTATTAAATTGAGAATTGTAAAATATCCTTGTTTTTTTTTGAAACATCAATATTAATTCAACAATTAAATTTAAAATATAATTGAACATAACATATAACAACAATAACAACAACAACGACAATGACAATAACAATAACAATAATAACAACAGTAACAACATCAGCTGTAATAACAACAATATGAAAAATAAATTTGTGTTTGTGGGCTTTAACTCTAAATAACTATTCACGAATAGTTTATGTTCATATTTTTGTTCCTTTATATTTTAGAATTATTTTTAGATTTGTAAATAATTTTTTGCATTGTTTTTAGATGGATTTGTTCGAAAAATATTGTATTTATTCCAAATTTAGTTTGAATTTAAAAAATTAAGTTTCAAATTATTATATTTTAAAATAATATTTTTTATTTTTGAAACATTTTTGAAATTTTGTTGGAACATATTATCGCTTTTTAGAAAAATTTAGATTAACTATATCTATTTATTTGAAATAATTTTAAATAACTACTTGCATATAAATTAAATTTTATTTGTTGATTTTTGTTAGACTTGAACTTACAATCTTATTAAATTTTATTGGTTTCACTTTTCAGATCTAATTATTATTTTAAGAGTAGGTCTCCTATGCACCTGGTGATTCGTGAACTCGGGCCGCACGCGGACAGGGCCAGCCCATAGCGTCTCTTTGTTCGCGTGTTTTGGTCGTGACCTTCATGTTATGTTAGTGATACATTCATTTTATGTTAGTGATACCTTCATTTTCAAATTTTATAACTTTAGTTCAAAACTATTAACATTAATGCTATGTTAGAGTTACCTTCATGTTATGTTAGTCATACATTCATGAAGGTATGACTAACATAACATGAAAGTAACATTAACATAACATGAATGTATGACTACCAGGAGCAAATTTTGGTGGGTTTGAGTGCACCAACCAAAGGCGTGGGAGGCGCGTGGGGCGGGTTGACCTGGGTGCATGAATCTAGTGCACAAAAGTTTTTGCCATATTTTAGTATTTTTATACAATTTATATTATCCTTAATATATAATTCTCTTATTACATATGGTAAAATTTATTTAAGTCATTTACTAATACCTCTACCAACTAGTTTGGATAAGATAAATTTGAAAAAAATTGAAAAATTAAACTCATTAAATGTGAACATAATAGGAACTTATTTGTTTTTCCACTCATTTCCTTAAATCTCCATGAATGATAAGGAAAATTTGAAAAAAAAAAGTTTGAAAAATTTAAGCTCAGTAAATATGGATATAATAGGAATTTACTTGTTAATTTTTCCAATTATACATTTTGTTAATCTTCATTAAAATTCCCGATCAGTCTACATCATTGAGTCGATGAAGGGAGTATATTTTTCTTTAAATTTCAACATCGTTACATTAATTTCAATCCTACTCTAAGATAAAATCATGACTCCAGTACTACATTGGAGAAGAGAAGATTTGTGTCTTTTATGAAATAATCACCAATATATAATTACATTAAAGGGTTGGATTTTAACAAATCAGCCATAGGCCCATAGGTTTAGAATTGATCTGTTCATCTGATTAATAGTAAATTTCAATAACATCATTTCTTAATTTGAATTCTAATGAGAGTAGACTCTCGTAGGATCGTTTCATCGCTTTAGTTTTGTATATATGACGAATATTCTATTGATAATTTATAATCCTTGAAGTTTTGTGAAACTAGATTTGATTTTTACATAATATAAAGGACCCATTGTCTCATGTAGGTCTTGTGTGAGACCGTCTCACGGATCTTTTTTTGTGAGTCGGATCAACTCATTACCCACACTTAGCAATTCATATGAAAATTTGTGGATATAGGTTCAATTCATGGATAATAAGGATTCGTCTCACGGAAACCATCCATGAAACCGTCTTACATGAGTTTTTGTGTGAAATTATTCCGTGAAAATGTACTTATGTGAATTTTAGGTTTAATAATACAAGCGATGGAGCCATAATGCCCTACGATCAAAGTTGGTGCCACTGCCATCATTAATTGTTTTTGATGTTTTTCTGAAACATGATGAATTGTAAGTCTATATAAAATGGAAATTAAATGGCAATCTCTTTTTTTTATTCCAACACTACTTTATCAACCTGACCCACATTTCATGCAAAGAGTAGACAGTACTTCAAAACACAAAAAAACTTGTACAAAAAACACTATGAACTTCTTCTTCTTATTAGTCATTGGGGATCAACTAGAACTCCATCTCAGTTTGCTGCAAGAAAATAAAAAATATAAGTTAATAAGGGTTGAACTGAAAAAATGCATGTCAAAAAATCAATTTGAACAATTTTTAAATTTCATTTTACTAACAAGTCTAGGTAAAAAATATGCAGCTCAAAAAATCACAAAGAAGTTATGTATATTTGTTTTTTTGTTAATACACAAATATTTGGTAGAAAATTGCAACGATCAAAGTAAACATCATAATTTTTATTGGTAATTAAATCAATATAAATAAGATGATTTATTTATCCCCATATTGGCAACTAACATATCAAATTGTCCAAACACATCAGCCATGATACAATCAAAATACATATTTCTGGTGATTACAATACATGAGTCAAAAAATTGGTTAAAACTGCAGTTAAAACAAACATGCATTGTGAGTTATTGACAAGTAAACGTAAAAAAAAATAAAAATGAATTAGCATGTATTAAAGTAGATGAAAAGAAGAAATCTTGAAAAGTAGGATGAGTAAAGTTCAAACCACCACAGGTAAGTGCAGGGAGGTTGCATTGAGAGGGTATGCGAGAGGCGATGCGGAGAGTGTTGCAAAGGCAGTCGTGGTCGACCGACTGCAGTGCTGTGCAGCATTCGGTACTGGGGGCGGATCCACCCGGCAACACGAATGCTGCACACTCATTCAGCCTTGCAAGTGAGGCTGAGCATGTGTCTTGCACTACTTGTGCTTCTGCCACCTTTCTCATTATTTGGCTTTCACCCACTACAAGAATTAGCATTATTATTGGGAAAAAGGACTTTGTTCCAACCATCTTTCACTTTGCCTTGTGTTTCTTCTTGTCTCATCAATCCGCATTCATGTTTTTTATAGTCACCAAATTCATTCATGTTATTACATTTAAGTAGCATGACTTACCTAATTGGGGCTTCATTTCATCATATTATTTGTGCTTTTGTTTGGAGTGGAATTAACATCAATATGTGACAAATTTAAAAGGACCGAGGTTGGTTTAGGGTGGAGATTATTGTTGTTGGGCCCTAATTAAGGGTTCTCAAATTTTTAACATTTATATGGGATTTTCTACTTTAAAGACGAGTCCAAAAAAAAGGGTTAATTTTCAGAAATATCATAGCCTTTACCCAAATTATCATTTTAACAAAAAATTTCTCTATTGGTCAAAATAATATAATCTTATATATTTAGTATGTTTTTCGACCAAAATTAGTATTCAAAAAGTTGTACTTTTTATCAATAAGTTGTACTAAAATAGTATTTTTCACCCATGTGACATTTGAGTTGGTGGATAATGAAATTCATGTAAACTAGTCCACCAATTGGATGTGCTATGTTCAAGGACGAAAATATCGGTTTCGGTGCATGTATCGGTACATTAAATTTACGGAAATATCGGTGCATATATCGATTTCGGTGGAAATATCGGTAATTTTTAAAAAATCAATAATATTGTAAAAAAATTAGAAAATATACGTGGTGATTTACATAATGTTATAACTAACATTCATACATAAATTGAAGTTAAGATTTCAAATAAAAAGATATAATTACAACAAAATGAGAGATAAACTAATATATATAGTGATAATATGAGAAATTTTGTACAAAGTTTATTTATGAACTAATAATAGCATGAACTCCTACTTAGATTAATACATATATAACTTCTCACCTACTTATCATGACAGATCTTAAATCACTTTAAAAGCCTTATTGAAAGAGTATATCACCACTTTAATTTTTATATATAATCAAACAATAATTAACATTTCATCAAAAGTATGGAAAATTAGGCCACTTCATGACAACATAGTAATTGCATAATTAACTTATCATGTACAAAAACTACATACTAATTGAATCACTAACCTTTTGATTTCAAAATATACGATTCTTCTTGATGACCAACAAATCTTGGAGGTGTTGTAGAACAACAAATTTGAATGAGTAGTGTTAGTGAGTTTTAGACTTGCCAATTTGATTGTTTACTCATTGATATTTGATGACATTTATAGACAAGTTTTTGAAGGGAAAGTTGAAAGATTGACTCCTATGAGTCCTATCCATTTTTTTTGTTTTTTTTTGTAGAGTGTATGCATGTGAAAATGTGATAGCATAGCACTAAGTTTATTTTGTAAGAAGGCATGCATGTGAAGAATGAAGATGTGATAGCACTAGTTTGAGTGATTTTTTTTTTATGGCCAATAAGAAGTTCAAATCATATGAAAAATTCATGAAATAGATGAAAAAAAAAATGCATTTGAATGAATTTTGCCGACACATGAATGCACCGATATTTTACCGATATATTGCCGATATATCGGTGAAACCCGTTATTTTGACCCTACATCTCACCGAAACTGAAACTCGAACAGAAACAGACCGATATATCGGCGACATTTTGATGAAAAAAAAAACAACACCCCGTTTTTATATCGGACATAGAATTTGAGTGAAATTTCGACGATATATCGGTGAAATTTCACGATTTTTTCATCCATGGCTATGTCTGCCTTAAGGTTGATAATATGATGGTTGGTATGGAGGATCATTGCTCATATTCATTGAGTCAAATGTTATAGACATTGATTCAATGTCAGTGTTTAACCCCTCACTTTCGTTCCAAACATGTCTTCTTCCATAATTCTTTCCAATAGCACCAATCCCTGCACCTCCCGCTCTACTTCCGTGAACAAGATCTTGTGTTGCATGTGTGAAATCACGTTCACCTGTGAATGGACTTAAAGGCACCTGATCTGAAAAATTATAATTTTCTACATTTCCATGATCATAATTATTTATTGTTTGAGTGACAATAATTATATTTTTTTGTGGCCAATAATAATTTGAAGTTAAAATCATAAGAAAATTTCATGAAATGCATGAAAAAAAATGAATTTGAATGAATTCTGCCCACACATGAATGCACTGATATTTTGCCGATATATCGATATATTGGCGAAATATCGGTGAAACCCGTTATTTTCTCCCTACATCTCACCGAAACCAAAACGCGAACAGAAACGGACCGATATATCGCCAATATATCGGCGACATTTTGATGAAAAAAAACAACACCCCGTTTTTATATCGGACATAGCATTTGAGCGAAATATCGCCGATATTTCGCGATTTTTTCATCACTCCATCAATGTTGTTATGATGGGAATTAAGAGTAGCCATAGTTTAAATAAGACCTTAATTTATTCTTTTTACAAAATAAAATCATAATTTTTTAAAATTAAAACCTCTAATGTATACTTATTTCAAGCTGGAAGCCCCCCATTTGGAAGATAAGTGTGTTTAAGACAACATTATAAACGTGGAGTTATTAAATGAATTGATTAACGTCGAAACTTGTGTACCACACAGATCTAACTCGATCCGGGGTGTGGGCTGTCTCTATGCGTCTCCATGTACACATATATCTAACCTTTACCTGATTCCACATTATATGATTCACTGATTGGTATCAGTTATATACTATTTAGATATATTCTTAAGGTATCACTTGTTCGTTCAATTATAATATCAATTTTTGTTCTAAAGGTATCAATTGCATACTCTTTATGTATTACTTGTGCATTCAATCAAAGTATCTACATTTTGTTAATGGTATCACTTGTATCTCTTTAGTTATTAACTATATACTCTTTATGTATTAGTTGTTCATTTAGTTTAGTTACCAGTTGTATGTTCTTAAAATATCAATTGTATACTCTTAAGGTATTACATATTTATTTTAATGTATTACTGTTTATAGTATAAAAATATTACATATATACGTTAATGAAGGTAGCAGTTTTTTTTTAAGGTATCAGCCGTATACTCTTAAGGTATCAATGTACTTAAGAGTGAGTTTAAAATCTAAAAATATCAAAATCGTGATTTCCACCATCTTCTTCCTCTAATTTTCTGCACATCGTCACCTCTCTCAATTTTATACACATTGATCTCATATTAAATCTCAAAATCAATTCGCAAAATCACACCATCAATAATTTAAAAGAGTTGTTGTGAAATAAACACAAAACTAAAAAACTCATATGATTAAAAAAATTCAAATCAAGATTAATTGAAAAAAAAAAAAAGAAGAGAAAAAGATGAAAAATACCTTTAAATTAAAATAGAGATAAAAAAGCAGCGTTTGGAGAGGGTGGAGGAAGAAAGAAGAAGAAGATAAATTAAAAATAAGAGGACAAGAGGAGAAGAAAAAAAAAAGAAGAAGACGGTGCACCAACGCAAAGAGAAAGAGGGGGAAGAAGGTGGGCTGGATCAAGTTGAGTCAAGGGCACAGATTCTTAGATCTGTGCCTCAGGGATACGAAAGTGCCACTCATTGATTAATTGTGTCGACTAGTATACCATATATATCGGGAAAAACTCTTTTTTGGTCCCGTTGAAAGACCACTGTCCGATTTTGGTCCCGTTAAAATCCGAAAATCAAAATGAATCCACTTAAGTCAAATTCTGTCCAATTTCAGACCTTTCACCACTGGAAAAGTGATTTTCCGATAAATTTCCGACAAGTGCGACGCACTCGTCCCCAATCAGAAGATTTCAACAATTGTGCGCTTACGTGTATTTTCTTGCCCACGTGGCATGACTTTCTCATTTAAAAATAATTTCAATCAATGCCACATCACTAATTGCAGAAATTAAAAAAATTCAAAACGAGAAAATAAAATTTAAAAATGAGGAAAATTATTAAATCAAATAAATCCAAAAACCCTAAAATCCTAAAATCATTAAATTCTTCTCTTCCCACCTTCCTGTCGCTGCCAACACCACTCCCGGCGACGGAATCACTGCCGGCGATGGACGCGTCGTTAGCAACGACCAACAAAACCCAACCCAGCACCACACCTCCCTAACATAGCGCCGCCACATACGGCGGGCGCACACGCCACACGCACACCAACACAGATACACACCCACACACTCACACGGAACACTCACGCTCACCCGCCGCTGTGATTGGGAGATGGGAGATGAGATGAGGTGTCAAGCAATTGTGGGGTGAGAGAATTCGATGGTGACTATTGTTGTTTCGTCCCCTGCGCCTTGCCACCATGGAGAGAAAATGAAAGATGGGTTTCTTTCATCTACTATTTAATTTCCAGTGCCTAATTTATCCCTCTATTGTACATCATCTCTAATTAGAATTGGAACATACCCAATTATCCAAACTCAATCGGTCAAATTCGAATCCTAATTCTGGATCCCCAAATCACCCAAGAAAATATCCCCATGACCATGGTTGTTCATGAAAATTAAAATTCTGCCAGAGCCTTCTCCGCTGTCGGGGCTTTTCTTGGCCGCTCTTCGCCCGCTTCTTCTACTTATCTCCGACGGCGGCGGCGCAGCTCTCATTCGGCAGCTTTTTCCCTACCTTTGGCTTCTTCTCTGCCGGAGCCTTCTCCGTCGTCGGGGCTTTCTCGGCCGCCGACTTCTTCTCTGCGAGCCATTGATTTGCTGAAGTTATGGAGTGGATTGATGAGATGGAGTGCCCCTAATCATAAAATATTTGATTTGGGGATTATGTTCATTAGGATTTTTTATTTGGGGATATTTTATGATTTATGATTTTAGGATTTTATAAATTTGTTGATTTCTTGTTTTGAATTTATTTTATTTGTATCAATATGATGTGTCATTAGTTGTGTTATATTTTATTGTAAAAGAAATGCCACATGGGCTCCATAATTCCACATCAGCTCAGCACAAGGTCGTCGGAAAATTCGGATTGGGGGCGAGTGCATCGCACTTGCCGGAAAATCATTTTTCCGGTGGTGAAATGACTGAAATTGGACAAAATTTGACTTAAGTGGACTAACTTTGATTTTCAGATTTTAACGGGACCAAAATCAGACAGTGGTCTTTCAACGGGACCAAAAAAGAGTTTTTCCCATATAATCATTTATCCTAATAAACATCTAGATATGTGTATAGCTTAAACGACAATTCAGTCCAACTATACAAGAAAATATTCAACATGCAAAATGCAAATTATTCAAACATTAATCTGTGAAGGGTTCAGTTCTTGATCCAACAAGTCAACAACAGATCAATCTGACACCAAATCTTCCAATAATCGATAAGCAACTAATCAAATTATTAAAATCACAAACTAGAGTACGAATAATATAACTACATGAAAAATCGAAATGACAAGAAACTGAACAATTGTGGTTGTAAGAATTGAAACAAAAAACAAGAAATGAAATATCTAAGTTAGCTTTGATCATCAGAATTTGGAGCAGTCCAATAGGTCTTCACTGCAAAAAGAAGCTTTTCCCTCTCCAAAGGGCCATCTTCATGATCAACCACTCGACTCTCCCAATTCAACGCATCAGCCACTCTCTTCACCTTCAACAATATATCTACATCGTCTCGTATGATCACACTTCCTTCTGGTCGTAAAATCCGATCCATTTCTAACATAATATCTTCCATTTCACATCTAGATCACCAAACAACAAGAAAAAAAATGCACGTGAATCATCGAGTTTGTAGCTACTCGGAGTAAATAAAAAATCGGGATTATCAAAAAATTGATCCCATAACTAGGTATAAGACGATCCTAATTTTAGTACTGTATATATTCAAGCTCCAAACAGTGTTTGTGAAATCAGATCAGTGGTCGAACTTTTTTTAGTTAATGGTTTGTAGTTTAGCAAGTTGTATAAAATACTAAAAGATAATAGATGCTACATAAATGTTCACTAAATCCAAAACATATTATTATAAAAACTATTTCAAGGTTATTTTTTTTTCCTTTTTCAAAAAACTAAAATTCTTGATTTTTCCGGTTATTCCTGGTTTACCCTGACTTTTTTAGGTTTTTGGATTTTCAAATTTTCTTCCTTATCCGAACTGGATCAGTGACCCGTTTCCACTAGAACCGGTCAGTCCGATCCAATTCCACAAACATTTGCCAAAGAGTCGTACCTATCCCAGTAGAGCGTAAAAATCGAATCAGCATGAATGAGATCATATGTTCTAGGGTAAGTTGACATAGCTTCACACCTGAAAATCCAAAGAGTGATTCAACTCAATAATCACAAATAGATATCACAAGGCACATTTGAATTGAAGAAATAAATCATAGAAACTATACCAGCTCTGATAAGTTCCGATCAATCCTCGTTCGTAGACAACACCTAGGGTGTTAACCCTAGCCTCGACTGGCACGACGTTCATCACCCAAAGGGGGTCATGGATCAAATTAGCAGCAAAACCACCCAAGGAAGCATTCATGTCAAGGATGTTTCGGTATCTTCCAGCTTCACCAAGTTGGTTGTTAATGGTCTTGTAATAAGACACTCTCTTGTTCCATAGTGCCATGTCTTGCTCAAAAGTCTCTGCAGTGACTCCATTTACAGTTCCTCGACTGATTCTTGGAGGTATAGCCTTCAATCTTTTCGGCCATTTTTCCAGTTCGCCTCCGGCTACTTCTTCGTTGTTTGAGATTTCCGGCAAGGGAGTTAAACATGTTTCTAAGTTTGTGTACCTACAAGAATTAATAATCAACATGGTCAAGATCAACATGATCATTTAGGTTATGATACTACATTCATCCAAGAAAAAAAGTCATATTTCTCTATAACTAATCACATTTCCTCTAAATATTTGAAGAGTGAGATAAAAAGGAAGACAAACCAAGCTATGTCAGGATCTTGGAGAGGACAGAATGGAGGGTTGTTCACATTAATCTTTCTCAACTTTTTGCACCTCAAATGATTGGCTGGTTTTTGCCATATCGCGATATCATCCTTCTCAACCAACTTTTTCCAGCATAAACTCTTGGTCACCTTCTCAATTTGTATTTGCTCAGCATTCAAATCTTCCCTTGATCTTTCCCATCCTCTCCAGTGTTTCTTCCAGTTGATCGGCGGACCCGAAAGGATCCAGTATCCACCTGGCCTCAACACTCGATCCACTTCTATCAAGTAGCTCCCATCTGTTATTCAACAACCATCGTATTGTTGGATTTTTCACATGAATTGAATTAAGAAAGTTATCGAACCATACTCATATTTAACTGACTACTATATATATATACTCTTCAATACATCATTTCTAATATTTTTCAAGAATATTAAAGCTATCCTGAATAAATGTTACTTGATATAGCTAGAAAGTTGATTTTTTAGATATGAACAACAGAATTGTTGATGTGGATATGTAAGAAGAGAAGAAGTGGAGGAAATTACCATATTGACCCCAGGGAATGAGGCAGCGTGAGCAGTGAGCCATGTCGAAAGCCCTAGATGGATAAGGGAGCCTCTTGGAAGCAATAACACCAATCAAGGCTGGAACTCCTCGTTCTAAAGCAAATTGGACCTGTGCTTCATGTGTATCTCGTGGAGCAAATGACATTGCCACGATATCTCGAGATAAGAGATAAGCTCCCCAGCTTGCGACCTACCACCATTACAAATTTAGACCACCTTAATTACTTCTACACACTAATTATACTTACTTTATTATGCAATAATTTAATGTAATTTTATGTATATATTGATGAATATTGATACACGGTCGTAATAATAATATCAAGGCCCACATCTAATTTTCATAATTCAGACAATTTACGTGCGTAAATCGAACTAATATAGAAGCTACACTGTTTCCACCTCAATCTTTGCTGTATACAAATTAATATTCCAATATTTACTTTACCGTGTCTCAGAGGATTGTTCTTTAATCACCAAATCTTATCCCTAGTCGGAAAAATCCATAGAAATTAAAGAAGAAATCTTTCACACGGAATAGACTGAATTAATTATGTACAATTCCTGAGTTAAATTTAAAAGTCAAATTAAATAACAAAATTCAAGATTTGAGCTGAATTAATAATACTTACCCCACAACCAGTGTCAATGGCGGTTCTAATGGACCCATCTTTCAAATTAATCAACTTCCCAATATCATCAATGTAAGCATCGGCGCCGTTGGGGAACATGGTTCCACCGCCGGGGAACCTGAACCGGTCCCCCTCGAACCGGATCCAATTCTGGACCGCTTTCTCGACCGTCAGCTCTTTGTGTGGTACGTTGGCGTACCACGCAAGATCCCTGCTCAACGGCCACTTGAAGGGGTTCTTGTACCCCGCCGGCGCCGGAATCCGGCATTTCAGCAACTCCGTTTTCTCTGGGCAGTGCCTCTCTCTGTATATCAGTCTCTCCCTGTCGAATTTCAGGGATCTCTCTTGGTCCTCACATGGGGTGTACTCGCTGTACTTAATGTCGCATGGTGGGAATGGTTTTATCGAGGTGGAGGAGGCGGTGACGCCGCCGCCGTTGTCGGCGGAGTGGTGGGTGCCGAAGTCTAGTTGCAGAGTGGTGGATGAGGAGGGTTTGGTGGTGTTTTGGGAGGGGGAGGAGATGCAGTTGATGGTGGCGCCGAGGTTGGAGGCGGCGGAGGAGGAGGTGGCGCCGCCGTGTTGCCAGGCGCCGAAGAGGTATGAGAGGGAGCAGAGGATGGTTATGATGGCCAAATAGTAGAGATTGGGTTTTCTGAAGAAGGAGGTGGCGGCAGCGGCGGCGGCGGTGGTGGGTTTAGAGAGTGGTGTGTAGTACGGTGGGGTTGAACCACCCATGCTTCTCTCTCTCTCTCTCTCTCTAGGTGGATATGCAATATAATCCCACTCTCTATCTCTCTCTTAACGTGAAAAAAATGTTGGATTAGTGTATGAGTTTATAGTAGAAGTAGTGTTGGTGGGGGGTGGGTGGGGGTGGGAGGGATAAGATTCTTGCTTGTTAAGAAGGTGTGAAAAGGTTGACGTTAAGAATCACAGATGAGAGAGAGGGAGAGGGAGAGGGAGAGGGAGAGGGCAGATGAGTTGGATGAGTTTATTATTTAATATAGCAGTGGCGATATTTGAACACTGGGATTCTCTGTGTAATATTTTGTAAATTAATATAATGTGTATCACTATATTAACAATATTATATGTTACATTAATAATGAGTGTGCGTAAAATATAGGTTTTAAAAAAATTAATAAAATCAAAAACATCAAAATTATTTTTAGAATTTTTTTATGACTTTGTATTACATTTGTGAGCAAGTTTCATATTGAGATAATAAACTTTTATTAATATGTATGTTAATAATATATATTGTATTCGTAATGAAATATAAATTACTTTGATTTCTTATATTGAGAAAACTAACATTGCATATATCAAATTCAACATTTTGTTTGTCTTTTCAAAGGGCCGGGTGTGGCTACTTATACGCACCCATTATTTAACAAATCCCTACTTTATTCCTAGTTTATTTTCTTGATTAGATTTGTAAACAAATTTATATTCGTAGTTCATTTTCGGATTCTAACAATTAGTTCTGGATTTTTATTTATCAAAATAAAAGGAAAGCTTAAAAATTAAATATAAGATAGAGCATCCACATTACTTAATTAAATTTTGTGATAGAATATTATTTAAATATTATAAAAAGAAAAGAAAAAATGTTTCTCTCTCCTCTAAAATGATTTGAAACGTTTTTCTCCGCAAAACATATCATTTCAATGTATATTAATATTAAAGAGTAAGTCTTATATGAGACTATCTCACGGATCTTTTTACGTGACACGGGTCAACTCATAACCCACATTTCACAATTCACCTATAAATTCATGGAAATTGGTTGAGTTAATGAGTAAAAAGGATCCGTTACCCACTCATACAATTTTTTATGAATATTAAAATATTATAAATTGTTATCCTTTTTTAGTTGATGCAGGTGCTCCAATGGAGCTAATTAGATACGGTCACTCTCTCATATATAAATATATAGAGTTAGTCTCCTGTGCACCAGTTGCACGGATCTGTAATTCGTGCAACTGGGCCGCGCACGGGTCGCGCGTGGGCTGGGCTGGCCCGCCCAGCCCATGCCTCTTTACTTATTTCGCGTGTTTTGCTCGTTACCCTCACGTTATGTTAGGGTTACTTTCGCATTATGTTAGGGTTACCTTCGCGTTATGTAAATGTGACCCCATATCCAGATTTCATACCCTTAGTTTAAAACCACTAAACTAAAATGTTAATCATACCCTCATGTTATGTTAGAGTTACCCTCATGTTATGTTAGGGTTATCCTCATGTTATGTTAGTGTTACCCTCGTGAGGGTAACACGGGTAACACTAACATAACATGAGGGTAACCCTAACATAACATGAGGGTATGACTGCCTGAGCGAATCTTGGTGGGTTTGAGCGCCCACCAGGGTAACACGGGTAACACTAACATAACATGAGGGTAACCCTAACATAACATGAGGGTATGACTGCCTGAGCGAATCTTAGTAGGTTTGAGCGCACCCACCAGGCACGTGGGGGCGCGTAAAAACGCGCGTCAGAGGCGCGTGGGGCGGGTCGACCCGATCCTAGATCCATGCACCAGTTGCATAAAATATTTTGCCAAATATATAAGATTTTAAAGATCATGTATATTGGCTTATATACACCACACTATATTAAGTGGAGTGACACTTATATGCCTCTGGGGTTCGGTATCCCCAACTTGACCACCACATGACGTTAAATATATACTTAGGTATCACGTGAATACTCTTAGGGTGTGTTTGCTTGCCCTTATTAGGGGTGATATATACCATATCAATAAGATTAACTTGTTTGGTTGAAAAATAAAAGTCCATGATATAAAAAGGGTCCGGTAATATATCACCAAATCTTGTGATATGGCTACCCATAAGGATGGATGGATAGTTTATCACATGTATTAATGACAATTCCTAATCACTTGGATACAATCAAGTCTAATCAATAATTTGAAGCAAACACACCCTTAAGGTATTGCATACATACATAACAAAAAATTGATACTTTTAGTGAATAAACAAGTAATACTTTAAGGGTATACACGTGATACATGTAGAGTATATATCTAATATTTATCGCTGAATAGAAAGTAATACATTAACAGTATGCATGTGATAACTGAAGAGTATATATCTAATACCACGCTTTAACATGAAAAAATAATACCTTAAAAGTATACACGTGATACCTGAAGAGTACATATATAACACCACACGTTGAGGGCACAGATCTAAGACCTGTACCCCAATGGTATATAAGTTTTTCTGAATTAAGTCACCACTAAGCAAAGTTAGTCTCATGTATGAGACCGTCTCACGAATTTTTTTATATGAAACGGGTCAACCCATAACCAATACTTAGAAATTCATATGTTTATTCATGAAAATGGATTCAATTCATGGTTCACAAGGATTCGTCTCACGGAAATGATCCGTGGAACCGTCTCACATGAGTTTTTGTGCACTAAGTAAATATTGTAATAATCTAAATAATATTTGTTGAAATTTAAAAACGTATCTAAAGATGATAATGGAAAGATTTCAATTAATTAAAAAAATATAATTAAGAAAATAGTCTAAACATTATTCTAAATAACAATAATAATAATTAAAAAATAATAATTATATTTGAGAGGATTTTTTTTCATCAAATAGTTATATGTGTTATATATAGAGAGATAGAGAGTTGTTGGACCTTTCAAATGAATTAAGAAATTTATTGAAAAACATACTAAATTAGTTAATCTCCTATTGTTTATACTCATATTGTCTAATATAAAGTTAAATGTTTGATGGCTTTCATATTTTAATGACTAAAAAATTAATTAAATGAGAGTATATTAATAAATGATTGAATGGATATTATTTTACATAGAAAGTTTAGAATGAAAATAATGAAATGGAGGTAGCAGTATTATAATATAAATAAATAAATTTGTGAAGAGGTGGAAGAAAAAGAATGATTGGTGAAGGGGATGGGGACCAGCTGAGGTGGATGGAATAGATCCTTTGCTTTTCCCAGGTGAGTTCCATTTCTAGTCACCAGTCTTTGTCAGCATTTTTAGATTCAGTGGGCCCACTTTCTATTTCCACTTCAAAATTCACTTTCATGCCATTAATTCTTCCAGTGTTAAGAGAGACTGCTCTTATTACTGAAGAAGGGACATTAAATATTTACAAAAACTCATGTGAGAGTGTATCATAAATAGTTTTTATGAGATGAGTTCTTTTTATCTATTAATTAAATTCATTATTATAAATTTATATATTAATGGTGAAATGTGGGTTACAAGTTGACCCGTCTCACAGAAAATGATTTGTAATACGGTTTCATAGGAGACTTATTCTCTAATTTTAGAGATTGTATAAGATTTGATTGATTAGAGCTGCTACAAATTCAAAATGATTGTTTATTATAATTAGAAGTAGGAGTGTTTGGTCAATTAATGTGAATAAGGGAATCCACATCAGTTAATTTGCTAGTCTCTTGTCCGATAAAATATTATTTTATTAATATATTATCTTTTCAATATTTTTGCAGACGTGTAGTGTTTGCTAGTCTCTTGTCCGATAAAATATTATTTTATTAATATATTTTCTTTTCAATATTTTTCAAACTTGTAGTGTTTTCTTGTGAGATTATCATTCTTACCATTCTTAAAAGAGGCTGACTCAATGTTTCTAATGGTGGGCCACATACAATATATTTTATTACTGGGCCATGGCCCTAATATAGCACATTCCTTATAATATTAGATATAAATACCGCATAACTAATTTTCTTTTCCAAACTAATACAATTCTTATAATTTGTACTCAAAATACCACTTTGACCGGTAAAAAAAAGATGAGTATTTTGACAGTTATTTGAAATACATGGAACACATTTTTGGGGAGAGAGTTTTAACTATTTTGAGGATTTCGTGGAGCACATTTTGGAGGAGAGAGATTTTCGTGGAGCTTGATTTGGGTGAGAGTTTAATTTTCGTAAAGTCATCTTTCTTGTTTGTGAAGAGACGGTGTGGAAGGAATTTCGTGGAAAATTAGGATTGAATATTTCTTCGAAATTTTTTGTTCTGAGTTTATGCTTTCATGAAAATCATCATTCCATGAAAATGTTAAATTTAAGCGTTCCACGAAAATTCTACTCGATCTTTGTTCCACGAAAATTTGAAGTCTTCCACGAAAATGGTCCTATTACAACCTTCCACAAAAATTCTAAAATACACCTTCCACGAAAAATGTACGTTACACCTTCCACGAAAACTAAATTTTATATCTTTCACAAAAAGTCTTACCATTCTTCACTTTGTATTTATTCATATATTTACTATTTACGATGCACATGTGTCTCTCTTCCACGAGAATCAAACATCACTGCATTTTGGAGGAGTCACATCTTGTCTTACCCCATGTGGTCTCATTCAAAATTGTGGTAATTTTATCACTTTTTATAGTTTTGTAGTATTTTAATCAAATAGGATATCATTTTTGTCACAAATTATAAGAAATGTTGTATAATGGGCTGTTTCCTCTTTACTTTACTTTCTTCGTTTTTCTAAACTTTTTTATTCATTACTTTAAATAGTGCCTCTAAAATGGATTGATTGGTGCTAATGCTTCAAGTGGTAGTGAAGAGTCAATTAGATACCAAGGTGTAATTGTGGATTTACACATATTTGTGAGGTTTGAATTAAATATTCAAAAAAGTTTTACATAATCATAAACGGTGATGATAAGGTAAAGGTAAATATCATGTTATAATTAAAAAATAAATTAGGGTATAAGTTAGAAAAAAACACTTGAAATTGAATTTAACCCTTCTTTTATTTGGTAAAATATTTTGTGCAACTGATGCATGGATCGGGTCGACTCGCTCCACGCGCCTCTGACGCGCGTTTTCACGAGCCCCAATGCGCTCTCACGCACCCCCACGCACCTGGTGGGTGCACTCAAACCCATCAAGATTCGCTTCAGTCAGTCATACCCTCATATTATGTTAGGGTTACCTTCATGTTATGTGAGGTTACCCTCACATAACATGAAGGTAACCCTAACATAACGTGAGGGTCACTCTAACATAACATGAAGGTATGATTAACATTATTTTTTACCTTCATGTTATGTTAATATTACTTTCATTTTATGTTAGTATTACCTTCATGTTATATTAGTGTTACCTTCGTCTTATTTTAGTTCAGTGGTTTTAAACTAAGGGTATGAAATTTGGAGATGGGATCACATTAACATAACGCAATGGTAACCCTAACATAACACAAAGGTAACACTAACATAACGTGAAGGTAACGACCAAATCACGCGAAAAAAGTAAAGAGGCGTGGGCTGGGCGGGCCAGCCCAGATCCGTGCAACTGGTGCACAGGAGAGTAACTCCTTTTATTTTTTGGAAATCACATGTTGTGAATTTTGTTGAAAAAATTGACAAAAAAGATATTATAAAATTCCACTTTAAAACTCATAAATTTCAGATAACAATCTAGTAAAAGTAATTTTTTAAATTACAAATCGAAAAATTCAGATTGATTTTTGTATTTAACATAAATATAAAATCTAGTATAGTACTATCGAACCTAATTTCAATGAATTGCTTAATAATTAGTCTGGAATTTTTTTCAAATTCTTGATATTTAGCTAACTCTCTCAATAGAAATATTTTTTTAATTGGAGTTTGGGGTGGGGAAGGAAGGTGATGTTGATACTTCTGCATGCATGCGATGGAGGAAGAAGCTCAAGGAGGAAGAAGCGTGTCCAGCTTATTACATTTTATCAACACCTTTGATCTTAAGGGTGTTTTAGTCTTTTGCCTCAAAAGTGTTTTTTCACTTGTTAAGTTGCTCGTTTGTTTTTTACGTTTTTTACTTACCTTTGTTTGTTACAAAACCGTTAGTGGCAGTTAGCGTGAGTCAGCTGCGTGAATGAGCTAGGATAGATATACACCTGCGTGTATATATAGATCCTATTCCTCTTCTTTGTAAAGTGATTTTCCAGATGAATTGAATACTATTTTCTCTCTCCATTCTTTGATATCTCTATTGATAAGCATGAATATTACAATATGGTATCAGAGCGAGTTTAAATGGGAACTCAGCTCAACAGTAGTTGGCCGGCGCTTGCTGCCGGAGGTCGGGGATCGGGATCAAGTTCTGGAGCTGGCAATTCTAGATCTGCGAATGATGATGTGTTTTTCCTAGCTAATTCTGATAATCCAGGTATGATACTAGTATCAAATCCTCTCAATGGATCTAATTACTTATCATGGAAGACTTCCATGATTATTGCACTTGGAGCTAAATCGAAGTTAGGTTTCATTAATGGATCTATATCTGAGCCTTCAGAAACTGATGATTTGTATGAGAATTGGAAGAGAAATGATTACATGGTGGTGTCATGGATACTGAATACTTTGTCTAAGGACATAATTGAGAGTTTTGTGTATTCTAAGAATGCTAAGGAGCTATGGGACAGGATTGCTAAGAGGTATGGTCAATCGAATGGACCATTGCTTTACAAGCTTCAGAGGGAAATATCTAGCATTACTCAAGGATCTGATAGTGTAATGGTTTACTTCTCACGTATTCAAAAACTTTGGGATCAATTGGACAATTTAAGAGCTCCAAGTGTGTGTGATTGTCCTATGGGGAGAAATATGATTGAATCTGAGAAGCAAACCAAGCTATTGCAATTTCTTATGGGATTACATGAGACATATGAACAAGTTAAGTCTCAAATATTGGTTATGGAACCTCTGCCAGATGTTGATAAAGCATATTCGTTATTGTTGAGGGTGGAACAACAAAAGACAACTGATATCTTGTTTCAGGAAGGATATGAAAGTGCTGCCATGGTTGGAAGAGGAAATTATAACAAAGAGTTACAGGGCAAAAATTCTTATGGACGAGGTGCTGGAGGCAGAAGTTTCAATGGCTCACAAATAAATGGAAGAGGTGGTAGAGGAAGAGGATTTCATAGGCTAAGCAAAGAAGAAAAAACAAAACTGATTTGCCAACATTGTTCTGGACCAGGGCATGAAATGACAGATTGTTTCAAGCTCCATGGATATCCTGAATGGTACACTAAATACAAGGAACAAAAAGGATTTGGATATGCTAATCAAGCTGGCACAGAAGGAGAACAAATGCAAGTTGCTACTGAAAGTGAAAAGAAGTCTTTAACTCCCTCTGATGTTTCTCACTTGATTCAGCAGGAATCGAAAAGATTCTTTGGGAGCGAGAGTCCATCTGCAGAAAGTAATGATGGAGGAGCAGATGGTTTTGTCCACTTTGTGCACTCTGCAGGTAACATGGACTTAACATCTACTTATGCTTTGAATGTTGTTGATAGTGTTAGTAGTGAATCTTGGATTCTAGACACAGGTGCAAGTAGACACATGTGCTGTGATAAAACTATCATGCATTCAATACATATCTTGCCTCATCCTTTGTCTGTTTATCTTCCAAATGGAACCTCCATTGATGTTACTCACACTGGAATTGTTACTA
Organism: Scutellaria baicalensis; assembly: GCA_005771605.1. NCBI lineage: Eukaryota > Viridiplantae > Streptophyta > Magnoliopsida > Lamiales > Lamiaceae > Scutellaria > Scutellaria baicalensis. The sequence goes on along the minus strand of CM016721.1, from coordinate 73,575,423 downwards.
TAAATGATCACATCACCTTAAAAGATGTCCTATATATTCCTAGCTTCAAGTATAACCTCTTATCCATTCCTCAATTAACCTTTGAATCTCAGATAAACTGCTTGTTCACACCACAATCATGCCTTTTACAGGACCATACTAAGAGAGTTGTTGCTGTTGGTCACTTAAAAGGGAGATTATACATATTGGAAAGCTCATCTAATCCCCATTCCACTGCTGTTGATTCACATACTCATTGTAATACTGCCACCCTTCTTTCTTGGCATTACTCTTTAGGTCATGCTTCTATTAGTGTCTTAGAACATTTGGATTTTCTTAAAGGCCTTTGTAATTCTGAATCCATCTCAGCAATAAAATCTTGTAGTTCTTGTCAAAAAGGAAAGTTTTATAGACTCATATTCCAAGATTCATATATTCAGAGTAAAGCTGTGTTTGATTTGATACATATTGATGTTTGGGGTCCTTGCAAGGAAGAATCTATCACCAACACTTCATATTTTCTTACCATTGTTGATGATTTCAGTAGAGGAACCTGGACATATCTTCTAAAGCATAAGAGTCAAGTTCCTGATATCCTTCAAACTTTCATTAACATGATACATACTCAATTCCAGAAAAGGATTAAGATTGTTAGAAGTGATAATGAACTTGAATTCTTAAATACTCAGTGTTCCACACTCTTTGCCAAATTAGGAATTCTCCATCAAACCACATGTCCTTATACTCCCCAACAAAATGGTGTAGTGGAGAGAAAGCATAGAACCATTCTTAACATTGCTAGATCCATTATGTTTCATTCTCAGCTTCCTGTTAAGTTTTGGCCCTATTCTATTCTATACTCTACACATATCATCAATAGACTTCCATGTTCTGCTGTCCAGTGGCAAACTCCTTTTGAGATCATTCATGGTCATAAACCAGATTATACTATCCTACATCCTTTTGGGTGTTTAGCTTATTCAGCTAATTTGAATCCTTCTAAGACCAAATTTTCTACTAGAGCACATAAGAGTATATTTCTGGGATTTGTTGATGGCAAAAAGGGTTATCTTCTATATGATATTGATCAATCTAAGACTCATGTTTCTAGGGATGTTAGATTCTTCCCTACTGATTTTCCTTATCTTGATCTTGATACTTCTTCTCATGATCCTGTTATTCCTTTGGTTGATGATGATTCCAGTATGGATGATCACCCTCTACACATCAATAGCCCATCACCAATTCACCCAGATACCTCCACCAGATCCCAAAGGCCCAGAAAACAACCCCTATGGCTCAATGATTATGTTCTTAACCACATACTTTCAGATTCATCTACACTATACACATCCATACACAAGCATGTAACTTTTCATCCTACATATGTGTCATATCTTAATCATGTGTCTAGTATCAAGGAACCTACTACTTTCACTGAGGCAGCTTCACATCATGAGTGGGTTAAGGCTATGGAAGCTGAATTGCAGGCACTTGAGAGGAACAAAACTTGGGAATTGACTACATTACCTAAGGGCAAGAAGGCTATAGGTAGTAAATGGGTGTATAAGCTCAAGCTTAAACCTGATGGAAGCATTGAAAGGTATAAGGCTAGATTGGTGGCTAAAGGTTTCAATCAAATCTATGGATTGGACTATAAGGAGAGTTTCTCTCCTGTTGTGAAATTGGTCACTGTCAGATTCTTCATAGCTCTTGCCACTCAGAGGCAATGGCCATTATGTCAGCTAGATATCAATAATGCCTTCCTACATGGATATTTGCATGATGAGGTTTACATGAAACCTCCTGAGGGATACATTGGTGCTAAATCTGATCAAGTCTGCAAACTGAAAAAGAGTCTTTATGGGTTGAAACAAGCTTCTAGGGAATGGAATCAAGAACTCTCTTGCAAGCTGGTTGATTTTGGCTTTCTCCAGTCCTCTCATGATCATTGTTTATACACTATGTCCAAGGAGAACTCATTTCTTGCTCTGTTAGTTTATGTTGATGACATCCTTATTACAGGTTCTTCTTCAACCTTGATTGATCAGCTTAAACACTACTTAGATGGTCTTTTCACCATTAAAGATTTAGGGGCTGCAAAGTATTTTTTGGGAGTTGAGATTGCTAGGGGATCAGATGGTACTTATCTTTGTCAAAGAAAGTACATTCTTGATTTGATTTCAGATGCTAATATGGAAGATTGCAAAGTGGTTTCTACTCCTCTACCTTCAGGCCTCCATCTTACAACTGAAGGTGGTCCTTTGCTTCATGATCCAGAAGTTTATAGGAAGATTGTTGGCAAGTTGCTCTATTTGAACTTGACCAGGCCAAATATCACATACTCTGTACAGCAATTGAGTCAATTTGTCACTGCACCTCATCAACCACATTGGCTTGCTGTACAACATGTCCTTAGATATCTCAAGGGCACACCATCTCTTGGTTTATTTTACCCTTGCCGTTCTTCTAGCACACTTCTTGCATACAGTGATGCCGATTGGGCTGCGTGCAAGGATACTCGGCGTTCCATCACTGGCTATTGTGTATTCTATGGTGGTTCACTTATTTCCTGGAAGAGCAAGAAACAATCTACTGTTTCTAAATCCATAGCTGAAGCCGAATATAGAGCTTTAAGTGCCACTGTTAGTGAGGTTGAATGGTTGTCCTTTCTTTGCCACGATCTTCACATTACCATTCCTCTTCCCATTCAGCTGTACTGTGATAATCAGGCGGCCATTCACATCACAGCAAATCCCGTTTTCCATGAGCGCACTAAGCATCTTGATATTGACTGCCATGTGGTTCGAAACAAGTACAAAGAGGGTTTCATCTCTTTACAACATGTTTCTACTCAGTTGCAATTTGCAGATATCTTCACGAAGCTTCTCGGTGCGACACGCTTTCAGTTCCTCATTTCCAAGTTGGGAATGATGATCTTTCACCCCATTCCAACTTGAGGGGGGGATGTTGATACTTCTGCATGCATGCGATGGAGGAAGAAGCGTGTCCAGCTTATTACGTTTTATCAACACCTTTGATCTTAAGGGTGTTTTAGTCTTTTGCCTCAAAAGTGTTTTTTCACTTGTTAAGTTGCTCGTTTGTTTTTTACGTTTTTTACTTACCTTTGTTTGTTACAAAACCGTTAGTGGCAGTTAGCGTGAGTCAGCTGCGTGAATGAGCTAGGATAGATATACACTTGCGTGTATATATAGATCATATTCCTCTTCTTTGTAAAGTGATTTTCCAGATGAATTGAATACTATTTTCTCTCTCCATTCTTTGATATCTCTATTGATAAGCATGAATATTACAATAGGTGACATTAAAGATTAGAAAACTTGCATGATTCAAATTCAAATCCTAATTATCACATAATCCACTTTTTATATAGGTGAGATACCACTTGAGCTTTCTTTTAATAGAAGTTGTTATATATACAAAAACTTGAGTGAGACGGATCCTTTTTACACACTAACCAAATCCACACAAACATAGATGAACTGTGTAGTGTAGGCTATGGATTGACCCGTCTCATATAAAATGATCAATGAGACGAGGATCTCACATATGACTTATTCATTAATTTATTGTTAACTTATTAATAACTTTTGTCATGTTGTAGACAATTTGGTTAATTATTGATACAAAATATGATGGTACAGCCCACGTTTAAGTAGTAACATAGATTAAAAATGAAAAAAATTTAATCTATTAATTTGTAAGAGACTATGTATTATTAATGCAATTTGAATGGTATGAACTGATCCAAGTGAAACAATTCCATTATATTGATATGAAATATGGTGGCATTCAAGGACAGGAACTCCTTTATCATATATATGTGGGCTTTAACCCACAAATGTATTTAAACATTTAATCACCTTATATATTGATTATTGATTATAGAACAGACAAAAATTTCCAAATATTATTAAGAAATAATGAATGTTAAAAATTGTGGTTTTGAAAAAAAAAAATTGCCCACAAAGTAGCATAAACTCTAAATGAAACACGCATTGGCTTTAATAAAAATTGGATTATAATAATAATGCTCCTAAAAAACGAAAAAGCATTGATTAACAAAACGTCGACTTAACGGAGACTCATAAATCGGAATAATCGGATCATGGTGAAGAATTAAATTCCCAATCTGAACTTGGTTATTACTTTTATTTATTGCTGATCCATATGCATATACCACAATTAATGTCATTAAATTCTTCCCTTTCAATTTTCCCAAGACGAGTTGACATATTTTGAGAATTTGTATAATAAACAGTGTTGAGATGGAGAAATATATAGAAATGAGAAAATCATTGAGATCTCTCACTTGTCCATGAACATTTTTTTTAATGTTTTCAAAATTAATTTCTTTCATATCCCAATTTAATTTCATATGTTGGTTTAGGGTTCAAGTATTATCTCGACCACCCCCTAGTTCTCACTTGTAAAAGGGTATATATTAAAAGAAAAGAAGTTGAACTTTGGGATGTTGTGTGTTGTACATTGCAACAAATTATATGACAAAAACTTATATAAACTTGGGACACATAGGAACACGGATCTAGGTGTTATATATATACTCTACAAGTGTTACATTTCTTGGTGTTATACATATACTCTACACGTATCACATGTATATAAAAGTATACATGTGATACCTAAAGAATATATAAATTTAAATGATACTCGTAGAGTATATATGTAACATCATATGATGGTTAAGTTGGAGGCACCATGTCCCCAGGGCACACAAGTGTCACTCAAATTATATATATAGGGAAAAAAATAACATCTGGTCCCATATCTATTTCCTTTTTCGCAATTAGTCTCACAATTATTACTTTTTTAATTTAGTCTCGTAACTTAAATAATTGTTCACTTTTGGTCCCAATGTTGGCGGAATTTTTGAAATTGGCATGAAAATTGGGGATTTCCGACAAGAACTAATGACGTGGCATGGTGTGTCATCTCTCTATTGGTTCAAGTAATAAAAAAATTCTAAAATAAATAAATAAATGACACATATATTTATTGCATTTCCACATCATCAAAAACATATTTAAAAAAAAAAAAGGAACATGAAAGGGCAATGGCTAACTCATCCATAGATTGTAATTTCAAAGATCAAGTCCTCATCTATCAAACAAAACTCTTCTCCTTCACCTAATCACAGAATTTCAAGCATTATGGAAAGCTGCTTGTAGTACGACACCAGGCCAATTCAATTCTGTGATGAGGGAATTCAATTCTGTAATAGTTCTTTTTTAGAATTTTTTTTAGATTTTTTTTTTATTGCTTGAACCAATAGAGAAATGACACACCATGCCACGTCATTAGTTCTTGTCGGAAACCCCCAATTTTCCGGCCAATTTCAAAAATTTCGGCGACATTGGAACCAAAAGTGAGCAATTATTTAAGTTACGAGACTAAATTAAAAAAGTAAATAGTTGTGACTAATTGCGAAAAAGGAAATAGATATGAGACCTGATGTGATTTTTTCTATATATATATATATATATATATATTACTATATATATTTCCAAACACTGAGAGCACTCTAAAATATCCTAAGATTATCTTGCATTACACTTAATACATGCATATTAAATGTGTTAGCTATAAAAAATAAATGGCCATAAATATATAACGAATAATCTCTCCATCTTTAAAAAAAAAAAGAGTACATGTTATCATCAAAATACAACCTTTTATTTTTGAGAATATTAATGTACTTTTATAAAACATGAAATCATTTAATTTTTCTTATAACTAATCACTAGCTAGTTGATCAAGAATATTATAAAATTTTCAATTAAACTAACTTTACTTTTTATACACGACTTTCTTTCAAGACAAAAAAACTTTCCTTTAAACAGTACTACTCTTTTTATAGAACACAGGGAGTTCTAAAATAACATTGATATTCCAATTAAATACACCCATCCCCACAACCACATGGTTAACTAATTTAATATTGCATATTGCTATGTATTAAGAGAGTGACTTTTGGAAAAGCAATTATTATACAATAAACTTCCTATAATAAAATACACATGTAGTTTTTCAGAGTATGTAATTATATTTATCAAATATGATAATTATCAATTATTATACAATAAACTTCCTATAATAAAATACACATGTAGTTTTTCAGAGTATGTAATTATATTTATCAAATATGATAATTATCAATTATTATACAAAAAACTTCCTATAATAAAATACACATGTAGTTTTTCAGAGTATGTAATTATATTTATCAATTATGATAATTATCAATATGGTGTACATCTTGATAGAATGATGCATAAAAACCCAGATAACAAATATTAGAACAAAATTTTTTAATGTGAAAATGTAGGTCAACAATTCAAACAACAATCAACGTAAAACTAAAATAATATGCATTGAATCTCATTCAAAAGCTAATTTTAAAATTTTCAATTTACCATGTACTTGAAAATTTTGTCTAATTAAAGTAATTTTTCACTGAAATTTGCATTTTCCAGGTGTACTTTTCTGCGAATAATTAATGAGATGCAAACACCCTGAATTTTACAATTTCCGATCAAATATTGTAGTGATGCGACAAGTCTGCATGCATGCACTTATGTGACAATTCATTTTACATTTTTGTTTCAATCAGAAAAACTACATCATTATTATTGAAAAAATAAACACAAAAAAGTTAAAAAAGATTAATAGTAGCAAGAGATCAAATCCACGATAGAATGAACAATGACCCAATATATAATGAAATGAAAAAAATAATTGAAAGTGCACAAAAACTTTTGTGTATCAGGTGCATGGATCCTCAACCAGTGTGTGTACGCGCTCATACATGCGTCCCACACGCCCTCACGCGTTCCCACACGTTTGGGTGGATATGCTCAAATCCACTCAAATTCACTCGTTAATGATACATTTTAGCTATGTTAAAAATATTTTTTAGTTATGTTAAGGATACATTTTAGTTATGTTAAGGATACCTTTGAAATCCTGATTTCAGGTTACATACCACGTTGTGTTAAAAATACATTTTGGTTATGTTAAGCATACCTTTAGGTTATGTTAAGAATACCTTTAGTTATGTTAAGAATACTTTTTTGTTATGTTAAGCATACCTTTAGGTTATATTAAGGATATCTTTAGGTGATGTTAAGGATAACTTTGAAATCGTGAATCCAGGTTCCTTTGAAATCCTGATTTGATACCCTTAGAATTTGCTCCAAGTCACATACCTTTACGTTATATTAAGGATACATTTAGGTTATGTTAAATATACATTTATGTTATGTTAAAGATACATTTGTGTACAAAATGTGTAACACAACTATGTTATGGATAATGTATCTCTAACATAACATAAATGTATCCTTAACATAACCTAAAGGTATGTCTGACGTAATGTAAATGTATGAAATTTGGGCATAAAGGTATCCTTAACATAATATAAAGGTATCCCTAAATATTACCTAAAGGTATCCTTAACATAACCTAAAAGTATATCTAACGTAAAGTAAATGTATGAAATCTGGGCATAAAGGTATCCTTAACATAACCTAAAAGTATCCTTAAACATTACATAAATGTATCCTTAACACAAGTAAAAGTCATGACCAAAATTTAAAAAAGGTAGCAGGAAAAAAAAAAAAAAGCGAGTCGAGTAACTCGAATTCGACCCGGTTGCATGGATTTAAGATTCATGCACCTGATGCACAGAAGACTTACTCTTGAAAGTGACCCAAGTAAGCTGGCCTAATCAAACCCATAGTCACAACCCAAAAGACAAAAGTTACCTTGTGCAAAAATTACCAAAGTAAAAAATATTGCTGGTGTATAGTGGAATTACCCATATGTGTAATATCAATTTTAGTTCTGTAAGGTAGACATTTCCAATTTTGATGCATCAAATTTAAGTTTTCCAATTTTAGTCATTTTTAACTATCGATTTTTTTTCCAATTTTAGTCATTTTTAACTATCGATTTTTTTTTTCCAATTTTAGTCATTTTTTGTCGAAACAATCAAGATTGCTGACATGATCGTTGGAAAATCTGACGTGATCAGCGGAAAATTTAATGTGATAGTCAGAAAATCTGACGTGGCACTTGGAAACTTTGACGTGGCAGTCGCAAGGATTAAAATTGGAGAAAATGAATAATTAAAGGATTAAAATTGGAAAGTTTAAACTTGATACACCATAACTGTAAATAACGTAACTTACACGATTAAAATTGATATTACTCATATATATATATATATATAACTACTATCACAGTAAGATTAAGATTAAAAAGTTCATACTATTTTCTGTTATATTTCTTACATAAAACTCCACCAAGAAGTTTAGAACACCACACAAGATTGATAATGAAACTATTGCGCGCAAGAAATAAACCACAAAAAAAAAAAAAAAGAATACTGGAGATTTACATGGTTCGGCTCGATCACATGAGCCTATATCCACGGGAAAATAAGGGAGGGAGAACGACCTTATTGATGGCAACAAAATCGTACAAGTTCCAGAGAATTACAAGCTGCAATTAGAACTCTCTGTGATGATTCTCTCGCTTCTAAGAGCTACCACTCTTTCTCTAAATTTATATCAAAAACAAAATCTGATCCAAACACAATGTAAAGTTACATATATATAAGGTAAAACAAAATATGAGAAGCAAAATTAAATAAGGTGAAACTGCAAATCAAACTGAAAGATAGCATCTCCGATCCGAAAAATGAATATGTTCAACCTGCTTCTTCAATCTGATTGGCAAAGAAATAAGAGAAAACTAACTTGATTAATGGATCACTTCTTCTTATACTTGGACTAAATTTTCAGGTTTTAATTTGTCTAACTTACACATTTTCAAATTATCTTTAGTTTTTGAAAAAAATATAAGAGCTTTTCAATTATTTTTTTTCAGTTAATTTTTGGATTTGTAATATATTTTTTATTTTAAAAATAATTTACAGAACTTTTTATTTTTTATGTATTAAATTATAATTCTTGTTTACATTTAAATTACTTTAGATTATATTTCTGAATATTTCATAATTTTGAATCCAAATCAGAAAATTCAAGCCACATCAGACATATGAACGCCAGCCAGTACACGACATTTTCATAAAATGGCGAGATAAGAATTTTATCATAATTTTGGTCCAATAAATTTTTTTATCAAATTTTCCTAATCCACACAGATAAGAAATATTAATAGTTAAACAAAAATTAAGAAAGAGAAGATATAAATAAGTTTGACCCAAAAGTAACTCTTCACGTACCCGGGTTGGATCGGGCCACCCGGTAGGCATTTTTTTTTTTTCGCCGTTCGATTTTTTGATCTTGGTCATGACTTTTATGTTGTGTTAGACATATCTTCATATTATGTAGACATATATTTATGTTTTGTACATTTAAAATTAAGGATCCTTCGGTCTTATATCTATTGATAAATAAATATTTCAAGTAAAGTTGTAATAGTGAATTAACATGTGTAACTAGAGGTTTTCTCTTTAGATTTTATCTAAACTCCAATACGTTCTTATATCAATGAGTTCTAGAATAAACTTTTTAGCTTCAATCATGTCAAAATTATTTTCTCTCCAAAAGTCTTATGTTCGATTTCAAACTCAATTTCTCTTTTATTTTGATCATTTAATATATTAATAATTAAATGATACGGATGAAATAGTATTGATCTATTACCTCATGAATCTAAATATTAGATAATGAGGACTACGAGACACATAGTGTTATGGAAATAGGAGATGAAGAGACGAGAATTTTGATATAAGGATAAGGGACTCGCATCCATGCATCAAAGCATTCAACGTTTCAACTTTTGATCATGTGGAGATTTTTTTTCAAGTGTTTGTCTTTATAAATGCTTTATGTTAAGTAATTGATGGATTGATACAATGTATGATGAGAAAATGATGATGAAAAAACTTGTTGTGATCTTTGATTTATTCATGAGACTTGATGTGATCTATGATTTATGCATGAGAATTAGCCAGGACCTCAGAGGTCTAAGGATCAAAAGTAGATCCTCGGGTATGTCCGTCGTGCTTAGAATTTATTGGCCCGGAGGAAATTGTTGGTCTCAAGTGGTAGTAGGCTTAGAGGGGGGTGAATAAGTCTACTCAATTTTCAAACTTTTCTTCTTTCTAGGAGGCTTAGGTCGAGAGGCAGTAACCTTTTGGGAGGTTACTTATCAGAGTTATATTGAGGAAGCTTCCACTCATTAAACGACCAAATATGGAAGACATGCATCTAACATAAGATATGTAGATATAATAGAGAGCATAGATAAATGCATAGATATACAGAGGTTCGAATGTGAAGTAACCCTTCTACATCCTCTCTGCCTCTTCTCAAGAGGGAACATTTGTTAAGCTTGTTGATTTACATAGCCCTATCTATTACAACACTCACTTAACAAGTAAGTAGCAAGCCTACACATAGCTGCTCACAGCTGCTTGCCTACTCTTCTAACTGACCCACACAGGATCGTGTCTGACCCCTCAGGATCCTTGCTTTCTCCTTCAGAAAGCGGACAATTTATCAGGATCCTAGTCCTGACTAAACACTCCTAGACAATCCTTAAAAGGTTTGTCCTCTTCTTCTTCAACTGGATACAGCAAGCTTTGGCTTCTTTTGCAGGTTGCTCTGTTGTAGCTTGCTGCTCGACTATTTGACTGAGTATGCGTTTCTGGGATATAGAGTGTTTGAGCTTTCTCTTATTCTTTTTATCTTCTTATACACTCTTTTCTCTCTTCTTCTTTTCTATATGTCATTCCCCCTCTTTTCTGCGCTTTCTCTTCTGAGCTCTCTCTTGCACTCTTCTCTTCTCTTGTGCACTTCTCTCTGCGAGCTTTTCTCTACGCTCTATTGTGCTCGCCTCACCTCTCTTTACTTCTCAGTCTTTAGTCTTCTTCCATTTATAGATTAGGAAATCTGCCCGTTGAAGGTAGGTAGGTTTCCATCATTAAATGTGCCGCACTCCTTCTGATACACGCCAACTTTTCGCTTTCCACGTGTCTTCTCTGATTGGCTCCATTCTTCTTCTCTCTACCGGTAACTTCTAGCTTCCTTCCATGCTTGCTTTGTAGCTCTCTTCCTAGCCTTGCTCTTAGGTGACTCGAGGCTTCTTCGCAATATGCTTCGGCATGGTCTCTTACAGGTAGCTTGAGTCTTCGGTAGCTTGCTGCTTTGCAGTATGCTCAGACATAGTTTTTCCAGGTAGCTTCCTGCAGTAAGCAGTATCATTTTTAATCTATCAGATTCCTTTTACCATTTCTCTTCAGTATCCTTCTTCTGAAGCTTTCTCTGTCTTATCTTTCTGAAGTAACCTTGTTGCAGTAACCTTATAAGATAGGTTATGCTTATAGAATTAGGGTTACTAATCTATGGTTTTGTCTCATCAAAACATACTTAAATATGTTCTTACAGAAATGTTATTTACTTGTCATGTTGTGATATATGTCTTGATTTTACATGTTGCCTTTAATTTAGACACTCTATTGAGCTCGTGTTTTGCTTATCCCATATAGACCTAATGTGGAGTGGGGCAGATGTGCGGTGGTTGATGTGAAGAAATTTATTTAATTTAATTCTCTTGAGGTTTATGAAATACATTTTTCTCATGTTTCTAAAAATTATGTTTCATTTTGACATTCTTCCTTTTGAAAAAGTTAAACTAATTGGTCTCTCGTAATTGAATCTTCCGCTGCATTTTCATAAATTTCCACATTATTTAATACATGAGTTTTCGCTGCTCATTTAAGAAATTCCATTCATGCAAACTTTGACTAACTGGATTTTAAAAGAAATTTTTATTTCATTAATTTTCCGCTGCTTATATGAAAAAAAGTTGACCTCTTGTAATTTTGCACATCCAAAAGTTTCAGAAAATTGGGATGCGACAAATTAAATAACAATATATATATATATATATATAAAACTTGATTTCCACTTAAAAATTAAAAAATTAGCAGCCCAAAAAAGGGCACCCTTTTCTTTTGAGATATATATATATATTTTTTGTTAAAGTTTAGTTCTATTTTGAGGTTATAATGGAAAATTCAACATAAAAACAAGCGGCTTTTGATCCAATTCAAAAGGACGAAGTGTATGCAGAATATGACATGTCCCATATGTAAATGGTGGCGTTATTATAATAGAAGTTGGACTGATATGATATTTCCAAAACGAAGGAGGTTTCTATTCCATTAGATAGTTAATCTTAAATATTTGTAGAGTCTAGTCAAAAAATCTTTTTTGATTTTGAATTCACATGACATTTGGAATTATCAGATATGAGTGAGTGTTTGAATCTTTTATTGCATTTTGTGTTATATTTCGTGTTTGATAGCATTTAAAACACATCACATATTAATTAATGATGTCATTGAATACATGTGGCGTGTGGTAATTGATTTGAGGCGTGAGATTACCTAATTGATCAAGCGAGAAATTTAGCTTGAAAAAGAAGTCCAAGTACATAACGAAAATATGCAACCACATAATAAGTATCATGTAGAAAGCAATGTCTAGCCCAAATTTTTTATTTTAGGAGTCAAATAGGCCTTTGTTTTGGGGGACAGAGGGAATTGAACTCTCATAAATTTTGAAGATGATTTCTCTAGCAAGAACTTTGGAGGGTTTCGTGGGGATACAATCACATTTGGTTCAATATATACCTATTTCCTTTTTCGCATTTAATTCCATAACTATTTATTTTTTAATTTAGTCTCCTAACTTAAATAATTGCTTGATTCTTCCTAATATCGTAAAAATTTCAAAATTGACTAGAAAACTATCACAAGACATCAAATTCAGGGGTTTCCAATTAGAACTACTGATGTGGTGTGAGGTATAATTATTCTATTGATCCAAGCTAAAAAAAAAAAATCTTAAAAAGATAAGTAAATGTCACGTCTTTATTTAATACCCACGTCATAAAAGAAATTTTAAAAAAGAAAAGAAAAGGCGATGACTAGCAAAACTGGGATCGGAAAGTTCAATTGTCAAAGTCCTCACATATCCAACAAAACCCTTCTCATAACCATATCCATTCAACCAAAGTTTTTGAGGCATGGATATTTAATAAAATGTGGCAAGTACTTACTTTTTTAGAATTTTTTTAATGCTTGGACTAATAAAATAATTATACCTCACTCCGCATCATTATTTCTTGCCGAAAACCCCAAAATTGGATGTCACATGACAATTTTCCAACCAAATTAAATTTTCGCGACACTGAACAATTATTTAAGTTACAGGACTTTTAAGGCACTCGACTATTGGGAGGACTCACCGATGACTTATCCACCCATCGACCTGATTGGTGACTGGCAAGCTCTTCACTGCGAGGAAATCCTCTTCTTACTTGAAAAATATGGATAATCAAAAAAGTAAATAGTTGTGAACCTAATTGTGAAAAAAGTAATAGTTATGAGACCAAATATGATTTATATAAAATATGGATAATAAAAAAAGTAAATAGTTGTGAAATTAATTGTAAAAAAAGTAATAGTTATGAGACCAAATATGATTTATCCTGGTTGTTATTTGTTGAGCAATGCATTGTTTTACTAAAAGCCTATGAAATTGACACATTCTTTAGCCCCTAGCTAGGTCAATAGATTGAGGTCTAAATTGCAACAATTAATAAAGGTCGTGAAATTTTTTTTCTTTTTGCAATTATTGAAAAATTTGAATAAAATTGCAATTTTTGAAAAACTCATGATTTTTTTTTTTTTAATTACTCAAACAAATTTAATAACTATGATAATAAGGTATGGTCTTCCTCGATTGGTTTTGCAGTTTGAGGCAGTAATGAGTCTCATCTTCTTCAACCTGGGAAGGTCTATAACAGCTAGCCTATGCCAGTTGTGAAAAAATAAAAAAGAAGACTATCTTCGAATTCAAATCATTTGAGTCATCTTTTCCTTATTCATTGGAATTTAATCTAGGGAACACATTGACGCAATTCTTTCAAAACTAAATCATACATTACAACAAAAATGTATTTTAGTTGGACAATACAGAATATAAAACACCTACAACTCGAAAAGATATATTTAATATATATACAATGCAAAGAATTCACATGATCGAACAACTGTAAAAGTCCGTGCATTGCACGATCTTCATCAAATATAAATTGTCAAAAAAAAAAATAAATTAATTGTCACAAAAAACATTAACTAGAAAAAGTTATTAGGCAAATTATGTCGTCCCTATGTATTAGCAACCACAAATCGTAAAAAAATCATACATGAGAAGATTTTTAAAATAACAGTGGCTAAAAAATTCATGATCATGTTTAGAAGTCAAACTCTAAGTTAATTTAATGATTACTGTTTGATTTTAACTTGAATTGAACAATTCTTCAAAACCTATAATGATTTTTGTCTGATTTGTGATTGGATTGAATGAAAGTCATGAATTTGGGGATGTAGTATGGCTTCAAATAAGGTCATTTTGAAATATGAATCATGCACTTTTTTACTGATACTCGAAAGTAAATTGCATTATCAATTTTTTCAGTGAAATTTAGCTGAAAAATATGTCAAAAATCGATTTCGGGATAGCAACAAAAAAAATTCGAAGATAATGACTAGTAATTGGAAAACTTTCAGAATTGAAAATAATTACAATAATTCAGGTAACAAAAACCAGATCCAGAGTTACTTCAAAAGACAAGCAACCAATTCACACATAATACATTAATGTTCATTTAAAGGAATTAAAGCAACCATGAATTGATTCCACTCATGTATCTCAAGCAACAAAAATTTTTCCCTTGGGCTTGGAATCAAATAAAGAGGGTTTTCCATCCTCAATGATGTTACAAATTTTTCACTCATATCCAATGTAGCAGGCTCTTTTCCATCTGGCAAACTCCAATCGAAGTAATGCACTAGAGAAGCCACCATCAACTGCAAGGATTTTATAGCCACCTGCATTCCAGGACACATTCTCGCACCAGCACCAAATGGCAACAACTCAAAATGACCACCCCTGTAATCGATTTTCGAGTCGAGAAAACGTTCTGGCTTGAAGCTTGTGGGATCCTCATAGACGTTATGGTCCCTTTGAATTTGCCACGAATTCACTATCACCATTGTGTCTTTAGGGATTGTGTAGTTACTCACCTTGCAACTCTTGATAGCTCGACCGGGCACCCCGAACGGACCTGGAACGTGGAGCCGGAATGTTTCCTTTATGCAGGCGTGGAGATAAACACACTCGGATAAAAGTGATTCATTCAGCTCATCTCCTTCAACTGCCTTTTCCGCAATTTCTTGGCGAAGTTTGTATATGATTTCGTCATTCTTGATCAATTCTGCCATCAACCATACTGTTACTACCAAGCTAGACTCTGTAGCAGCACTCAAGATCTCCTGCAATAGAGTCACATGTAACTTAGACCTAGCTAGTCCATTTTCTTATCATAAATTGTCCAAATTAATCTTCATTGAATTAAGCACTAACCGTTATTATAACACGGATCTGATCTTCATTGAATGAATTTCCATTTAGAACGTCCACAAAATCTTGTTTGGAATCGGGGTTCGCTGCACGTTTGGCTCTCCGTTCTTGCATGAGATCCGCCCAAATAAGTTGAATATCTCGATACATTTGCATACCTTTCTTTTTAGTCCAAAAGTCGATGGGTTTGAAGATGGGAAACATATCAGTGAATCCAGGGATAGAAGCATTCTTGATCAAATCATTCAAAAAGCAAATCTTCTTCTCATCCCTCTCACTCTCTCCTCCAGTACTCTCAAACATGTTTCCTGAAACTAGAACATTAGTTAAGATGTTGACAAAGCTAACATATATGACATGCTCAATATTCACGACATTCTTGGTCTTCAAAAAGTGGAGAAGCTCCTTCGCCTTGGTCTTCCTTATCCCAGCAGCCGACTCAACTGCCTTGGACGAAAAGATGAAGTTGTGGGCAATGCTGCGTAGGTATTTCCAGGTCTCATCGCATTCTCTAGACATCAAAATAGAGGCCTGCTTCGCCCCGGGGACGTAGTAATAAATGGATGGAAAATGTCGCCCTGAAAATATCTGATTGTTGGTTTTGTGGAACTCTCTAGCAATCTGTGGAGATGAAGCAACCACCGCGAGCTGACCACCTAGCCTTAACGACATTATCGGGCCGTAGATGTCGGCCAGTTCTTTGAATGCCACGTGTGGCTTCTCCGCCAATACTAGACGTTTGCTCCATAGCTGCAACAAGGTCGGGCCTGGTGGAAGCTTTCTGATGCCAAAACGCTGGTACAAGTAGATGAAAAGGGCCACAATGGCTAGCAAAACAACCTGCATTTCTTTTCTTGCACCTGTGGGATTCAAACAATACCTTATCAAGAGGGGAAGAGTTTTTTATGATGACTAGAATCAGCTATTTAAGATATTTATTGGGAAATATCAATTTCGGTCAGCTAACTTAAAGTCTTAATCCTATCCAATTTTGGTCGGTTAATTATAGATTGTTTCCTATTTTAATCTTTTCTAGTTCGAACAATCAAAATTGCTGATGTCGCCTTTGAAAAACCTAACGTTAATATTTTTATATGAAAATTAAGAGTTTGTGGAAAATAGTAACTGTAGATCGATGCTTTATTGTTAATTTAGGGTCCGTTTGGTACGAAGGTTGGGTTTAGACTGAATTATAATAATTTCAGGCTTTTTACTGTTTATGGAGTATAATTTGGATGTTTGGTGTGGAGGTTTTTGAGATGGGTTTAGTTGTGTTATGTATTTGGGATGTGTGTTTAAAAAGTGTAATGCTTATAAATTTGTATTTGGTATATATGTTAGGTTTGATAGATTAGGGTAAATGACCAAATTACCCCTTCTTGAATTGTATGGCCCATGATCATCCTCTTCACCCCAGGAATAGTCTCAAGAACATGTTCTGCACAATCACAGTCCTTTGTCAATCCATGGGAGAAGCTCCTCAACCAAACAATGGAGATCACCAACTTATTCGTCACCTTCTACTTCCATTGCCAAAACCCCCAATTTTCTTCATACCATTTTCAACACGTTGCCAAGCTTTTCAACAAGCTTTTCTTCATACCATTTCCAACACGTTGCCAAAACCCCCAATTTTCAAACTCCATCATCCCCTACTGAGTCGCAAACCGAAAATCTCCATCAACATTCAAAATTTCATGATTCCCATTCATCGTAATCACCATACCCCCGGCTTTCGCCGCCTCCCTCTTCAATTTCTCAAAAAAAATACAACATTTTAATCTCATCTCCACCACGGTCAAAAAAATCCCCAACTTGAACGACGGTGGTGGCTTGCCCGACCAGCGATCATCTGTACCGATCAATCCGGCGAGCCGCAAGACAACTTTAGCCTTGGGAAGGTCTCCATGGAGGTCTCCAATGGCAATGAGGCGTCGAGGCTGAGAAAAACGGTTTGCAAAGAACCATCGGAGTTGTTCAATGATTGAGGTTCCTGAGGCAAGAAAAGGTCGTCGCTGACAGAGAAATCGACGAAGATGGAACCCAGAGAAGGGACGGCTCCACAATCGATGTGGGGCTCTGGATTTTTCATCTCTGTACTTCAATCGTTGAGGAAGACAAGAGAGTATCGGAGAAGAAGAAGAAAATGATTGATTTTTAGAGACGAATGGCAATAAAGCAATTTCGGAGAGAAGTAATAACAATATGGTCTTAGGTTTTCAACAGTGGGGACAGAAAAATAATTTCACATGGATACTATTGGGATAGTTTTTAACCCACCAAAATTGGTGGGTTTAAAAAAGGTACAATTAAGGCAGCCTAAAACAAGAGTTATTACCCGGACCCAAGGACAAAACCCGGGCCTTAAACCCACACCCCAAACATCTGTTTAGCCCTATTTCTTAACCCAAACCATCCTAAACCTGGATAGCAAACATGCCCTCTAGGACTAAACTGGAACACTATTTAAACTAGTGTTTTCATAATCAGATTGATGGTCAAACTGATCGTGCCACACGTCCAATCAATTTTGGGGATATGTATATAATTTTTTATATATGACATATTGATAAGTAGAAAATATATATGCATGGAATGATGAAGGACAAGGCCGATTAACAAAGAGGAGATTGTATTATGCGTGAAAGCTTGAAGTTAAAAAGGGGATACATTAGATCAACAAAGAAGATATATATATATATACATATATTCCAACAAGTAATGAAAAAAATTCATTATTTTATGGCCGCTTAACACAGAGCGTGGCAAAAGCTGGAGAGAATCATGGTTTATCACTTGCTTTGTATTTTCTCAAGATGCAAAATCATATTTTAGGACTTGCTTTGATGCGTGTCTAATTTCCATACACTAGTTCGAATGGATGTTGAACATCTATCTCTTGATTTACTCTAAATGATTACTAATGTTTTCTTAATTATTTCTATCTTGGATGGTTTCTGTTGCTTGATTTAATAATTTATTATATTATATTTATCCTAAAATAATTGTCGTTTAGGATTTCAAGACATATTTATATGCAATGTACCAAAGATACCCCTATTTAATTACTTCTCCCAAATTAAATGTTGTTACAAAGGAATAAGAATTAAAAAAACTCCTCATTAATTAAACTTAAAGGAGTACATCAGACTTTTAATCATATTTCTTAATTTATGAGCAAAAGGTTAAACCGTCATTTATTTTGGGACGGAGGTAGTACATAATTATTTATATATACATTGGTATGCATCTCCAAATTCGCTCTCAAACCCTAATTCTGCATTCTAACCTTTTACATATTTGTCTAATCTTTTAGTTAAATTTGCATAACTTTTATATTTTGGAAATTTAATATTTTATAGAGTATTATAACCTATTTTACATTCTAAACCTTTATGTTATAATAATAACATTTACATTACTATAATTTAACTTTTGTATTATAATAATATAACATTTATATTTCTCAAATGTTATGATAGTTGTACAAATGTTATATCAATATAACATAAAAAGTTTTCAGTTATATTACATGACTGAGAAAAGTCTAAGTATATAAATTTAAAGTTTTAATACATTTTAAACCTTTAAGTTGTAATAATGTAACTTTTATGTTATATTAACATAACCATTATGTTATTCTTTAAATACATAAAGGTTAATATATATATATATATATATATATATACATGTTATCTCAATATAACATACATGTTAAATTGATATAACATAAGGGTCCATTTGGATGAGTGAATTTGAGGAGGGATTTGAAATCCATGGTAGCAAATCCACCGGTAGTGATGGACGTGGATTTGAAATCCATAGTTTTCATTTTGAGCTAATTTTGGAGTCATTTTGGTGGATTTCAAATCCACTCCAACTTGAGAGGATTTGAAATTCACTCATTTCAAATTCTGGATTTCAAATTACTCTATCTAAACGGAGCCTAAAAGTTTTCAACAATATTATTTTATATTTTATGCTGATGAAAGTCTAAGAATGTAATTTAAAAGATTATGATATTTGTATAGAAATGTTATATTAATATATATAACATAATTGTTATGTCATATAACATAAAGGTTACTGGATAAATTTTAAAAAAAAATCTGGGCTCGGATCCAGGTCGGATCAGGCCCAACCCGACCGTCGGACGCCTAGTTGCATTTGCAACTGGTGCATAAGAATAGTACTCTTTATGATATTGCATAATTTGATTTAGTAGGGTCCAATTAGATTAAATATTTTTTGTGATATCTATTGCTAGAGTTTAAACTATAGTATGTAATTATTAGGAATTTATATTCCTTTATAGAAAATATGTGTTTGATTCATTAGGGACAACACATCTCTAGATTATTTGAATCAAGATTGTAAATTTGAAGTCTAATTCACCCTATTATCTTAAAATTAATATGTTCATCACATTAGATCTAGAGGTTATACATATTAAGGTTGTTTAATTGATTGAACATAGTTTATTAAATGTGTTACATTAATAGACTAAACTTAAAGACGACGTAGGTTAACAGAGTTTGTCCCTAAATTAGGGATAGAGGTTCAAGAGAGATAGATTAAGAGAAAAACTAAATTAGGTTCAAGAGATGGATTAAGAGATATGATATTAATAAATTTGTTCGATCAAAAACAAAAAGGGATACACTGAACTGAGAGTTGATGCTTGTTATAGATTGTTTATTTAATTTATTTTCTTCTTTGATTGTTGATTAGTATATATCTAATGAAAATGTTAAAATATCCACCACATACAACTCTTAATATGTCCACTACTAACATGTAATGATCACATCCCCTCATTATATGAAAAGTGAAATGAATTAATATGCTGAATATCTAACACGTCAACGATGAATACATATTAATGTGCCTACGATGGGTAGGATTACAGAACTGTAGTATTTAATTACATTTTTAATTTAATTAGATAATTTCCAACCATCCTTGTTTTATTTTGTCTATTAGTAACAATAAATTTAATTAATTTCTTTATTATTTTGAGGTAAGAAGTTATTTTCATTTTACGTGTCCTGAAAACACGATCACATAGTGGAAGTCTACAGGGATCCCTTGCCATGTTTAAGTTGCAAATACTATTACAATAATTTTCATAAGAAGTGGTATCAGAATTTTTTTAAAAAAATCATATTTTATTGGATAATACACTCAAATTATTTATTAATTGAAAGTCTTATTATTTTAAAATGACACAAATTTTTATTTTTTCGAAAAACTTTATTTTGTTTTCAATGGATATTCATAATTAAAACTCAGCAATCCCCCTTGTCGCACTCCCCCGAGCTGGATCATAAAGTAATTAAAAATAAGTTGAATTTGAGCAACTTGTCTACTTATATATAATATATATGTGTGTGTATTATGGAAGTTATTTAACTATTATAAACAAAAGACGAATATGGATTAGTAGAAATAAAACAAAAAGAATACTATTAAATAGATAAAAAGCTTTAATTCGTTTACTCTAATAAGTCCATTAGTAGTTTTGAACTTAGAATGTACCCCTCCCCCATTATATATAATTGATTTGCAATCAATTAATTATTTATTTTCTTGTAAGTCTAACATTAGCTAGGTTGTAATATTTTTATTAAATGGTAATTTGCATTGTGAATCTGTAATCTTTCAAAGGTATATATAGCTTTTAAGTTTTAATTTTTCATTTCAAATTGATTATTTCTAATTCTAAAATTCTTTCAATTTGCCCAACTCATACAATTGTTATATAGTATCAATTTATGACCACTTTAATTATTAAAACAAAGAAAAAATACAGAGCAAAACAAATTAAATAATTATCACAAAAACTTACGTGAGACGGTCTCACGGATGATTTTTATGAGACGGGCCATTTTTACTCATTAGCCAACCCATATTCACAAATTTATATGTGAATTGTGAGGTGCAAGTCATGGATTGAACCGTCTCACATGAAATGATCCGTGAGACGGTCTCATACGAGACTTACTCTTAAATTATTCAAACGGTCATTCAGTACTGTAAACCAAAGAAGATTTTATCTGGTTTGGCTTCAGTTTGCATGTAACCACAACACAATTTGAACAAATTGGACAAATTTACTATGTACCTTGTGGTGGATTTTTTCTTAACTAAACTAATTAAGCAAACAAAGAATGCAGGGTGAGAGTGATCAAAACCTGGTTTGGTAGTGCTTCCCCACAATTAATCAAACTGGAAACCTGATTTAAAGAGACGAAATAAAAAACAGTATTTCTAACAAGGAACTGAGAGTGGAACACCCAATATTTATACTCCTCATAACTATATGGAAAATGGCACAGTTGACTTTAGGACTTAACTTTAATTATATTTCAAGTAGCACGTCGTGCTCAATCATGTGGGATTAATAAATATACAAAGAATAATTTAAAGATCGGGTGTTATGCGATACCTCTCACAATCTATTATATACAGTACTTTATTATTCATATATAATTTGTGAAAATGAATTTTATTAGTGAGTAATAAGGATTCATCTCATGATAATTATCTATAAAACCGTTTTCAGTGACAGATTAATTAGGGGGCACGAGCAAGTTGTTATCCCCAAAAAAATTGATTTTTTTTTCTAGTAGTTAAAAAAAAAAATGAGATTTTATAATTTTAACCCTTCTACCTTATTTCTCATATATCTTGTTGTTTGTATTTTGTCACACCTATATATCTTGTGTAATAGAATAGTTAAAAATATAATTTTGAAATTACATATATGATCACAGAAAATATATAGGTGAAATTTAAGTATATTTACTAAATTTCATATATATTTTTCTTCCTTCTGACCCCAAAAACTGAATCCTGAATCCACCACTATTTTATATAAATTTTTATGTAATTTAAATAACTCAAATGTCACATGTTGCATTATGTCACCATCTTAATTATTTTAATGTAGCCAAATTATTTTAAGGTACCAAATAAGATGCTTAGTTAATCTCTCATTCTTAGTCGTGTTACTTAACATGAAAATAATCTTATTAAATTAAAAATATCAATATATTTTAATTCTTATCTCAAAAAGATGTCCCATTTAACTCAATCTTTTTTTTTTCTTTTTTTATATCGGAAATTGGCATGTTACTAGCCTATGATCCATAAAATAGGGGTTTTGAACTACAAGATGACGTTTATTGAAATAAAAAAGTTTTCACTTGATGACAACTTTTTTGTGCCACTAGATAAAGTATTGATCCTTACAGTGAAAGTGTAACCAATTGTATCCTTAAATTTTCAAAACAAATCGTGACATTTTTCGTATACACCGTGAGATCGAAATTACCATATTAACTTGTTTCATGAATTTTTGAACATTTACTGTATCTCATGTACCTTTATTGATGCTTATAGCCAACCTTATAGTTTGAGACGAGTGATATTCAATTTTATGATGCAAATCGTGATGATTCGAGTTCAAATCCGAAAGATGCAAATCTTTGACAGCTACAATAAATAAATTAATATAGATGTAAGAGCATGTATTATTTGAGACTTGCTTGCAAGTTTCTCTCATCCGCAATCTGCAAGGATCAATAATAATCTGATTAATTCTACAAAAATTAACAATATATATGGCCAAACATAAATATATTTGTGCTTACTTTTATTTTTTTTAATCAAACCGTATAATTAACATTTATTCCTAGAGATGAATGACCAGCTGAATATTTTGTCTGATGTGTTAGAAATTAAATCACCGAATTGCATGTTTTAATCACACATAAATATGCTACAACACGAAAGTCCTAAATCTATTGTACGATGAAAATCTGAAATCGAGAAAGACAAAACCTACCTGAATCCATGAATCGATTCGTGCTTTTACTGGTATGGTTTACCAAACTGTCAGATTCACCCTTAATCACAAGCGTAGAGAGAGTACAGAACGTGGGATGAGAAATCTGATGTTTGGGGACCATAACCATATATACTTATAATAATAAGATTCCTTTATTTCAATTTGGTCCTCACCAAATTGAAATCACTCAATGGAATCTACACATAAAAGCATATAAACTTTATGATACTCATATAAGTTCATATCCTAAACTTTAGTGTATCACTTTAATTTGGGCTTCCTATAGACGACTAATACACATTTAATTTGACACGTGAAAGTCTAACATATATTGGATTTATCCAACAATCACCCACTTGGGCAACACGTGACACTGAACAAATGTATATTACCTGATTGAGCTCAAACCATGTTGTTATATGTATGAGTATCCATAAACAATGTTATTATTAACAGCTCTAACATTGGACTAAAGAGGTCTTCATGATAGCATAGAAATTACATGTAATGTGACCTGACATGCCTATTTCCAACTGATCTTTTCCTTATTCCTTAGTGAGATCAACATAAATATAAAATAACAGAGTGCAAATAAAGAAAAAACTTTATTTCTGCTCAGGATGGACATATAGTACCAATATGTTGATTATTTCTGCTAGGATTGTATAATTACCGAGTTAATGAGACTATAAGATTAGTAATTATAGCTATCTCAATTACTCGATTTTAGATCTCATTATAGATAAAACCTTATTTTCACAAAAGGTTAATTCGGTTGTTAATTAATTTTAAAAGTGTGTCAGTTAGTTAATAACCAGCTAGTTGTGACTTGTGATTGCATGTTGGATTTGATCAATAAAATTAGGAATTAAAATGCAAAACTTTATTACAACTTCGTGATTAGATTAAGGTCAAATAATTGAAAATGCAAAATTATATCTATATAGCCTATGATCTGTGATATTATATGCCTAATACCCTTAGATTGAAGTTTGGTAAAATCATTTTTTTCTCCTATTTAATTTTTATCTTTCGTCATTAGTTAATTTTGTTGTTTAATTTAGTTTTAAGTGAACTAGTTTGAAGTTTCACAATTCCATTTTAATTCTTTTCTATCTGAAAAGAATTAAATCTTATTTTCTAAGGATCTACTCAATTCGTCATTATATTCATCTATTTATTTGGAAAAAATAAATTATTTACTATGGTGGGTTGACAGGATATTAGTGTTGATTGTTGAAAGGAGATCGGGGTTTGATGAGATTTGATAGGTATAAATTTGTGCATTTTATTATGGTTTAATTTAAGATTTTATAATTTTTTATGTGATTGAATGCACCGTTTTCGTATCTATATATGTTTTTTATATCAAAATACTTCATATACCATTTTCACTATTATTCTGGAATTTTGGAGTATATTTTGATCAAGAGATATGTTCATGGGCCAAGAAATGAACACAAATCGAAGTTGGGGCAGTTTGGGCCCAGAAGCCCATTACACTGGATCACCCAATGTCAATCTATGATCCGTCTGCAGTCCAGCCCAGCGAGATTGTGGATGAGAATTGGGCTTAAAGAAGGCTAAGCTCATCTCCAAAATGGTTAAAAAGCTATGGTCACATACATAATCAAAGGAAGGTCTTTATTTTCTTTCTCTCCAAACCACTCTAGAGATAGAATTATTTTTATAGATTAGTTTCTTTTCTTATGAATTCTTCTACTTTTATGGATTCGATTTCAAGGATATTTGGATAATTCTCCAATTCCGATTAGCAGAGATGTTTGAACCCATATATTTAATTATGTCTTGATTAATCATGTTTCCCCTTCTCGATATTTGATTGAAATGCTATCTGTGTTGAATGATTTCGATTATTAACGTTTGATTTAGATTGATCACCTAGGTTAAGTGTTTGATAATTAATTGCTAGAATCTTAAATTATGAATCCTAATTGTGATTTAATTTTCATTGGTAGTAAATTAGAGGTCGAACATCTCTAGGGTAGCATAATCCTAGATTATCAAATCGAGATTGTGTATTTGGAGTCTAGTTTATCATATCGTCTTGGTGATTAATGCATTTAATGAATTAAATTTAGAGAGTTTATTCTAGGTTGTTCGATTGAATAGGGTTAATTAGTGATCTTATCCTAATTTAACTAATCTTAAGAGACGATTAGGTTTAACAGAACTTGTTGTAAGGCTATGGGGTGATAATTCCATGGCAATCTAAGAGAGGAGTGTAACATTGATTAAGACATAATTGATATTGAGGGATAATTGAACTGTTAACTGGAATGTTTTCCATCCTTTGATTTCTAGGTTCTTAGTTAATTTTAGTGCTAGTCGTCTATCAATCCAAACCCCCCATCTTTTCTGTTTCTTGAATTGAATATAGGTGACATAGTTAAATCTTCACTCCTCGTAGGATCGACTCCGACTTGCCCTATCTACTAGTTAGTTAGATTAGGAATGATTTTAATTAATTTTATCGAGTCACGACAGGAGCGGTTAAGATTAGATGTACAATTGTACTCCTCATTAATTAATTCCAATTATTGTGTTTAAAAAATATATATATTCGAACGAGTTAGTTAAAATGTCATCGTCATTCACAAAGTCAATCGAAAGTGGCGACTTCTAATAAAATTAAGCTTTCCTGTAATTTTGAGAGGTAGATATAGGCTTTTACTAATTGAATATTGTAATTTGAAATTTTATCAATTAAATATAATGTACAAATTATGGTGACTTTGACATTTAATTATTATTTTTCAATGCTAGTCACCATTATCGGTGGCAACCATCATGATATTTAGAACTAGCGTAAATCCCGTATATCACATGATATTTTAATACTAATTAAAAAAATTTAAATTGTTATTTATAGATATATTTAATTATTATTATTTATATTTAATTTTCAATTTAATTAGTATGTAATTTAAATTTAATTATGTGAATTTTGTAATTGTCATTTAATGTAATTGGAAACATCAACTTTAATTAAAATGTTTGGCTAAAATTTCATCATTTATAAATTGTATTAGCAATCACAATTATTAGCATTTTGTTATTCAATTATTATTATCTCATTAAATATTCTATTACAATAAATTATAAATATTAAAGGATTTAAATTGTAATTAAATATGGTTAACCAGAGAGTGACATGGGTCACTCTTGGTTATTCCTTTAATATATATATATATATATATATATATAAATAATAGTTTTGTTAGTTTTAGATAATATTTTGTATATATCAAATAATATTTTTGTATTATACAATTATATTATGCAATATATATATATATAATACAAACATATATCGGATATATAAAAAATTTGTTACCTAATATATGCAAAAGTATTACACGTTGCACAATATAGAAAAGAGCTTCTGGAATGCCTAGGATCCACATGTTTTTGAGTTACCTGACCCGATCAATTGGGTCAAAAAAATATTAACTTATATACAAAAAAACATTATATATACACATATAAAAACTATTGTATATTTTTTTTATAATCTAAATTAACTCAAAACTCATCACATAATACAATATACTAATTATTATAAAATAAATAAAATATTTCCTTCCACATGGATACTTTTTTATTATTTTTAAATCAAAAATTCAAAAGAATTAAAAAAATTGTGAACACTTTTATCTTTCTCTCTTACCAATTTCTCAAGCCATGATTTAATATTGGAGATTTGAAGGGTGTTTGAATATCCAATTTTTCAAGCCATAATTTAATATTGAAGATTTAAAGGGTGTTTGAATATACAAAAGATAGGCAAAAACTTTTATGCAACTCGTGCATGGATCTAGGATCCATGTATCTGGGTCAACCCGCCCCACGCGCCTCTCACGCACATTTTCACGCGCTCCCACGAGCTCTATGTATCTGGTGGGTGCACTTAAAGCCACCAAAATTCGCTTCAGGTAGTCATACCTTCATATTATGTTAATATTACCTTCATGTTATATTAGTGATACATTCATGAACTAACCCTAACATAACATAAAAATCAATGGTTTAAACTAAGATTACCTTCATGTTATGTTAGTCATACCTTCTTGAAGGTATGACTAACATAACATGAAGGCAACCCTAATATAAAGGTCAATGGTTTTGAACTATGGTTATAAAATTTGGAAATAAAGGTATGACTAACATAACATGATGATAACTCTAACATAGTATAAAAGTCACACTAACATAACATGAAGGTCACGATCAAAACACGCGAAAATAAAGATACGCTATGGGCTGGATCACCTCACGCGCGGTTCGTGAGATCCGTGCACCTGGTGTATAGGAGACCTACTCCAAAAGATATATCCACACGCCAGAGATAGTGAAAATTTATGCAGAAGAAGAATTAAGGGAGGTATTTATATCTATATATACTAATAACAAAAAAAATCTGGTAAAATTGTAATTGTGAAGGGTAAATTTGTAAATTTTCTCTCTACTTTAAAAATTATCATATATATTTATTCAAAAGAACACTGTCTGCAAGAATTAACGGTTCCTGATTTCTTGATATTCTTTCTTCATTCACGGTTATTAATCAATTCCGTATCAGAATTCATTCCTTATCAAAATGTTTTTCTGGTGAAGAATTTCATATCAAAATTTGTTGGTCCCAAATGGTAGAAGGTTTTAGAGGAGGGTGAATAAACTTTTTCAAAATTCTAAAACTTTTACGCCAAAAGAATATAAATTCTTGCAAGAAGCAGTAAGCTACAGAGCTTGCTGCTTCAGAACAGAGTTTACAACTTTTTAGCAGTAAGCTTAAGAATTTAAAGAATTTATGCACATCGGAAAATATTTAGTAAATATAGAGTTTTCCGAAAGACAGGTTCAATGCAGTATGCTTCAGATAAGTTATGCAGTAAGCTAAAGACAAAAAACAAAGCAAATAACACAACAAGGTTTATAGTGGTTCGAGGGTGGAGTAACCCTCTACATCCAGTACTCTACTCCCTTATTCAGGAGGAATTTTGTTAAGAGTTGATTGGTTTACATAGACTCGACTAATACAATCACACCTTAAACAAGACAAGCAGCCTTCCACACAGGTAGTTGGATTGACCAAAACTAAATATCCCACACAGGACTCTTACTCTTCTATAATAGTGAAAACACTTAGCAAGAACTATCATCTGCTAAGAGACTCCTAAACAATCTATAAAAAGATAAGAAGAAGGTTTTTCTTCAACTCTGAAGTTGTTTTAGAATTTGTAGGTTCAATTTTATTAATTGTTTTGTAAATTATTAATATTAACTTTAAATTTTAAACAAACTTTATATAATTTATAGAGAAAAAAACCACATCATTTAGTTTTTTTTTTTTACCAAGTAAATCATAATTGTGCAACGCACGGGTGCATGACTAAGTATATACTAATAACAGAAAAATCTAGTAAAATGGTAATTGTGAAGGGTAAATTTGTAAATTTTCTATCTCTACTTTAAAATTTGTCATATTATTTATTCAAAAACCACGGTCTAAAAGAATTAACGGTTCCGATTTCTTGATAATTTTTCTTCCTACACGGTTATTAATTATTGTCCTCCAAAATCTGTACGGTTAATTTTGGATAATATTTATCAATGCAGTTATTTTCCTCTCGGATTCTTTTCCTTCTCAATCAACCATTTTCTTTGTTATACAGTAAAAAAATGAAAGGGAAACAAACCTTTTCTTTCAACCATTGATCTGAGACCCAAAATTTGGTTGTCATCATTTAAGATTGTGTATTCTGACTGCTCTTCTCTTGGAAGAATTTCATCAGATGCAATATCTTTACATTGTTTTCTTTCAGTGTTATAGTTTGGAAGTTCTGATTTGTTGATCATTTAAAATTATGTGTATTCTGATTGCTCTTCTCTTGAAAAAATGACATATACAATGTCATAATTTGTACTGTAATAATAACAAGAAAGTTGGTAATAAATACAGTTTTACTTTTTGCCTCCAAAATGTCAAATCAATAATTTTTTTATTTTTTATTTTTAATTTTTTATTAATCGGTCTATTTATTTAATTATTATATTTGTTGTATTTTACATTTTTTATTACTTCATCCATTTGATTTGATAATATATTATTGTATTGTTTATTTTTATTTTATTGATTTTAATTAAATTAATTTTAGTGACTGTAATTTCTTAATACCAATAATATATATTATTCAAAAAATAATTTCAATAATAAATATTAATTTGTTTAGCATTATCTAATATCATATTTAATATAATCAATAAATAAATGTAACACTATTAAAGATGTATATATAATATAATATTTATGTAGTGTGAAATTATATGTCATCCTAAGTATTTTTTAAATTCATATTTGTATTTCGATTTAGTAATATCATTCAACATGTTATGAAAATTATTGATATCATTTACCAATATATTTTAATAATGAAGATAATATTGAGTATCAAATATAAATTTCATATAATCAAAAATAAAAATCGACACTTGCTTTAAACTTAGGGTTTTATATCTATTTATATGAGAGTGTATATTTTGAATTTTGATGGTTCGGCTAATAATTTAATTTTATGCGCTTAATTTCTTATTATGTTGTTGTTGTCATCATTATCATCATTACTACTACAACATTTGTATTTTGTTTTGGGCTTGAATTGTAGTATTCAACGTCGGGCTATTGAAATGAATTTGATGGTAACCGACATTGAAAATGTTTTTCTAATTCAATTTATTTTAAAATAAGAGGTTAAACATATATAATTGACACTGCTTGCGTCAAGTTCTTATGTAAAATTTTCATTTTATGTGTATTGTTTCATATATTTACAAATCTATATATCTTTAATTTAAGTGATTTGATTTTAATTGTTATCTCATAATCAATAATTTTAGTGTTGTTAACATATTGTGAAATGAGATATATATATATATATATATAATAAATAACATAACATGAATTGGATAATTATATATTTAATATATAGTTACATAAAATTCATAATATCTTGATTGTTAAATAATTTATATCTGTAAAATGCTTATAATTAATTAAATTATATTATCATTAAATAATAGATATTTACCGCATATTATATATTAGACGTATAAAAAAATTCCGCAACTAGAAATGTTGTGTATAAAGAAGATTTTCATAACTTATAAACTTTGCAGGTAATTAAAATTTCCAATGTTAATTTGAAGATCATGATTGATATATTTTTTTTTTTGTATTAATCATTGATTAGTGAATTGGATGTGTATAATATAGATGAGCAAGTCTTGTGTGAGACCATCTCACAGATCTTTTTTCGTGAGACGGGTCAACCCATAACCCACACTTAGCAATTTATATCAAAGTTTGTGGATATGGATTCAATTCATGGGTAATTAGGATCCGTCTCACAAAAACTATCCGTGAGACCGTCTCACATGAGTTTTTGTGAATATAGATAAATTGTTGTGAATTGAATTATTTTAGGAAATTTAGATTTTCTTAATTATTAAATATTATATACATCTTCTATATAAAAGTTATTTAATTTATATATATTATTAAATAATTAATATTTACCAATATTATATTACATATCGCACATCACGTGGGTACGAATACTAGTTTATGAATAATATATTGTTGTTGAACAATTACAGATAATTGTTAAATAATTTCAGGTGTTGTATGACTAACTAACTATCCTCACCTCCCATTTCAGATGTCATATAATGGAAAAATTCAATTTTAGTCCATTTAAAAAACCACTGTCCAATTTTCGTCCATCATAAAAACAGTTTTCAATTTTAGGCCAATTAAACCAAAAATCGTCACTATTTGGTCCTTTTTTTGCTTAATTGGACTAAAATTAAAAATTGAAAATTGAAAACCGCTTCCATGGTGGATGAAATAGTGACAAAAATGGACCAAATAGTGACGATTTTTGGCTTAATTGGACTAAAATTGAAAACCATTTTCATGGTGGACGAAAATTGGACTGTGACTTTTAAATATACTAAAATTGAATTTAACCCCATAATTTATGAATAATGTTGTTGTTGTACAATTAGAGATATTTGTTAAACAATTATTTATAGCATCAGATGTAATATCATAATTTATGAATAATGTTGTTGTTGAACAATTATAGATATCTGTTAAAATTAGCAGCCACTTCGACTAATTTAGTAATCAACTTACACCTACCTAATACGTACGATGTCAAAAGAAAATCAATAATAATTTAATCATTTAACAATTTATTTAATATATGCGTGTCTTAATTAATAATTTAGAGACATTGTTATATATGTGTGCGTTGATCCCAACTTTAAATAATAGATTCAACTCTAATATTTACCGAAATTTAATTAAATTGGCTGCCACTATGTTTCATTTTAATTAGTACTAATCAATTACACGATCAAATGTGCATATGCTGTCTATGAAATTCAACTCCAATAAATATTTAAAATTAGCAGCCACTGAGATTAATTTAGTAATCAACTTACACGTATTCGTATGATTTCAAAAGAAAAATAATAATAATGTCATTAATAATATTATAAAAATATTTAAAATGTACGTTATATATGTAGAACTAGAAAATTGAAGTCATAACCCGCCAACATGTTGATAATTTAATAATTTATTTAATATATGTGTATCTTAAAATTTAGAGACATTGTTATGTATGCTTACCTGGATCCCACTTTAGATTCAACTCTAATTATATCGACACTTGTGTACACCGGGTCACCAGCAATCCTAATTAGTGCCCTAACCCATTCCTATATATAAAAATTAATTTTTCATATTTTTGTTTTTCTTCTACTTCGTTTTACATCTTCTTCTTCATTTTCTTTATCTTTTTCCTTTTCTTCTTCCTCTTTCTTCCTCATTTCTTCATCTCAGATCTAAAATTCTTTAAAATTTGAACATTCTGAATTTCTTCATATGATCCATACTATTACGAATTTGGGGCTCTTATATTGTGAGTTTTCTCTTTAAATCATGGTTCCATATTAATGATTTCTCCTCTTCTTATTTTTCTTAGCTTTTTTGTATTTTCCTTCTTGTAAATTTAGATGATTGATTACAAATCACGATTCCATTATAATGTTCAAGACATTTAAAAGAAATTATTACAGTCATCTGAGATTAATTGCAGAAAAATTCGAAGAAGATGATGATGAAAATTTGCAATTGAAATTTTAAGATTTAAAATTTATAGAGTACTACAGTACACTAATACCTTAAGAGTATACATGTGCTACCTATAGACAAAAAAAAATGATATCTTTAGTGAATAAACAAGTAATACCTGAAAAGTATAAATTTAATACCTATCATTGAATCATTTAACATGGAAATTAAGTAATATCTTAAGAGTATACATGTGATACCTGAATAGTATATATATAATGTCACGCTTTAACATGAAAAGTAGTATCTTAAGAGTATACACATGATACTTGAAGAGTATATATATAACACCACACGTTGAAGAATATACAACATATATAAAGAATTATATAATCTTATACATAAAAATCATGTACTTAATTCTCTAAAAAGACAAACTTATAGATAAAAATCACATACTTATATCGACTGTATCTTAGGACATGACTGTGTATCACAGGACCCTATTATTTTTTCGCGCAAGACAAAGAAAGGGAAAAGCCCCATTCCTGTATCCAAAACGCATGACCCCGATCCGACCTCTTATTCAAAAGTATCGAAAAAGATATATTGTATTTAAGACACAACCGTGACTATCGCGTACAGTCGACCGTGTCCTGAGATATGACCATACATGAGTGACGTCGCACATAATATAATCTCATATGACACAACCGTGACTGCCACGTACGGTCGACTATATCCTGAGACACGACCATACATGAGTGACATCGCACATAATATAATCTCATATGAGTTTTCTTGCTTCAGATTTGGGATGATTTTGGATCTTCATGCACCATAAACAAAATATTCGACAACTCATAAATATATATGAATCCATTATAAAATTATACCAATGAGCAAAGTTGTTCCAACCATATATATAAACGAGCAATAATTGTAGAAAAGGGATATGTAGTCTAGTTTTTTTTTTTTTTTTGGGATATGTAGTCTAGTTATAAACAAGCAAAACAAATAATTTTGCTAAAAATGATTGTGACTTTAAATATTAATTATATATCAATCATTGAATATGTCGAAGGTACATTACGTTACCCTCTTAATTGATTTATTCTCAATAAAATCTTTGAATTCTCTGAACCAAAATTTTATTCAAATTAATATCAGGCAACTTTTTTCCACAACAATCTTTCATAGAAATTACATTTATATTTATGTCATGAGCTCTACCATAAAACTCACATTTTCATAAGGAGCAGGTTTATCATAATTGATCATAAGCTCTTACCAAACAATGTTTCTGTACATTTTTTATTAATTGATATCATTAACGACATCCAAAACGGGAGCTATTATATTTTGCAAACAATAACTCTGGAGATTATTTCATTTATATCATACATATTGTCTTCATATACATATACATATATATATACACACACTAAACTTAGTGTATCACATATATGGCTAATTAAAAATTGTTAATGTACGTAGTGTGTGTGGTTAGTAATTTGAATGGTTCTTTGCATACTTATTAATTATGAGAGGCAAGATCACTTGAGAAAAATACGTAAACTCAAAATATATTATTCCATACAAATCACGATAAGACTTTAACATCATATGTAACTGTTACACTTAATATTTATATCAATTATTAATTGAAATAAATATTAAGGCCTGAAGTCAACTTTGCCAGTACATTGTTCAATAAATTTTGGCTGTTTCACCTCAAGATACAATTAATTTTGTTAAAAGAGTGGGAAATATTATTTAGACTCAAGTGTTTATTATAATTTTCACACTAAATCAGGTTTTGCTATTAATCTTAAATAATAATTTTTATAAGGATATATTGCTATTAATCTTAAATAATAATTTTTATAAGGATATATAATCTATGTTAAATTAAATTAAATCCAAATTATTATTTTTTGTAGCATTTGAGCCCTAAGAACTCTATATGATTTTGGTTTAGAATTCTAATGTAATATTATTTAAATATGAAAATCATAAATTATTATTATAATCTTAAATAAAATCTTTAAAAAAGATATATTGGACAAGGATCTTTCGTACTTTTATATTGGTAATAGATATAGAGTCGAAATAATTCTCTTCTAAACTTATCTTAATTGGGGTCGGAAGTCTCAGAACTTGGACGGAGAGGCAGAACAGAGTTGATTTTATTTTTGGTTCCATTTTTGATCTCGATCGTGGAATAATTGAGACCTAAAGTTACCATTACCATCGAAATCTAAGGTTTTAGAAGAACAAAAAACAAAGGAGATGGAAGAGAGAGAGTAGTTTAAGTTGCCTGGTATTGATAAGAAATTGTTTGAATTAATTCCTCCAGGTGTGACAAAGAGATCACAAACCAAAAAAAGCAGTGTCCCTTTTCATGTACTTGTTCCAGCGTTTGGCAAGACGAAACTACCGCAATATAATTATGCATAGAACGTCCTATGATTTGAATCTTTTGAATACATGCAATAGCTGTAGAGAATTATTTGTGATTTATAAAAATTAATGACTCAAAATATAGAAGGAACGAAATAAAAGGAAGACCAATTAATTTCAAATTTGTTATAGGGATATATGTCGGATCATGCATACATTACAAGGTTGTCGGATAATTTGATATGTTTGTTTGCAAATTAATTAATGTTGCATGCTATTTAAATTCAGTCATGCATCCATTACAGAGTTGTCTGATAGTTTGGTGGTATGCATCTCTTGCAATACTATCTCCACATCATCAAAAACCCTAGCTCATATATATCAATCACTAGAGATTGAAAAATAGGCAAAGAAAAAGATTAAATTTAATGTTTAATTTTGTAAAGATGTGTACTATTGATGTTTTGCAATATCTTTCACTTACTAGACCAGATGTATCAAAATTGCTATCAATAAATTCACTCAATTCCTAAATGCTCATACTATATTATAGCCATTGAAATGATAGCTAGCAGTTGCTGATCAGATATCTTAAGGGAACTCTATACTACTCATCTTAACCTGGAAAGCTTTATTGTGTGTTTTTTAGAGGTATTACAGTGTGATACCATATATAATAATTTATATATGTTTTCGTAGACTTATGCTACAAGGGAAACACCTTAAAGATTATACTTTAAAAAATTCAACTTTAATATTGACTTGAAAATTCTACTGCGCGCATTTTATAAACTTATTAAACATTTTAAAATTTCATAAAATTTGAAGATGTTTGGATTAAAATTTTGAATTTTTAAACCAATAACAATAACCATCTTAATTAATTAATATTTGCATTAGAAATTAGAAATTTTATAATAAAAAATTAGTACTCTGATTATAAGCTCGAAAATTTACCGAACATTACAAACCTAGAAACAATAAATTTTCATAAACTTCTGAGGTGTTCAATACACAATTTTGAATTCTCGAATAGAAAGAAAACGAATACTTATGTAGGCATGTATTAAATTTGAGATTGGATGATGATGACATTGACTGTATAGGAAAATGCTAAAATGCCCACAACTGACAACTTTTAATATGGTTACTGCCGACGTGTAATGATCTCATCTTCTCGTTATATGAAAAGTGAAATTAATTGATAAGCTGAATATTTGACACGTTAATAATGGACACTTATTAATACACTCATGGAAGGTAGGGTAGCAGGATGACATATTAGAAGTGTATAGATTTCATATATATACAACAAAAATTTTACATTCAAAGAGAAAATAAAAACTTGTTTTTAAAAGGGAGTGTAATTTCTTAGTTGAAGGAATATTTATAAGGAGGAAAATGTGTATAGTGTATCATGATCATTAAATATTGTGAGTGGTTATCCAGGTTTTAAGATGAGCTTCATAATATGAGGGTTCTTATTTCTTGGGCTAAAAATGGGAAAATCATTTTCCGTCACTTCAAGGGCTATTGTTCATTTTATATCCATTTATTTTTGAATTTTCAATTTTAGTCTAATTAAAGCAAAAGGCGTCACTATTGGTCTATTGCCCGTGGGAAAATTGATTTTCCTGCCAATTGCCAGTAATTACATCTCAATCGCTCCCATTTTTAGGTTTTTCGACCTAATTGAGCTGATGTGGCTTACCGGATTCTACGTGTGACATTTCTTAAATAACAAGTCAAAAAATATGGAACTGGTCGAGAGAATGCCACGTGGGATACGATAAGCCACATCAGCTCAATTCAGTTGGGAAACCAAACTTAGGGGTGATTGAGATGCAATCACCGGCAACCTACAGCCGGAAAATTGATTTTCCATCGGATAATGGATCAAATAATGACATTTTTGCTTTAATTGGACTAAAATTGAAAATTCAAAAATAAATAAATGTAAAATGAACATTAACCCTTTAAGTGGACGAAAAATGAAATTTACCCATTAAAAAACTAGTCATATAACTAGATTTTGACTTGGATTCGGAAATTAATTAGATCTCATAATCAACTATATGGATATTGATATTATTTAATACCCGAACTTGATAAGGTACCATTACCAAAATATTCCTTTTGCTATAATATGGGTTCAGAATAGCCACAACTATGTTGAAATCTCACAACTAGCTTAATCACTATAATTTATATCCAAAGTAGCCATTTTTCAATTAAATGATCAATTTGCCCTTGTTGACTATCCAAATTTACAATATTTCAAAACCTTTTCAGAGCAATTTTATTTCTTCCACTCCGTATATCCAAATCCGAATTTATATTATCAAACCCAACATGCTTCCGTAAAATTAATTAACCCTTTGGAATTCATATCTTTCTTTGACCAGAACAACATCGGGTGAGATGGTTTGCAACACCACCAGCTGGAAGATTACTGACCTCAAACCGTTTTACGAACAACTCCTCACTGTTCAACTTCAACCCTCAGGGAAGATGGTCTGCAAGTTATCCAACTCCTTCAGCAACTGTCTAGCACAACAGTGGTTTGTTTCCTACACCAGGTGTACAAGGTGATCCTTCCAAGGGATAAATAGATCGTACGGAAAACACGTTGAAGTAAAAACCTTTTTTTATTAAGAACTAAAAATATTTATTACATATCTGTAATCTCCTTTTGGAGGAGAATACTAACTTAGCCTCTTATGGAGAAGGCTATTACTCGTAAACGCATACTAGAAAAACTCAGAACACTCAAAATTATACAAAGATGTTTTTATTCTGAAGAAAACTAGGGAGAATGGTTGATGTCTCTAGCTTCCTTCTTCCTTGCTTATTTATAGGCAAGAATCTGGACTTGAAGTGCGGATTCCAAACTTGTTTAAGCCAGCTGTCCTCTTTTCTGAGTGGAACCTCCACCAAGTGAGTGTTTGGCCAGCTTTTCATCCCATGTGATTGTTGTCGGGGAATCATCTTTTCTTCCTTGACTTTTATCCCATGTGATGCTTGTGGGGCGTGACTCAGCTCATGTTACCTTTGTCGGGGAATCTTAGAAATTTGGCATTCGTGGTCCCCGCGGATAACTTTTCTTTTGGGTAGACCCTTTGTCCTTATCTGCCCCTCGCTCTCGTCGGTCGGGTTTGGTCAGAACTCTTTCCCAAACTCGGGTTCTTTCTGATCTGGGCATGCTTGGCAGATGTGATCTGTCCATCGGCCTACATGCGCCATATTGCAGAATTTTCGGTAGGTCTCTTTGCTTACCAGAAGCTTGTTTTCCCAAATGATCATTCTCTTTGTTTCAAAAAGGTCCTCTGCAAAGCCTGTGGTTGTTCCTGTCATAGAATTCAGGAGGAAAGATCCATTAGCCGAATTGTGAAAGAACTTGAAGGGATACTTGACTTTGTCCATTTCATTTAGACAAACCCAAAGTCCCCATGATCGTCGGGTAGAAGTCTCGTCTTCTGAAAATGCTCCTACCAATATTGGAGTATCCTCCGGAGAAGTCGTCTTAATGGTTTTCAAGGTTTTTCCGTCTGGTCTCCTTAGCTTGATGAAATGAAAGGCTTCATGGAAACCCTTCTTTGCTGGTTCTGGAGCAGCACTGAAAAAATACAATTCCACAATATCACCTCTGGCCAAATGTGGATTATTGGCTCAAGTCTCCTACACCGCTTCCCCAATCCATTTCGGTACTTTCAAAATTTCGAGGAACCCTGGTGAAACGGTATAGATTGAAGCAAGAGCTCCAAAGTTATACCATTCATGTACTTCGTTTGGATGACTTCCTGGTCTTATCCAAACTCTTGGGTATTTTCCAGAGACATCTACAATTGTTCTCTCCGAATTGATACTCTTTCTTGTGATCAGCTTCTCTCATTGTCTTTGATAAACCTGCACAGGGGAAACTTTAATCTCGTCAGTTTGAACCTTAGTTTTGCCAGTTTGTGGCCTAAGGTTCAACTCTCCCTCTTTTACTCCAGAGGTGCTGGGTTGACTTGAAGACTCAGGTTTTGACACCGGAGCTTCAACATTTGCCACAGTTGGCGCATCCTCAAGGAATGCATCATCTGCAACACTCGTAGCTATGATATTTGAATCCATAACTTTCGGGTTAGAGACTCGTTCTCTTGTTTCTCCCTTTTACACTGTTGGAGATGTAGTCTGGAGAAGATGCCCCTGCAGCGTAAAGTACAATTGTACATGCGCTTGTTGGCATGCTCGTATTAGATTAGAGACAGATCTCTGATCTTCTTGTTGAAGTCGTCCAGCGACTTCTACATTGAGGCATAAAGTCCCAAAGCCTCGTTCTAGGCTCTCCAGGTTTTCCCTAAGATGTCTAACTCGTTTGAGGATCTTGTCAGCGACGTTTCCTTCCATCTCGTGTCAAGAAATTTGCAAGAACATTTTCATGAGATTTCACAATGACAATATCATAATCATAATATTGAAATATATGTAGATGGCGACAGCAACTATCATATATATGTGAGGTTAGTTATTTGAATTGTTCTTTGCATATCTATTAATTATGAAAGGCAAGATTACTTGAGAAAAATACGTAAACTCAAATTATATTATTCTATGCAACTTGCAATAAGAAATTGTACAGTTCATATGTAAATGTTATACTTAATATTTATATCAATTATTAATTGAAATAAATATTTAGGCCTGAAGTCAACTTTGCCAGACTGTGTTCTATAAATTTTGGCTGTTTCATCCTCAGTTCCAAGATACAATTAATTTTGTGTGCACCAGAATTAAGAGTAGGAAATATAATTTCGACTCAAGTGTTTATTATAATTTTCTCACTAAATCAGGATTTGGATTTGACTAACTGTGCAGAACAGAACACTTCCAATCCAGGTTTGTCCTATCATCCTTCCTCGGATTATTTCTTAAATTTATCTCTTTGACCATTCATTCATCACTTATCCACAGTGTACATAGATGTATGTCCATCCATTGAGTTTGTCTGAAAATCTTGTCACTTGCAAATCAAAACCGAATCATGCTAAACTCGTTTGTGGTTATAACTCCTGTGTCTTTCGTACAAAAATTCAGATGCAACTGTCGCACTATGCAACAACGGGCATATATATTGTTGTAAATTAAGACATACTAATAGAAATCGTACTTATGCATGTACTAATAAAACACATACTTTTATATGAACGAGTATCAACACATGCGTCGCACATGGAGGATGAATTTTTTTCATCAAAAATATTAACCGTAAATAATATTTTTTTATAACGATATACAATACATATTAAATTAAATTAAATCCAAAAATAATTTATGGTAAATTAGAGTCATAATATAATAGAGTCCTATTTATAATAGAATTTTATATGATTTTGATATAGAATTTTAATGTAAAAATTATTTAAATATGAAAATCTTAAATTACTATTATAACCATAAATAAGATCTTTAATAAGGATATATTAGACAATCCATATTTTGTAAGAAATATCCATACTGTAAAATTATTTAAATATGAAAATCATAAATTACTATTATAACCTTAAATAAAAAATTTAATAAAGATATATTAGACAATCCATATTTTATAAAAAAAAATTTTATTTTTATACAGGTAATATATATTGTCGCATGTGAGAGTCTGAAACTATTCTCACAAGAACGATTTACACCATAACTGCAAGTCTGACAAATTACAACTTATAATGCAATCTACAATTTCGGAAGATAAAAATTATGACTTAAAAGTTATAATTTACAAAAAAGTTATATAAAATGTGAATTTTAAAGGTCTAACTGACTGTGAAATTGGCTACCAATCGTTATAGACTTTTATAATATATAGAGGAACTTCCACGTAGAGGGCCGAGGCAGAACAGAGATAATTTCATTTTCGATCCTATTTTTAGAGGTATTATTATTATTTTTATAATCAATTTTAGTCCAGTAACTAAGAAATGTTTTCAATTTTTGCCTGAATCTCAATTTTCTAACCATGAAATTAGGTGGTGAAAAGTGGCCGGAAAATAGAGATTCTGGCAAAACTGAAATTGAATATATTATAGAGATTCTGGCAAAACTGAAATTGAATATATTTCTTAATCGCATGACTAAAATTGATATTCGCAAAATAATAGGAACAAAATCGGACACCATGATGAAAAATAAAAAAATTCCGCGGACCAATATGCAAAAAAGACTAGCTTAATTTGTGTGGTATTGACAAGAAATTGTTAGAATTCCTCCAGGTGCGAGAAAGAGATCATAAACCAAAAAAAGAAGTGATAGAATGGAGGTTGCAGCTTTGCTAGTTATGGTGCCCCTTTTCGTGTACTTGTTCCAGCGTTTTGCATTTGGCAAGACGAAACTACCACCTGGCCCAACCTTGTTGCAGCTATGGAGCAAACGCGGTTTATTTGCAGAGAAGCCACATGTTGCGCTCAAAGAACTGGCTCAAATCTATGGCCCGATTATGTCATTAAGGCTAGGTGGTCAACTCGTGGTGGTTGTTTCGTCTCCTGATATTGCCAAAGAAATCCACAAAACCAACAATCAAATCTTTACAGGGCGACACTTTCCATCTGTTTATTACAACGTCCCCGGGGCAAAGCAGGCCTCCATTTTGATGTCTAGAGAATGCGATGAGACCTGGAAATTCCTACGCAGCATTGGCCAAAACTTCGTCTTTTCTTCAAAGGCAGCTGAATCGGCTGCAGGGATAAGGAAGACGAAGGCGATGGAATTGGTTAAATATTTGCGGAAGAGGAAAGTTGTGAACATTCAGCGTGTGATATACGTGACTTTTGTGAATATCTTCAACAATATTTTAGTCTCGGGGGACTTGTGTGAGACTGGGGGAGAGAGTGAAAGGGATGAGAAGAAGGTTTGCTTCTTAGATGATCTGATCAAGAAAGCTACTGTCCCTGGATTCACTGACATGTTTCCCATCTTCAAATCGATCGACTTTTGGACTAAAAGGAAAGGTATGGAAATGTATGACGACATGCGAGTTATGTGGGGAGATATCATCGAACAAAGACGGGCCAAGCGTGAGGCCAATCCTGACTTCAGACAAGATTTTATGGAAGTTTTAAAAGGATATTCATTCAGTGAAGATCAGATTCGTGTTGCAATAATGGTTTTTGAAGAATCTGAATAATTTCAATCACTATTTACATATATGTTAACTATATAGTTACATCGTGATCAGTTGTATTTATATTTTTATATATGTACGTGCAGGAATTATTAAGTGCTGCAGCAGAATCCAACTTCATAACAACAGTATGGTTGATGGCAGAGTTCATTAGAAACCCCGATATTTTATACAAAGTGCGCCAAGAAGTTGCGGAAAAGGCTGTTGAAGGAGGCGAGCTGAACGAATCACTTCTATCCGAGTGTGTTTATCTCCACGCCTGCATAAAGGAATCATTCAGGCTCCATGTTCCAGGTCCGTTCGGGGTGCCCCATCGAGCAATCAAGAGTTGCCAAGTGAGTAACTACACAATCCCAAAAGACACAATGGTGATGGTGAATTCATGGTTGATTCAGAGGGACCATAACGTGTACGAGGATCCCACAAGCTTCAAGCCAGAACGTTTTCTAGACTCAAAAATCGATTACAGGGGTGCTCATTTTGAATTGTTGCCTTTTGGTGCTGGTACGAGAATGTGTCCTGGAATACATGTGGCTATCAAAACCTTGCAGTTGGTGGTGGCTTCTTTAGTGCATTACTTTGATTGGAGTCTAGCTGATGGAAAAGACCCTTCTACATTGGATATGAGTGATAAGTTTGGAACATCACTAAGGATGGAGAATCCTTTTTATTTGATTCCCACCCCAAGGGAAAATATATAATGATGTTCAAAGTAATGGTTTTTTCTTCCAAGTTTAATGTGTAACCTGTTATAAATTGGATGTTTATATTGATCATCTCAAGTAATCTATGACTCCTACTCTATTATTATGCTTACATGACTTTAAGATAGTTCTCAAAATTACATTAATGTTTGTTTTGTTGATCTTCCACGTATAGATTTCTTCAAACTCATGAGAATTGTTTAGTTTCTTTTGTAATATAATTATGTAGAAAACTTCTTATGGTTTGAATCTTTTGAATACATGCAATAG
Organism: Scutellaria baicalensis; assembly: GCA_005771605.1. Taxonomy (NCBI): domain Eukaryota; kingdom Viridiplantae; phylum Streptophyta; class Magnoliopsida; order Lamiales; family Lamiaceae; genus Scutellaria; species Scutellaria baicalensis. The sequence continues at coordinate 73,532,387 of CM016721.1, read as the reverse complement.
TTGTAGAGAATTATTTATGATTTATAAAAATTAATAGGACTCAAATATAAAGAAAAAAAGAAAAAAGTGAATGAAAAATCACAGAAAAATGAAATAAAAGAAGATCAATTTCAATTTTGATCATATATGTAAGGCGCTTTCCATGTTGACAACAAATATATGTTTTCCTATTTTTGTCCTCTATGTTTTAATTTTTTCCAATTGTAGTCATTTTATGTCAAAATTTTCAAAATCATTAACGTGACTATCGGAATTTGACTGCCACATTTAAATTTCAGGTTGTCACGTCAGCAATCTTGAAAAATTCAAACCAATATGAATTTAAATTGTTTGACGTGTACCTTCATCTGATGCAGGTTGAGATATGAGAGAAGATGTGGTGCAAACTTCAGAGAAAACAATCAAATCTGGAAGAAGTTGTGTAATTGTTGAAGAAGCTCAAAGTATATGAGGGGATGTTTGTTCTGGACTTGAGGTGTCTTTGCAAATTTTGATTTGGACATTAGAAGGATTTTGTGTTTCCAAAATGTATAAATCGATATATATTTTAATGCATATGATTATTTGAGATATATATAAATTCATTACTTAATATATTTAAATTAAATACATATTAAACATTCATATGAGTTATATGTACATTTTAAATAAATCAATATGTTGATTATTATATTAATTAAAATTAACAATTGATATCTCGTGCGACACATGATCCACTGCTAGTATGTGTGTGTATATATTAGAATGAAGCCTACTTATATGTTGTATTTATTCCTTCTAAATTTAAATTTATTAGTAGCCTACCATTTTCCATAGCTATTGCATTTCCTATACTTTTCTTTAATATTTTTAATAGATAAGGAGGTTAATTCATGATCAATGTTTTTAAATAAAATAAAATACATGCACCAATTAAAATAAATATGTACATATAAGGGAATGTCCACCAGGGCCTACATGTTATACAAATTTTAATTTAATTTTTGTTTGGGTTACAATTCTATATATTAAGTGCACAAGTGTTGTTGGATTTGGGTCGATTAAGACTCGGGCACCCCATTTTTATTTTTTTGTTTCTAAAATGTGACCTTTATGTTGTATTTATGTGGCTTTTATGCACAAAATGTTTTCATCTTTATGTGCTATAACATAGAAAAAATAAGAAGGATTCCAGCCCAATTTGTAAATGTATACCCAGGGCCAAGACCAGACCTACTATAAGGTGAACTAGTCGATCGACTCAAGCTCGAAAAAAAATATGAAATTAGGGCCTATTTTTTTAGCTGTATGTATATATGAAAATAAATTGGTTTCAAATCCAATTGGGCACAATGTATCCAATTCTCTTACTTTTTATGTTTAGTTTTCTTAATTTTGTTTGATAGTATATATAATTCTTAAATAATGCTACTCTTTTGAAATTTCTTCTTCCTATATATATATATTTAATTAATTTGGTTTATTATTTGTTATAATGTGTTTATTATTGGTGTACAAAACATTATTGCGAATTGTTAATTTAAATTTCTGTGTCATTCATTCATGTTGTCTGTTATTGATTTAAAACTTACTAGAAATATACTTGTACATTGCACGGTTTGTAATATACGATTGATCAGTTTTAAGATTTCTAATATTATAATGTAATAATATTATTTTAATCTAATATATTTATAATAATTTTATTATTTCTTTTTAATGTGTCACATCTTAAATAATATTATAGTTTTAAAATGCAAACAGTAATATATGAATGTGTATATATATATATATATGTTTAACAATGAATTTTAAATTTTATATTTGAATATGAGGTTGTTAAATAAACGCCAATTTTGTACACGTACCCTTTAATATTGTAAATTAAATTAAATTTAGTACTGAGAAACATTTATTGTAAACGATAATTGATATCTAAAAAATATGTTACTTCATAAATATATGTTGTGCATGTTACAAATTAATATAGATATAAGTATCATGATTAATATATTATTATATTTTTTGATTCATACTTATTAACAAATGTCCTTTGCATTCACAATTATAGATATTTGTAAAGAAAATATATAAATCTCATCAAATAACTAAAAAATCTTGATATGTATTTAAATTATGTAGCTAGTTCAATATTCAACTCACTTATATTAGCAAATATATCAAACAATTATACCAAAATGTTTTTCATTGTTATTAATTTCTCAAAAAATCTAAGATTTTTTATTTAAAATTTTATTTTTTTAATTTCCTTATAGTTTAATTTAGTCATTTATCTTTGTATTTGTAAGCTTGTTAAATACAATTTTGCACCAAAATGTAAATATAAAATTTATATTTTTCATAAACTACAACAAAATTCAAAATAAAAAATAATTAATTTAAAGATTATAATATATATGATTGATTAGTTTTAAAATTTCTAATACTATAATATAATAATATTATCTTAACCTAAATTATATATTAATTAATTCTTTATCTTTAATGTGTCACATTTTAAAAAATATTATAATTTTAAAAAGCAAACAATAATATGTAAATGTGTATATATATATATATATATGTGTGTGTTTAACAATGAATTTTAAATTCTATATTTGAAATATAAAGTTGTTAAATAAACACCAATTTTGTACACGTACCCATTAATATTGTAAATTAAAATAAATTAAATCAAATTTAGTACTAAGAAATATTTATTGTAAACGATAATTAATATCTAAAAAATATGTTAATTCATTCATAAAGATATGTTGTGCATGTTACAGATTAATATAAATATAAGTATCATGATTAATATATTTTTTATTTTTTTATTCATACTTATTAACAAATGTATTAGTACATAATTCATTTGCATTCACAATTATAGATTTCTTTCAATTAAAATTTTTGGTCTAGTCAATGCAAACAACTTAATTATTTCAAGTTAAAGAAAAGATATAAATCTCATCAAATAACTAAAAGATTTTGATATGTATTTAAATAACGAAGCTTGTTCAATATTCAACTCACTTGTATTGGCAAATATACCAAACAATTATACCAAAATGTTTTTCATTGTTATTAATTTCTAAAAAAATCTAAGAGTTTTTATTTTACAAATTATTTTTTTTAATTTCCTAATCTATAATTTAATTTAGTCATTTATCTTCGTATTTGTAACCTTGTTAAATATAATTTTGCACCAAAATGTAAATATAAGATTTATATTTTTCATAAACTAAAACAAAATTTAAAATAAAAAATAATTAATTTAAAGATTATAATTTATATGAAATAGAGAAAAAAGATAAAATATATTTCATAATCTACCTACCTATAGGTATAGCCCAACCTAGTGAACCCCACAACCCTTTAAAGTATAAATCTTGATAATTTTTGATTTATTTAATTTATTGTAACTACTTTTTTTCCATTTATAGTATGTTAATTTGGGAGGGAAAATTAGTTATTGCTATTTTTATTGAAGGTCTTCTTTATATATATATATATATAGATTAGGTAAATAATAATTTAAATTTTTTATTAACCTCAACCTCAACCTAATATATTTTATAGTCATCTATATGTGATTTCCGTTATTATCTATTTTTTGATAGAATAATTCATAATTTCTAAAAAAATCTTTTAAATGATACTATAAATATTTTGAATGGTTTAAATAATTCATTTTTTTATATTTTGTATTAAACTTGCACAAGTAATATTAAGGGTTTGTTTTGAAAATTTGACTTGGACCAAAATATTTGTCGGTACGGTCTTGTGTATACATTTATGTGATATTACTCATATTTTTATGTGATGTTAATTGCATTTTTATGTTGATATAATCGTAGGTATGAAATATGTGCATTTTATTATGGATTAAATCAGATTTTTATAATCTTTTATGCGATTGAATTCACTATTTAATTTCTTACATATACGTGTTTCTAAACTCTAATTGCTTCATGAATTGTTTTCTTTATTATTTTAGGAGGTTTGAAGTATTTCGAAGTGGAATCAAATAATCATTGGTTGAGAAGAAAACATTCGGCCTAAAAGTTGGAGAGTTCATTTCCAATTTGGGTAGAAGTTCATAAAAAAAAGAAGAGAATAAGAAGGCTCAGCAACTAAGCAGACCACATGTTTGGAAGAAAAAACAAATTAAAAGGAAAGAGTTGGGTTTATGTAATTTGGATAGGCCCATATCACATATTAAAAAGAGAGGATGAGAGGGGGTTGACTACTTGACTTGGTCAGCTAGATTAAGAGAAGAGAAATGTTATTGGAGAATTTTTTTTTTGGAGTGAAACTATTTTGTATTATGGCAAAAACTTTTATACACTGAGATCCGTGCAATCGGGTCAATCCAATCAAGCATTTCAAAACGTGCTCCCACGCACATCTCACGTGTCTGCACGCGCTCCCACATGCCTGAGACTCGCGCTGAAGCTCACCCAAAATTCACTTCAATAGACCTACCTTTATGTATAGTTAGACATACCTTTGTGTTATGTTAAATATACTTTATGTAGGTAGGTCTAACTATATATAAAGGTATATCTAACTATATACAAATGTATCTCTAACATATATAAAGATATGTCTAACTATATACAAAGGTATGTCTAACACAATGTAAAGATATGTCTAACATAACGTAGTGGTAGGTGGCAAAATTCAAAAATCAAGCCCAAAAAAGATAAGGTATGAAATTTGGGCTGTACGGTATGTTTAACATAGCTTAAATGTATGTCTAACATAACCTATTGGTACGTGAACATTTTCAAAAATCATGCGTGAAAAAAAAAGGAGCGATCCCCCTAACCCGGATCCGACCCGGGTGCATGGATCTAAGATTCATGCACTTGATTCATAAGAGACTTACTCTTATATTATTTTATTTTAGCGGAAATGCATGAAGTTATATATCTATTTATCTTTTAATTAATCTCATTTTCCCTTTCTCAACATTTGGATGGAATTGATTATGATATATGTGTTTATTGATTTCAATTTTTGATGCTTAATTTGGATAGTTACCTAGGTTAAGTAATTCATAATTGATTGCTATATGAATCTTGATTCTTGTGGTTTAATTTTCATGAGTAGTAAACTAGAGTTTGTGTATCTTTAGGCAATATAATCTTAGATTATCAAATCAAGCTTGTATACTTGAAATCTAGTTTATTATATCGTATGTAATGTTTTTCATGCATTGACTTATTATTTAGTTTTACTTGCTATGTTTTTAGTTTATTTAGGGATAATTTATTGATCAATTTGAAACTCCATTGTTTCTATTTTCATTAAATTGGACATATGTAGCATAATTTGTTTGTCACTTCCCATGAGATCCATTATGACTTGCCCTAGCTAGTAGTTGGTTAGGTTAGGAAGGAATATTAATTTTATCGTGTCACGACAGCGGTCACCTTTATGTAATATATAAGGTGCAGCTAACATGATAAATGTATAAGTAATATCACATGCTAATACTTTGTAATATAACTAATAATATTTTAACATATAATAAGTGATAGTTTAACTTACAATTTGAACGTGCACGTGTATATCTATGAAGTGATACCATCACAAAAAACAAGTAATAATACTTTAAAACACACATTTTTGTTTTAAAACGGCTCTTTTTTTACTACTAGGTTTGAACCCGTGCGTTGCACGAGTTTCATTTAATACTTATCTCATTTTTTATTTTATAATTAGTGTTTATTGTTATATGATAGTAATTTTTTATATAAGTGTGATATTTTTTCTTTATTCTTAAAATAATATTTCTTAGAGTACATTTGAATATATCTCATTTTTATTGCTCGAAAACATCTGTTTTGTTCAATGTTTGTCCTAAGTGCACTCATTATTAGCTTTATGTATTGGTTTATTTTGTAATTGTGTTCTTTTTGTGATCTTTTTATTAGCTTTAACAAATTGTTACATATTGTAATATTTTAATACAATTTCTCGATTGCTTAAGGGAGTGGTTGGACTGAATGTGCACGTTTAGATTTTAAATTACCAATATCCGAATCATGTTATTTGTTTGCAGAATCTTATAACTTTTTTTTTTTGTCTACTACATCCACTTTTTTACAATTTGAACTAAAAATATTACTCACTCTGTCCCACTATTTTCAGCCTACTTGCTATTTTCGTTTGTCCCAATTAAATCTGTCAGCCCCAAAATGGCAAAGAAAATTTTACTCTCTTACCCCTCCATTTCTTTCATTTTACAACTTTTGCACTCAAAAAGTTGATTTAAATTACAAAATTGCCACTCGAAAATATTAAAATAACACATCCAATCAAAGTCAATAGCTTTTTCTTAACATCCGTGCCGGTCAAAGTAGGCTGAAAATAGTGGGACGGAGGTAGTAGCTCTTTGTTTAAAGATAAAATAACAATACATCATATATTTTTCTTATAATTCTCTATATGATAACATATTAACTGTAATCCTACTTTTTAAAATTTCTAAACAAACACAAAATTATCAAATTTCATCCTTTTTATAACTCACTTTCATACTTGCCAAATTTACATATGTTTTAACCTAAACATATCCTAAAAAAAAATTTAAGCACCTATTTTTTGCTAATGTCACTAATAATATTGTTTCAGAGTTTAAACATAATTTCAAAGTACATTATTTTTATTTAATGCATGACATTACTGAACAAATGTTTGCACATTGTTGCTTATTTTTTTTTTATTTTTTTTTGCCAATTTAAAATGTTGGACAAAAACAATAATTCAAGTTTGAAACCAAAGATTTCATGTAAAAAAGATAATACAACATTAGCAAGCACTTGTAACTTACATATTTTTTTTCCAAGCAATTATTTTTTTATAATACTCTTTAAAATTTCTAAACAAACACAACTTTTCATTATCTAATGCCAAATATGTTTCAATCTCACATATCTTAATGTTTTTTAACACCTATTTTTGGTAATGTCATTAACAATATGTTTCATAGTTTAAATTACAATTTTAACGTACATTATTTTATTTCATGCATGACATTACCGAATTCTAATATTTATATGTTATTTTTTTCTTGAATCCTCTAAATAATTTTTTCTCTAAAGGTTTTTATTTTTTTAAGTTTGAACTACTTGAATGTTCTTTTGTAAAATATTATTAGCACCTTCAAATATCTTTTATTTATTTATTTTAATTCCTTAAAAAGTAGTAGAAGAATTACTCTTCAAATTTTGTTTTATTTTTTCGAAATTGAAATGTTGGACAAAAACAATTATTAAAGTTTGACACCAAAGATTTCATGTAAAACAAAAAAGAAAAAAACAATACAACATTAACAAACATTTGTAATTTACATATTTAATTTTTCCAAGCACTTTAAGGAAGGACACTTGGCAACATTGCAAAGTGTCACTTGTCAAGCACTTGAAGGTGACACTTGACAACATTGTAAAGTGTCACTTGTCAAACACTTGAGGGTGCAAACCACACTTTTATATATATAACTAGGTTTGAACCCGTGCGAAGATTTGAATACTTATCTTATTTTTATGTTAAAGTAGTATTATTTTTTATATGTTCACAGATTTTTTTATAAGTGTGACATTTTCTATTTATCCTTAAAATAATATTTCATATTGTTTTTTTTTTTTTCATTTGTTCTTTAGCACAAACTTGTTAATATGATTTTTTTATATGTGTTTTAACTGTAACATTAAGTATTTTCATATCTTTCTGTAAAAAAGTGTAGAATACATCTCATTTTTATGGCTCGAAGACATATATTTTGTTCAAATTTTATCTTTAAATGCACTCATTAATTGCTTTACATATTAGTTTCCTTTGTAATTCTTTTTTGTTGTTTTGTTTTTATTAATTTTAACCAATTGTTATATTTGTTGTTATAAAGTTTTAATATAATTTCCTAATTGTTTAAGGGGTGTTTCGGCTGGATGTGCACATTCGGATTTTGGATGATCAATATCCTAATTATGTTATTTATTTTGTTAAATTCTAGAATAATAATTTTTTTCTACTTTATCCATTTTCTTGAAATTTTAAAAACATTTGTTTTCTTTTTTCAAAATAAAATAATAGGATATCATCTATTTTTCCTATAGTTCCTGATATGATATGATAAATTAATTATAATCTTACTTTCTAAAATCTCTTAACAAACCCAAACTTATCAAATTCCATCATTTTCACAATATACTTTCAAACTTGCAAAATCTACTTATGTCTAACCCAAACATATCCTAATTTTTTTAGCACCTATTTTTGTTAATATCAGAGTTTGAATTATCCTAAATGCTCTTTTTGTAAAATATTAGTAATTTCAATATTTCCATATTATCTTTTTTTTTTCTTCAATCCTACAAATAAATTTCTTTCTAAAGTTATTTTTTTAATCTGAACTATCCTAAATGTTCTTTTGTAAGGTATTATTATCTTCAAACATCTTTTTTATTTATTTGTTTTAATTCAATGAAAAATAGTTGTATTTTTACTCTTCAAAAAAAATTGTTTTTTTTAGCATAAGAATTTCATTTTATAAAGGTTTATGTAACATTGTTGTGTACTTTTTGTTTTCTTTTTATAAGAATTTCATATTATATAGGCTAATGTAACCTTCTTGTTTATTTTTTATTTTTTCCTTTCAAATTGAAATGTTGGACAAATAATTATTCAAATTTGGAAGCAAAGATTTCATATAGTGAAAAACAATACAACATTAGCAAACATTAGTAACTTACATATTTATTTTTTGTTGAGTAGTGAGGTGAGTATTTAATTGATATTAATGTTTTTATATTTGACAAATAAAATATGTTTTAAGAAGGGACACTTGGCATGCTTGTAGAGCTCCAAATGTCATCACTTGAGAGTGTCAAACCACACTTTTATATATATAATTGGTTTATTTTGTAATTGTATTCTTTTTGTGATCTTTTTATTAGCCTTAACGAATTGTTACATATTGTAATATTTTAATACAATTTCTTGATTGTTTAAGGGGGTGGTTGGACTGAATGTGCACGTTTGGATTTTAAATTACCAATATCCGAATCATGTTATTTGTTTGCAGAATCTTATAGCTATTCTTTTTTTTTCTTTTTTTTTTTGTCTACTTCATCTACTTTTTTACAATTTGAACTGAAAATATTAGCTCTTTGTTTATAGATAAAATAACAGTACATCATCTATTTTTCTTATAATTCCCTATATGATGACATATTAATTGTAATCCTACTTTTTAATTAAATTTCTAAACAAACACAAAATTATCAAATTTCATCCTTTTTATAACTCACTTTCATACTTGCCAAATTTACATATGTTTTAACCTAAACATATCTTAAAAAAATTTTAAGCACCTATTTTTTGCTAATGTCACTAATAATATTGTTTCAGAGTTTAAACACAATTTCAAAGTACATTATTTTTATTTAATGCATGACATTACTGAACTAATGTTTGCACATTGTTGCTTACTTTTTTTTTTTTTTGCCAATTTAAAATGTTGGACAAAAACAATAATTCAAGTTTGAAACCAAAGATTTCATGTAAAAAAAATAATACACCATTAGCAAGCACTTGTAACTTACATTTTTTTTCCAAGCAATTATTTTTTTATAATACCCTTTAAAATTTCTAAACAAACACAACTTTTCATTATCTAATGTCAAATATGTTTCAATCTCACATATCTTAATGTTTTTTTAACACCTATTTTTGGTAATCACATTAGCAATATGTTTCATAGTTTAAATTACAATTTTAAAGTACATTATTTTATTTCATGTCTGACATTACCGAATTCTAATATTTATATGTTATTTTTTTCTCGAATCCTCTAAATAATTTTTTCTCTAAAGGTTTTTATTTTTTTGAGTTTGAACTACTTGAATGTTCTTTTGTAAAATATTATTAGCACCTTCAAATATCTTTTATTTATTTATTTTAATTTCTTAAAAAGTAGTAGCAGAATTACTCTTCAAATTTTGTTTTATTTTTTTGAAATTGAAATGTTGGATAAAAACAATTATTAAAGTTTGACAACAAAGATTTCATGTAAAACAAAAAAGAAAAAAACAATACAACATTAACAAATATTTGTAACTGGAGTCGTACTCGAGCGGATCAGTCAAACATTTGTAACTTACATATTTAATTTTTCCAAGCACTTTATTATTGTAGGGTAGTACTGTGTGTATTTAATTGATATTAATATTTTGATATTTTATAAATAAAATAATTTTAAGGAAGGATACTTGGCAACATTGTAAAATGCCACTTGTCAAACACTTGGAGGTGACACTTGACAACAGTGTAAAGTGCCACTTGTCAAATACTTGAGGATGCAAACCACACTTTTATATATATAATTTTGATCAGGGTACTATATAGATATCCAAGACTATATTCTCTTACTTTTTTTTTTTTTATCGAAATACTATATTAATATCCAATAACTCATTTTTAGAGATATAAGACTGTTAGGGAATATTGAGGTTTGTGAGGCCCTCTACTGTCATAATCAAATTTCAAGAAAATTTATGTTTTCAAAAAGAATAAAAAAACAATAAATACTCACATTTAGAGCTGGTCATCTCGATGTTGATACGTGTATGCCCTGGTGCCAGATTGGAAATTTATCTCTTCATTATCCATTGGACCAGAAAAACAAAATTCAATATTAAAATCAAAATCCATTTATAGCACCAGAAAATGTTATATGATAAGATATACATAATTTTTTTTCCCTTTGTTTTGTTTATGAAAGTAACTTTATCATTATTTTATTCAGACACTTCGAGAGAAAAAAAAAAAAAAGGTTCAATATAGCATATAGCATATAGCACAACACAAAAAAAAAAAAAAAGAAATCGCGGGTTTTGCTTTTCAATTCTGATTTTCATTTCTTCGCTCTTTTTAAGAAATTCAGAGGTGAATCTCTCTTTCGCTCTGTGCATTTCCGTTTAATCGCGTTGCTGAATTCTACCCATGGATGATTTTATCTTTAGTGGAAGTTTTCGGGTTTTGGCTTGATTGTGTTGATCTTCGAATTTAGTTTGGTGAAATAATTATTGTTTGGATTATTTAATTAGCTTGGATTCGGTTGTGTGCCTCCTTTTTCTGTCATAGTGATTCGTTATTGATTTCTCATTTTAGGTTAGAGGCTGCGATTTATGATTTGTGGCTGAAATTTGGATAGCAAAAAGAGACAAAGTATCAGAGGAACAATGGACGAAAGCAGGGATTTTATACAATGGCTTGGACAAGACATGTCAATGAAAATACTCCTGTATATGGAGGACCCTTCTGATCTTGTTCGTACGAGTGCTGTTTCGAGGTCTTGGCGTCGTTTCGGTGATCTTCTCGCCTCGGTTTCTGCCTTTTTACTTCTCCTTCTGCTGTTTATTATGTGTTTCTATTGGTTTCTTGTGGGAGAAAGAAGTTTGATTTTATATGGTGTGCTTGTAAAAACAGTTCGAGCTTAAGTATTGTTTGATGTTGGTCATCCTTTGAGAGTTGGACGATAATTTTTTCTTGTGTTGGTGTGGTATATTTGTACTCTAGGGAGTGGTATCTTGGCTTAAATTGTCTGAATGAGTAAATTCGTGAATTGATGTTAACAGACGTTTATGGTCAAAGATATATGTCGTTTGTTATGAAGAACAATGACCTGGTGCGTGATAGAAGAGACCTATGTATGTTATCTAAATGTTCAATGATGAACAGAATCTTGAAATCGTTCTGACTAAACAACATTCAGCATTTACAATTCCATATGCGTTTGCAACTGCATAATAATGTGTTTATTATGTATCCAATCACTCATTTCCCTTCCTTCCATATGCTGTTAGTCAAGGAGAAGGCGAGTTTCCTGAATTTTTATGCTTTTTTACTGAATTCGAGGCATGAATGCAATGCACAAATATGATCAAAGATGTATGTACTTAGAAGAGTGTCCTAGTGCGTGAGAGAAGAGACTTCTTCAGTGAGGAACTGAATCTTGAAGTTGTTTGGATTAAATATCCAGCATTTTACAATTCTGTATCATTTTCTAGCTGTTGCAAAATTGTTGCACAATAATTATCTTGGTCATGTATTCTATCACTTGTTTCTTTCATTCCATATCAATGAGAACAAGAGTTTCCGGAATGATTATGTTTGCTTACTTAATCGACTATAATGCAGTGATTGCTAATGCTCTATGCAAGAAGCTTTGTCTGAAGATGTTTCCTGAAGCGTCAAAATTTGATCGTGTTATTGAAATTAAAGACATGGTTGAACCTGTGGAAAGTGGGATGGAAGATTCCACCGAATGGGCTTATGTGGAGAAGGAACATAGAGCTTATGCATCCTTAAGTAGAAATCTTATGACTTCTACAAGAGAAAACTGCATATCAGATGCTATATGTGCATCCAGTACAGATAATTATCCGGAAGAAAGCATCAAGCATACTCTGGAACCAAGTGATAGGATTGGCCACAGGGCATCATATTGGTCGAGCAAGGGTAAAAGTAACCCTTTTGATCCAGAGACATTGATTTATAAACTGGCCTCCCCCCTTTGTCTGATCTCTGAATTTCATGTTCATCCGTTTCAAGGTTGTTCCAGATCATGTGTAACTTTTAATTTTTTGTCCTTATGTTGCCTCTTAACTGACCTAAAATTTGCTTGAATCAGCATACTTTCAGTTTGGCTTCCCTATATATTCAGCCAAGGCTGTGAGGTTTAAAATGGGCTATCCTAAGGTCCCTTTGGATGTAGACTGTAACGAGAAAGATGAATATCTGGATGTTAAAGATTTACTTGATGAAGAGTTAGTGTGGACGTATAACTCACCAGAGTTTCCAATGGCTCAGGTGACTCTCGTGGAGTGACTTTTGTTTCATTCTTATGTTTCTGTTTGGACATTCAGATTGTTCTCATGGACAAATTTTCAGAAACTTACTAGCCATTCTTCAGCCAGGATATATAGATGAGTGTAGTTGCTTTAGATTAAAATATTCTCTCTTTAAGTGGGATGGAAAGTTTCATCATACTGTTCGATTTTGGCAATTGTTTGGTTAATAAGACTGATCATTGGGTAGTATGAAAACTTGGATATTGGTTGTCACCAAATAGTGTTTATATTTTTCAAGTAATGGATTTTCCTTCTCTTCATGGTGATGCATGACATGTCTTTGGAACACTGAATTGATTTGTTTATGGATCATAGGAGAATTGCCTGCAAAAGTTCAAGCTTCCTCAACCTGTTCTTTGCATCGGAGGAATCCTGAGAGTCGAGCTGTTGGGAAGAGTTCAGACTCAAGAAATGGACGGACTATACTACATATGGTAAGTTGTTTCTCGAACAAATTAATGTGCCAACTTTTATTTTCTTTCTTTTTTTCGATGAAAAAAGAGGTGCCCCCAGTCCAACAGGCAGATGAAGTTTCTCTTCTCATAACACTAAGTTTGAAGTTTTTCCTTTTTAATGTGGTGCAGCATCAACCACGTCCAAGTAATTGGTAGACCACTCTCCCCTGAATTTGATGTTGAGATAATGTACGAACGAGGAAAATGCATGCTCAAATACAAACCCCAAAGAACTTTCAGTTTACCAACTGCAGAAATGGTGGAGTCCGGGACGAGTAGCCGATCACATTTTCACAGGTTTAGCGAAAGCCTAAGGAGTTGGGAGCAACTGATCGTCAATACCTTCCGTGGAGCAGGACCTTTGGTCATAGATGAATATGATTCAGACTACGAGTAGATGCAGTCTGCATGAGTGAGACCACTTTTCTTATAGGTCTATGATAGATTTTACTGTTGTCTTTTTTTCTTCGAGGTTCTTGGAGCTGTGGTGGCTAGCTTGACAGCTAAGAGGCTCTTAGTTTGGGGAAACATGGCTAAACAGCCATTTTGGATAACAGTATCTTTTCTAGTCACCTGTTATAAAAGCATCATCTTTTCTTTCCACATTTTTTATTTATGACTTAAAACACATCTCCATTATTATAGTTTCCCTGTGATATAGCATTATACAATGATTCAAGGTATAGGTGGTGGAATAAGAGACCATATCCTGGATACATTCCAGGACATAACATATGCGGAACGCAGTTATGTTGTAGAATGTGTTTCAACAGAACCACCGTTCATAAAATATAGTTATGTTGTGACATGTGGTCATGTCCATTTTGTACTAGTCCTGAAATGTATTCCACAAACTATGATGTCCACTTCATTAAGAGCGTTACGTTTGTGGATATAAAGATGTATATTATATATATGTTGGCCTTTTAATTTGTTTTCCTCTCTGTTTATTTCTACAAAAAAAAAAAGTTAAAAAGTTAGGATGAGATGTGTGTTCGGAAATAAAATAAACTTGAAGCATATCCACTTGTTTTTTAAGAAGCATCTTTTTTCTTGATGAATAGAAATTATAGAGTGGGTATTGCACGTGGGACGTACTGATTTTAGCAGGTTTCGAGCCAAATAGACATATAATATTGTGACCTAATCCCTAATTTTGAAAGTTTCAGGATAAGTGAGAAATTATGGGGTTATTGAAAAAAATAATGTTACATTTAAATTTTTAAATATAAACTTTGAACTAAAATAAACATAATATTCAAATATTTGAAATTTGAATTCTGAATTGTTTAGAATAACTATAAGTCGGCTTCCAGCTTTTTTTAATACAATCAACATTAAAGCCTGCAGTTTGAGTCTGGTCCGAACGGTCCATAAATGAGGTCAGGTTGAGCTCTAAAATGAGCGACACAAAAAGCACCTGAAACTTTTTGGCAGACCTGATGGGCCAATGGCCAAATGGGTTTGGGTCAATTTGGCCCGTTGGGCTTGGGCCGACCCGATGGTCCGGTAAATTAATATTTTTGTTAATTTTTCTTGTGCAATTTGTAAATTTTACTTGTGACTCAATTCGCTCTTCCATGTTTTTATGTATTTTTTTTAATTTTTTTATAATCATTCTCATCATCAACTATCATTAACTAATTAGAATCCACTAGCAAACTATGATAATTGAGTTAAAATATTTTTGAATGCTAAAAGGAAGTAAAAAATGATAGGATTTTGCCTCCACTAATAGTTTAATTATATTAAAAAATTAATTTCGATTACATAAATAGGATAATAGTTTAAAAATAAATGTCTTAAAATATCTAATAAGAAGTTATATTTCTAGTTTAAATCGGTGTACGAATTTAATGAATTAAAAATAATTTTAATTTTAAAAAGTAATTAGGAATTTGGCCCGTCGACCCGATGACCCAAACTGGGTTGAGTTGGGCTCCAATGTAGTAGGCTCGATCAAAGGATGGGCTAGCCCAGCCCGGACCGACTTTTATGGCCCATTGGGTTGGGTCAGGTCGAGTCAGACGACCCGAATTGCCACCTCTAATCAACATCATTTAAATTGAATCGATTTTGATATCTGACTTAATATTTGATGAATGAACTTTTAGAAAATGATAATAAATTACAACAAAATTGGGCTATACTTGTTATTTATATACATATATTTTCATAAAATTCTATAAAATAATAATGTATAAAGACTAGAGGAGTATAATATCATTTCATCTATTGAATTTTTAGACTATATCTATGAGGCATGAAATTTGAGGATAAAAAGCATATAATTGAAAATGTGAAGGATACTAGAGTAAAATGCAAAACGACATCACTTCATAATAGTTGGTAAAACCTCAGGAACCCTCAGCTTCTGTTTATGCTATACTCCGTTTGGTGGCGGCGCATCTCCTTATTGTCTCTCCGCCGTCCTCCGCCGCCGTCATCTTCCTGCTGCCGCTTTTTCATTCCGATGGGAGAATCGGCTTCCGGCAGTAAGGCTAAGCCTAACTCAAACCCCGCTCCACCGGCCTACGCCAAAGACGAAGCATATCTTCAATCTGTAATCCCCAAACGCATTGAGCTCTTCGTAGCCATCCAAAATGAACAGAATCTCAAAAGGCTCGCGCTTGCTCCTGAAGAAATCAGGTAATTGACGTCTCCTATTCTGTTCTCTGTATTCGTTGAGAATGCTTTCTCAAATTGGTTTAATTTCCTGAAAAAACAGGATTACATTGCCTGATGGAAAGGTGAAGGAAGGGAAGAAGTGGAACACGACTCCGTTTGATGTCGCGAAGGAGATATCGAAGAGCTTGGCGTCAAACGCGCTGATTGCGAAGGTGAATGGAGTTTTGTGGGAAATGAACCGACCTTTGGAAGATGATTGCAAGCTTGAGCTGTTTACATTCGATACTGATGAAGGCCGTGATACTTTTTGGCACTCAAGTGCTCACATTCTGGGCGAAGTAAGACATAATATACTTGATGGTTATTTGGTTGAGTTGCAATTTCTTATGATATGAATGATCCTTAACCATTTGATTGATGTGGGTTTATCCAGTCGTTGGAGCAGACATATGGCTGTAGATTATGCATCGGGCCATGCACCACGAGAGGGGAGGTGAGCTTTGGGCTTTTTACTTGCCTTGATTCCTGATTGACTGTTCTTTCTTTTCTAAATGTTACTTTTCAAGGAATTTGTCTTTGAATTTATTGAGTAGAGATTTGGTGTTTTACGTTTACTGTACACATAGTTAGCCTTTTAATTTATTTGGAGATGGTTAAAGTTTTGTTTCAATTGCTCAACTTTAGCAACTTATGTTGAACTGGCTTCATGATTTGCAGGGATTTTACTATGATGCGTTTTATGGTGATTTGGGATTGAACGAGGATCACTTCAAACAGATTGAAATGACTGCTAAGAAAGCAGTTGATGTATGGCTCTTTTTATTGTCTGAAATTTGATGTTAGTAAATCTTGGTGCCTACTGGGTTTCATGCTTTGACATGCATTCTTGGTAGTAATGGTACTACTTCTAGATTTACGTTGCTTTACCTTTGAAGAGTTGGGATTTATTACTACACCAAATAAGGCTACTTCTCCTTGTTTCCCTACATGGTTGTGCATCTATAAATGTAACTTTTACATTTTCAGCCTGATTCTGAGTGTTCTATTACTCTTCCTCCTGCATCAGGAAAAACAACCTTTCGAGCGCATTGAAGTTACAAGGGCACAAGCGCTTGACATGTTTTCAGATAATCAGTTCAAAGTAAGTCTACAACTTTTTTATTTACATATTCTGAGTCTTCAGTGTGATGAAAATATGTATACTGGTTTTAAAAATTATTCTTTATGACTTGTTATCTTATACTTGTTTTAGAAGTTATTCGTTATGACTTATTTATTGTATCTTCTCCCTTTTATATTTAGGTTGAAATTATTAAGGATTTACCTGAGGATAAAACTATCACGGTGTACAGATGTGGTCCTTTGGTTGACCTGTGTCGTGGACCTCACATACCAAATACATCTTTCGTGAAAGCATTCAGCTGTCTTAAGGTTGGATCTGCTTTTTACTGCAAGTAAATATATGCAGTCAAGGGCCTCTATGCAAACATTCATTTCATTCTATTTTTGTAAATTAGGCCTCATCAGCATATTGGCGTGGAAATAAAGACCGTGAAAGCTTGCAGAGAGTCTATGGCATATCTTATCCAGATCAAAAACGATTGAAGGTCACATTCTGTTGCATTATATCTTTTTTGTATATTGTATGAGCATAGCATGAATAGTTGATTTTTGTTATTAGCATTATCAGTGGTTCTTGATGTGTTCAATGGTAATCCTTGCAGGAATATAAGCTCATGCTGGAAGAAGCTAAAAAATATGACCATAGAGAACTCACAAAAAAGCAAGAGCTTTTCTTTTTCCACCCCCTGAGGTAAGTGTGAGCTAGTTGGATTTTATTAGATTCCTTCATGATTCTAATCAGATATCATGTCTGCTACATAGCCCTGGAAGTTGTTTCTTCCTACCTCATGGTTCTCGAGTTTGCAACAAGTTATTGGAATTTATACGAAGTCAGTATTGGAAGAGAGGCTATGAAGAGGTAAAAATTGCTGATATCCGCATTTGAATTTTGAATGTGCTATACCATTTATCACTTTATAACTACCTTCTGCTTTATTCTTTAGGTGTGGACCCCAAATATGTACAACATGCAGCTTTGGGAAACTTCTGGTCATGCTGCAAACTACAAGGAGAATATGTTTGTGTTTGAGGTTGGACCATGTTACTAGGAGCCTAGGAGATCAATTGATTAATATTAAATAATTGTTCATATAATGCTATTCTGGAAGGGTGATTTAGGGTTAAAATCTTGGTTGTGTTTATCAGCTAAGTTTGATGAAGTGGGCTGTCTGGATTGTATTGCAGGTAGAGAAACAAGAATTTGGGCTTAAGCCAATGAACTGCCCTGGACATTGTTTAATATTTGATCATAGAGTCCGTTCATATAGAGGTGAATTTGATTCTTCCTTTTATTCCCCCTTTCCTTCTCTTCTGCTACCTCTCTAAATAGTAGATGCATCATCAGCCCTTATATCTGGGATTTTCATCAACTTTATTCATAGTACCATTTTTTTTAGTGGAATTGTGTTTGTTTTCAATTATATCAGTTGATTTCAACAACTATATGCATTGTGTACAATCTCAGAACATCTCACTCTTTTTATTTGAATGTTGACATTTTGGATAAACATTTGCTTGGGCTTATAATGCTTCTGTTTGCATCTTAAACATAATTAATCATATTATGTGATGAATGTTATCATCATTCAGATGTTTAGTGTGCCTGTGTGGAAACCTTATACTTGGCAGTTACCAGTACTTCATTTTCATGACACATAAAATTAGCATTTGTGCAATTTTGCAGAACTTCCACTTCGCCTGGCTGATTTTGGGGTCTTGCATCGGAATGAAGCAAGTGGTGCACTTACTGGGTTGACACGTGTGAGGAGATTTCAGCAGGTATCATTAAAACCATATTTTGAACAGGTGGAAGAATAGATAATGCTGATCATTTATGAACTACTTGCTTGTTTTGTAATCAAACTGACTTTTGCCTTCTCATTTTTGATGGTTGCCTCATGGCTCATAGGCAGTGAGGTTCTTGTTTTCCTACTTCTGTAAAGTTTCTCTTTAAACAGTTTCCTAACCGAGTGAGATGAACATGATATTATAGTAGTTTTTAAGTAGATCCAATCATTTCCATTATGTGGCTAATTGGAATCAAGATGCATCTGACACTAGGCTCTTGCTACAGGACGATGCTCATATCTTCTGCAGAGAGTCCCAAGTAAGATGGATGTTTCTATTGTATTTTGGTTTTATTATTCATGCAAACTTTCTGTGGGATCTTATCACGACTTTTACAGATCAAAGATGAAGTTAAGGGTGTGTTAGAATTCATCAGTTGCGTGTATCAAATATTTGGCTTCACTTTTGACCTGAAGTTATCAACGGTACAGAAAACTTTTAACTCTTCTTATTGCAAATGCCGTTCTGTTCTGTGCTATGCTCACATGATGAGCTACAATCTGTTGATAATATGGGTTTTGAGTGGCAAAGACCTGCATAATAAGTATATTACCTTTTGAGGTTGTCTATTTATGAATTTTAACTCAAATCTTTATCTCTCTCTCATCCAAAATAAATATAGAACGTATGGATATGGACAAGAATATATACATGAGAGGTTTAAAGAAAACTTCATTATAATGGTTCTTGGTGCATATGCCACAATTCTTGTCTGCTTGCTTTTTGGACAAAACAGAGGATTGTGGGTTGAAGAAGAAAACATTAACATATGCCATTTGATGCCTTGTAGAGACCAGAGAAATATCTTGGAGATATAGAAACATGGGAGAGGGCTGAAGCTGCTCTAACAGAAGCACTAAATGAGTTTGGGAAGCCCTGGGAGGTTAGTTATTCATCAGTTGGTATTGCTTCACTAAAATGTCACAGTTCATAGTAAAAATTATTTTCACAGAGGTTTATCTCTTTTTTTTTTTTCTTGTTTTTATTTTGCATAGTTGTGAAGTTGTTTTTCTATAGAACTGATTTCAGATCTTTCAATAGATAAATGAAGGTGATGGTGCTTTTTATGGGCCAAAGATTGACATCAGTGTTTCAGATGCAATGAGAAGAAAATTTCAGTGTGCAACATTGCAGGTATTTTTGTTACTGTTTTCCTTATTTTATCATGTATGTGGATTAATAAGTTTGGGGGTGGGGGGTGTGGCATCTGCCTCAAACCAAAGTAAAGTGTCTACATTCAGGTACTCCATATTTTGTTAAAGTAAACAAAGGTCATGGAGGGATGGAAGAGATGGTCATGAAAAGGAAAATGTAGGCTAAACAATAGCCAAAAGGACAAGAAAAAAAAAAAAAGCTGAGTTGTCTAGATGATTAACTTATTAGAAGCTTGAAGTCGCAAGTTATTTCTAGGATAGACTGAAGGCATGCTGGGACTTCCTTTTATACAAGATATGAACTGACAGTTATTCTTCTATCTTGGAATCTTGCTGGAGACTAATAATTGTACAATGATTATGGGACTTATTTTTCCTGGGAATTGTATGGATAAAATTTCTAAGGTCACATCTCATGATCAAAATGTGAAAGCTATTCACTGTGTTCTTGATTGTAAGGTGTGAGTCTCTATATTAAACGTGTGCTTCAAGAGCCTTTTACAGAAGCTCCATGAGGCCTTTAGACACTCTTGAGGATACATGTTGCATGGTTTCTTTTTCCTTTTTTCTTTTTTTCTTTTTTTGTTTCGTTTTTAATAAACAAAATCTAGAGATCATACAAGTGTACCGATTTGTTTGCTGGAAATATTGATCAATTTGTCAAGCATTCTTCTGTTTCAGCTGGACTTCCAACTTCCTGCCCGTTTCAACCTATCTTACTCAGCTGAAGATGAAACTAAGAGGGAAAGGCCTGTAATGATACACCGAGCTATTCTTGGCTCTGTTGAACGAATGTTCGCTATACTTTTGGAGCACTACAAGGGGAAGTGGCCATTTTGGTTAAGTCCACGCCAAGCAATAGTATGCCCTGTTTCGGACAAATCCCAGGCATATGCACTACAGGTTGGTTGTTATATTTTCTGCTCTCCAAGAGTTGTGATTCTTTATTGGTTGAGGTTGGTCATTATCCATTCTTTGTTGTGAGTGAATGAAATATTGTTGTTGCAGATGTGGTTTTGTAAGTTGGGCTAAGTCTTGTAGCCCATAGCCCATCTTGTAGTACTTTATTATTTATTTCTTTGCTTTTGTGTTATATGTGTGATATGTAGATTACTAGATGCGCCTTGTTTCAGTTCTTCACTTGCAATAATGCTAATTCTTTCTCAGATCTTGTCCTCATCTTTTATGGGCCCTCTGGCAATATGCTGATCCAATTCCCAATTTTCCATACAGTCAGTTGAATTTGGAGAAATTCTGTTTGGTTGGGATTAGATGCCAGCCAGGCGACCTAGTCAAGTCTAGGCAGTCGACTATGCTTGTTTTAGTAACCTTTTTCATGACCCAAAAACAAAAAGGAAGAAAGAAAAAGCCAAATCAAAACTGTTTTCAGAAAATAAATTTTGATTCCTTGCTCTTCTATCCATCTTGATGCAGCACCTGCCTCACTGTCGATGCCCAAGCTGCCATCACTGGCCTCCTGGTGTGCATTAAATCTTGATTTAAAATCAAGTTTTTCATTTGCAGCATGATTTGATGATAACTCTGAGGAACTTTCTTCATTTGGGGCACTGCTCTCCTGAGATCTGCCCTAGTTTGTCCTCTTAACGTTTTACCAAGAGTCCATAAGTACGGCCCTGTAGAGGCAGAGTTCTTAAACCTTAGCAATGGGCTGGGCCTAGATATGTTACCCTTAGATAAAAAGATAATACAAAATTATTTACTACTACTGGAGTATGATTTCAATCCTTCTCATCCATAATCCCTAAGATGGAATACCACCTAGTCAGGAACTAGTTGGCCTAGGTTAACGGCAGCAGATGGCCACCAGACTACCTCCCAGCGGTTGCTGCAACATTGTTGATGTTAGTAACAAATGATCATGGTTTTAGTTTTAGGTTGTCTATAGAATTACTTGTAAGATTGGAGTTTGATCCGCAGATGGCCACACAGTTTTAGGTTTAGGTTGTGTTCTATTTTGCTGCTATTATTAGTTATACCTCTCTAGACCAACTTAAACATTGCTGATGGAAGATAGCTTAATATATATGATTACTCTGCCTCTTGACAATTTTGCTATCATGATGCTTTTCTTAAGCTTGTTAGAGATCGTTTACTGAAATGGTAAAGCTGACACTGAATGGTAGGTACGAGACCGCATACATGATGCTGGGTTCTATGTTGATGTTGACACAACAGACAGGACAATTAACAAAAAGGTGCGTGTACAACTATTCTCAGTCTTCATCATCAGGATGGGAATCATATAGTTCTGCTAATATTTTATTTTTAGAGTGCCTGTAAATCAGCAAGTAAATTGTGGCTGATCTAGCCATATAGTTGTTTGTTTTAGTAGTGATCCAATGATAACTGTTTTCTGAAGCATATTGTGAACATTAAACCTATGTGCATAGTAGAAACATTTAACCTTTGTGATTCCTAACTCTTTGCTAATGAAGATTGAAGAAAAGGGTACAGCTGGGACCTGAGACACTGGAATATTACTTGAGAGTTTACTAAGCCATATGACATTGTTTTCTGCTTCCAATTTTCTATGATAAGTATATATCTATTTGTCGGAGGATCAGGAAAAAAAAAAAGATTTTGGATTTCTTATAAGAATTTGAAAAATAATTAAGATAAACTCATGGTAACCATTCAGGTGACATTTAAAAATATTATAGAGAAGTCAAGATTGTAAATAGTGTACAATATTTTCATTTGAGTTAATTGATAGAGTCGAGTAGTAGCTCTGCACATTGTTAGGAATAGACTTTATTTCCTGCACGTTTGTTCCTGTTAATCCATGTAAAGCCAATGAATTTTTTTCTCGATGAATTTTTTTCTCGTGAAAAACTCAAATGTACAATTGGAAGAGCATCAGCATATTTTGTTACTGTCACTGTCAAGCTGACAACTTATGTAATGACTTCCTTAGAAATCTTTTGAGATGAGCTAATGAAAATATCCGACCCTGTCTTAAGAAGTCTGATTTCAGGAGTTCCTCTGTTGTATGCCAGGTTGTTTTTTTGGGTCTATACTGACTTGTTGGTTTATGGATGATTTTAGGTACGAGAAGCTCAAATGGCTCAATACAACTTTATATTAGTTGTTGGCGAGAAAGAAGTTGGAACTGGACAGGTGGACATCTATCTACTTTGAAATTAATATTGCATCTTGTTTACAAGAAGTCAGCATGCACTCATTGTAGTCATACCAATGTTATTAAGTCCTCTTATGTTTCCTTTACATATATTATCCACAAAACTCATTATTATACTTATTGTTAGATGATGAGTTGAGAAATGCCAATGCAAACTTGTTTCATAAGGATAGAATGAAGTAAAATGATCCAACCTATGTCTCTATCCAAGTATTAGTAGTAGGAATACAGAACATGTATGCTTGTGTGGATTGAGGCATGATATTATCTTCGTCAAATCTATGTCAATTGTTCCGTTACATGTATTTGTATCAGGTGGCGGTGCGAGTCAGAGACAACAATGATGCTAACCTCAAGAGCATCGAGGACCTCCTAAATCATTTCAAGGAAGAGGTTGCAGCTTTTAGGTAGACATTATCATATCTAGGAGATGTGGAAGTTCATTGTAATAGAATTTTGAATTGTTCTGAAAGATTTAAAAGAAAGGAAAAAGAATGAAGGGGATGATACTCTGGAAAAAACCTAATTTGTGACATTTGTTGTCTAATTTTGAGGTGGACTTGGTTTATCATTTTTCTCAATAGGCCGTTGTGTGTTCACAGCAATCTTGCTATGATTCGTGGATTGTTGTAGGCTAATGGCCAATCATATTCCTTGTATGTTTGCTTCTCAGGAACAAATATTCTGCTTTGCCAAATGATACGAGGAAACATTCTTTTTAATCACATGATATAAATTTGTCCTTTTCAACCCATTATTATTATTGCCAATTGATAACTTTGATAAATGAATTTTATAAAATTATAGTTTCATTACACATTCTTAAGCAAATATGATTAAAATAATAAATGAGTTTAACAAGAAAAATCTTGAACTCCCTTGACGATCTTATTATTCTTGAGTATATTCTTGGGTACAGAGCTCTCAAATCTTACAAAATTTGAAGAGAAATAATAAAAGATGAGCAAATAATAAGAATTAAAGAGTAAAATAATAATTTCTATATATTAATTATAAAATCCCATGTTCTCAAATCTTACAAAATTTGAAGAGAAATAATAAAAGATGATTAAATAATAAGAAGTAAAGAGTAAAATAATAATTTATATATATACGAGTATTAGCACGTGCGTCGCACGTGGAAGATGAATTTTTAAATAAAAAACTATTATATTACTATAAACATTAAATAATAATTTTTTATAAGGATAGACAATCTATATTTACATTAAATAAAAATCAGAATTTTTTTATAGTAAATTAGAGTCCTAATATATTGGAGTCATACTCATAATACAATTTTATATGATTTTGGTTTAAAATTCCAATGTAAATTATTAAAATATGAAAATAATAAATTATTATCATAACTTTAAATAAAATCTTTAATAAGGATATAATAGACAATCCATATTTTGTAAGAAATATTCATACTTTTATATAGGTAATAAATATTAATTATACAATCCCATGTTGCCTCAACTCTTTTTTAGTATAAAACTTTTGTAATATACAAAAGTTCATGTGAGACCGTCTTACGTGCGACGATTTTATAAAACACTAGAATAAAACCTACTTATAGCTGTAAAAGACGTACTCATGTTTATACTTGTAAAAACATATTTATAAAATACATACTTATAGCTGAAAAATACATATTTATACCTATAAAATGCATACTTGAATCTTGTCGCACAGTTATACGGTCTCACAAGAGACGAACTCTTTATAATAAATGTGCTTTCTAGAAACTGTACATTCTGTACTAAACATATATGAACTTTCCAAGAATAGCTCAATATCTTGATGAAACATGTTTTCAATGATGTAAAACATTTGTTTTCACATGATTAATTTGATCTCTGTTTCTATAAAAAAAAAAAAAAACATATTATGAGTGGCGACAGTTTTAAAATACAGAATTATCATGCAAATTTTCTGGATAATCAAAATTTTTACCAAAAAGAAAGTAGAAGAATTCAAATATAAATAAAATATAACATTTTTGAAGCCAACTTTCAGGATAACCAAAAGTGGCTCCTTTACAAACTCGTTTCTCAGCCAAACTCATTGAATAAAAGATTAAGAAGCCAACTGAATACCAAACTGAAGATCTTAAATTCATCTCATTAGATTACACTTGCAAGCAGCTCTTGCTATGGAAACCCCCAAAAAAAGAAAAGAAAAAAAAAGAATTGATGCACAGAAAAACATCCAACAAGTTACATAATCAGGAAGACAAGAAAAAAAAGAAGAAAAAGTTAGGTAATAGAACCAGGCTGTACAGAGAGATCCTCAGACTCCACTGCCTCACTCACATATAACTTACACAGCATGAGTTAGTCATCCTTTCCAGTCAAAGTTGATGTCGTCGTCCAGATCGTTATTGAAGAAACCATTTTCAGGGAAGTCATGGGAAACGTCTCCAACCATCTCATCTGATAGATGAAGATTCTGTGGCATATCTGGAGCTGCTTTTTCATTGAATCCAATGTTGCTAGTAGGAGCAGGTGGTTGCTCAGCATTTGACGCATTATTGAAACTATTGCTCCTGCTTGGAGTAATTGCCGGAGAACTCCTAAAGCCCCCGCCTTGACTCTGAGCAGCAACGGCCCCATTGTTACTACTTTTATTGCTCATATCGTGCATCAACTGCTGGATCATTTGTTGTTGTATGGCTTGGCTACCTCCTTGTGAGTGCTGTACTATAAGACCGTTCCCGCTCGTCTGCCGAGTTTGGCCACCACCGGAAAAGCCACTGACCGGTGAGTTCTGTCGGGTTCCTGGTAAGATACCTGGAGTTGTCTGAGTCTGGTTGGATGTTGTGCTGAATGGAGAAGATGCGTCTTGCTGGTGATGGTTCGAGTTCATGGAGTTTTGTCTCATCAGCAAATTTTGGTAGTTAGTCAAAGCAAGAGCCTGTGCTGAGTTGGCCAAGGGTCCGCGACTGACCACCTGTTGGTTGTTCATTGAGCCCTGGTGCAACGACATTAACTTGTTGAGTGTGTTGCGATCACCTGGCACACCCTGAGGGTGGGTTCCCACTGGCTCCGTTTCTTGTTGCATCTGGACCTTGGGTGTGGACGTGTCTCGGGGGAAGCTTTTCAAGCCCTCTGCAAAATAGACAATGTTGAGACAACTATCGAAACCAGTGTCTGTGGAAAGGACCAGTGACCAAACAAGAGTGGCCACCGGTTCATGGTTCAACCGATCAAACTGCAGAATCAGTATTTTTTTGCCTAAATGGACCAAACCCATGACTGATTCGCAGCCAGTCCCGTCCGACAAACATTGGACTAAACATTTAAACGTGGTTACAAAATGGATTTAAGGTACTAGTCTATTGTCATATTGGCAGGCAACATAACAGCACATTATTTCTATTGTTCAATCACACCATTGCTACAACCATTGGTTTTTTTATCATGTCCAGAAAATACAATAATATTGTATGGTATAAGAGAATCATAAGCAATATTTTCAAAATTGAAGAACAGAATAGAGAAGAAAAGGGAAATGTTGAGTTATCAGGATTCATTACCAATAGGGCCGACTTTTTGTTGGGTGCAAAAATCCATGAGATCTTTCATGCTATTAACCACCTCAGCTATCTATTAACATGAAAAGAACATAAGAAACTTTGGAAAAGAAGCAACGAACGTAAGAAGTAGCTAAATAAATGAGGGGGCATACCTGTAGGCAGCGGACATATCTTTTCGAGAAGCCCAAGTCATTGAGGGACTGTAACTCCAAACTCCTAGCAAGCTGACGACCAGCTGTTACTACCCTGAATTGGAATAGACATCATATCAGAGAACTATGGATTGCATAACGAGCTCATATGGTTCAAAAAGTGATCTTAAGAAGATGTAGACTATACAGAAGGTTTGCTTTGCATCAAGGTTATTGATGCCAAACATGACTACATAGACTATCTATAACTACAGTTAAATTTCTCAGAACAATCTAACTAAGTTGGCTACATATATTTTGATTTTGTTTTAGCTTTTAAACCCACTCCTTTCAGCAACATGGTCGAGTATACATGAGAAGGCACCAGAGTGTAACCTGTTTTTATCTCATGCACCCAGAAGAAAAGGATTGAACTGATAATCTTTATTTAATACCTAAGCTGTGTTTGGTTCCCCCTTCACTTGGACAGATTGCAGTTATAAAAATACGCTATTCTCTTTTGTTTTTTTTGTTTTGTTTTGTTTTGGTCTTTTGTTTTTTGATGTAAAATTAAATTTCTGAATCCAATAAAATCATGTCCCATTATAATTACCTACACCTATTAACACCTATTTTTACAGTTTACAATAAATACCTACACCTATTTCTAATTCACATCATCTATCTCCATTTCCCAACACATCTTAACCACTAACAATATTACAACCATCCACCTTTTCTAGCATGATGTAATATCTATAGTACAATCTACCCCATAGGATCTCATAACAAACATATAATTTCACTGTTTACCAGAATTTTCTCAATTTCAGAATTTCAAAGGCAGAACTTCTCTCGCCCATTTAAGCCTAACCTAAACATACTAAATGAAATGGTTTCACAGTGTGAAACCAATTAAAAATTTCACGACTTTGATAAACTCAGCATATTGTCCTTACTGCTTAAAAGTTATATATAAGTGCTTCTTGTTTAGGAGCAAAGTTTCAAGCTTCTGAAATTGATCACATTCTAGATCTGCCAGAATGAAACACATTTAACTCACCAGCATGTTGAACATTCAACTGACTATAGTGAACAGAATCTTAGTTAATACAAGTAGGTGTTCAACTCTTTCCTACTTAACCTACCCTACATGCATAGAAAGCACATAACTTGTTCTGTTTTGATAATGATGAGTTTATCAAATGACATCCGTTAGTCTTTCCAATAGGACATACATGTGGTCTCAGTGGGCTTTTGCTATATTCTTACAAAATACAATTTTTATCTCCAATTAGTCACATGCGAAACTGATATTAAAAAAAAGAAAAGAAAAGAAGAAAATAAGAGAGACCAACAGAATTGTAATTTTCACTCACATTACACTGTTTGCTTGTAAATCTGGTTGAGAAACGCCATCAGGTCCACTTTCAGATATTGTGCTTTGGCATTTCTGTGCAACCTGCAGTAGTTGATTCACCTGCAACACAATTGCATTCAAAAGTGTTAAAATGTATTAACACAAGAGTATCATAGTAGTGGTCACTTTTTGGGTCCTCCGAAGTTGTCAGTCTATTGACATGGTTGATTCTCTCTGTATTCCATACACTGAAAAGATATCCATAAATAAATGCTAATTTGGAGAGTTTAGTGCTTTGAAGGTCAGCAGTGATAGATTCAAGCTTTCAGTAACTCTCCAATAAAAATCATACTCAACAAATGGATTGAACATTTCTGGACACCAAGATGGTTATTTACGGAGGACTCCAATGATAATCATCTAAGATAAACCAAGAGTTAGCAAAGGTATTCATGATACAGAACAGTTTTCTTATATTAGCAAAAGCAAGGAATTCATTCCACTACTGCATAGTGGTCTTATGGCTTGTGCACAAGGAAAATTAACTTATAAATCTAAAGAAGGAAGCCACATGATGGATTAATTAGAATATCAGAGAGTGATCTCTTGACAAAACAGAAATGCATATTGAATGGCATGCCATTGTATGTATTTTCCCATACTCTATACTGTGATTAAATTTGAGAAGCCAGCCAGTAAAAACTCAGTCAAGAACAAGTCTACCTGCGGAGCAACCAATTTACGAGGAAGAAGTTCTTCATGACGCCGCGCGCAAAATTCCCAAGATAGTATCTAAAGAAGTTCAGGATGCAAGAGTTAAACACTAAATTGACCTGAGAGACTAATCAAACGAATTAGTTTTTACAGGTCACCTTTAGGTCAGGTGTGAAAGTTATGCGGAGTTGGCCCTCACGGATCACTCGGAGTTGCTCATATACACTTTCTTGAACTGCCTTTGCATACTCCAGTATCATCACTCCCGAAGGATATCGACATTCACGAGGCAAATCCAGAAACAGAAGCTCGTCAACAACACCACTACAGAATTTGATTTCATTGAGTCTTGGGAGCACTTCAAAAGTTGCTTCTGTTAAAACCATGGAAAACTTGAGCACATAAGCAGATGTAACCCACATACAAGTTCTAATCTAGGATGCGAAAGGTACTTAGTAACTCTACTTTTGGATTCCAAATTAAACCTCTTCGATCATCAGTTGAGGTTTTAAGCTTGGCTCAAGTTTAGGATGATAAACCAATAGCTTCCATACTAATATCTTTTTTTTTTTTTTTAACTCAATTTATCGTTTTTTCATAATCAGTAGACCAAAAACTAAAGAAAAAAAAAAAAAAAAAACTCAAGCTTCGTAGATATGCCAAATAGTCACACGATATGTTGTTCAGCTAATGTCTGATTGGGGCTCATACTCGCAGTTTAAGTTATTCTATAGCCAAAAGCAGAATAGTTAGCACCCTAACCCTGATGCAAGTGCATGTCACACTATCCATATAGATTCACAGTACATTTTAAAAGGTGATTATAAATATTTGAATTCAAAACAGCCATCCTAACAACTCCAAAAAAGAAAAAGAACAAAAAAAAAAAAAAATACTAAAGACAGCTTTAAAGACGGTGGGAAGCAAAGAAAAGTGGAGAGACTTTTTTGTAGATCCATAAATTTTGTTGCAGTCTTGATCTTATTGGAGAGAACTTCAAATTCACTAATAACATTTCGTACTTTGAGAACTTGCAAAAGGGAATATGTGAAAGGTAGTGGCGGATTAGAACACAGCTGATCAAACAGAAAGCACCTCAACACAAGTTACTAACCAAGCATCCCTCAATTTTAGAACAAGAACCAGAATGAAAAGGAAACAAGTGCTTAAAAAATGAAGTTCTCTTGTCGAGTAAAAGTTGTTTTTACTATTTTAATTCAGTCATCAACTCAAATCTCAATACAGAGAACTTTAGAATTCTCCCAATGAATTAAGATGATCAGTAACCACAACATGAAGGTAAGTGCTTTCGATTACAAGCAGAATATCAAACTCGAAATTGATCCATTAAAGTCGAAATCATGACGTTCCTCTGTCAATGATAGTCACTTTATGTCTATACATTATTTAAGGAATTAAAAGAATTACTCACTAGAAATCCTAAATCATTTAATGCTAAAATTGTACTCCCCAACAGAAAACTTACAAAGATAACAAGATTTCAGCAATCCTACATCTATTAGGATTGAGGACAAGAATATTAATGACTTTAGAACAGTACAAGATAAGCAATCGATGTCAGAGGAAGTTTTCTAGTCGAGTACATGATAGACCAACCTCATTAATTTTTTATTTTTTTGAAACTCCTAACAAAGATATTCTAGTTCAATTCGACAGGAAAAGGATGGATCAGCCTACGCAATGGGCAGATAGCACATGAAATATGCATACGAAAGGCCATCTTTGGACTCAATAGTTATATTTTTAGGGTTGCAAGCCATATACATAACAGAAAGAGCAGTGAAAAAGATAAAGAAGAGTTCTTTCTTACAGCTAGAACAATAAGTAGGATGTTAATTCAAAAATATAATGATTTATAAAATTCAGGCAAATGATAAATAATGTTAGATAAAGCTAACCAAATCCCCTTCCAGATTTCAAACCACAAAGGTCACACTGCCATGCATCCTGCAAATGTAAGTAAGAAGAATATCAAATACAAACTCACTACTTTCCAACTATGGGCAATTCCAATGGAAAAGCAGAGAGATCACGAACAGCTTATAAATTGGAATGAGATCGTTAAAATGGCGATCATAGTGTTTCTTTATTCTTAATATAAGACATAATATTGAGCCAAAAAGATAAGTCCAAATTACAAATCTTCTGAAATATGGGATGTGAGCCAAGTCAATTACCATTGCTGCCTGAGGGAATACCCCTAGTGAATGATGCCCGACATTATCATACAAGGATAGACACCATCTCTTCTTTGCACGTGGAGAGTAATATTCAGCAACAAATTTTCTCCAATAGGCAATAGTATTGTCCTATGAAGACCAAGAACATGAGATATAAGCACAAGGAGTCACCGAACAAGTGAAAGACAAGTACATATACATTCTCATGTGGACAACGTATCATGCATGATTACTGCAGATAACATAAACAAAGAAGATGAAAATAAAACATATCATCCTAGATCATGTAAGTTACTATAAAATTACTCACAGCAGGACGTTGTCTCTGGTGATACAGGTACTGCATTAGTCGACGTGAACACACACCACCATCATAGGGGCGCTTTATTCCAGATGCAGGCTGCAGTCCCTGCTGTAGAAACTGCTGTCTTATCTGCTGTTGCTGTTGCTGCTGCTGCTGCTGTTGTTGTTGCTGCAGTAACTGAACTCGCTGCATTGCCGGCATAGACTGAAAAAGCTGTTGCTGTTCCCGCTGTTGTTGCTGCCTTAACCTCTGTTGCTGAAGTAAGGCTTGCAACTGAGGATTGGAGTTCTGTAAGTGCATGGAATCTTGTTTTTGCAATAGCTGCTGCAATACCTGCTGTTGTAAGATATCTTCCTGTTTGATATCCAACCGGGGTTTCTTTTGTAGCTGCGATATAGTAGTTGCATCCTGAATGAAAGAATTTGGGACCCTTGGACCACCAGGAAGCTGCATTTGTCCCATTCGTGATGTAGGCAAAGATGTGGCACTTGAAGCAGCTCCTTGATGCTGCTGATTTTGCTGCGCTTGTGCCCCTGGATCTTGATTGGGGGCTTGCTGCACAGCAGAGGATCCATCCATGACAGAAGAACCAGTGATGCTAATATTGTTAGATGTAAATGACATTGGTGATGCAGGCAAGCGCATATAAGAATCTGTGTTAAAACTAGCACTTCGCTGCATATGGGGACCTCCTGAAAGTCCCGAGTTGGCATCAGTGACCAAAGAACTTGCTCCAACACTGGGCCCCGAGTTTGCCACACTGTTTAAAACTGTGTTGCTGATGTCACCCGAAAGTGGGCCCATGTTGGCACGTGCATTTCCAGGAATCGAATGCGAAGAGTTCCCAAAATTTGAACTCAACTGAGAATTTCCTGCAACATAGGATTGTCCATCTCCTTGAAAAAAAACTCCAGAACTTGAAGATGACTGTGGCATTCCTCCAACCATCCGAGATGGCACCATTGGAGGCACCCACTGCTTAATAGCAGGGCCCCAATTTATCCAGAGCTCACCTTTCAACAGTTGAAGACCGATGCAAGACTCGTGCTAGAAGACTAGCTTGTACTCATCCATTTGAACGTGATCTACTGACGCGTAATCAACACAAAAGGCATTGGTGTTTTTCACCAGCTCCCGGTCCAGTTATTTCTAGGAACAAAAATAGATTCCTAAAAGATAACTCCTATGGATTCTGAGGAAATAAACAATCAGAAATATGAGCCACAAACAGAACACAACTGGTAAACTGCATGTGTAATAGAGAAGCTGAAAGAAAAAGAAGGGGAAAATAAAGACACAAAAAAAAAAAAAAGGAAAAGAAAGGAAAGCCAGTTGCAATTTGTGTAGAGATGGTGAAACTAGGAAGAATATCCTTTTTTTAAAACTCATTTCGAAGACCAAAATCACCAAATTATATCTACAAAACCCTAATTCACGACAACCAAGATTAAACCCAAATTCAAGAAAGCACAAATCTTTAGCAACTAGGAGCTAAAAGTAAAAGCAGCAGCGGATGAATTAAACAAATTTCAGTAAACATTACCAAAAAAAATCGGCCAAACGGATCATCCCAATATCAAAGAAAACAAAGCGATCAAACTGATGTTCACTTTAATCCAGTCAAAACAGTCGGAAAAAGGCAATTGGCAGCAAATTGAATCAGATTAAGTTCAAATTTAACATCATCTCAAAACCCCATTAATTACAATCAAAGATCAAACACTCAGAACTGCAACAAACACAAAAAAGGGGAGAACACAAAAGCTTTGAACTTGAAAAGACAAATCAAAATAGAAAAAATTAAAACATAATTATAGTTGTAAACAATCAATTAATTTGAAAGAGATTGAGAGAGATAAAATAAGGATTAGTAAATGCTAACCTGGAAACAGAGAGAGCAAAGCGAAAGAATTTTTGGTATTAGGGAAAAAGGAGAAATTTTGTGCTGGTGGTCGGTGCTTATATACTTAGCGGGAGAGGAAATTGGGTGCCACCGGATATAGCGGGTGGAGGATTGTGGCTGACCGGATGCAGGCGGTGGCGCTACGGACACGTGTCGGTCGACTGTGAGGTTTGTGAAGTCGGTGCAACATCTCACGGTGGCGACGCGACGTCGTTGAGGGTTGACGCCCTACGTGGCGCTCTCTGATTGGCTTTTGGAGATGAACGGCTTGGTCTCTATTGAGTCCTAGTTCATATTGTTCTTTCTTTTTACCTTTTTCTTTTTTGTGTTTTATGAAATTTAAGCCCAAAAGAGGAATTATACAAGGGGATTCCTTAATCTCCTTCTCTCTTTTTTTTGTCTAATTGTGCTCAAGGCTTATCAAGCTACCCTTTCCATATTTTCTAATTAGTTGTTTATAAAACGATTAGTTTTGTCTTCATTCAAGTTGTTAAAAAGATGATTTGATCGATTTCTAATTAACTTGTATGAGAAACCATCGAGTCAAATTGTGAATTTCACTAATCACTTGTTTTGTTTTACTCACTGGTGCGATCGAGCAGATCTGGTTTGGCAGAGCTGGTCGACTGCAGCACTTCCTGTATTTCCTCTCTCGATCAGAGAGCTAATTTTCCCCTTAGCTACTCCCCCTGGTGCGGTCGAGCAAATCTGGTTCGGCAGAGCTGGTCGACTGCAGCACTTCCGTTTCATTTAACTTTTGGTCAAAGTTCATCAGTTGTGGGTTTGAATTTTTCACACGTCGTTTCCTTCTCCTTTCGTATGTCAGACATTATGGCAGTGAGTGTCCTTTCAGCTTGTGGTACCTGACGTTTTTAATCTGGTTCTTACACGTGTCGGACATCCGACGAGGGGATGCAAAACGTCGCGCCTCTTTTCGAGGCAGTATATATTCAAAAAATTGTTGCCCTAATCTTATTCTCTCTCTTCACTTTCCCCCTTCTTCGTCTTCTTGCGATTCTTCTTCTTCTCCGGCGATTCTGGTGCGAGAGCTTGCTGGAGATTTTTATTCCGGTGAACCTTCTTCCCCTTCTTCTTCCTTTGAGTTCGTTTTTCCATGGCGAGAGGAGGTAATTTCTAACCTTTGATTTTCTTTGTTTGTTTTGTGATTTCAGTGGCTGTGAACTGGTGTTGTTTTAGAACTTGTTGGATCTTGTGACTGCTTTTAGTTGAGTATTTAGCCTGTATTTGGGAATTTTCTGGTGATTTTTTCTAGATTAGTCTCCATTTTTGCCCATTCTCTTCTCCATCATGTCTTCTTCCGATCGTGAGACTGACTCTCCTATCCTTCAAGCTCTTGAGAGCAATTCTCCTTCTGTTCTTCCTACCCTTGGTGAGCAGACCTCTTCTAGTTCTTCAAAGAGTCCTTCTCTCGTGGCAGAAGAGCCAGAAGAGCCATCTGCTTCCAGTGTTGATCCCCTGAATTATAGTACGTCAGACCCCAACTTCAATGTGGTTTGTCATCGGACCGTTTTTTCTCCCGATCGCCTCGATCTTCTTCGTTTAGCTTATAACATTCCTCAGGATTTTTGTCTATACTGTCCTGCTGGTCATCACAGACCTAACTTTCTTTCTGGGCGTAAGCTGGCCTTCTGGTGTGCTCAACTGAAGGCTGGGGTGCGCTTCCCTGTAAATCCCTATCTTTGTAGGTTATCCTTTTTTTACCAAGTTCCCCTAAACCAGTTCACCCCTTCTGCTATCCGACTCATGCTAGGGTTTTACATAATTTTGAAAGGCAATGGGGGCAATCCCACTGCTGAACTCTTCTTTTCCAATTTTCCTCTCAAATTCAAGCCCCCCTTTTTCTACGTCACTGCTGATCCTCGAGGTCTGATTCACTTCTTGGGAAAGCCCCAGAGCCGAGATAAGAACTGGAAGGAAGACTACTTCTTCATTTCTGGGTCTGACACATGGGATTTCCCAGTGGGCTCTTGGTTGTATACTAAACCTTTAATAAGGAAAGAATTTTTTGTCAGCTGTCCCACTTCTAATTGCGAAATAATTGAGGCTCTAAACACCTCTGTGGATGAAGTAGGCCCTTTCGATGTAGTTAGTCTTGTAGAGCAGCCTTCCGTTTTGTCTTACTTTGGTTTATGTGCTGGGGAGACTTCTTTTCCTTCAGATTTTGGTATATCTCTCCTTTTGACATTTTTCTTCTTCTGCTTGTCTACTGTATTAATAACTTGTATAAATATTGAATGATTTCTATTGTGTAGAACCTGCATGGAGGAGGACTGTTCCTCGTAGAGATACCAATCCTCCACCTCGTCCACAATCAGACGTAGCTCTGTCATCTGAGGTTCAGGCGGCTGCCCCTCTCCCGGTGGTTGCCAGAAGTGACAGAGGCAAGCGTCCTCTAGACACCTCTGATCCTTCCTCTGACGCTCAACGGCCACGTCTGCGGTCTCCGGGCAGAGGTGGACATGAAGGGAGAGAGCGCTCTCGGTCGAACCGAGTAAGAGCTTCTGCCAACGACACTTTTACTCTGGAGCTTCCGAAGTCTCTTCTGGAGCTTTCTGCAGAGGAGTCACGCCAATTTCTCCAGCTCTGTTTGACTCCCGCTGACACTTTTACTCTGAGCAAGCTTTCCCTAGACAATGAGCTGGCTATGAGCTCTCACTATGCTTTGAAGGTACTCTTGTAGTTCTCTCTTTTTATTCCTTAGGATCTTCTGCAATCCTTCATTAATCCTCTCGTTTCATTGTGCCTTTGCCTCTTTTGTAGAGCTTGATCCATTTAAGCCGTCTTCAAGCTAGAGCGGCTTCCGCCGTGGATCTTGCTCCTGCTCTCTTGGAGAGGGATAACGAGATTTCCTCGTTGAAGTTTAAGCTGGTGGAGCAAGAGAAGCAGCTCAAGGAGCAGAGGAAGGAGACCGAGTACTGGAAAAAGAAAGCTGCCGAGGAGAAGAGTCGCAGCCGAGAGTATGGGACTAGGAAGTTCTCGGAAGGGGTCGAAGCGTGCAAGAAGAACCTGCATATGACAGCCGCAGGGCAGAGCTTCCTGGAAGAAGTGGTTACTGGGCTGAAGGAGGCGTATCTCAGGAGTACCAGCTCTTTAGCTGATTTCGGGCCTCACATAGGCCATTACTATGGTTATGGGTTTGATGCGGCTCAAAAGCAGGCTCAGGACCAAGGTTTTTCTGGGGTCTTTGATTTCAATGGCCCTCTGGATGATCTACCAGCCTCCCCTTATTTCGAGGGTGATCCTTTGGAGGATCCAGATTCTCCCTGGTGGCTGCCGGTCTTGCAGAAGGCGTATGCCAAGCTATGCTCTGCTACTAACGATGCCTTCACTCCTGTTGATCCAGCTTCCTGCAAATTTCCACTTCTGCCAGCGCCGCCTCTGCCTGAACCGCCCGTAGTGGACCTGATAGTGTTGAGCGGAGATTCTTCTGAGATGGTGGCGGAAGCGTCCCTTCAGCCTCCCCCCGAGGCTCTTCCAGAACTGCGGGGCGCAGAGGACCCGGCCACATCTGACCCTCCTATTGAAGTCCCCCCCTCCACGGACTGATTTTTCCTTTTTAACTCCAGATTTCGAAATGATGCTTTTCCGCGAACAATTTATATTTCCTGTTCTGTATTTATGGGCTGAATATTTGGGATAATTTTATGTCTCTTTTACTTAGATTATTTTTTAATTGCTATCCTCTAACTGTTTCATCTTATTTGTCGTGCTGGCCTTCATGGATATTAGTGATACCCTTTCGTTATTATCATGATTTTGTTATCTCATGCTTGCAATGTAATCTTCTCAGAATCATAAAATTTTTTCACTGATGCTCTAGGCTAATATGTTTGTAGAAGCAATAATGTTATCCCATCAAAACAGAAAAATGCGAACCAATCATAGATAATCCAAGCGGGCAAATCTAAACAAAAATGAGAGAAACCATATTTAAAGACAGCGATACTTGTAAGACAATTTCTTAAGTAATGTTCTGCTCTCCGGTTCCTCCGTTCAAATTAGTCGATTTTAAAGACTTCTCCTCGTTTGCTCTTTTCTGCTTTTTCGACCACCAACTCCAAGTTATATCTGCAATTAAAGGAGTAGTGCGCATTTATTATCAACGAGTAAACATATCCATTCTCTTTAAAGCAAACTGAGCTTGGCCCCACCAATCCCTAATCAGAGATGTATTAGGCCCAGAGGATCGCCTCTGTTAGGGTGGCTGCTTTTTAGGGCAGTTTTGATTTCTGGCCCCACCAATCTTAGTCAGAGATGTGCTAGACCCGGAGGTCTGCTTCTGCTAAGGTGGCTGCTTTCTAGGGCAATTTTGACTTCTGGCCCCACCAACCTTAGTCAGAGATGTGCTAGACCCGGAGGTCTGCCTCTGCTAAGGTGGCTGCTTTCTAGGGCAATTTTGACTTCTGGCCCCACCAACCTTAGTCAGAGATGTGCTAGACCCGGAGGTCTGCCTCTGCTGAGGTGGCTGCTTTCTAGGGCAATTTTGACTTCTGGCCCCACCAACCTTAGTCAGAGATATGCTAGACCCGGAGGTCTGCCTCTGCTAAGGTGGCTGCTTTCTAGGGCAATTTTGATTTCTGGCCCCACCAATCTTAGTCAGAGATGTGCTAGACCCGGAGGTCTGCCTCTGCTAAGGTGGCTGCTTTCTAGGGCAATTTTGACTTCTGGCCCCACCAACCTTAGTCAGAGATGTGCTAGACCCGGAGGTCTGCCTCTGCTAAGGTGGCTGCTTTCTAGGGCAATTTTGACTTCTGGCCCCACCAACCTTAGTCAGAGATGTGCTAGACCCGGAGGTCTGCCTCTGCTAAGGTGGCTGCTTTCTAGGGCAATTTTGCAAGTTTATGGAGTGTTTCTTACTTGTTTTCTTCTAGGCGTAATATCTTTTAAGATTGCCAATGTTCCATGGTCTGGCTACTTCCTTTCCTTCTGCTGTCATTAATCGATAAGCTCCCCCTTTTAACACCTCTGATACAATATACGGTCCTTCCCAGTTCGGCTCTAGCTTTCCCTTGGGTTTTAGAGCATCGGCTTTCCTGAGGACCAGATCTCCTTTATTCAAACGTCGTGGTCGCACCCTTTTGTCATACGCTGCTTTGATTCTGCTCTTGAATTTCTCAATCTTTAGCCGCGCCACTTCTCTTTCTTCTTCGAGCAGATCTAGATTTTCTTTCATAAGTTTCTCATTCTGTTCTTCATCAAATGTCATGACCCTATGGGTTTCCATACCCACCTCTGCTGGGATTACGGCATTGGCTCCGTATACCAAGTTGAAAGGGGTCATATCTGTTGCCACCCTCGGTGTCGTCCTGTAGGCCCACAGAACTGAATCCAGCTCTTCTGCCCAACTACCTTTCAAAGTCTCTATCCTCGTTTTCAGTCCATTTACGATAGTCCTGTTAGTGACTTCTACTTGGCCGTTTGCTTGGGGATGAGCTACTGCTGCAAACCTTTGGGTAATCTTCATCTCTGCACACCAAGCTTTAATCTTCTTTCCATAAAATTGCGTGCCGTTATCTGAAACCAGGATTCGGGGTATCCCGTATCGACAGCAGATCTGTTTCCACAAAAATTTTATGACATTTTGTTCATCGATTTTTCCCAATGGTTCAGCCTCCACCCATTTTGTGAAGTAATCAATAGCCACTATTAAGAATTTTTTCTGTCCTTTAGACAACGGCAATGGTCCCACTAAGTCCACTCCCCATTGAGCGAAAGGGCAGGGGGAATGCATTGTTCTCAATTCTTCGGCTGGGCTATGAATCAGAGATGCGTGAATCTGACAACTGTGGCACTTTTGCACTAACTCCTTGGCATCTGCATTCATAGTGGGCCAGAAGTATCCAGCTCGGAGAATCTTTCGAGTCAATGTTCTTGATCCCACATGATCACTTCCACATCCTTCGTGTGCTTCTCGCAGCACATATAACCCTTCCTCCCTATTCAGACACCGTAGGTATGCCTGCGAGAATGAACGTCGATAGAGCTGCTCGCCCATAATGCAATATTTCAAAGTTTCTTTAGTCCACTTCGGGCATGTTAATGTTTCTGCTTTCCTTAGCTCATTTATGATAGGAGTTCTCCAATCATCGGCCGCCTCCACCTCTGCCACCTCTGCTACTCCCCCTGACTTTTCTGCTACTAACAAAGTTATTTTCCTCGATTGCAAGAGCGGGTAGGAGCTGGCGATT
Organism: Scutellaria baicalensis; assembly: GCA_005771605.1. Taxonomy (NCBI): domain Eukaryota; kingdom Viridiplantae; phylum Streptophyta; class Magnoliopsida; order Lamiales; family Lamiaceae; genus Scutellaria; species Scutellaria baicalensis. Next base: position 73,492,752 of record CM016721.1, on the reverse strand, counting down.
TTGGCTAGGTAATCTGCTTGAGCATTTTCCACCCTTGGGATTTGTTTCAGCTCAAATTTGTTGAAAAATAGTTGGATTTTGGCGATTTCCCTTAAGTATTCGAACAATGACTCCTTTTTCACTTCATATGTTCCTCCATATTGTTGGAACACCAATTGCGAATCAGTGTGGGCTACTAAATCACTTCCCCCGGCTTCTTTTACTATGTTCATGCCTCGTATTAGGGCCTCATATTCGGCTTCATTATTAGACACAGAATAGTTTAACTTGATGGCGTACTGCATGTCCTGCCCTCCGGGACATTCTACCAAAACTCCCACTCCGCAGCCATCCTTGGTAGCAGAACCATCTACAAATATCTTCCAGCTCTGTTCCTCCTCTGGCAGGGCTTGTGACTCTTGTACGAAGTCAGCCAAGGCTTGGGCTTTAATAGCTTTTCGGGGTTCGAACTCCACATCATAAGCCCCAAGCTCCACCGCCCATTTGACCATCCTGCCAGAGGTGTCTGCCTTGCCCATTGTCTGTGCCAGCGGATAATTGGTGCGCGTGACTATTTTATGCGACAGGAAGTAGGGGCGTAGTCTCCTAGCTGTGGTGATGACGGCTAGCCCAGCCTTTTCTACCTCTGCATACCGGGTTTCTGGTCCTTGCAACATATGGCTTACATAGTATACCGGCATCTGTTATCTCCCCATCTCTCGTACCAGAACTGTACTGACGGCTGCTTCCCCAACTGAGAGGTACATGTATAGCGTTTCATCTTTCTCTGGCTTGGAAAGCTGTGGCAGACTGGCGAGGTATTCTTTCAGTTCTCTGAAAGCCTGGTTGCATTCCTCTGTCCATTGGAACTTGCACCCCTTCCTCAATATTTTGAAGAAAGGGTAGCTCTTGTCTGCCGATTTAGAGACAAACCGATTAAGTGCAGTTATCCTCCCCAACAGTCTCTGCACCTCTTTGACATTTTTGGGTGGTACCATGTCCATCACCGCCTTCACTTTCTCCGGATTAACTTTTATTCCTTCCTTGGTAACCATGAATCCCAAGAATTTCCCTGTCGTCACACCAAAGCTGCACTTCTCCGGATTCAGCTTCATCCCGCTGTCTCGTATGATTGGAAAGGCTTCTTCCAGGTCTGCAATGTGTTGCTCGGCCTCTTTGCTTTTTATCAACATGTCGTCTACATAAACCTCCATATTCCTGCCAATCATTGTTTTGAACAGCTTGTCTACCATGCGTTGGTAGGTGGCTCCTGCGTTCTTTAACCCGAAAGGCATACGCACATACCCATAGGTCCCGGCTGCTGTGATGAAGCAGACCTTGTTGACATCTGCGCGATCCAACTGGATCTGGTGATACCCCTGGTAGGCATCCATCAGAGACAAGCGGGCACATCCAGATGTGGAGTCCACCAACTGGTCTATGCGAGGCAGCGGATAATGATCTTTGGGGCAAGCTTTATTCAAGTCGCGGAAATCAATACACATGCACCATTTCTTGTTAGGCTTAGGTACCAAGACAGCGTTGGACAACCACTCTGGGAACTGAACGGGCACGATATGTCCTGAGTCCAATAACTTCTGAACCTCTGCCTGAATGATTCTGTCTTTTTCTGCTCCGAAGTTCCGTAACCTTTGCTTAACAGGTCTGACCTCAGGGCTGATGTTGAGTCGATGTACTGCTATCTCTGGATGGATACCTTTCATATCTTCTGCTTGAAAGGCAAACAGGTCGGCATTCCTTCTCAAGCATTCGATCAATTCGGCTTGTTCTGCTCTGGGGATTTCTGCACTGATCTTGGTACAAAATCCTTCTTTGCCAAGATACAGCTCTACTGATAGGAGCTCTCCATCTGCTGCCATCTTCTCGGACTGTTCTTCCTCCTCTCCCTCTGTTCTCTGCCGCTTCACCCCAACCTCCTCGTCTGCAGCTCTGCTTACCTCTGGCAAGGCCCACTTATGTGCTACCCGAATAGATTCAACATAACACTTTCTCGAATGTACTTGGTTCGCCTTCAGCTCTCCTACCCCTGCAGACGTGGGGAATTTAACCTTCAAATAATATGTGGAGACTACAGCTTTCAGCTCATTCAATATTGGGCGTCCAAATATAACATTGTACGCCGAGGGAGCATCAACTATTAGGAAATCCATCATTAGTCTCTTCTGTCGTGGCCACTCTCCTACCAGAACATGCAGAGTTACCACCCCCAAAGGGTGGACTGCTCCCCCTGTAAAACCGTACAACGCCGTGTTCACTGGGCGGATCTGGGTTCTGATGTCCATCTTCTCAAAGCACTCTTTATATATGATGTCGGCAGAGCTCCCTGTATCCACGAATACTCTGGCAACATCGTACCCGGCTATCTCTGCCGTCACCACCAAGGAATCATTGTGAGGTTTGAGCATGGGGGTTTCATCGGCTGCTCCGAACACGATATCTGGAGACGGTTGGACTTCCGACACTTCCATGTGTTGATCGTGCCATCCCTGCGCATACCTTAGAGCTGACTTTCGGGCTCTGTTAGAGTCTCCTCCTTGAGGGCCGCCAGCGATCATATTAATAAAGCCTTTTTTCGGTGGTGGGGGTAGGTCTTTTTCCTCATTTCCCCTCTCTTTGTCTCGAACGCCCTCTCCTTCTTCCGACCTCTCATTCCTCTTTCCATAACCTCCAGTATGACCCTTGTTTTTATCTTCAAATCCCTTCAAAACCCCAGCTCTGACCAGGCGTTCTATCTCATTTTTCAAATGCCTGCACTCGTTCGTGTCATGACCGTATTCATTGTGAAATAAACAGAAGTATCGCCCCTTAGGTCTTGTCGGAGCTTGAGCTCTGTTGGGAGGGAATCTGAATGGAGCGGTCTTTTCGGAGAGCTGGAACACTCTTGCCAGTGGGGCCTTCAACGGAGTATATCGGGCATAATCTCCTCTGCCGAGGTCTTCTTCTCGTCTCCTGCTATCGAATCTGGGCTCCCCATGTCTTCGCATGTTCACTTCTCTAGGGGCTGGTTTTTCTGCTCTCTTGGCTCGGCTCACGTCCTCGAGATTAATAAATTTATCTGCTCGAGCTAAGACCTCCTCGAAAGTATTGGCTGGTCTCTTTGCCAAGGAGCGGAATAAGTCCCCTTCTCGCAGCCCTTGAACTATGGCGCTGATTTTTACCTCTGCCGTGGCTGACGGTACCTCCAAGGCAGCGGTGCTAAACCGTTTTATGAAAGCTCTCAAGGACTCCTCAGCCCCTTGCTTCAATGTGAATAGAGACTGAGATGTTCTTCTCTGTCTTCTGGCACTGGCGAATTGGTGGAGGAAAGCAGAACTAAAGTCGTGGAAGGAATGGATGCTGTCTTCTGTTAACTGCCCGAACCATCTCTGGGCAGCTTGTGTAAGTGTGGTCAAGAATACTCTGCATTTGATCCCATCCGTGTATTGATGGAGGAGGGCCACATTCTCGAAGCGTAGAAGATGATCGTACGGATCCGTCGTTCCGTCATATTCAAAGGTTAAGGGTTTGAAATTTACCGGCAACTCGTCCATCCGAACTGCCACTGAAAATGGACTTCCTCCTGGCATCTGGATTTGACTAGTGGTGCCTATCCTCTGCCTCAGCAATTGTATCTCCCTCTGCATCGCTTCCATCTGTCTCTGTACTTCCTGATCCTTCGTGCGTTGTCCAGAGATGTCTGCCGACGACACCTCGTGAGAAGCATATTTCCACTGAGATGGGTGACTATCGGCACTCTGTTCCTGTACCACTCCTGGCCGACCTGGCCGCTCTGCTGGTGCAGAGATCTTGGTGCCCTCCGCTTCAAGAAACTCTCGCCTTCCTCCTTCTTTTTCTTTTTCAGCGGCCGCTTTGTCTAGTGCTTTCTGCACAGCGGAATGGATGAGACCATCCAGCTGTTCTGGGGTGAAGGTCCACATGCCCGGCATAGCCGGTTCCCTTACCTCTTCCGCTCTCTCTTTCGCCCTTGATGTTTCTGGCCTAGCTACTTCCCGGAAATCCCCGTCGAGATCTCGGATCATCCGATCAGCCATTACCCCGATTGACTTTAAACGGATTACAATAACTCTTTCTCCCAACTAACGCAAGAAGGGAAACAAAAGAAAAGGGAGACAATACCAAGAACAGTAACTAGAGGAAATCAGGTAGGATAAGAAGGAAGCTCACTTCTCTCCCCCGTTTCCCACAGACGGCGCCATTGTTGTGTGGATGGAAAATATGAAAGCTGAATTACAAATACAAAACTTAAACCAAATGATAAGAGATACACATAAACAAGATGAGAGTGATGACTTGCTAGAAAAGATAGAAATTTCTCTTATATTTAGAAAAGGTATGGAAAAGTTGCTCAAAGTATACAATGTTCTCCTATTTATACTCCTCTCTTCTAAGGAGGGTATTTTCGTCTTTTCCTATTACATTTCTTTGTTAGTTAAACTATATTTCCTATTTCTTTGCCCAGGTACTTTCTTTGTTGCTGAGAGTACACCACTTCCTCTCCAGAATCTTCCATTTTCTGTTAAGTGAGAAGATATTTTGCTTTTGTCTTTTATAGCCATGTCATCTACTCCTTTAGCATGCTCATCATTGTGCTTTGAATTATTATCCTCTACTCCGAGTGCACAGAATCCGTTCGGCTGCCTCTTAATATGGCATCGTCACTTCTGCTTTGTAAGACTTTAGTAGCTTCGCAGCCTCTTCGGGTTATGCGAGGTATTCATTTCTGCTTTTGGCTGTTTTCTGCAAGTCCTGTCCTTCTGTGTTTGCAGAGAGTCTCTTCGCTTTTCAGTCTTTCTTTTCTCCTTCACTTCTGCTTCCATGTCTGCTAGAGGGGAGTTCTGCCAACTTGTAGTTATGCAGAGTCTCTTCGCTTTTCAGCCTCTCTTTTCTCCTTCACTTCTGCTTCCATGTCTGCTAGAGGGGAGTTCTGCCAACTTGTAGTTTTGCAGAGTCTCTTCTCTTTCGGCCTTTCTTTTCTCCTTCACTTCTGCCTCCACGTGTGCACAAAAGCACTTCTGCATTTATGCAAGGGCAATTTTCCCATACTGTTTTATTTTGTAGATTCCAGGGATAATGATGCCAGTATTCTTATAATCTTATTTGTCCCTCATCTATAGGCTCATCCTTCCCACATCAATAGAGTAGCAGAACATATGAAGAATCTTCTTTGCATGTATTTCAATTGTTCAATCACCAAATGAAAAAAAAAAAATCACATCCACGCGCTTGCACCGTGTCCCCCACGTATTTGGATGAATGCACTCAAACACATCCAATTTTCGATCCAAGTGTTGTACGTTTATTTTATATGTTTGTAATACCCCAAATTCCTAATTAAAGATTTCTTATGTGGATAATAAGTTATTTATATATTTATCATGATTTCATAATGATTTGTTTTTAGATTGATTATGTGATTTATATACTATATCATATATGATTAGGACTCCTAAATAATTAATGGACCTATAACAATATTATATTAAATATATGATTGTAGGATCCAAACTAACCAGTTTAGATAAGGAGAGAGTTGAGATATGTTGTTGAGGATTTTGTGGAGTCCACATTGCTTTGAAACTCGTAAGTGATTGGAAATTAAAAACCTAGACTTATAAATAATTGGTTAAACCTACAAAAGAAAAATAAGAGAAAGAGAGAGATTAGAAAATACGCAACTTTTGAAATGCAAAATAGTGGAAGCAATTTCCTTTCCATCTAACGATATCAAGCATAATCAGGTATTGAACTTGTGAATCAATTAATTGATGACCTTGTATTAGTTATGATAGAGATAAGTGCTCTCTATAACCTTCAGTTTTGATAACTTTAGAATTAGATTTTATATAAGAAGCGTAGTAGCAGATGGATGATTGATATTAGAATTTTGTTTTATTTTAGGAATCATTTAATTAATCTGATTTCTAAGAATCTGATGACGCACATACGTGTGAAAATTTAGGATCAATGATCCAGTTTTATATAATTTTATAGTTAACAAAATTAAAATCTGTTAGTATAAATTTTAGAACTTAAATCATAGTTTGATTAATTGATTAATTTTGCTTATGGTTAATCTAGAATAGCTTTATTGTTTTTCTTGCGTAATTATTACAAAATGTATTTTAAATTAATATTTGGAAATTTGGGTTATATGGTTAATTAAGGTGAAAGTATGGGCATTACAGTTTTACAATGATTCAATAATGATGAGGTGTTAAGATTTATATAATATTCCTCTAATTTACAACTTATTTGATTATGGTGTGTTAGACGTGAGTTAGGTTCATAAGACCAACTTATTAAGTTAGGCTGATGATTACAAACGTCGTAGTAATTTAGCAACAGATCAGCAATCAGTATAAATACGATAGGGCATATAGATATATTATGGGCATTGTTTTTGATACATAAATAAACTAGCATTTAGTTTCAGCATAAGTAATGATTAATATCTAATAGTTTCCAATTAAATGCTTCACGTTTAGATTTGGTTGAGAAAGCTTAGGAGGTGTTTAAGGATCTAGAGGTAGAGTGAATTTTTGGAGAACTCGAGGTAAGTACATTTCTCACATGCAGTATGAGTAGTTCTATTTTTATTGATTACTATTGATGCTAAAGTTATGTGGAACGTATATTTTCTATGAGTATCGTGAATGATTTGCTAAGTGATAAACGTATATTTTCTATGAATATGCTTGAGTGATTGGCTTTGTGATGAGTATGTGTTTTCTGTGAGTATGCTTGAATGATTGGCAAATTGATGAGCTTCCATGAGTTTTGATTAAGTACGAGATGCGAGTTAATCACTTTTTATGTAAAGTGAGAAAAATATATTTTTGAGAAAGTATATAAATATATATACATATAGTTTTATTTTATATGTTTTAAGACTGGTACCGGACACCGAGATAGCCCACGAGATGAGTTTAAGGGCACCGAGATCGCCCACGAGATGAGTTTAAGGGCACCGAGACCGCCCTATGAGTTTTGAGTTGCTTCGTTTGGATTCGGTGGCTAGCTACCCCGGATTCTTAGGAGTTGCGTGCATTGGTACCATGTCTGGGCCCACAATAAATTATTTTCGAGTATAAGAGTTTTATTTATTTTATTGATTGAACTTTCCATTCTTTTTCCAAAAGATGCGATGAACGAAAAATGTTTTGTGAGATTAGGTGATGTACTTGCTAAGCGTTTCGCTTATAGTATTACCTCATACTGCAGATCAAGACAAGGGTAATTATGTGATGCAAGGAGGTAGCAGCACTGAAGTGTGATGGGTGGTGACGGCGGAACCTCGGAATTGATTTAAGATTTTTCATGAGTTTAATTTGTTATGATTAGATGCTAATTTTTGATTCCCAAATGTTTTAAACAAACTAAAATGTCTCACATGTTTCTTAAGAAAATTTGTTTCCGCTGTTCAAAGAAAATAATTTTATAATATTTAAAAAAAATTTATATCGTAAAGGTTATGCATGTTTTAGTAGAGGTAATAACCCCACTAGAAGGGGGTGTTACAATGTTAATCCTACATTTATGTTAAGTGGTTTTTACTGTTTATTAGACATACGTACCTTTAGTTATACCTTAATATATGTTTAGACAACTACTAATTCATTTCATACATTTTAGATATATTAATCATACAGTTTAGTTATGTTAGTCATACCTTTTAGTGATATAAGTTATAATTATACCTCTATAATTACATAAAAGTATGATTATATTTATATAAATTTATAAATAATATCACATAAATGTATGATTAATAACACATAAAGGGTACCCGTACAAGTTGGATCGAAATTAGTGTCTTTTTTATTTAAGTTAAAGTATTAAAAAAAGTATGATATTTATATATAAGGTGTGACTAATATAATTACATAAATGTATGATTAACATAGTATAAAGGTAAATTTTTTTCAAAGTTAAAGTATTGAATTAAGGGTGCAATACTTGGATAAAAAGTATGACTAATATAAAATAAAGATCACGTTAAATGTCATAAAGCCAAAAAAAAGGGGACCAATCGTGGATGTAGGCAACTGGTGCATGAGAGAACTTCTCAAATATTGAAGACATTATCATATATATTAGGCTATTTTAATAAATAATAATCATAGTTGTATAGATATTGTAATTAAACATCAGTAGTACTACACACATACGTTATTTGTGTGATACAATAGACTGCAAAAATGGATTCCCTTGGCATTTCATAGTTGCATATTTAATGATTCAACAAAGAAACATTAGGTAGGTAGGTTATAGAATGAATAAGATTTCCCTAGCTCTTGTTGTATAGGCTAAAACTGGCTTGTGTGGAACAGCACTGAGACTGAGAGTGCATTGGTTTCTACAAGAGCTTCTCCAAACCATACACCAGATTCTGCAAAGGATGTTGTGATTACGATAAATTATCATCGCAGAATTATTCGATTGATCATTTAAACAACGTACCTTGAGGCGCACGACTTTTCTAATACCCAAGATGAGGCCCGGCATGAGCGATTGCACATTTGTGGTTTCATGTTTGAGTGTGTAAACCTGTTAATTAATTTTGAGATTTTCAAATTATAAATCTTCCTGTATTTTGTCATATATATCAACTCGACTTATCTAGTATATAAAGCGTGGATGAAGATCATGATATACCTCGCCCGGTCGGGAAAAAAAGACGGTAGTCGAGGAAGGGAGGCCGGGAAGAACCAAACTATGCATCCTCACTCCATCTTCTCCAACTACTTCACCCCTTGCCTATACCATGCAACATTAATTCATTCTTTCTTTTCTAATACAATAAGTATATGATCAGAATTGAGATCATTTGAGTCTACATTTCATCTTTACCTTCATATCTGTGGAAATGTCCTCTCTGTTATATATCTGGCCAAGATTGGTGATATTGTTTGCTATTTGTATTGCATCTTGTGATGGAAAATCCTGTTCCATCAAATAATTAAACATTCAATTGCTAGCTCTTTGAGTTTGGGCATCATGTCTTATCGTACGTACGTCGACTTGAACTAAACCAAACTCATACGAACATGAGGCCTTACCCCGATATTAGCTCTGGATTCAACGATCTCGACGTTGTTGTAGTGAAAAGATGCAGAAATTGCAGCTTGTTGAAGGAGTATGCTTCCAATCGAAAGAGTTGGTGTTACTAGACAGCCCTATATGAAATTATAATCACCAGATGTCACGTGTATTCGATGTAACATGTATTAAATGCTAGGTAATATAAGATGTAACATATAATGTAATAGAGGATCCGGTCTGATGCTCACCATGCTGGCTTTTTCACAAAATGCTGATAATGCAGCAACCGTCTCCATTTTGATTCGGGGTACATACACTATACTTTTCATTCCAAACGCTGTCGTCTGCTTATATTTAAATTAAACACAGCTAATTAATAAATAATTATCAACATTAATTAGAGCAATAGCAACTATTTTATTTGAAAAAAAAAAATATAGTAAGAAAGAATATTCAAACCTGCTTCACATTGTCGTAAACTGTTGAAGGGTCGGTGAAATCAACCACTACTGCATTGGCTTTGGACTGCCACAAGTTTTCAAAAACACAAATAATATATTAACTAAGATCTATTACAAATCTGGTATTATCGATTTTAAATTGGTAATACATGAAATTGAATTCTTCTTCAGTAATTATGGAATTGATTCTTAGAAACAAGTTGTGGTTTATGTTTGAACTTTTTATACACATATTCAACAATATATATATCTAACTAGAAATCAACACATCATTTTAAGTTTTAGTAGCAGAAATTTTAAGTTGAGGTTTTAAGTGATTCCGTTACACATATCACATTGTATGAAATAGAATTCTACGTATATAGGTCAGCCAAGGTCAATTCAAATAATATGTTTACAATTAAAAGTACTAGTATTAAATGTAAAATTAGTACTCGTGAAGTCAAAAAAGAAAGTACTTAATTATATATAGTTTCGTCTTAAGTTAGGAGATTCATGAGATGATTTCGTCATTAGGGTTAATTTCATTTTGATGTAGTCCCAGAGGTATGGTTAGATTTTGATCCAGTTATTTTTAAATTATCAATTTTAGTTCTGCAATTGGGAAATATGTTCAATTTTAGTTCCTTTTTGTCAGAATCTCAATTCTACGACCATGGAATTTGGCGGCGATTGTGTGACACTTGTCAAAAAGTGATTTGAAAATTGGGATTCTGACACATTTTTCAATTGTAAGAATAAAATATATAAGTGAAAAATAATATGAATAAAATCAAAGGACACCTCTAAAATAAAATAAAAAATTTGAAATTAACCCGTATTATTAATACCTGGGATATGGAACCTAGGACCATGGTGAGGTCACTTAAAATGGGTATTTCCAAAGGCTCTTCCATGTCACAGACCTAAAGACAATGTTAAAAGAATCAATACAAGTAACATCAATTAATTAACAACAAATTAGTTAGAAAGAGAGATTCAAAATTGTTATAAATACTGTATTTGATATATATATATATATATATATATATATAGCATTAGTAAATAACCTTGCCAATGTCCTGTCCAACAAGGTGAGAATCAACAGCACCAGCAAGCTCCATCCCTCTTGCCTTCGTCACTGCAACAACTGCTGCCCTTCCGATTTCCTTTGCTGCTCCATTTATGATCACCTCTTTCCAATAACAGTACACAATACAACAAGTAAATATGAGAGAGAGAGAGAGAGAGAGAGAGAGAGAGAGAGAGAGAGAGTGAAGTTGGATATATGTATGTCACCTTAATGTTGTTGGTCTGAGAGGGCTGGAGAGTGCAAGAAATGTAAGGAAGTGGTCTCTTTGTAGAATTGTAGTTTGTGTGAAGGAATTTGCAGGTGAGTGCTGCCATGGCTTCTCAGAAATTCAAACAAGGAATTAATTGGATAGGTTGTCTTAGTTTACCAAAGATAAGGTGTTTCTGTCCTTTTGTTATAACGTGGCCACAATGGGACATGTTTTTTTTTATCATCTTTTACTATTATTCTTTATTACTATTCATTCATAACAATTTTTCATCATATTTAATTAATTATTTAGGTAATAATTATTTTTAATCGATGTCAATATCTTTACCATATCATCTTGCAGATTATCAATATATATTGATACATATCGATCATCATAGTCCCCATAGTATTTTCTTTTTTATTACTATTGCTTAAATAGTTAAAATGTAATTAAATATTCTATCTAGACTGGAGTTTATTTGAAAGCACTCCCTCCTATCCTTTTTTATGTGTCGTGTTGGAACTTCTAAATTTTTGCTTTTTAAATGACATTTGGGAGCTATTTCTGTAATTACCCCAATACTTGATAATTTCTAATTAATTGGTGTGTATAATATACTACGTATTTTCAATAAATGGTCAAAGAAAAAATTAATTTAAAAGGGGCATTTTAGGAAAATAAGATGATCCTTAAATTGTGTGCATACACTTACTTATAAGGAAATTTTGAAATGAGTACGATCATGAGTAAAAACTGTTAGTTCAACACTCTATAAGTTTATAGATTAGCTGCTTCTATAAGTTTATAAGTTTTGACAATATGTCACGTAACAATTTCAACAATATGATGACTATAGATCATTCTTACGACGAGTGTACAATACTGTTGAATACACATACATGGACAAAACTTATATACCCCTGGGGCATATAGGGGCACAGATCTAGGTGTTATATACATGCTCTTTAGGTGTTATATATATACTCTAGAGGTGTTATGTTTCTTGGTATTATACATATATTCTACAGGTATCATATGTATATAAGAGCATACATATGATATCTAAATAGTATACATATGATACTTGTAGAGTATTTATATAACACCATATAATAAGTTAAGTTGGGGGCACCGTACCCCGGGACACACAAGTGTCACTCCACATACATATGTCAATCACATTCTTGAATTTATCCATAAATGCAATGATGCAAATAATAAAAGTTACAAAGCTAGTGATACATTGGACAAAACATGTCTTTCCAAGTTATACAAAGTACTCAAATTGGTTATAAAAAAAATGAATTGGATCATCTATTTCAATTTGAACTTTCATCTTATATTACATCGTTTTCAATTCATGACTGTGTGAATTGGTGTTGTCATATTTGACTTGTGGTGGTTATATCGGATAACCAAATGAAATACAAACTAATATGATTAGAGGATCATGTTTGATAAGAAAAAAGTTGATATATATATATATATATATAGATGTAACATTATGTTGTATAAGTGTGGTCTTTCTGTGTAAATGTGGTGACCTTTATGTTCAGTAATTTAAAAAACAAATGAAGATTTTCATTTTTTTTTTTGCTTCAAGTTGAAACCCTTATGTTGTATAAGTATGACCTTAATATTGTATTGTTGTGACATTTACATATATACAAATATCATGACCTTTATGTTCTATAACTTGGAAAAAATGAATATTTTTCAAAAAAATTGCAATGTATTTTTTGGATGAACATACTTTTATGTGTATTAGTTGCACCTTTACATAAAGGTGCAACTAATACCACATAAATATATATGTGTGTGTGCACAAATTTTGATGATTTTTTTTCTAAGTTAGAGTACATAAAAATCACTACATTTGTACATAAATGTCACACTTATATAACATAAAGATTATACAAATACAACATAAAAGTCTCTCACTTGAAGCAAAAAAAAAAACAACGCGGATTCAGGTCAACCCAAACCTGATCTGGTTGCATGTGCATGCACATGAGACCAACTCCTCTAATTATTTTGTGCACCAAATAGAATTATATAAGTTTGTCATGTGACACATGTAAAGATCGATTTATTTGTTTTCGAGTATTTAGAATTGACAAAACACCAGTTTTCCGGTGAAAATTTTGATCCAATTAATCTTACGAACCATGGGCCGATCCTCGACCAGCCCATGATCAGCTGGATTGGGCAAATTAGGCCCATTTGACTAATATATATATATATATATATATATATAGGTTTATTTTTAGGGGGAATTGAGTGTATAGGCCTTGCAATACCATGAAAGCCCATGACTTTATATTTTGTTACATTTCAACAATAAGAGTATATAGCATATTAAAGTGTTAAGCCCATAAAATTTTGGGCCAATTTATTTTATCAGCATCGTGGGTAACAGTAATTGTAATGCCAGATCTAGTATAAAAATTTTATTTACGAACAGGTTTATTTTCTGTTATGACATTTTATTTATTTTAGGAAAAAACTGTTTGGATATTACTAATATCATCAAAATAAGTATGTCAGATATTAATGGGAAAATTATACCAGATTATAATTATTCTACAATATGAGTTTTTTTAAATCGATTTATTTAAATCTACTCACCATATTTTTTACACTAAATACATTTGTGTGAAATAATCAAAACATATGAACTCACTTATGAGCCATAAGCAATTAATAAATATTTTTGGTAGAAATACAAATGAATAATATTTTATTAAATTATGCTACTGATATAGTCGCCACTTGCTTAGAAAAAAAATCACAACAACGAATCACGTTGTACAAACATCACAACTCAGAGTTCAGAATAGATATATATATATATAATGCAAATTCAAAATCTTGTGATTCACCAAAACTCACATGAGATCATTTCAAGAATTTCTGTAGACAAACTTAATTAATTATATATCAATGTATTAGAATTTATTGGACGCTAGTCGAGCATTTGACTGGTATGTCTAGCTGCTAGGATGTAGTCAGAGTTTAGGCTACCATCTATGCGTAATATTTAAATTAAATAGATTTTATGTTATTTTAGTTGTTATTATTTTTATAATTAAAAAATATTTTGGAACTCAGCATATTATTAGGACCGAATAAAGTTTAATATCTCATTTTTGAATTATGTGGATATATGACTTCTTTAATGATTATAAAATTAACTTTTTATTTGTATTTCTCAATTCGTGAATTTTCTATCGGTATTTAATGAAGTAATAATAATCTAAGAAAACTTTAAATACTTTAAGAACACCTAAAATGTAAAAATAAAAATGAAAATAATAAAAAGTTATGAGGCACCTATGGACACTGACTGAATTATTCTGCCCAGCCCCGCACTACGACATCTAGGAGTTGCCCAGTGCCTAGGCGGAATTATAGAATACTGCTTATAACTCAACACATTTGCATAATTTAATTTATATTCTACGAATTATGAATTATCTAACATAATTAGATTTGTGGTACGATATCCAAGGATTGGACCCTCAAAAAAACTCAAGAAAAAATACATCAAGATTTTAAAAGGAAAATGCCCACAAGCAGACACTATAAGTTGAATTGGTAAGTTCTGTATTAATGGAGAAAAAAAATCCTTAAATCAACAACATAAGTCTGAACCTCGATTTACATGTCATCTAACAGAGAAAATTATTGACACTTGTCCACCCTTCCTGATTAAAAGATCGTGAAAGGAAAAGAAAGAGAAAGATCATCGTGAGTTGGGACCGCGGGATTAACACGTCATTATGGTAATGAGGAGTTGGACGTATCTTAGGTTTACAAGACACACTTGTTTGAATCTTGATATATATTGTAATAAAAAGGGATAAGGTTTTTGGTTGGTGAATGATGGACATTTGAGGTTTCCTAGAAACTGGTGTCCCAGAGATCCCAACATTATCTCTATCTTTCATCTAAAGTTATATCACCATTTTCATACCTTTCTTTCCTTTTTTAAATATTATCACTCTTTTGTAATGAGGATATGGCCAAAAATTAGGCCCAATTTTCTGCTAATTATCTTCTCCCAAGATTAACACACGTATATATGTATCTTTTCTTTAATGTAAACATAAGTTGAGGTGGTTAGGCAGTTGTCACTTGCTCACCATTTTCTTTACTTTTTATATTCTTACAACTATTACTTCAACGGCTTTGCAGCCATCTTGAAACACATGATTATCATTTATCATTTCAAACTCTCTGTGTCCGCAATGAATATTATGTTATATTTGGTGTTACATCTCGTATTTCATAATATTTAATACACATCATGTGTTAAATAAGGATGTCATCAAATGCACGTAACATGTAGTGACTGTTTTGAAGTGACATATGTAACACAAAATGTAGTAAAACATGATCTCATGTGCTCCAGGTCGATGTAAGGATTAATGAATGAAAATCTTAAAATAGTGATTTTGGATCACAAATATCTTTTATAATTAAAAGATAATGATACTTTTTTTTTTTTAATATGACAATGATATCTCAACAAAGTGGGGTCATTATATTTATTAAATAAAAGGCAAAAAGCTTTTGAATTTTATCAACCTCACATGAATCCAGTGTGATTCACAAACGCTCGTGATTTACAAGGTCCCTCGTGTGGCTCATTGGACTGGTGACATGCATAGATCTCTTCTCTCTGTATATATATCTTCTTTTTCTTTTTCAAGATTTATTTCACTATTTTTGTATGTTCTATCATAAAAATTATTGATTTTAAGTACTATTTAAACATTGATTTAGCTCTCAACATTACTTGTTTGGCTCGATTTGAAAGACAAATGGTCATCACGCTATAGTGACTCGTACTCAGGACTGGTTTCAAGCTAAGACGAGAAAGTTGATTGTTTAGGGTCCCATATTTTAAGAGCCCCAAATTTTTATCCGATATTATATATACACATATATATATATAATTGTATTGTGTATATACTGATTCAATATAATATATAATTTATGATGAATTATTTGTTGCCAAATTTTTATATAGTTTTTAATGAAAATTAACAAATTTATAATTGAATACTAAAAATGATAAAATAAATAATTTTATTATTAAATATCAAAATATTTGTCATGTAAGCATAGATGAAAATATCCCGATATATCTCCGATATATCTCTGATATTTCCGTTTTTTGACGTGACCGAAACAAAAAGGGGTGTAACGATATATCTTTGATATTTTTATTTCTTTGTAAAAAAATAAATGAAATATCAATAATTATTAGTTAAATATCGGTATCGATTTCGATATCGGGCGGTGGCTTTAGGTAAAAATTATAGGAAAATTCATGAATATAAAGGAAATATTGGTAAATATCGGTAAAAAATCGGTAAATATCAGAAAATATCGGTAAATATCGGGAAAATATCGGTAAATTTCACTAAATAGTGGGAAAATATTGGTAATAATCGGAAAAATATATGTATCGATATTTCCGTAAATTAAGGTATCGATATATCCATCGAAACTGATATTTTCATCCTTGCATGTAAGCAATCAAAAATTTATTAATTTAACATTTCCAAATAAAAATATTTGTCATGTAAAATAAAATAATTAAAGTGTGTCATTGCATGTTGTTAAATCATAGCAACAACAAATCCAAACTAATTGTGATTACATCTAATTTTCTATTATTATTTTGCTTCTCAAGTATGCTAGAAGATATATATTTTCAATGAAAATTGAAACTTATTATTAAGCTTATATTTGTTGGCGTTGCATTTTTCCGACATTTTAGATGGATAAAGAAGCATATTGAAACTTAATCTATATACACAACTTGTTGAATGAAAGAGTTTTTTTTTTTTAAGTTAAATTTGTCATTTAAATAAATATTTGACTTTATTTTAAGAGGTTCATATTTTCTAATTTACTATGGATCCCAAAATGTTAGGACCGACCCTACTCATACTGTTTGGATTCGATGCTTGTGTGACTCTCAAATCCCTCATATAACTACTCTACGTGATGAACCACCAACATTTAGTCTCACGAGCCATATGAGTTATATCAGTCCTATATAAAGTCGATCTAGGTGGCACCTAACGTCAAGACACCACCTAACCCATACATATTTTAGAAGCACACCATTACTTGGTTTATAATGGGGTTAATTAGGATGAAGAAAGCGTGGGCATGAATTAGGCAAATGGTAATTAATTATTAATTAAGATGGATGGATGCATGCATGCAAAATGGTGCCTTGACCCGACCCGGATCCGGATCCGGATCCTTGAATTGGTATATATGTGATGTTATATGGTACAAAGCAAACACCAAGTAGCCCTCTTGCCTCCTTAAGAGGGCGCCACACCCCACCTCACCAGCCCCCCTTTATCTATGCAAATTATATAATGCATGACTGAGTCTTGGGTGAGATATTCGACTCACGAATCATGTTCATGTGAAACGGGTCAATCCATGATACATGATGTGGTCGAACTGACCACATTCAAACTACCTCGAAAACCCGACCCGGACTTGAAGGACGATCGACGCGAACAAGTTAGGAAATAATGAGTTCGTTCAAGCGAACAAGTATATGTGGCATGACAATCGAACTTATCCAGCTCGTAACCCGTAAGGTCGAACTGAAACATGAGATGCCGAGCTAATACGAGCGAACTAATTCAAATTTGAGATAACTCCCACGATTGCGAGAATCTCGCCACTTCCCAGGTTTTTAGGAGAAAATCTTAACTGCCACATCCCACTCCTAGGAAATCACGTTTCTCTCAGGGAGTATATATATCCTTTGTTTTTCTAATTTGCACACACAATCACAATCCTAATTTTTAGACTAAGCATTCAAAATTGAGAGCAACACTTTTGTGAGATTACTGACTTGAGCGTCGGAGTCCCTTCACCGGGAAAAACCCCCGGTGTTCTTTGTTTTGCAGGTTTTCTTGATCGGAGAATTCCAATCATCGTCGGAGAATTTCGAACGGTATCGGAAAAGTGAAGGATCGGAATCGAGACAAATCAATTGGCGCCGTCTGTGGGAAAGATTTTTTGAACTTTGAGCATTTAAGACGTAGAGGACTACAAAAATGGTGAATACCAGAGGATCAAGAAGAAGGTTGGATGAAGGAGCACCGTCCGTGCAACAAAATGAGGATCGGAATTCTGCGCCGGCCAATCCTCCCGGCACTGTCACATTGACGCCGGAGGAACTCTCGGCTTTAATAGAGACTGCCGTTCAAAAAGCCTTGGGCAAGCAGAAGGTGGACTCACAACAGGATAACACTGACATACCTGTTGGAAGGGAACAAGAGGGCGACAGATCTCGGATGGATGAACAGGAAAGCCAATCTGGTCACCCTCGTGGCCAAAAAAGAGGACATGACGAACTATCTGAGAGAGTAGATGGTTTACGAAGGGAGCTACGGGAAGTTCAGCGAACTGTTCGACGTATTCCTCGGAGTTCCAGGGGTAACCCTTTCTCTGAGGAGGTGATGGAAGACGAGTTGCCCGCCTCCTTTCGGCCGGTGAATTTTGAATATGATGGTGCTTCGGATCCATGGGATCATATATGTCGATTTGATAATACTGCTCTACTGCATCGGTACTCCGATGGTATTAAGTGTAGGGTGTTCGCCACTACCCTTACCAAGGCTGCTCAGACATGGTTCAGTCAGCTGAATGATGGGACGATTCATAATTTCGAACAACTATCAGAGTTGTTTTTACATCAGTTCGCCAGTTCTAGAAAGCAGAGACGATCTACCCAGACGTTGTTCGGTGTGAGGCAGAAAGCGGATGAAACCCTACGGAACTATGTTAAAAGGTTTACTGCTGCTACTTTAGAAGCTCCTGAGGCTTCAGACGATTTAGTTGTAAGTGCTTTCATCCAAGGATTGAAAGAAGGGGATCTCCATACTTCACTGGTTAAGAAGACCCCCAACAATTTTGACGAGCTGTTACAGAGGTCTACCAAGTACATCAACTTGGAGGAGGCAGTTCGAATGAAGAAAGGAGAGACTTCAAGTCGTCTGAGCCGAACACAACATGATAATGAGACAGCCAGGAGGAGAGATGGGGGCGAGCAACGAGCAAGATTTGCTCCACCCCCTTTAAGGGAAAATAAGACAGGGCGAAGGTACGAACACTATACGCCCATGACTATGCCCCCTGGACAGGTATTAATGGAGATATGGAACTTGCCCCAGTTGAAATGGCCGTCGACCTGGAGTCCTAATCCGAAGAAACCAGCCACCTTCGGCAACGGTAAATTGTGTCGATTTCATAATGAATATGGGCATGGAACTGATGAATGTTTACATTTGCGAGATGAACTGGAGAGGCTAATCAGGGAGAACAAGTTAGCCCGTTTTGTTCGTCAGAACCGATCAAACCGCGAGCATCGGAATGATCGAAGAGAGCCCAGACAAGATAGAAGGCAGGAACAACAGGAATTACCTCCACCACCACCACCCCCGGCGCGAGCTAGACCTGAACAAGAAGAAAGGCCTACTATTCACATGATCATGGGTGGGCCGACAGATGGAGATTCTAATAGAGCTCGTAAGGCGAGACTCAACTCTGTTAAGCACGAACAGAATACAGTTCATTCTATTTTCGAAGAGGTTGCAATTGAGTTCGGAGTTCGCGATCGAGTTGCTATTCAGAGCCCTCAGTTTGATGCTATGGTGATCGTTGCGGAGATAGGGGGTTTTAACGTTGAACGGGTTTTTGTGGATACTGGCAGTTCGGTGGACATCATGTTCATGGACTGTTTCAGAAAGATGAGATCTACGGTAGAGGTAAAGCCTGTAGAAACTTCGCTTTATGGTTTTGCAGGGGAATCTGTAACGGTGTATGGCAAAATTCAATTGCCTATGGTCTTAGGAGACGAAGAGTGGAGGCAGAACAAAACGACGACTTTCCTTATAGTGGATGCGCCTTCTCAATATAATGTGATTTTGGGTCGACCTTCCTTGAGTTCGTATGCTGCCGTTATCTCACCTGCCCATTTGATGATGAAGTTTCCAGTTGAGAATGAGGAAGGGAGAATAGTTGGAGTTGGAGTTGTTCGTGGCGATCAACAAACTGCTCGACGTTGTTATGTTGCTGCAGTTCGACAATCAGAATCTCGCAAGCGCCATAGCGAACAGAGAGACGATAGCGATCGCGGAAGGGATAAAAGTCTGAAAAAAGATGGTAATACAAGCACAGTAGAGTTCGCAGAAGGTGAACTAATGAGTGTGGAGTTGATCCCGGAGCTACCTGGACATTCAGTTCGTCTCGGAAGTCAATTGTCAGAACAAACCAAAGGGGAAATTGTGGCTGCTCTTAAGGACAATGTGGATTTGTTCGCCTGGAAACCAGAAGATTTGAAGGGTATAAACCCGGAAGTAGTTATTCATAAGCTGAATATCAAGCCTGATGTTCGACCAGTTAAGCAGAAGCTAAGGCATTTCGGGGAACAACAGAATAAAATCATCAAGGAAGAGATTGAGAAGTTGCTCGAAATTGGACACATTGAGGAGATCCAGTATCCTCGATGGTTGGCAAATGTTGTGTTAGTCCCGAAGCCAGGAAATAAGTGGCGGATGTGTATCGACTTCCGAGATTTGAATAAAGCATGCCCCAAAGACCATTATCCTCTTCCGCGGATCGACAAACTGGTGGATTCTACAGCCGGATGCGAACTATTGAGCATGATGGATGCAGCCCAAGGATACCATCAAATCATGTTACACCCAGAGGATAAACCCAATGTGGCCTTTATCACATCATCAGGTACATATTGCTATACTGTTATGCCATTCGGACTGAAAAATGCAGGAGCTACCTACCAACGAATGGTGAACGAAGTGTTTAAACACCAACTGGGCCGCAATATGGAAGCATATGTTGATGATATGCTAGTGAAAAGCATACAGGCGAACACCCACGCAGATGACTTGAGGGAAACGATGGCCACAATCCGAAAACATGGGATGCGATTGAATCCAGCTAAGTGTTCGTTCGGTGTGCGAGCAGGGAAATTCTTGGGGTATATGGTGACGAACAGAGGGATCGAAGTAAACCCCAGCAAAGTTCGAGCTATACAAGAAATGACGCCTCCTCGAACTATTAAAGAAGTGCAGACACTAACAGGCCGCATTGTTGCCTTAAGTAGGTTTATATCCAGGTTAGCGGACAGAGGTTTGCCTTTTTTCAAAATTCTAAGGAAGAGTGGTCGGTTTAGTTGGGATGACGAATGCCAGAAAGCGTTCGAAGAATTGAAGGCATTTCTCCTCACACTCCCTTTATTAAAACAGCCTGTGAAGGGAAGTATGATGGTTGTTTACTTGGCAGTTGGAGAAGAGTCAGTCAGTTCGGTTCTTGTTCGAGAGGAAAGAAGGGATCAATTTCCCGTGTACTTTGTTAGTAAGGTTCTGCATGGAGCAGAAGTTCGCTATACTGAAGTAGAAAAGGTTGCTTATGCCTTAGTCACCACGGCCAGAAGATTGAGGCCATATTTTTTGGGTTATGAGATCACGGTACGAACGAACCATCCGCTGAGTATAGTGTTGGGCAAACCGGAGGCATCTGGGAGATTAGTCAAGTGGGCGATCGAGCTGGGACAGTTCGATTTGAAGTATGAACCACGAACTGCCATAAAAGGTCAAGCCTTGGCTGATTTCATTCAGGAAACAACCAGGTTACAGGATAAGAAAGGATGGGAAGTTTTTGTCGATGGGTCCTCGTCCCGCCAGGGCGCAGGAGCAGGGATATTGCTGATTAGCCCCGAGAAAGATGAGTTAGAGTTCGCCATAAAATTTCAATTTAAGGCATCTAACAATGAAGCAGAATATGAAGCTTTTTTGCAGGGTTTGAAAATAGCCGAGCAAGCTGGAGCTCGCGATCTGACAGTTAAGTCGGACTCACAATTGGTTACACAACAACTCAGAAACCAATGTGAGGTTAAAGAAGATCGTATGATTTCTTATGTACAACAAATACGAGAAATGGAGAAACGATTTGAAAAACTACAGATCGAGCAAATACCTCGGAGTGAAAATCAGAGGGCAGATTATCTTGCTAAAATAGGGAGTTCGCTGCAGGACTGTTCGAAGAGAAGTATTACAGTCATGGGGGTAGGAAAGGAAAATGAAGTGCTGAATATTGACTTGGCCGAACAAGACTGGAGAACTCCTGTCTTGAAATTTCTAGGCGGAATCAGAGATGGGTTAGCAAAAGATCTCGAGAAATTGGAAAAACAAGCTCGGTTCTACTACATGTTAGATGGGGCGTTGTATCGAAAAACTTTCCTGCCAACAGATGCCAGATGTTTATCCAAAGAGGAGGGGCTTAAGGTTTTAAAGGAAGCGCACGAAGGAGGATGTGCCGAACATGCGGGGGCTCGAGCATTAGCTCGCAAGGTCGCACGAGCTGGTTTTTTCTGGCCAACGATGAAGATTGACGCCGAAGAACTAGTTCGGAAATGCAATGCCTGTCAGAAACATGGTTGGCGAATTCACACGCCAACAACAGATATGCTTACGGTCTGTTCGCCTTGCCCTTTTGCCAGATGGGGAATTGATATAGTTGGTCCACTTGTTAAAACCAGAGGAAATAAGCAATTCTTGGTAGTGGCTGTGGATTACTTCACTAAGTGGGTGGAAGCCGAACCTTTGGTCAAGATCGCCGAACCAGATATGATCCACTTTATATGGAAGAGTATTTGTTGCAGATTCGGTTTACCTAGAATTTTAGTGTCAGATAACGGAGCCCAATTCAGAGGCAAAAAGATTACAGGATGGTGTAAAGAGATGAAAATTTTACAAGTATTTACCCCAGTAGCTCATCCTCAAGCGAATGGACAAGTCGAAGTGGTTAATCGCATAATTCTGGATGGAATCAAAAAACGGCTGGAATTTGAAAAGTCGAACTGGGTGGACGAACTGCCCTCCGTTTTATGGGCATATCGAACATCACCTAGATCGACTACGGGAGAAACTCCTTTCAGCTTGGCATTTGGCATGGAAGCGGTAGTCCCAGCTGAAATTCAGGGAGAAGCTTTACGAATCACTAATTTTGATCCACAGCAGAATGAAGAATTAATGCGAACAGATTTGTTATTTCTGGAGGAAATTCGAGATGAAGCCAGAGTTCGCCATGAGTTATACAAGAGGCGTATTCAAACAGCTTTCAACAGAAAAGTCCGAAAAAGAGAGTTTCAAGTAGGGGATTTGGTTCTGAGGCAATCGGATGCCTTGTTGGAGATCGGAAAGCTTGATGCCATTTGGGAAGGACCATACACTGTTACAAAAGTCTTACCAGGTGGATCATACGAGCTCGCCGATGAACATGGAAAGGAACTGCCGAGACCTTGGCACATCAACCACTTGAAGAAATTTTACACTTGAAATCTCAAACCCTAGTATGTTGCTTTTTATTTTTTCAAGTTGTTATTTTTATGAATAATAGATATTTTTCTGCTCCGTGGACGTAGGTCGATTTGACCGAACCACGTTACATCTTCGAGTCTTCTCATGTTGATTTTTGCTTAACTCTTGCAAACACAATCATATTGTGGAACGAACTCACAGTTCCCTCGGAACTCAATAATTACGAATTCACAGTTCCCTCGGAACTCAACGATTACGAACTCACAGTTCCCTCGGAACTCAACGATTAAGCACGAAGCAGTTCCCTCGGAACTCAACGATTAAGCGAAGCAGTTCCCTCGGAACTTAACGATGAAGCGCGAAGTAGTTCCCTCGGA
This sequence comes from Scutellaria baicalensis, assembly GCA_005771605.1. Classification (NCBI taxonomy): domain Eukaryota; kingdom Viridiplantae; phylum Streptophyta; class Magnoliopsida; order Lamiales; family Lamiaceae; genus Scutellaria; species Scutellaria baicalensis. The sequence goes on along the minus strand of CM016721.1, from coordinate 73,469,215 downwards.
ACTCAATGATATAAGTACGAGAAGTTCCTTCGGAACTTAATGATTAAGCATGTTAAAGTTCCCTCGGAACTCATGAATCGAGCATACTGAAGAAGTTCCCTCGGAACCTACTGATTAAGCGAACTCAATGTTTATCGCAAAAGGAAGAAGTTCCATTGAACTTGATGACTAAACAAAGTAAAGCGAGGAAGTTCTACCGAACTCAATGATTAACGCAAATTAAAGGGTTCTATCGAACTTAAGGATTGAGCGAAGAAAAGGGAACTCTTTCACGATTCACTAAGTAAGTATTTGATTAAGTATTTGATTCATAACTTAGTGAAAATTCATTCGAATGTTAGTAATTGCATAAACTAAGAACACGTGAAGATAGGCGAACTACATTCGATAAGCAAAAAAGTTGATTCATTACAAAACGATTACAGTTTTACAAAAAAAAAAAAAAAAAAGCAAAAAGTACAAGTATGGAAAAATCTATGTATGATCGGGAGAAGGAGTAAGTTGGGCATCGACTGGCTCGAGGGGTTCGAACATGTCTTCGGGCAGAGGAGGAGTTGGACTCCGAGGAGTTGCGGCTGGAGCAGGAAGCGACGAACTCGGGCCAGGGAGGTCGAGCTGATTGTCCGGAAGGACTTCCTTGAGTGCTTCCTCAAGACAACCCGACCACCATTGTTCGGTGTTTATGTCGCCGTTCGGGTCGCCACGCCAACCAGGTGGAACGGAGTGAGTCCGCATCACCTCCTGGGCTAACTCGTTCACATCGAACCGAACAGCCTCCCCGGCTCGCTCCTGGCAGAGTCGAACAGCCTCTTCGAAGTAGGTCACAGCCATCGGAGCCGCCTTGGACAGGAATAGAAGAGAGTCCCAAAGGCGGAAGACAAGCCTTTCTCGGAACTCTTCCGCCACCAGCTTCATCTCGGGGCTTCGAGCGAACTGGTAGAAGCCATTTTTATACATGACTTCTCCAAATTCAGCCCGGGATCTTTCAGCCTCTTCCAGCTTCTCCCGCAGATGTTCGTTTTCAGCTCGAGCATTTGAGATGGCGGTTTGCTGTTCCACGGCGAACTGCTCCTTAGCCAGTAGGAGCTCTTCCTTCTTTGCCACTTCGGAGCGAGCGACAGCTAATTCTAGCTCTCTCTCTTCCAGCTGAGCCGTCAGGTTTTCAACCTTGCTAGAGTGCTCGCTCAGATCGCTCTCCAAGGTGTGCTTCTCCTGAAGAGTGCTCCTCAACCTATCCCGTCGCTTGAACGCTCTCTCACCCCTGGCCTCAAAGCGCTTGGCCAGACTGACAAGTAGAGAGACGTCCTCCTCGAATTCCTTCCTCTCAACGTCTTCCTCCCCTTTCTCCTTCCCCTTCGCCACTGCCTTGCCCGATTTGACCAAGGCTCGAGCCTGCTCGGACTCCTCTGCAGTTCGCACCACCTCTTTCGAGGCGCCCTCCTCAGTTCGCGGTTTTTTGGCGGGTGCCTTCTTTTGCGAGCTCGAAGGCGCCTTTTTCTTCCGTCGAAGAGGAGCATCTTCGACCAGGTCAGAGGTGGGGACAGCAGCCTCGGTAACAGGACGAACAGGAGAGGCCTCGGCCGGGTTCAGGCTAGCTTTTGGCGCCAGTTCGCCCAATCTTCTCTCTTCTTTCTCACGGAAGGCTGCTGCTTGGCGGCTGTTCACCGCATCATCTGCTGGAGAGAAGGTAGCCTTGCCTCCGGACTTGAGAACGAAGAAGTTATTCATTTCTCGATCTGTGACATAGAACGCGAACTGTTAGTATAATAAAAAAGAAATATATATACATATATATATAATTAAATTAGCAACCTAGGTCGAACTGGCGTGAAATTGGAGTGTTCGGATAAAAACCCCAGAACGCCAACAATTGTTCGCATGAACTCATGCGAACTATGTCGAACATTCCCTCCCGAAATAGCCTTGCTAAGGCCCCAAGTTCAAAGTCCCTCGCAGGAGCAGGCTCATTAAGGCTCGAACTCTCAACCCAGGGGTGAGATCGGAAGGTGTTATTGTTAGGAACACGAACAAAAAAATAGTATTTTTCCCAGGAGCTGATTTTTTCATCTCCTGGGGACAAAAAGAGAGCTCGTTTTTGTCCGCTTCTAGGACTCAAATAGAAGCGGAAAGGATTGGTGTGCTTGAGCACGAAACAAGAACGAAACTGGTCGGAGGTCGGTTCGACCCCCATCCATTTGCACACCATATAAAACGCTACGATGTAGCTTATGGAGTTCGGGTGCAACTGGTTGGGGCATACCCCAAAGGCCGAACCGACCTCGAGAATAAAAGGATGGATGGGAGGGATCAAACCTACGGACACGTGTCTTAAAAACCACGTGTAGCATCCAGCGGGAGCCCGATGAGGTCGATCATCGGAGCTGGGAATTTCTATAGAGTAGCCCGCCGCTGTTATGAGCGAGCTAAGAAGAATAGTGTGTGTTGGAGTGGTTTTGGTGGCAGAGAAAACATCTTGGATAGATTTTTTGCGAGATCGCTTAGGAGGGGAAGAGGAAGAAAGGATTTGACGACCAGAAGAGGAGGCCGTCGGGATGGGCGAATCTGAGGCAGTTCGCAAAGGAAATGTCTCGAAACCTTCCTCAGACTCACTCTCATCCCTCAGATGGATCAAGAAAGGAGAAGAAGTCATGTTGAAGAAGAATACGAAAGAAGAGAAGAATACGAAAGAAGAAGAGAAGGAAGAATACCTGGGTTTTTTGAATTTGAACTTGGAAAATCTCAGAGGAGTATTCTTGCTTAAGGAAAGAGAAGTGAGTTTGCAGAAGAGGTTTTGCAAAAATGAAAGGGGTATATATAGGCGAAAACCCTTGATTTTGGGGGGAAAACTGAAAAGTCACAAGATCTCAGCCGTCTGGAGCAGTTTGATCCAACGGTGAAGGTGAAACGTCGCATATCCAACCGTTGGATGCAGTTCGATCCAACGGTGGATACGAAAAGGCGTTTGAAAGGACGGAGATAATCTCGCCCGTTAGATGCAGTTCGATCCAACGGTGGATACGAAAAGGCGTTTGAAAGGACGGAGATAATCTCGCCCGTTAGATGCAGTTCGATCCAACGGAGATGATAGTTTCGATCTTATCCGCAGGATTCAGTTCGATCGGACGGTTAAAATCAATCGGCGCCTAGGGATTCACGTACTGACAAATGCGATCTTAGCCGTCAGATATAGTTCGATCGAACGGCAACGACGAAAGGGCGCCTCGGGATGGAGGAAACGTCGCAGACGAGTGATGGATGGGACGTGATGCTTCTTGAAGAAGCTTCATAGATTGATAACGATTCGAACTGTGCGATTACAGTTCGCACTCCGAAAGGGGGGAGTACTGATGTGGTCGAACTGACCACATTCAAACTACCTCGAAAACCCGACCCGGACTTGAAGGACGATCGACGCGAACAAGTTAGGAAATAATGAGTTCGTTCAAGCGAACAAGTATATGTGGCATGACAATCGAACTTATCCAGCTCGTAACCCGTAAGGTCGAACTGAAACATGAGATGCCGAGCTAATACGAGCGAACTAATTCAAATTTGAGATAACTCCCACGATTGCGAGAATCTCGCCACTTCCCAGGTTTTTAGGAGAAAATCTTAACTGCCACATCCCACTCCTAGGAAATCACGTTTCTCTCAGGGAGTATATATATCCTTTGTTTTTCTAATTTGCACACACAATCACAATCCTAATTTTTAGACTAAGCATTCAAAATTGAGAGCAACACTTTTGTGAGATTACTGACTTGAGCGTCGGAGTCCCTTCACCGGGAAAAACCCCCGGTGTTCTTTGTTTTGCAGGTTTTCTTGATCGGAGAATTCCAATCATCGTCGGAGAATTTCGAACGGTATCGGAAAAGTGAAGGATCGGAATCGAGACAAATCAATACATATTTGACAATTTATATGTAAATTAATGGATATGAGTTTGATTTAAAAGTAAAAATGATTCGTCCCACGAAAATCATCTGTGAGACCGTCACTCAAGTTTTTGTGATACACACACATTTAATTAATGCAAGCATAATTTTTTATATATGTGTATATATAGATATATATCTACGTACTCATTTATATCAATAAATAATTGTGCTGAACATTTCACAGTGCAACGATTCAGAAAATTATTCTTATAGTTCCTTCTTTTGAATGGAAGTGTCATTTTATCAAATTTAATTTGTTTGTATCTATCTTTTGCTTTAATTTTAAAAGAATTAATTTTTATATCTATTGCTTTGATTTTTCTGATACGGTTCCACTTCTTAAAGTAAACTAATTAAACAACTTTTAGCATTTCTAGAAAAGGATAATATGGTCATTTTATGTACAATATTATATCATCTAATTTCTTAAGATTTTTAGAATAACTTCAAGTGATCACAATTAAATAATTAAACCTAAAGTCTATATGAAGTTGTATATTATATATATAGTTTTTTTAATCTTATATATTTTCGTTAAATAAGAAGATTTTTATAGTTGACATGTTTTTCAAGAGAAATTCATGACACCAGAACCCCTCTCTGTTTAATTAATATGAACCAATTTATTTATTTATACATAAACGTTTTTAATTCCAAATTAAAAGAAGATATGATTGGATTGATGGTTGGTGTACTCATTATGAATAACGATATTTTTGTATTAATCCAGTCAATAAAATTTTAATATTTGACTACCAATTAATTTTCATTTTGAAAGATCAATATTTCATGTGACAAAATTTAGAATCGTGCTTACGTGGACTATACTTCTTTTATTGCCTTTTAACTTTACTATCAGTTAAAAAAACATAAACTTTACTTTCAAGATTTTCTCCATTAAGATCAACTTAAAGGTCAAAACTAGACGACATATTAGACTATTGAATTCCTGCAATAATTTACTTTCTGGTACATTAATGTTGAAAATGATGCTTAATGATATTATAATAAGTTCTATAATTTTCTTCTATAAAGAAGACTATATAGATTTGATCAAGCCCTTGTGGTTAAATACAAATCACTTATCTAATTTTGTTATTTTAGTATTTAATCTGAATCATGGTCATCAATTTTATTTTATTTTTTGAAGCCAATTATGGTCATCATTATTGAACACATTAGTTAAATTAACATTAGGTATGGGTATGGCTAGCAAACAATGATGAAATTTATTTTCCATTTGAACCAGCCCATATCTTCAATTTCTGGCTGTTGTTTGACTTCCAATTAGATCAGATTCAAACCAATGCAATATATAATATATTCTTGAAAAAAATACTTAAAAAATATTGAAAATAACATATATCAGCAATATTAATTGATTAATCAGTGCGTAATGTGGAAGGAATTATGATAGAATAATTGGAGAAGGGTCTGTCTTTTCATGTGATCCAGAAGCCCATAATTGTTGAACTGTGGCCATTCAATTCATCAACCTACAAATTCTTGTCTCCTTCAAAGGATGCATCACATCGATCTTTTTCAATAAAAATTTCATTTATTATTATTATCAACACTTTTTTTTGCTTGTGATATGTTGTGATGTATAATTGAGAGTTGGCTCCAATCTTGCTAGTGTTTGTTTTAATCAGTAATTAAAGCAAAGGGACCATTCTTTTTGACTTTAATATCAAGACACTAGAATTAGGGCTACCCATTAATTCATTGATCATGCACTTGTGTTGATTCTCCCGAATGATCTGTTAAATCACAGATCATGTGTATTAAATGACAAAACTAATTAACACGTGAGTATTATAAAGACAGTACACTACTCTAAATTACCGAATGTAACAAAAAATCCAATCCGATGAACTTGTGGTATTTTCGAAGATTTCTTCCATATTTTTTAATTTGTTGGTTTAGTATTATATCAAGACATTCTCTCTCTCTCTCAATGTGATTACATCATAAAGCTAGCTAGCAAGTACACAAGTTTATCTGTAGATGAAGCATGAATCCCACTTGATGTGTCCTAATCAGGCCAGTGCTGATCTTTATATACATTTTATGACGCATTTGCAAGAAACTGTCACCTTCCATTGTTTGAAAAACTACACACATTAATTATTGCGCTATATATATATATTTTATACATATTTTACCTTTCTCTATAAAGTTCAAGCTAGCCGTTGGATAGATATATTAGAGGCAAGCAAGACTTGAATTAGACTCATCAGTTCATGGAGATGAGACTTTTTTGCGACAACAAAATACTGTCACAAAATATTTTGACACCTATCAACGTTTCTTCTTGTCATTTAAATTTTTCTTTGCAGTAGTGTTGATACCATAACTTTTACAACTTAATTAAAAAAAAACACACACACACAACACACACATGAAAAGGAATGAAGCACCTCATCTACCACTTCATAATAATATATAATAAAGAACTTGTGCATTACACATACCTCAGCTAGTCATTGTAAATTTGAGGGGTACTGGTAGTATATGAAGGATAAGGAAGGCTTACATGGCATGATCTCCATTAATGTAGCCATCCATTCCCTAATTAAGTGTCCTCTTGCAGCCCCTTTTTCTTTGGAAATAATTAAAACAATTAATCAATCCAAAGGCTTTTTTTTTTAAAATCTTAGATAAACTTAATCTTCTTAAAATAATACAAGTCATGATGAGATAAAATTGAATGTATTAGGGGGCTGCATGAATCTTGAAAGATCTTGAAAGACTTTATCATCACACACACACACATATATATATATATATCCCAATTAACCCTAAATGCATGCTTATCTAACCTCTACTTTTGAATCACATATAAAAAATGCAAGTGGCATGCAATATTACACATTGACATTTATATTAAAATCTATGCATGATTTACATATATAGAAGCAATAATGATTTACATATATAGAAGCAATAAAATAAAATCAATTAGGGAGCTAGTACATAAGAATTAACTATAGCTATATGAGAAAATTAAATATAAGTGTTTGGGGTAGTGACTTATGGGGTCTAGTAAGGGTCAACCTATATTCCCTATTTAATAAAATCATCCTAAATTAAATTATTAGATGGGTCAAATCAACTGGTTATTGGTTAGAAAAGTCGTTGAATTCGAGTTTAATGGTCGGTCAATTGGCCACGCCACTCCAAAGAACAATTGGAAATAAAATTATTTTGAGCAAGCTAGTTATGTGCCTTTTCGAATTATCAAGAAAAATTAATAGAAGAAAAAATGATAATAATTTCTCAATGTAAATTGATTCATTTCCATGTGAACTTTGATCCACTTGCTCAAACCCTTTCAATTAATACATTCATGACATGCTCAAATGTGAGAGTTGCACAACTCCAAAATTTGATGTTTTTCTTTCATATGAATTCCCATGATTTTAGTGTTATATATATATATATATATATATATATCTTAATTATCTGCTAATTAATTTTTCTGTATCTGTTTCAGGATTTTGGTGAAGAAATTAAATCATGTCGTGGCATGCATGCAGGCAATACCATCATACTCAGATAAGTTTCTCTTAATTCTACGCATCATCTCCCATTTAACAAAACAAATACGTGTGTGTATATATATATATATTTATTTATTTAGTTAGTCTCCTATGCAACCGGTACACATACAATTCGGGTCGGGTCCGGGTCGACCCGGATCCGCGCACTTTTTTTTTTCGCTTCAAACTGTTACCTTTATGTTATATGCGTGCGACATTTATGTTATATATACGTGACATTTATGTATAAATGTGATGACCTTTATATAATATAATCTAACTTTTAAAAAAATGAAGAATTTTAGCAAATATGTGCATATTTACCTTTGTGTAATATTAGCTGCACCTATGTTCATTCTAAAAATGCGCTAAATTTTGAAAATTTCCATTTTTTTTTCAAAGTTATGGATCATAAGAGTCATAATATTTGTACATAAAAGTCACAAAAATTGTACATAAAGGTCACAACAATACAACATAAAAGTTTCAATCTGAAGCGAAAAAACCGAAAATCTTCATTTTTTCTAAGTTATTGAACATAAAGGTCATAACATTTATATATAAAAGTCATACTTATATAACGTAAATGTCACATTCTTACAACATAAAGGTAACAACTTGAAGCAAAAAAATAAAAAAAATAAAACTCAGGTGCACGGATCCGGGTCGGGTCGCCCTAGTTGCACCAATCCAGATCCGTGCACCTGGTGCACAACAGCATTTGCGATATATATATTTGTTGTTATTTCATAATTTAATTTATGAGTTTCTAATCTTGCGATTTTATCCTTCCCAAAGTCGGTATTAATATACGCGTAGTTCTTAATGGGAATTTTTACTTAGATGTGATGTGCTACTTATATTGATTCGTTCATTTAAATCGAGTTTTTATTTTATATAACTGAAATGCAACAAATGCAGCAAAAATTGACCTAGGAACTTCTATTACCAAATCTTTAAGACTACTCCCATCAGTATGGGTTGACGACCCAAATTCATAAAAGACAAAAAAAAAACTTAAAAAAATTAAAAATTAAAAATTAAAGTGGAGGTTGCAACCGATAGTCCAACTAGCCTTAATCTCAACCTCCCTTTCAACTTAGGTTGGCCAATCATGGAATGACACATGTCATTTTGTGATTGGTTCAATTAATTTTTTTTTATAAAATGTATATTGTAAGTATTGTGGATAAAATAGAGATATATACATATATATATATATACATATATATATCAAATTCATATTTTTTAATTCTCTATAAATAGACACCAATATTGACATATTTTGGAACACATCTTAAATTCTCTATTTTCTCTTCTATTTTTTTTATCATTCATCTCTCAATTTCTATCATGGATCCAAACTATCCTAATTATTTTCCAAACTCCCAAGAGTTTCCAAACTCCTAAGATTATCCAAATTCTGTAAATTATCCAAGTTTTCAATCAATTCTTAACTCTTAATCTTTTCCTCTCGGAAGATTATCCAAACTATTATCAAAACTCTCAATTTTCTCTAAATCCAAATAAAGATTCTACCTCTGAGCATGTCCAAACTATTTCGTTATTGTATCTTATTCTAAATGTGTTTTAAATTATTTTCCTTAATATATTTATAGATTTAGAATATTAAATTATTTATTGTATTTTTTGTACATTTTAAATATAATGAATATTAATTAAAAAATTATGTAATTAATAAAAAATAAAATAATTATTACTATTTCGGTTGGGTTGGGTTGGGTTATGGATGTGGATATAAAAAAAATAAAGTTAGGTTGAATTGTAGGTTGAATAAGTGAATGAGAGAGAAATTAATATTTTATTTTAGGTTAGGTTGAGATGAGTTGCTGATGAGGGTAGTCTAAGAGAATGGATCCAAGTTGATCCATGTAGAGTGACTTTATGGCATTTTGTTTTTGAAAACCTTGAATCATGATTTATGTTGTATAGATCATTTCATCAACATTCATGAGAACACCTATAATTAAGAACACCTATAATTAATATACCAACGTTGATTTCAACATGATTTTATGAAATGAAAGTAATATATTACTCTCTGTCCTATAATAATTTTTGTTGGAGATTTACACACAAGGAAACTAATAAAAAGATCGATTTACCATTATTTAAGTAAAATTATTATTTAAGTGTAGTAAATGAAGGTAGTTTTGGTAGAATATGGTTATAATGACGGGGGAAGTAAATAGTTGTTTGGTTTGTTTTTTTACTTAGACAAATTTTGCAACATTTACAACCAAATTTACCTTTTACATTAAAATTTGTTTTTTATTTGCATCTTTCTTTTTTCCTCTAAAAGAAATTAAGTACTATATTTAAATAACTAACATTGAAGCTTAAAAAGAAACGGTTTTCTACATATTTCTGTAAAATATAATGTCAATTTATCATCATAATTGCATACTTTTGAACACTAGCTAGTTGGAGGCTTGGAAAGGCAGAAACGTGTAAATTCAGAGGAAATTCCCAACGTTCAATTAAAAGGGTAGAGAGATAATAATATAATTAAGTGAATAATTATATCATAACCTAAAAGATGACCAGGTACTTACTACTTAATTAAGAGTTTTAAATTTGCAATCGATCTGTCACAACAAAAGGATATATTGATCGAGTAACAATTAATATATTCAAATTATTACAAAATTAAAAATTTTAATATATATATATATTGATGTCGATATATATATATATCGATTGACGTGAAGCACGATGTCATAATATTGGGTCCTTCTGTAGTACACCGGGTGTATTAATACACCAAACTCTCTATCATTTTCAGTCATTAGATCTGAGATCATAGTTGATTTTGACCTTAATGATCTCAAATCTGATGACTAAAAATGAGTGGAAAGTCTGGTGTATTAATACACCTGATGTCCGTGTACTATAGAAATACCCCATAATATTATTAGGGCGTTTTCATTGGGCCGCATAAGTGTATAATAATGGACGGCTCTTACTAAATTCATGTAGTCGACCATTTTGTATATTTTGATAAAGTTTTACCAACTCATCTTCACCATTAAGGTCCATTTGGCATAATCTCATGCTCAATGGCCACTTTTTATTTTATATATTTGGTTTCATTTTCATTTCATTTTATAATAGATAGATAGTACTCAAATTTTATCAAAATGGGCAAAACATGTTTATTTGACATCATAACACACACCCCTTGTGAATAGGAAAGAAATGTGGTTTAATTTGATGACAAAATGAGAACAAAATCGGAGGAAACACAATGTTCTACATTCAGAGAGAGAGATTATACCACAATGGCATAATTGGTTTAATTAGTTTAGGGAATAGTTATATATATTAATTGTGGAAAACATGCTTGCATTTTTTCTTCCATTCTAGGTTGGCATTTCATATGTTCCAAAATAACAAAAAAAGTGTAAATGTGATGTCCTTACGTATTTACATGAATTAAAAACAATTGAATATAAGATTAATAAATATCAAATTGAAGTGGAGGATCCACTTCACTTATAATATGAGGAAAATAACATGACACACAACCAGCACACGATATATACTTTACAATCTAGTTCGATAAAGATTAAACATGACTAGGAAATTCAAATTAGATAGATGATGGGGTGAAAGATAGTTTAAAAAAATTATTAAGACAATATGCACAAAAACTCATATAAGTCTGTCAGTCTCATACAAAATTTACGTGGAATGAAGGTCTATAAAGTTTTATGTGAGATCGATTTAACTCATTTTTATTGATTCATATGAATTGAGTTTTATATAATATTTTACTTGAGATAATTTCACGCAAAACTTATACAAATTTATATAGGATTATATATGAAAACGTGTTATCTATCCATTGCAGGCAAATAAAAATTGTGCACTTAGCAATATATTGTATTTTTCCCCTTAAGAGTGTACAATATGATTATTAAAGAATGGTGGACCCATTAAGGCATCACTTTGGATGTGGATGAGAGCTTACGTTGACATATATATACATACATATATATACATATATATCAACTAACTTGTGTGTATAAGCTCAATATATATACCTTCTTTAATTGTAGATTTATGAGATTAATTCATGTCGACCGCCCTAATATCATGCCAACCTTATCTTCAATTAATGTAGATTGATATATACTAGGTTTAAGGTTGGACTTACTCTCCTGTGCACTAGTTACAAGGATCTAAGATTTGTTCAACTAGGCCGCACACGGGTTGCGCTCAGGCTGGGCTGGCCCGTCCAGCCCGCGTCTCTTTACTTTTTTCGCGTGTTTTGATTGTTACCTTCACATTATGTTAGTGTTACCTTCGTGTTATGTTAGGGTTACCTCCGCGTTATGTTAATGTGACCCCATCTCCAAATTTCATACCCTTAGTTTAAAACTACTGAACTAAAATAACACGAAGGTAACACTAATATAACATGAAAGTAACACTAACATAACATGAGAGTAACATTAACACAACATGAAGGTAAAAAACAATGTTAATCATACTTTCATGTTATATTAGAGTGACCCTCATGTTATGTTGGATCCTAAATCCATGTACCAGTTGCACAAAATATTTTGTCTTAAGGTTGACAAGAGATTAATTAATGTTAACAATATAATAATGCATCTACCTCATGAAGGTTTATTTTAAGATTGGAGATTAGCACAAATCAATCTTCATTTCAATCATCTAGTAAAATTTAGATCACCTATGTATAGGATCACTCGTGTTATCTCAATTTTTTTATTAATATATAATAGAATGAAATGAAATTAAAGTAGCACAAAAACAGTGCATCACTGAAATTGTGTAATATATAGTACTGCATTGTTGGAATGTAGAAGAGCATACGCAAATCTTTGGTTTACAAGTAATAATTAAGTATAAATTAACTACTAATGTATCACATGCATTAATAGAAATTTGATCTGCATCAAAAGCATCAGATCTTATATAATAACGAGTAAGTCATATGTAAGACCGTTTCACGACGGGTCAACCCACAAACCACACTTCACTATTCATATACAAATTTGTGAAAATGAGTTTGGCCAGTGTGTGAAAAGTATATGTTTCATGAAAACTATATATATATATATATATATATTCATAAGACCATCCACGTAAGTTTTTTTGTACATGAGTAAGTCTTATATTAGATTGTCTCACGAACGTTTATTAATTCATATAAGAATTTGTGAAAATGGATTCATATGGATAATAAAAATTCGTTAAATATGTTGAGACCATCTTACATTGAAACTATTATATATATATATATATATATATATATATAGGGAAAATGTAGTTTAAGTAAATGTAGTTACTGGAGTACTAGAGCATATATTATATCTTAACTAATTGGTTAGGCCATGAGAAATTGTCAACATGAATAAATAAACAAATTGCATAATTGATATTGGGTCACATGTGATAGATTACGTCTATTAGACTAAGAGTATTGTTCTTGTGCACCAGTTGCATGGATCTAGATCCATGCAACTGGGCGGCCATGGGTCGGGTCGGGTCGGGCCGGATTTGACCCGGATCCGTGCCCATTTATTTTTTAATTTATGCGGTAACCTTTATGTTATACGAGTATAACCTTTATGTTATATGACTATAACCTTTTAGTACAAATATCATAACCTTTAAGTTAATATACTTAGACTTTTTTCAATATAAAATGTTAGATAATATAACTGAAAACCTTTATGTTGTGATGATTTAACCTTTATGTTATGTTGATTTAACTTTTATATATAAATATCATAACCTTTATTTACTTAAAGAATAACATAAAAGTTGTATTAATATAACATAAAGGTTAGTATTATTATGCGTAAATGTTGCATTATTACAACTTAAAGGTTTACAGTGTGTTAAAACCTTAAAATTATATACTTAGAATTGTTTCAATCATGTAATATAATTGAAAATTTTCATATTCTTATAACTTAACATTTATGTTATATTGATATAACTTTTATATACAACTATTATAAACTTTGAAAAATATAAAAGTTATATTATTATAATATAAAAGTTAAATTATTATAATGTTAAAGTTAAGTTATTATAACATAAAGGTTTAAAAGGTAATATATATTTATCTTACTCTGTAAAATATTAAACCATCAGAATAGAAAAGTTATGCGAATATATCATAAAGGTTATGTAAACATAATTAAAAGGTTAGGCGGACATAACTAAAAGGTTAGACGAAATAACTAAATGGTCATGAAGTGAAATTAGGGTTTGAGCGCGATTTGGGGGTGTGTGTCAGCACGTGGGGCGCGTTCCAACGCGTTTTGGGCGTGAAAATCACCTCTTGGGTCATATGACCCGGATTGCATGGTCATGACCCATGCACTTGGTGTATATAAATAATTGTGTTAGACTAATAGGTATATTGTGAATTCAGATCAAGAATATAATTTTTTCATTAATAATCTAATTAATCAAAGTCTATTAATTTCTAATGATTTTTTGTATCATGCTTAAAGGGTCAACTGCTTTCTGACCTTTCGAGTGACACTTGTATGCCCTGGGAGCACGGTGCCCCCAACTTAACCTATTATATGGTGTTATATATTACTTTACAGGTATCATATATATACTCTTTAGGTATCATATGTATACTCTTATATACATATGATACATGTAGAGTATATGTATAACACCAAAAAATGTAACATTTATAGAATATATATAAAACATCTGAAGAACATATATATAACACATAAATTCGTGTCTCAATATGCCCAAGGGGTATATAAGTTTTGTCCCTGACCTTGGAAGATTTAGGGCTCAATCTCCATTGTAAAAATTATTTGTATTGACTTTTGAATTTCCATTAATTTAATTCCGACATCCTTCTAATCATCTTCGATTAATTTTTGTATTGGATCTCATATTCTATTGATTAATCATGTCTAAGCAGATCCCAATACGAAGATATACTTATTTTAGACTTAATCTAATAAAATAATTTGGACAGCTGTATATAAAAAATAGTTTTAATTAGACTTTTAGTAAGTTACTAAAAATTAGAAGGTCAAGAATTGTTGCTTAGCTTGTAGATATTATTTAGAGTAAGTCTCATGTGAGACCGTCTCATGAATCATTTCATGTGAGACGGATCAACTCATAACCCACATCTTACAATTCACATATAAATTTATGGATATATATATATATATTTTTTGTAAATGGGTAAAAATGATTTGTCTCACGGAAATAATCCTTGAGACCGTCTCACGTAAGTTATTGTATGTTATTTTTGATATAGGACAAGTAGGTCTTACTCCTTGTTCGAGCGAAAACAAATACTCTCTTTGTTTCATAATAAGAGGGTCGATTTAGTTTTCAATATAAATTAATAAACATATAAAAAAAAAAGGATACATATATAGACTTAGCTGACTCAGAAATCTATGATTTAAAATTAGAAAGAGAATCGAATTGATCCAAAAGAGAAATTTTAAGAAATCCCTAAATTTTAGTTAAAGAATATTGATCGGAATAATTTTAATTTATGAATCAATAGATGTTAGTATGTTGAAAAGTGTGAGAATTTTATTTTATTTGAAATATGGATATTGATATTTTTGGAATAAAATGGAATTATAATTTAGAAGGACAATTAATTGTTACTAGAGTCGTTGAATACTCTCAATAATGCGTGGAAATTTTAATAAATATGTTTTCAATTCTACAATATAATTGTACTAAAGTTCCAAGTTATATTCATTGACCTTGAAATTAAGCATAAAATTATAAGAACTATTACACAAAGTTGCATTATAGGTTTTTGCCAAAAAGTCTTGTTAAATACATCCATACAATATAAAGGATCGAACTATCAACACACATGCAATACCACACTACTTTTCATATGTTTTTTTTGTTTTGTTTATATATATATATATAGTGTATTAATATTAGTGTTAAAATTGGTGTATAAAATGAGCGGATTTAGATCTGTGGGCAATCTCTAAATGAAATGCAATAAAATAAATGGATCTTTGTGTCAGTGGAAAACTGAGATTACACGTGATATGATGAATGCCCACTTGATTAAAAATCTTGATTATTTATACCAAATTCTAATGGATCTAAATCAAGAAAAATTAAAATGAAGAAATTAACTTAAATAAATAAAAGCAAAAATCCCGTTGGCTGATGTTGGGTTGACCCAACACATAGTGAATTTGCAGGCGATACGATGCACAAAGATCAATCCACTGAAGATTACAATTTTGTAACACCAAATTATACTTTGGGTGTTGACCAACTACGTTTTTCTATTGATTAAAGCTACGAGTTGAAAGTTATATTATTAATTAGGGTTAATTACATTAAGAAAACACACGAACTTAGGGTCTTATTTCAATTGCAATATGAATTTTTTTTCACTTTAACACCAAAACACTCAACTTAACACTAATTTCAATTCGGGATATGTTTAGGTTTTCCGGGCTCCAATTGCTGATATGGAGTTCAAGTTGTATAAGTTAATTATTGACATTTATATATTTATGTGCATGATGACTAATTCGCGACATGTCTGGATTTTCGGGCTCCAATAACTGACGTAAAGTTCGAATTGTATAAGTTAATCATTGACGTATAAATTTACATTTATATGATGACCGTATTTGAAATTACGTGTTGACAATTAACATATATAATTTGGGCTCTACGTCAGCAATTGAAGTTTGAAAAATCCAAACATGAATTGGGTGCTAATTAAGTTGAGTGTTTTTGGTGTTATAGTCAAAAGTTCATGTTGTAATTGAAAGTAAACTCTAAATTCGTGCTTTTTTACCCCTATTAATTATCAATTTTGAGTTTAATTAATAAAAAAACATCTCTTGAAACTTTAAAAAAAATAAAATTATCACTTAAATAGATATAAAACTAAACTTCTGTTTGACAACTAAAGTTAATATTCATAACAATAATAAACAATTATTATTATTATTATTATTATTATTATTATTATTATTATTATTATTATTATTATTATTATTATTATTATTATTATTATTATTATTATTATTATTATTATTCTATTTTGCATATTTTTTCACATATGTGAACTGTAAAGTTCATCAATAGATTTATCCTTTTAAAGATATTGTTAAATGGTTAGGAATTGCAATGTGGAAAGAAATCCTTAATTTTGTGAGTTTTAAATGGATATAATTCTCTTTTAGGATTTAAATTAACACTCCATCTGTTTCACAGAAAGTGTCTTTTTGGAATTTCTATCATGATTAAGGAACGAAATTTTTTTATACACTTGGTGTATGGATCTGGAATTCATGCACCCTGGTCAGCTCACATTTCACGCGCTTCCACGCACTCTCACGCATCTGATGGGTGTCCTCAAAACCACCAAAATTCACTTCAAGTTACTCTACCTTCATGTTATATTAGTCATACCTTCAATTATATATGTTAGTCATACCTTATACTATATTTATATTAGTTGTATCTTTATATATTACATAAAAATAAAGTAATATCATATGAAGGTATGATTAATATAACATAAGAGTATGACTAACATAACATTTTTTTTTCTTTCTAAAAGTTAAAGTATTGAACTAAGGGTATGATATTTGAAAATGAAAGTAATATAACATAAATGTATGACTAACATAAAGGTCACGACTAAAACACAAAATTCATGTGCGAAAAAAAAATGGATATGGGTTGGACTGGCCCAAATCCGGCCCGAGTGCATGGATCACACTAGTTACACATGAGATCTTCTCTTAAGGAACATAGAATTTAGACCAGCATACCTTAGACATTATTTATCTCTTCCATCCATTCCAAAGTTAAATTGATTAATTTTTTTGATCTATTACTCCCTCCGTTTCATGTTAGGTTGTCTTTTTGGAGTTTCTGTCATAGATCAAAGAACATAGGATTTGAACAAAATATACTCTTAGACAATATTTATCTCTCCCATCCATTTCAAAGTTAAATTAATTCCTTAATTATTAAATTATACCATTACCAACTTAATATAAAATTGGAAATAATGGTCAAATAGCTATAAATACAACATATATGCAACAAAATATTGACTGTAAAAAGACACTTGATGTGAAATGGAGGGAGTACTTAATTACTTTTCATTGAAATTTTCCCAACTTAATGTAAATTAAGAATTTTTTAAAGTTTAGATTAATGGATGAAATTAGAAAAATTGTGGCAAAATAGTCAAGAAGACAATTAATATGAAATCAAATTTTATCTCTAAGAAAACAATTAATATAAAACGGAGGAGTCAATTTTATTTTTAAATTTACTGTCGTTTGGGTCCTAAATATGTTAAAGTGATCCTTTAGTTAATAAAATACGGGAAATATATAAAATTGGCGATGTCATTATAAGGTTATAAAGAAATTGGTTTTGTTCGTTTAGACAAAAACTCGTGTGAGACGGTCTCACGAATAGTTTTCGTAAGACAAATCCTTATTACCATAAATTGAATTCATATCCACAAATTTTCATATAAATTTCTGTGTGTGGGTTATGGGTTGACCCGTCTAACAAAAAAAGATTCGTAAAACTCACAATTTAGTCTGTTTTTTTTCTTTTTTTGAGTGAATTAGTTTCAAAACTTTGAAAATTATCTGTATTATGATCGCGATATTGGAGATTTTGTGAATTTCATCAGGTTTGGGCTATTTAATTATAATATAATGTACTATGCATACAATTTGTTATATTTTGATAGTGTCCAAATGGCTAACTTGAAAGCTAGCTTGTTCTTTGATCTGGTTTTCGATCCCCATGCATATGAGTTTACTTTCTTGATTATTTGGTCGTTTATTTAATTATTTAGTTTTTGTAATATTTTTTATATCCTTAAAATGAAGATGAATTCATTTAAAAAAAATCTTTCAAGTGACTAAAAATACATCTTATATAATAAAATATTCAAAATGAAGAACAAAACTAAAAATAATCATATTTATTTATTTTTCGTTATTAGCTTTGAGTTTGTAAATTTAAATATTAAATGTATCTATTAATGCATACTTATAATTATCTATCGCACCCCAAATTTTAAATCGTGAACCTCTCCCACTACATCACATGAAATCCGATATCCTCGAAATATGTAGTGTGTATAAAATCTTTAAATTGATGCGATCATGCACTTTATGAGTAAGATTGTCATGAAATTGGAGGGATATGTATATATACACACACACTTAATTTAATAAAACATAAAAAATGCAGGGCTGGATTATCTATTTTTAAATGAAAGGACCACATTTGTAACACTAGATAATATGTTGATATGATTTTTTTCATTTCTTTTGCATTAACCAAAAAATGAAAGTAAGATCAAAGAAAGAATTTTTTTTTGCTTTTCATTTAAAATAAATAGGAATAATAGAAAGAGATTGAGTTGGAGTATATATAGGGAGTTATGGCAAGTTGTTTATATGTATATGCTAGTTAAAGAGTTAATGGTTTTATAGTTGAATATATATATATATATATATATATATATATATATATATATATATATACTAGTTAAAGAGTTAATGGTTTTATAGTTGAATATATATATATATATATATATATATATATATATATAAATCTCCTACCACAATCACATTATTATTCTTCCTAGTAAACTATACACAAATATACCTATTTTAAGGTATATATTCTACAAAATCAAAAAATATTTCCAATAATGGTAATTATAACTCACATGCTTCAAGGACAGAATATATGCATGTTACACCTAGCTAGCATATTTGGTACGTAAACTACCTTGAATTTCTCAAAGTGAATCGAATCTTGATTTCCATATATGGCTTCAAATGGCAAAGTGAATCAAACTCCAAATACAATACTCCTATTTTTTTGGTGGGAATTAAACTAAATGCTCACAAGTGATTCGATTTGGGTGGGATCTGTGAATTAATTCTTTTTCTTTATTTTAGTACGGACAAGTAATTAAGTAGTTGTACAAAATAATTAAGTGTTCCCTCTTATCCTAATTGATTAATATTTCGGAGTTTAACCCAAATTGTCTTGATCACATTTACCTTTTATGTTGGTTATTAAGTTCTACAACCTATTTTA
The DNA here is from genome assembly GCA_005771605.1 of Scutellaria baicalensis. Taxonomy (NCBI): domain Eukaryota; kingdom Viridiplantae; phylum Streptophyta; class Magnoliopsida; order Lamiales; family Lamiaceae; genus Scutellaria; species Scutellaria baicalensis. Next base: position 73,449,591 of record CM016721.1, on the reverse strand, counting down.
GTAATAAGTGTGGTTTTGGTGTTTAAATTTGGTTCAAAATAAGTGTCCTTTTTTTTTTTAAACTTAATTTTATGCAATTTAATTAGCTCTCCAAATTATTCACACTGATTTTTCTTAGCTAATATTCAGATTAATAATAATATTTTTTATGTAATTAATTTTATTCTCTTTCCACTTTTAAGTCCTAAATTTCTTGATTAATTAAAGGTATGTTTGTCAAATTATTATTTCTTAATTTATGATAAAAATTTGATACGAAACAAATATAGTAATTGCTTTCATTATGATGATTACTTTATAACCTACTTTCCTTGTGGTTAATTATTGCCTTCAAAAGTAAATGGCCATGAATGAAAGACGTAAGTATCCGAAAAGATTAAATAAAAAAAAAGAAGTGACCAAAATGAAAGTACATCATATTAACAAAAATATGAAGAAAACAGCTAAATTAAAATAAAATAAAATAAAATAAAAATTCTCTTTTTACGATGGTAAATGAGGGAGGGGCCACAAAATTAATTATTGGTTGTAAATGAGTAGGGCCACAAAATCAACAAATACATACGATTAATCTCTTCACGGTTCATATTTCAAAATGATTAATTATCAGTTGTCACATAACATACGAGATAGAATGTAATAAAAGATTCAAGTTGAGTATCAGTGATAGTCGAGCTTATGAATTTATAATTCACTTTTTACAATTTTCAAAATAAGCTTTTGATAAAAATATCAAAACGCAGAGTAATTAGAATTGGAAAGTGTATAAAAATATCACAAATAAAATCAAGAATAGATTAGTTGAAGGATTCCTAAGAGGCCAAAAATAAGGTCAACATTATTCTAGAAAATTATAGTCACAAAACAAATTAATTAGCACGTTCCACCTGTTTTTCTTCGTCTTAATTTTGGCTTTATTAATGGGAAAAGTAGTTGTATTTTATGAGTATTCAACACTTTACAATTATATTCACACATGCTCAATATACTTGTGCGTGGATGTGTGTTAATTAACAAGAAAAAAAAAAGAAACACTTCACTTTGCAATATGATGCAACATCAAATACATTATTGCTTATATGACACTTAAAAATCAAGATATTAGTAGAAATAGAGATCAATCTTATTAAGGACAAACATATTAATGAATACAAAAAAATGATTTTGGCATGTAATGAATATGCATGCTGTCTGTCCTACTATAAGAGACAACTGATCATACATGGTTTAACCTTCAAGGCTGTTAAAATTAAGGTTCCCTTTGTCATATTCAAAAGAATTATCATAAAATTGACAAATTTTGTGTAATCCCACTAAGAAGCAAGTGAAATTACTTCTTTGACCCTACCTAAAAAATTGTCATTACAAACTACCCCTCTCCGATCTCCTTTCCCTCCATTGTTTTTACATTGAAAAATAAGAGAAACAAAAAATAATATATATGAGTCATAACTATGCTACTATATATATAATTCTAATTCCTACAATAATTAAGAATAATAAAAGGTTAATTAACATGGACAACAATCTTGTTCCTTATGTTGTGGCACTGGCACCTCATGATCATCTTGATTGTGGTTAAGAGATTCATAGCCACCGGTTAGCTCTTCTGCTCTTCGGGCCTCAAATTCCCAATCGGTTCTAAGCAAAACGAGCATCATTGTAAGCATACACGAAGCTTGGGCCGCCAAAAGGCCGAGCCAGAGGCCCTCAAAATCCATGTTGTAGAAGAAGGCTAGGCCTACAGCGACTGGCATGCCCACTAGATAGAAGCACCCCAGGTTGATATTGGCTCCAACTTTGGGCCGGGCCGTGCCCCTCAGGACCCCGCAGCCCGTTGTCTGCGGGCAGTTTCCGATCTCGCAAAGCCCGATTATCGGCAATACCAGAGATGTCAATGCTATGATCTCCTTGTCTTGGGTGAACATGCTCGCCCAGACCTTCCTGACCGAGACCGCGAAGAACAGGGCAGCGAACCCCAGCACGAAGCTGCCCGAAAGCCCGACAACCGCGGCCAGCTTCGCCCTTTCGGGCCGTCGGGCTCCTATCTCATTGCCCACCCTTGTCGAGACGCTGAAGCTCAGAGAAGATGGGAAGATGTAGATTAATGCAGTGGTCTGGATGAGGATCCCCATGGACGCAATCGTTGCTTTCGGGCTCACCAGAAGCCCGCATAGCAGAATCATGATTTCGTACCACCACCATTCGAGACAAACCGAAATGCAGCTGGGAATGGCTAAGTCGAGAAGGGATTTCCAGCCCTTTAAGCACTCCATGGACACACCTCCCCAGGTCTTCTTATACACACCGGAGAAGAGTATATAGAGCAGTAGAAGGCCCACAACGTTGAAGTTGGTCCAAACCCCACTCAGAGCCACGCCTTGTATGCCCAGCTCGAGCTTGAAAACGAGGAGATAGTTGATGGGAACATGCAAGAGAATGGAGAGAGCTGCGCAGAGAGTTAAGGGCAGAGTGATGGACTGAGCTCTGAGGTAGATCCTCAATGGATGCAGCAGAGCCTGGGCGAACAAATCGGGTATGGAGTAGAGGAGATAAGCTTGAGCCTCGGCTGCAATGGCTTCATCCTGGTTGCAGAAGAGCAGAATCCGCTCCATGTTGAGCCAGAGGAGAGAGATAGGGAGACAAGTGAGGATAAGGAGAAGCACAGTTCTTTGCAAGGAGAGGCCAAGAAGGGTGTACTTTTTGGCGCCAAAAGCTTGGCCGCAGATGGGCTCCATGCCGATGGCTAAGCCGGAGAGGATGGAGTAGCCAGTGATGTTGGCGAAGCCGAGGGCGAGGGAGCCGCCGGCGAGAGCGAGGTCTCCCAAACAGCCGAGGAAGAGCATGGAGATGATGGAGCGAGAGTAGAGAAGGAGGGCGGTGAGGAGCATGGGGAGAGCAATGGTGGCCAGGGCAATGGCTTCTTGAATGAGGAGGGAGAGATGGGTGGGGTGGGGCTTCCACCTGCTGGGTGTTGGGGGTGTCTCCCTTTTGGGGATCAACGAGGTGAACATGTTGGCTTCTACACCATCATCATCATCATTTCTTGATGCCCATTTGCATTCGCATTTCAAGGCTGATGGGCCTGGAATTGGATTCTTCTGTTGGCACATTTTTGAAATGAGAGAGGAGAGAGAGAGAGAGTTATTGGGGGGCGGGGGGCTTTGAGAAAGAGTGGAGGAGGGGTATATATAGGGTGGGGATGGGACGGCGATGACTTGGTCTTAATGTGTGTCGCCTACCGACCGGCCGCCAGCCACCACTATACAGTGATCTCTCTCCTCTCTCTCTCTCTCTCTAAACAAACACAACCATTTCTTTAATTCAACTAAGATTCTATAATTTTCTTTAATTCTCCACATTTTTAAATATCTCTAAAATCGTCACATCCCATATATGGTTTCCTGTTCACATAAATTCCCATGGTTGACATCTGTAATATGTCTATAATACATTAATTAAGCCCACGATATTCATTTTAACATAATTCGAAATGTGAATATTTTAATAAAAAATTCAGTTAACCCGTTCTTTTTTTTTGAAATACGTCATCTGTCGTTGAGGGACTTTTCCAATAAATACACTGATCAACTAGTCAAATTCTTAACAAGTTATCTTTGTTTTATAACACATATAGTTGATTTAAAAAGACAAAAACTTATATGTTCGTGTGGCACATAGGGGTATAAATTTAGTTGTTATATACTTTCTATTCAAGTGTTATATATATATATACTCTATAGGTGTTATATTTTTTGGTGTTATAAATATACCCTATATGTATCATATGTATATAAAAGTATTCATGTGATACCTGAAGGGTATATACATGATACCCGTAGAGTATATATTTAACACCATATGATGATTAATTTGACGACACCCGCATCAAATTGAAAATATAGATTTGTTAGAAAATCAAGATTGAAATACATAGTATTGGTGGTTAAAAAAATAAATAATACCTAATTAAATTACAAGATCAAAAGTTCAGATTTTACCGAATATAACTTATTTCACTTTATTTCAATTCTAAATTAACTAATACAATAAAGTATTAAAGTCTCTCTCAACTTCACGAGTGTCTTGATTTTTGTATTGGTTTACTCTGCACGAACTATACTAATGAAAACACTTTAATGCAGTCAACTAATACGCATAATCATTATCTAATAGATCTTTTTTTTTTTTTGAAATAATCTTAAAGATATAATTTTGATTAGGAAGGGATAAAGAACACCCTACCCATATTGTAGATTAATCCTCTACCATTTGGAACATAAAATCCACATTGTTGAAAGATTCTCACTACATCATCGTAAATCTTACCAACTCGACTGTACCCTAAATTACGAAAACAATGAGAAGTAAGAATAGATCTCATCTGAATTTTGTTCCAAGTCTCCCTTGTGTTCAACGAGTTTGTTTGGTATTCACAAATATAAGGTATCGATGCACATTCATACGGTGCATTTGACCAACTAGGGAATGAAGTAACTTCCAATTCCAAGTCAATTTTGGAAGTTGTATCATTTTTTCTTGTTTTCTTATTTCTTACGTCTTATATAAATTGTGTTTTTAAAATTTTTGGTATGAATTAAGGAAAGACAAATATACCATTGGATAATATTAATATCTTCCATTAGACGGAAAATACTGAAATGTCCACCGCAGTCAGCTCTTAAGATGCCCACTGTGGACGTATAATAATCACGTCCTCTCATTATATGAAAATTGAAATTAATTGATATTGGGATATCTAATAATCAGCAGTGATCACATACTAATGTATCTCGGGTGGGTAGGGTAGCAAGACTGTCACTTTCTATATATTCCTTAATTATTTCATAATAACTTCTCCAACTTAATATGAGAGCCCAGCCGAAATTACACAAATTTTTTTAAGAAATTTACTTTTCTAACATTGAATATAACAAAAGTACTTTTTTACCACAAAATATAAGAAAGTTACCTTTTCTACACTATTTTGACTCGGTCATGGAGAAATCATTGAGTAATGATGGCTTGATGATATATTCAATTTATTAATACTATTATTTAACAATTGTTTTATCCAACAAATTATATAAATTGATAAAAGTAATTAAATTGATAAATGAAGTTCGATTATTAGTGTATTAAACCAAATTTAAATGAATAATCCAAAATGGTATAAAAAAAAAGTTGAAAATGGCAAAAAGTGCTCGAACAACTCCAAAATTTTATTAAAAAAAAAAATTGAAAATGGCAAAGGTGCTCGAACCACTTTGTAAAAAAATTTGGCAAAGGTGCTCGAACCACTTTGTAAAAAAATTTGGCAAAGGTGCTCGAACCACTTTGGCAAAGGTGCTCTAACCACTTTGTAAAAAAATTTGAAAATGGCAAAGGTGCTCGAACCACTTTGACATAGTGGTTCGATCACTTTGTAAAAAATTGGTTTTTTACACTGTTGATCGAACCACTATGAATTTGACATAGTGGTTCGATCACTTTGTAAAAAATTGGTTTTTTACACTATTGATCGAACCACTATGAATTTGACATAGTGGTTCGATCACTTTGTAAAAATTTGGTTTTTTACACTGTTGATTGAACCACTATGAATTTGACATAGTTATTCGATCACTTTGGAAAAAATTGGTTTTTTAAACTGTTGATCGAACCACTATGAATTTGACATAGTGGTTCGATCACTTTGGAAAAATTTGGTTTTTTACACTAGTGATCGAACAACTCGAACCACCTAAATTATATTCAGTAATTCTATTAAATTAAGTATAAATTATTGTGCTTCGATTAACATATTATAGTGATTCTCGTACTAATTAATCGAACCATAATCTATAAATTATATAAATTACTAATTAGAATTGTTGGATAAAACAATTGTAAAATACGTATAAATAAAAAGAGCAAATAAAATTGTAATTAGAGTTGTTGGATAAAACAATTGTTAAATAAGTATAAATAAAATTGAATATATCATCAAGCCATCATTACTTAACGATTTCTCTATGACCGAGTTAAAATAGTGTAGAAAAGGTAACTTTCTTATATTTTGTGGTAGAAAAGTATTTTTGTTATATCCAATGTTAGAAAAGTCAATTCCTTAAAAAAAATTTTGTATTTTGGCACATTTGCTCAACTTATATACATTACGAAATCTTTTAAAGATTGAGAATTATGGTGAAATTGAAAAATAGTGTTAAAATAGAAAAAAGACAATTATATAAAACAAAATTTTGACTCCAAAAGGATAATATATAGGAAACGAAGGGAGCATTATTTTTGTTGTTTTTCAACGTTTGGAAGTAGGGAGCATTGCTTGCAATTGAAGAATCACATACTTGAAAGAAAATTAAAAAAAAAAATGAAAAAGAGATTCACGAGGTTATTTAAAGTTTGGGGTTAATTGGCACCTCTTTGGATGTTTCATGTTAATTTCAATACTATTTTACTACAATCAGCTCGAGTTAATTATTATATAATGAAAATGATATAATGTCTTCATGATATTTTAATAATTAGATAAAATTAATATAATTAAATCTATCTCACACGATGAAATAAAATATTTAGTTAGTTATTGTTGTTATGTTGGGTTAACCATGACTGTTATTTTTAGAAATTAGTTAAAAACCAATTCAACATTTTTTAACTATTATAAATGAAAAATTAAATCAAATTATGAAATCCACCCTCTCCAATAGTGCGCCATATCAATTGATACAATGAATTTTCAACTCCAACAATGTTGGAAAACCTTGCAACTTTTCTCAACCGTTTCCTCTGCACCAAGTTTACACAGGTCAAACATGTACGTCATCTTTTTTTCTATACATTTCCTTTTTCCTTTTTTTATTCCTTTATTTTTTATATCATTTTAATATTTGATAAAATGAAATATTCTGGCGTATTTTCATTTAGTGCATAAGATGGTGTACAATGTTGGAGATTAGTGACGTTATTCACAATTTGGTAGTGCAAAAATAACACTAAATATTTGTGCATTGTTGGAGATGATATATAGATTTTAATTTCTGGATGTGCTATATATCTTAAAGACATTGTGATCTATCAATATTATAATTTAAGGCCATTTTCAACAATGCAAACCAAAGTTTAATTTAAAGCCCATTACCAACAGTACAACTCATTCAAGAATTAAGCATATATCAAATTATATGCTTTATGTTTTGCCTGTAAAAAACAAAAAAAAAAAAAAACAATATTTTTCAGATAAACTGTAATGAAAATAATCAAATATAACTCACGTCAAAATAAAACCAATTATATATCTTCAGTTACTAAACAAAATATCATTTATAAGATTGTTAAAGTGGTATTCATAGGCTTAGTCTAGCGGTAGATTATTCACTTACATTGTTCGATTACCCCATTTCAATGGTAACTCCAAAAAAACAAAATCATCTTTAATAGACTAAAAGCACATTTTAATTAATATTTCAAATAAATGCAGGCCAAAATAAAATTTATTTAACGGTTATTGTTTATCAAAAGTATAATGTGTGACTAGACTTATAAACAGGGTGAGTTCGAATAATTACATAATAATTACATAAGTTTTGAGGTCATAATTTTGTTCAAGCCATACTCAAGTACTTAGAAACAAATAATGTAAAAGAAAATATATACGAAAAAAAAAATGGATAACATCGGCATTTGAGGTCCGGTGAACTATTAATTAATATAAAAAAATTATTAACTTTTACTGCTCAATTTTTTTTTATGAAATTCTCTCTCTCTCTCTCTCTCTCTCTCTCTCTCTTTCACTCTCACTCTATATATATATATATATATATTTAGGAAAAGAAAGAAAAATAGGAAAAGACAATTTCACCCTTTGATAAGGGGAATTAGATTAGAAGTCGTAGTTGTAGACCATAGGGTTGCAAGTGGAGGGCAGTTAATGGCTCACCCACGCATTGAGCCCATAAGAGTGGGACCCACTTTCACCATTTTAAATTTTGCAAATGCTTTTTTAGGAAACTTTTGCTAATGCTTTGGTCATATAAACGTGTGGAGAATATTGGGGAATTACCAAATAAATGTATTTTTACCATTTAATTGCCCTTCACATCACTATACTTTATTTTGACTTGCATGCCCACCCATTTCCACTTCTATCATCTAATATTCCTTTTATATTACTTCAACTTTGAGACCGTTTAATCGGTTATAATTAATCTTTTTTTTTTTTTTGCATTAATTTATCATAAGTGTGGTATTCTTCAAGAAGGTTAATATTTATGGCCATACTACAAATATTATGAGTGACTTACTTTATAAGAGATCACACGTTACAATGGCTTTATTGAAATTTATCGGAGTGTATGAATCTATATATCTACTAAAGGAATAACCAAGAGTGACACATGTCACTCTCTGGTTAATCCTATTTAATTACATTTTAATTTTAAATCAATTCATTTAATATTCATAATTTATTGTAATAGTGCATTTAATGAGATAATAATAATTAAATAGCAAAATGTTAATAATTATGATTGATTGTAAATTATGAAATTTTAGACAAACATATTAATTAAAGTTGATATTTGCAATTACAATAAATAATAATTAAAATTTTCATACAATTAAATTTAAATTACATACTAAATAATTAAAATTAATGAAAAGTAATAATAATTAAATTTATTTATAAATAACAATTTTTAAAATTTTTTATTAATATTTAAATACCGTGTGATACACGGGACTTACGCTAGTTGAGTACTGAAAGGTGCATGACAACTCTCTATATGTGTATTTTTACAGATTAATCATCATCGACAGACCAAATGAGTTTTGATATGCTAGTATAAGGTATCGATGCGCGAAATGCAACAACGAAACCAACCAATGATTAAAAATATCATTAACAAAATATTTATAGTGAATCTCAAAGCCAAGGAATGTGTTACTACCTGTTATACAAGTAATTAGGGTCTACGGGGTGCACTTGTGGATAGTAGATGAAAAATAAAATTTTGTGTTTCACATAGATTGGAAACTTATTGATATTTTTGGATGAACATTTCAATGAGCTTAGACTACAAAACATGCGTGACCTAATTAAGTTGAATCCTAATCGTCACATAGTTGCACCTTTATAAAGGAAGAATATGTAAATACCACTTGAAGTTATATAGATATCATTTAAACTATAAGACTCGTTGCATATTTTTTGATGACCTTAATTTGGCATCTTCATAATTTTTTTATTATTATAATGCAATTTCACATGTAAGTCTTGTTGACACGTTTCGACCATGGATAGTATTGGGATATAACCATTCTTTTAAGTTTTGCCATAATTCAGAAGTGTGACCTGGGAGGCATATGTGATCACAAGATGACACTTCAAGATTCCATAATGCAATTTTGCTGAGATATTATGGTAAGCAAGGTGCCATTAATGTATAGATATATAAAATGAACTATCCGATGATGATTGATAAATGCATCATCATTATATTTAAATACCTCTCAATTTCAACTTTGAACACATTAGTACTTGGCTTTTAACTTGATCAATCATATGCTGAATTTACTATTTTACCCTTCATAGTTTATTTAGTTATAAATATACTCCATATTTTTTGATTTTAAAACATGTTTGTAAGAGCTTAAGTTATTTACTAAATATTAATCAGTTCTTGAGTTATAGATGAATCAAACTCAAAATTTCAAATTATTCATCGAATTGCATGAACAATAATAATTTTTCGATCAAATTCAAGTCATATTGAGATCGAACTAGTTATATCCCTAATCACCACACTCTAAGACTCGTGAAAAAAATTCTACATGAAATTAAAGATATATATATATATATATATATATATATAAAAAGACGACTCTAATATACATCATGCATGCATATATGTATGTGTGTATATACACATATGTAATGTATCATAATAGCTAATTCTCTAGCCATAATGTTGCCATATTAATTAATTGCTTGGCTCTAATTCCTTATAATTTTATTTCTTATAACTAATGTCCAAATTAAAAAGCATCATTTCAATGGATATACATCAACAAACCTACACACTAATTTGTCCAAATTAAAAAGCATCATATCAATGGATATACATCAACAAACCTACACACTAATTTAGGGCATTGTTTGTCAATTTGATCTCGAATCAAAGTGAAGAAATTAAAGTGTATATATTAATTAGAATAAATAATGAAAAAGAGAAGTGGTTGAAGAGAATAAAGGAGGCTAAAACATCTAGAGAAAGTAGGACTTGATCTTGATGGACAAAGTCGATGTGGGTTTCGTCAATGAAATCAATTTCTTCTGACTTCTTTAATTTTTATTTTTAATATTGAGTTAGGTTATGATCGTCAATAAACAAGAAAAACATTAAAGATTAGTAGGAAACCACTTAGACTATGCATATAATATATATATATATATATATATATCAATTAATGTTAAATAGGAAGCCTCGAAAGTGGTCGATTTCAATTATGTCTCACCTTTGTTATGACGGTGTTAATTAGGACACGATGACTTGAGTAATATCATTGGCTATCAATAATATAACTTTTCTTATTAATATTATTCCTCTACATGACTTATTATCACCCTTTTTTTGTTTCAATTTAACTTTCGGTTTATAAATAACATTTGTTCAATCTTTCCATTGATTTTGCTAGTCAAAATTCATTAAAATTAATGTTGTTCTTCATAATTTTGCCTTTGTTTGTTTTGTGTTGACGTCAAAAGTTGGTAGGGAATGAATCGAGCCACCAAATGAAACGGATAAAAATCGATTAAAGAAGAGCTAAAAACAAGAGTAAGGGGGTGTTTGGCTAAGCTTATTTTTAGAGCTTATAAGCTTTCATATCTTATAAGATGTTTTTAGAGCTTATAAGCTTTCATATCTTATAAGATGTTTTTAAAGCTTATAAGATGTTTCATTTAAGTTTAATATAAGTTGTTGAAGTGTTTGGGTAATTAAGATGATGGAGCCTATAAGTTGTTAGTAATGACATTTGTGTAATTTCAATAATCAAATTTGAAGGTGTTTTGAAAAATAAACTCTTATTTTAGAAATAAGTTAGGATTTCCCAACTTTTTAAAAAAAGAGCTTATAAGCTCCTTACATCTTATAAGCTCATAAAATAAGATTTTATATTTAAAAGTTAGTCAAACACTTTTGAGGAACTTATAAGCACTTAACATCTTATAAGCTCTCTTAAGGAGCTTATAAGCTTAGCCAAACACTCTCTAAATAACGCAAGATCAGGGCTCAAAAGTCTATGAGGCCAAATTTGGTTGAGTGCTTCTGATGTGTTAGAAATCGGGTTTGATCTCATCTAAATTTGAATTGATCTGATCTTAAATTTGTTTCCTTTTATGAACATATGAAATTCTTCCTGAACTAAACTTCTAGAAGATTCCAAATTCTACTAAGGAGAAATAAATGCACCCGAGTATGGTTGGCCTACAAGCTCTACTAGCTTGGTCACATTTGGTTTGGTTGGGCACCCATCTAGCCCTCAGCCGAGAGGCAGAACCTGAGTTCCAACCCTGGCCGGCCCGCTCTTGACTGGCCTCTCTTGGTTGGTCACGTGTTCGGTATTGGCCAATTCGGATCCGAGTTATAAAAGTTCCTATATACTAGTCCTTTATATATTGGATACAACTCCTAAATGGAAAAATGAAATTCGATAAAATAAGTATAAACAATTATATAACTTTTAGTACTCCGAAAAAGGATAATATGGTAACTTTATACTCATAATTACATTTATTTAATGTTTTCAAACAATTTTAAAAATATTTCATTTATTTTATTGTTTTATGTATTTTCTACTTATAACCAATCCTATAAACCTCCATTGAATTTGATAATTAAAACCTGGAAAAGGGGTAATATTTCTCAAAGCTTGTTGAGTTTATGCCATATGCCTGATTTATATATTAATAAAAAAAATTAAGATATTAAATTTATGTGATTACCTAAATACTTTTAATTATTGTTGGCAGTATGACCAATTTGTCAATATATTTTCCTTTCTATATATACAATTTATCTTAGAACATTAATCAATTAAAATACATGAGTCATACGTTAATATCACTTCCTTTCAAATTAAGTAATTATCCTAAGTCAATTTCATGATTCCTATTAAATTTAAGCCCGCATCGAAAATAATTGTTTTAATTTTTTTCTTAAATTTTTTAAAATTTAATTCACGCTAGAATCAATTTAGAATCATTAAGTTGATTTTAATTTATCATATTATATTAAAGAGTGACACTTGTGTGCCCCAGGGGCATGGTGCCCCAAATTAATCATCATATGATATTAAATATATACTTTACAGGTATCATACATATACTCTTCAGGTATCACATGAATAATATATATATATGATACCTGTAGGGTATATTTATAACACCAACAAACATAACACTTATAGAGTATACATATAACACCTAAAGAGCATATATATAACACCTAGATTCGTGCCCCTATGTATATAAGTTTTTGCCTACATTAAAAGTGAGTCATTTGGAAGTATAACCCATGTATTAAAAGTGAGTCATTTGCTTAATTCTGCTATTAAGGTGAATTGTAGTTTCAAGTTTTTCGACAACTATTTTTAACTGAAAAATATGGCAAGAAATGAAATTTTTTGATAGTTACTGTACCGAAAATTTCAGTATCATAAGTGTCATACCGTTTCATACTAAAAAATTTCGATCTACCGAAATGAAAAATATATATCAAAAATTCGGTATACCGAAAATACAGATATACCGAAATGAAAATTTACATACAAAAAATAACGGTATATCGGTTGTCCACAAACTTAAGATTGAAATAATAATATTTCATTTTATTCACAATATATAAAATTAATCTCCATTAATTAAATATTCAAAATATTTAAATCACTTATTTTCTTTTATTAAATTTATCTTATATTTTATGTTTCAAATATTTTAAATATAAATAGAATTATAATTATATTTTTAGGAAAACTTAATCCCGTGCCTTGCACGGATGAAAAACTAGTTTGCATTAATTTTGGGGTAAAAAACAAAAACTTATCTCAAGTATACGTGATTTAACACTTTACTATATCATTTTTAAATGTTTTCATTTCACTATATAAAGTATGAGAATTTTGCTGGTTACAATATTTTTGGCCGACACGGCATCAAATCTCACCGGACGCTCTTCAAGTGTATTTCAATTTAGCACTTCACTATATGAACTTTAAAAAGTTTTCAATTCGTTGTATAAAATACGTGGATCTTGCATGTTACAATATTTCCGACTGTCACGTCGTAAAATCCAATTGAAAACAGCTCACATGCCTCCATTTAATTTTTAGATGAGTTATTTACACTTTCGGCGATAATCTTTGATGATATGAACATCGCCATTTTCTTGAATTTTCACGTGTCATTTTAATAAAGTAAATCATAATTGTAGATGAAAAAGAGAATAAAGGAGATTAGATAATGAAGATATTGTAACTTACATCTTCATAACAAATTTATTCCTCTCAAAATAATGGACGTAAGCAATTTCCGATGAGATTTTACGATGAGTTAGTTGGAAATATTGTAATCTGCAAAATCCATGAATTTTATATAGTAAAACGAAAACTTTTAAAGTACATATATCAAATAGCTAAATTTAGATGCACTTGATCAATCTTCGGTGAGGTTTGATGACGTGACAACCGGAAATATTGTAACCTGCAACATTCTTATACTTTATATAGTGAAATGAAAACATTTAAAAATGATATAGTAAAGTGCTAAATCACGCATACTTGAAATGTGTTTTTGTTTTTTTACCCTTAATTCTGCTATGAAAGTGAATTGTATTTTAAAGTTTTTCGACCACTGTTTTTAACTGAAAAATGTGGCAAGAATTGAATTTGAGTAGCAATTTAAAAACTTCTTTAAGATTATATAGTGATTTGAAGATATTTTTAGTTTTGGCATCATGTGGAGAGAAGCATCAAAGTACAAGTTTCATTTTGATATAAAGTACTCTTAATATATAAAATATAAAAAACATTAAATTAATATCATGTTAATATAATATAACATTAAATCATGCTATTTTATGCAAACATTGCATATTTTATATTAATACAAATATACCATTACATTATGTTATCAAAAATTGAAAATGTTCAAACGTTAGTTACGTTATATGACGAGTCGTATAATAATTAATTAATTAATGAGAAAAATCCCTCTCAAAACATAAAAATAAGAGGAAAATAGTTATGTTGTTTTCTAACATTATCTTCCCAAAATTATAGTCTTTTATTTATTCACTTTTATATTTTGTCATATAAGCTTAAATTTTTTAATTTTAGTCCTCATAACCTGTACATACAAGGTTATAGTGACATGACATCATATATTGACACCAAAACTTATATAATAATTCTTTATAGATATGAATTAATTCTATTTGGAATTTTGAACAATGTTAAAATTTTAAAAGTTATGACAATATAATAAGTAGTTATTTCTTTTAAATGTTTTTAATTGTCATTTTAAAATATTATGTAGATTATATTTTTTGCTAGTGGTCAATTTTATATTTTTTTACTTACCAATGAATCTATAAAATTATTTTAGAAATTTATGCATTCATAAAAAGAAATAATGTGGATGTTAATTAAGTAAATATAATAAGTAACTTTAACCGCATGTTGTATGTTATCCAAGTAAGAATGATTTTTTCAACATCATAAAATTAAAATAATGGTTAATTACAAATAATCATCCAAACTATACTCATTTTTGCATTTAACTATCTATACCTTTTTGGTTGCAACTAACCATCTCACCCTAGCAAGAGTTACAAATAACTATCTAAGACAATCGAAATACCATTTTTCAGTCAAATCAAATCTCGTATGAGACACACCCTAACTTATGAGGCTATTTCTATCATTTAAGTTTAATTAGGGAAAATAAAAAAATTAAGACAATATTAAAATTTATTTGAATGTACCATAAGTATACGTCAAAATGAGCATGTTTTTTCTTCAAAAAAAAGAAAAAGAAAAAGAGTTTATACAACGCAAGAAAAATAAGTTGAAAATAAAAGACCAGCCTCTTTAAAACCCTAATATAGCAAAACCCTGTGGGAAGAAAACTATGACAGGGAAAAAGAGCATCAGGTGTACAAGGAATAGAAAATTGGAAGCAATATTAAAATTTATTTGAATGTACCATAAGTATACGTCAAAATGAGCATGTTTTTTCTTCAAAAAAAAAAGGAAAAAGAAAAAGAGTTTATACAACACAAGAAAAATAAGTTGAAAATAAAAGACTAGCCTCTTTAAAACCCTAACATAGCAAAACCCTGTGGGAAGAAAACTATGACAGGGAAAAAGAGCATCAGGTGTATAAGGAATAGAAAATTGGAAGATGAAGAAAAATAGGGAAATAATAGGGATTTCAAAAATGAATTACTATGAAAATAGAGATTTTAAAAATAAATTATAGATATGTAATTTCTATCATATAATAGGAAAATTATGAATTTTGTAGTTTTTAGCATAGTGGTTTCAAAAATAAATTAGGGATTTTGAAACTAAATTAAGGATGTTCAATTGAAAGTAGGTATGTGAAATAAAAATGATAGATTATAGAACATACTCTATATTTTACGCAAGCCTAATATCTTTTTCCAGAAGTCCATGATGTATTTATTCTAGATGTTCAGCAACAAAAATAAAGTTCAACTATGATTACCTCTTCCTATTGTCCAACTCGTTTATACTCAACAAAATTGAAGAAGAATATTAGGGTGTAGGATTTAAATATAGAAATCCTATTTATTTTCTCTAAAACTAAACATAAAATGAAAAAAAAGACACTCATAAGTTGTGCCTCGCACGTGATTTGATTAGGTCGGAAATTGTGTTATAATGATCATAGATAGTTGTTTGTAACTGACACAAAGATGAGATGACTAATTGCAACCGAAAAAAGTTTAGGAAGCTAACTGCAAAAACATGTGTAGTTTGGATGATTATTTGTAATTAACTCTTAAAATAAATAAGTTGATAACGCATAAATAAAATCAAAGAAAATAAAATTAGGGGCGTAAAATGTTTTTACCTAAAAATAGGGGAACTTTTTTTTAGTCCTCTAAGTTTGTCTTTTCATTCATATTTTATCTTTTACCTTTTACTTTTTATCCCTCATGTTTGAAAATATCAAAATTTTGGTCCACTCACTTACTACAGTAGGTAAGTGTCTTTTTATTTTTTAGTCAAATTACGAAATAAACTCCGAGACTTGTGAAC
Organism: Scutellaria baicalensis; assembly: GCA_005771605.1. Classification (NCBI taxonomy): domain Eukaryota; kingdom Viridiplantae; phylum Streptophyta; class Magnoliopsida; order Lamiales; family Lamiaceae; genus Scutellaria; species Scutellaria baicalensis. The sequence continues at coordinate 73,433,247 of CM016721.1, read as the reverse complement.
ATTATAGTCAAATCGTTTAACTTAGGAAAAACTAAAAAAACTCAGGCAACAATATTTCGATGATCGGTTTCTGTGAATTATTTAATTTGAACTAAAAAACAACGTATATTATTATCAAAGTTTTAGTTTAAAGATCATATAATAAAAAATTGACCATTAAAAAAAATAATGCGTTTACCTTTTGAAAGAGAAAGGATGAAATTTTTAAACTCTAATTTTATATATAAGTTTTGGACATGAAATACATAAATAAAAATATAAGAAAATAAAATTAGAGAGGTAAAAATTTCCACCTAAAATAACTTCAATCATAACTATAAATTAATTATTTGGAGAAGGTGCCATTGCTACATTTGGCATTATTTGAAGAATTGGTTGGGCTTTGCATAAATATTTCCACACGTGCTTCTTCAGATGTGTGTGTGTATATATATATATATATATATATATATATAAATTATGAGTTTAAATGCATGCATATTTGCCACATGACCTTTAAGACAAAGTAACCGACAAAAAAAAGAATGAAAGAAATCTTTGATCTGTCGTTAATCTTATCTCCACATATAATTCATGTAATCAAAGAGATTATGATGATTAAGTACTACACAATATTCTTTAATATATAATAAGTAAAAATTTGAATAATAATTAAGGTTGAATTAATCATGTGTGAATTAAGATAATGCTTGTATTCTTGAAAGTGGACCAATATGTGATTGGCTTCATTGTGTGGACCGAATGGTCAAATAATTTCCACTTAGTCTTATCACAAAGTCATTTCATATGTGAACAAATAATTTATTGAAATCAAAGTCTACTAAACTGTTTCAGCAAACGATTAACTGTTGCTTAACATTCTTTTTGTCATTTCATGAGCAAAAGTATGTGCTGTATATATACATCTTTTAGTAGGATCCATCTTTCTTCACATTATTTCATTGGCTATATATCCATATCGTTTCCAGATGTACAGACCTCATTCAATGAAGACTAGAATCATCTATTACGTTTGATATTACATCTTATGTTTTATGATATTTAATACGTGACATGTATTAATTAGTGATGTTATATAATTTTTTTTAGGCATACCGGCTGCACTACTCAAATAATACAATTTACACTTGTTCAAAATTGTGTCAACCGCACCGCTAAAGATATATATATATATTAATTTATTAATTTATTGTTCGTTGTTAAAAAATCGATCTGTATATATCATGTAGTTAGTTGATATAATAAAAACATGTTTTATTATCTCTTAATGTATGAAGTTTATGTGATTTACAATTGCGGTCTAAGTAGAATGTCAATGTATTTGAGCTACTTCTTTTATATATTTGATACAGGTTATCATTTTCGTTTAACGTGGTAACCAATTTAGATAAAGAAGTAAAAATGTTATATTGTGTATTATCGGGGATGTTTGAAGGAGTAATTAATTATGTTGAGTGTTGATTTATAAGTTTAAGAAATCAATTGAAACTGCTCGAAAATAGTATAATCAAGTTAGTAAAAAACTGAGGTTTAAAAATTAACTGAACCACATATGACAAGATAATTTAAATTTCCAAAAAAACTGCAAAACGAAATTGTGATCACCACTAAGTCTAATGGAGCAAATAATATTTAAAATGTGAAGAATCCAACTTAACGCATTATCTAGACACGCCCATCCGGTTTCAAAGACAGGAATCGTTGACTCGATTTCGGTTTCAAATCGGGACCAGGGAACCGTGTTTGTTTGATTTCGGTTCGTCATATTCCAAATCGTGAAACCGACAGTTTAACTGCCGATTTGTGACATTTTTTTTCTTTTTAGGTGGGATGCCACGTGAACAACTGACATCCACAGGGAAGTATCCGTTGGAGATCAACGATCCCTACGAACTAGCAGTTGTGAACCGACGAACCGGAATCGGGGAGGAAACCGGTATAAGAGTTGGAGAGATTATAGGAATTGCTCTTTTATTAATCTTGCTTGAGATGCAATATATAGATACAAAGTGAAGATATTCACAATTAAACTCCCTTGACTTATTCCTATGATTGATCCTTTAAAACTAGGAAAGAATAAAACAGAGTAATTACAACAATAAATATATGGAATAATCAAGTAAAAGATCATTCCTTAATACGCCCTCACAAAATGGACATGCCGTCGGCAATGAAGATTTTGGAACAGAGAAGCTCAAAGCGCGTACGAGATAGTGGCTTAGTAAGTATGTCGGCAAGCTGATCAACCGTGCTGACATAGGACACCGAGAGAACCCCTTGTGAAGCAAGGTCTCGTACAAAATGCACGTCAATGGCAATGTGCTTCATAGGAGAGTGCTGAACAGGATGAAGGGCGAGACGAGTGGCACTCATATTATCGCAAAGCAGCCGGGGCGTAGTAGAAACTGGAATGCATAGCTCTTTTAACAAATTCACGACCCATGCAACTTCTGAGGCAGCGGAGGCAAGAGAACAATACTCAGCTTCAGTGGAAGAGCGAGCAACACCCGTTTGCTTACGAGAACGCCAAGAGATTGGATTCTCACCAAGGTACAAAATATAAACGGATGTAGACTTGTAATCCATACGATCTCCTCAAAGTCAGAATCAGAATATGCAGTGAGACGAATAGTAGACGGACGGTGAAGAAGAAGGCCGTGATGTAGAGTACCTTTAAGATACCGAAACAGCTGCTTGACTTCACACCAATCAGAGCCAAACGGATTGAACATTCATTGAGCTAAACGGTTCACAGTGAAGGAGATATTCGGGCGTGTGAATGAGAGGTATTGAAGACCACCAATGGCGCTGCGATATTCAGTCGAATCAACAGAAGAAGACGAAGTCGCAACATTAGGATTACTGGGTGTAGCGAAGAGACTTGACACCATCCATATTGTGACGGCGAAGAAGATCAACCAAGTACTTATGTTGAGACAAAAATAGCCCTTCCTTGCATTGGACAACCTCAACCCCTAAGAAGAAAGATAAGAGACCTAAATCCTTTAGGGCAAAGAAGTCTGCAAATGAGAAATAAGACGCTGAATATGAGAAGGACTCGACCCAGTGATGATCAAATCATCCACATAGACGAGAACAATAAGCTGAACAACCCCTTTAGTGTAGGTAAAAAGAGAATGGTTCGTACGAGACTGCACAAAGCCAAAGGTAGTGAGGGCGGAACTAAGCGCAATATACTATTCCCGAGGAGCTTGACGAAGGCCGTACAATGACTTATGAAGTAAGCATACCGAAGAGGACGGGAAGGATCAACAAACCCGGAGGTTGCGATATATAGACAGGAACCTTCAGAGAACCGTAAAGGAATGCATTGCTTATGTCGAGTTGACGAAGTGGACCAATTTGCCAACAAGGCCAAGGTAAGAACTGTCCGAATCATGACAGGTTTAACCACGAGACTAAAAGTTTCGAAGAAGTCTACACCGGGAAGTTGGTGAAAACCCTTAGCCACAAGACGGGCTTTGTAGTGCTCAATTGACCCGTCGGGGTTTCGTTTGATATGGAAGACCCACTTGCAACCTACGATATTGACATGAGATGGAGGGACAACTAAGGACTAAGTACCATGACGTTGAAGAGCGTAAAACTCCTCAGCCATGGCTTGTCGTCAATGGGGCGAGGCCAGGGCAGTCGAGGTACACGAGGGTTCAATATCAGACGACAATGGGTGCTTGGTTACTGCATAGAGGCACTTAGGCCAGTATATATTATTCTGGGCCCTGGTACGCATAACGTGTTCGGGCCGGAGGTGGCAGCTGATCAGGTGGTTCGGGAATAGCTGCTAGAGATGGGGTCGCTGGCTGAATAGGCGAGGCAGGAAAAGATGAGCTCCCTGGTACAGCAGGCGAAGGAGCTGGTGATGGGGATGAAGTGCCAGTAGCATCAGTGAGTAGTGGCAGAACAGTGGAAGGAGGATCAGGATCAGGAAGTGTCAGGGTAGAAAAATTCCAGAATGTGAATTCTGAAAACTTGACGTGTCTGGAGACAAAGATGCGTCCAGTTGCTGGATCAAGGCAACAGTAAACGCTCTAGCTCGTGGAGTAGCCGACAAAGATGCATGGCTGTGATGGGAAGTGTAGCTTGCCTTTATTGTATGATCGCAACCATGGGAAACAAATGCATCCAAAAGTGCGAAGTTTATGATAGTTGGGTGTGCGACGAAACAAGATTTCGAACGGACTCTTGGCCGAGTGAACCGAAGATGGAGTACGATTGATAAGATAAGCTGCTATTTGGACAACAAATGACCAGAAATTTTTAGATAAACTTGCATGATGAAGAAGTGCCTGAGTTACCTCAAGAATGTGGCGATTTCGATGCTCAGAAATCCCGTTTTGTTGTAGAGTGTGTGGTGCAGTAGTGAACCAAGAAATGCCGGACTCACAAAGATATGATTTAAGAGCCAAGAACTCGCCCCCATTATCGGTGTATAAATGCTTAATAGGCAAAGAGAATTGTTTTTCCACAAGACTTCGAAATTGCCGGAATATGGAGAGGACCTGAGACTTAGCATTCAACAAGTATACCCAACAATATCTACTAAATAAATCGACAATAAGTAAGAAATATTTGCACCCATTAATAGAAGTGGGCGCAGAGCCCCAAACATCCGTATATAAGTAGACCAAAGGACCAGAAACAATAAAACTAGAGTCAGAAAACGGTAGTTTATGAGACTTGCTCACAATACAAGAAAAACAAGTGTCAGACACATGCGTTGAATTTTGCAAAATAGACAAATTATAAATAGACAAGATTAAAGAACTTGTCCGGCCAGAGGGGTGACCAAGATGAGAATGCCAATGGCTGGCAGTAGTACGCACACCAAGTGCAGCAACTTTAGCAATCGAACCAGTGATCTGTGATTGAAATTGATAGACACCATTACTGCATGGCCCTCGAGCCAGTGCCACCCCCGTGGTGGGATCCTTAATCAAGAAATAATTAGGAAAAAACTCCAAGGACACACGATTTGCTTTAGTAAATTGATGGACATAAACAAGGTTTTGGCCGCTCCAGACACACATAACACATCAGATAATAAAAAATCATGCGAAGGTGTATGAATACGAGTGGAACTAGTATGAGAAATAGATAAACCTGTGCCATCAGCAATCTGAATTTCGTCAGTGCCATCGTATTCAGAGTGGATCGAAAGATTGCCTAGATCACTGGTGAGATTGTGGGAAGCACCAGAGTCCATTAACCTGGAAGATTGCGACCTATTAGGCGGAGACTGAGCAAAGTGAGTCGAAGCTTGGAGCCGTCTACAATAAGGAGCTGTGTGATTCTTGTAGCCGTAAATTTGACACACAACAGGAGGGTCACGACCACCACGACTTTGAGAATTGGGCGGGTTACCCCGACCTTGGGGAGAGCTACCCCTACGGCCCCCACCGGAATTTTGGCGATGAGAACCAAAACGACCACGGCCACCACCCGACGACTTGGAGCATGACCGCTGGGACAAGGAAGAATTGGAGTTCGCCATGTTAGCTGTAACAACTAAGGAGACAACCTTAGTCTCAATCTGTTTTGGATACATTTCATGCTCGATGAGCCGATCACGTAATTCCTCGAATCGAAAAGATGTATCATGGGTTCGGACAGCACTCACAATATCCCTATAATCAGGGGTTAGACCATTAACAATATAGAGGGTAAGGTCATCATGCTTGACCAGACCATCAATTAATCCAAGTTCATTGGCTAAGGTTTTTATACTATTGACATAATCAGAAATAGACTTACCCTCCAAGGATGCATTGGTGAACGACGTCTTTAAGAACATGATGTGCGCCCTCGACGTGCTAGCAAAAGCACCGGAGAGAATGGAGAAGGCATTTACGGCAGTGGATGCGGCCGAGATGATAGGGACTATATCTGGTGAAACTGATCCGAGGATAGCCGCAAGGAGGAGTTGATCCTGCTTGAACCAACGAAGGTATACGTCCGGCGTGGTGGTTGCATCGGCGACGGAGTGGTACCGTCGATATGACCGATCAGAGAGAATCCATTCAATAAAGGCGCATAGATGCGTACGCCATGAAGGAAAATTGGTCTGTGTTAGCTTTATGGGAAGGTGATGGTGGGCAGAAATTGGAATAACTGTGGTAGAAGGAACGGTCATGGCGGTTTCAGTCGATTGCAGAGTGGGGATAGTTGTGGAGGTCTGACTGTCGGAGGTCATGGAAGAGAAGGATCGGTTGATTCTCGTGAGAGAGAGACTCAAAGTGATACCATATAAGAGTTAAAACTAGGAAAGAATAAAACTCCCTTGACTAATTCCTATGATTGATCCTTTAAAACTAGGAAAGAATAAAACAGAGTAATTACAACAATAAATATATGGAATAATCAAGTGAAAGATCATTCCTTAATAACCGGCGGTTTGAACCGCCAGTTTTGAGGCCGAAATCATCCAACGACCGAGATCAAGTGACCATTGGAGATTAACGGTCCAGATCACCGAACCGGCATCGACTGGAATCCGATTCGAACCGAAACGTGCCTAATGTGCAAAACATAATGTTCCTTGAGGATTGGGTCAAAGCCGCCAAACGTGAAAAACATCTCGATACCGCAGCATTGGACAATGCTGACCCAGATTTGTTTGGATACGACTCAAACACATCATCCTCCGGCGACATACCAACCAGCTTCGACGATTATTGAAGAAGGTAAGTTGAGGTAAGAGAACTACGTGAGCTTTGATTCTTTAATTCATAAAATTAAGGATACGTAGACAATATCATTATAAATTTGGAAATGAATTTCAATTCTAAAATTAGAATGAAACTTAAGCTCTTTCAAATTTTTTGCCCCTCCCCTTATATCTTTTATTTTATTTCATCTGATTTCATTTCTTAATGTTGTACTTGTTTGTGTGTATTATAATATCAATTTTTAGACTTGTAAATTGTAAATTTGTAATTATAATAGATAATTGAAAAGTTGTAATAGATAGACTTTTATACTACATAGTCTATAGATTTAGATAGAGTTCTTCTTCATTTAAAATTAAAGTTCTAACTTGTAATAATTTTCCAATTTTTTATCAAAAGACAAAAGTTTGTTCCTTAATTATTGTTAGTCTCTCCCATTTAATATTTTGTATATCAATTTATTTTAGTATACTTCGAAAACAAGTATTAAAAATCAACATTGGAGATGCAAAAAAAAAAAAAAAAAGACAAGGGAACCGATGGTTCCGGTTAAACCGCTGGTTTCGAAACCGGAACCGTAACCTTACCCTATCTGTTTTGGTTTCGGTTCGACCTTCCCAAAACCGTGAACTGCCGGTCCTAAACCGAAACCGAAATCGGAACCGGATAGGCATGTCTAGCATTATCTGTGATTCTATTACTTCTAATCTAAGATAGCCCTAGTGTAGCATATTTGGAAGCATTTTTGAAGTAGAACTCCATTTGAAATAAGATTTTTATTTAAAAATAAATAAATTAGGCGTTCTAAACAAAAGGATAATATATTCTATTTAAAATTATACCATTTGGATTTGGGATGGATCAAATTTCAATTTATGTTTGTTATGAGATATCAATAATCCTATAATTCTATCCTACTTCTTAATTTTTACAATTTGATCACAACAACATCTACCTCTCAACATCTACTTTTTCTACAATTCTCAATGTAATTGTGACATATCAACTATAATCCTATCCTATAAAATAAAAATATAATATAAAATTATTTAAGTCCACCTTTTTAAAAATCTATTTGAATCTCAACCGGAACTCAGCAAACCCCTGAGTCCCAGGCCAAACAAAGCTACACGTGTGTTGGTAAAAGTACTATGTACGAGTAGTGCATAAAATGAATTCAAAAGTTGCAAATTCATAATTTTGCAGAATTGACTTGTAGAGAAGTTAACTTTATCTTCTCATAAATATAATCACCAACTTAATCCAACAAGCCAAAAATTTGGTGACTTATGATCTTTGGTCCCAATAATCCTAAAACAGAGTGATAAATAATGTTTGTATTACTCATACAAAATCTATATCTATATCTATACTAAATAAATAACCAAAAGTGACACATGTCACTCTTTGGTTAATCATATTTAATTATAATTTAAATTCAATTAATTCATTTAGTATTTAATAATTTATTATAATAGAACATTTAATGAGCTAATAATAATTGAATAACAAAGTGTTAATAACTATAATTCATAATAAAATTATGAATTATGAAATTTTGAACAAACATTTTAATTAAGATGATGTTTGCAATTATATTAATTGAAAATTAAAAAAATTCACTCAATTAAAATATAAATTTATACTAATTAAATTAAGAATTGATGATAAATAATAATAATTAAATTTATATTTCTATATAAATAACAATTTTTAAATTTCTTAATTAGTATTAAAATACCCGTGTGATACACGGGACTTACACTAGTTAGTGCTACATGAAATGACAGTATATCTCAAATTACAGCATCAAGGAAATATGATACTAATATAAGTTCATATTTTAGCTAAAACTATCTACGTCTAAAATAAGTGTCATATTAGCAAGTGAAATTTGCCCCAAAATAAGTGTACGTAGTTTAGAAATTACAAGACATATTTATATACAATCTACAAATAATACCTCTAATTACTTCTACTACGTTAAATGTGTATAAAACCATCATGATAAAAAACTTCATCGATGATTTTAAATAAATAAGGGCACATCCATCTTTTTATCATTTTTCTTAATTCATGTGAAAACCTCTATAAGAACACTTATTTTGGGACTTAACAGCTGGATTATAATTAGAAGCGGAAATCAAGGACGAATTCTTCTCGAATTAGAAACATTGTGCAAGGTAGTACTTAGAGAAAGAATTAAGTTGGGAATAATTATAAAAAATTATGAGAATCATCTATAAATGCCTTTAGACAAGGAGGTCTCTTGTTCAGACAACAAAGACAAAATGAGAAACAAGGCCCATTTGAACTTTTTCGTCGAACTTCAACTTTGTGTAGTTATCTACACATAATATGGACGGTTTGCATTGTTGGACTATTCCTTAGAAGATGACAAGATTTAAAGGAATGTGAAACCAAAGCCAAGAGGCCCCTTCCTTCTCTTTGTCCTGAATATGATCAACACTTGTCCACCACTACCCGGCCAATTTTTTAATCCAAGAATCTATCCGATCTTATATGAAACCGTCTTACAGATCTTATTATGAGACGCGTTAACCCATAACCCATTAATATTTCATATAAGAATTTATGAAAATGGGTTCATTAATTCAGGAATAATAAGATTTGTCTTACGGAAACTTCTGTGATACCGTCTCACATATTTTGCCCTATGAGAAGAGGTGTTGCTTATATATTGGAATGAAGTTGTGATAAGAAAAATATTAGGATTCTAACATATAGAAAGTTCAAAGGAAGCTAGGATAAAAGCATGCAAGGCCAATATTGATAGGATTGAGTCTTGGGGGAATGTGGATTTATTTCTTTTACAATGAATAACAACTAGGGGGTTTGATTGATTTTAATTAAGTAAACTAAATTAATATTAATAATATATAATAAACTAACATGCCAAATATATTGAACAATAAAAGTGGAAAATTAACTAGCAACAAGATGATATATAAAAATAAATAGCTAGAGAAACAACACTATAACCGAGCTTATCAGAATCATGGGTAGCAATAATCAACTGCATCACTGATCGATCATAGACTGCATAAATAATCTTGTATGATATTTAAATATAAAATCTTAGACGTATAAGGATAGCTATAATAAATCTTAGGTTTTCTTAATTAATTGGTCAAACACAACCTTGATTATAACTAATTAATTGTTCATGATAGTGTTAAATATGAATTAACAACCACATCGGACACATTTCTGTGTGGTTAATCGTAATAGAAATTATTGTCCTAATAAATAAATAATCCAACTTCTTTGCCAACAAATTTTGAAACTGTTGAATAACTCTACGTACAATTTTAATAAGAAAGTGTTGGAATTTTTGGTCGAATTAATTGCTCCTAATATTGTTCTTATTATAACCGATATCATGAATACGAAATTTGACTTTTTTCTTATAAGTTGGAATAATAGGCAATAATTGTCACCGACCAATTATTTTAGCGTAAGGACCGGAAGATGGGAGACCAAAGAGATTAAATTGGGATGACATTTTTGACAATGAGTTTTGCAAACTCCAATAATAATACTTGGGAGTATTTGTTGCCACTTTATTAACTTTTCGTTTTTGTTGCGACTTATGATGATAAGTCAAATAATAATGCAAATATGTTTGCCTCCCTTTTTTGTTTTATTATAATTATATACACGTAACATCTCACATATATATTAGTTCAAAACATATATCTCATTAGGAAGAAAATACACAAAAGCTCATGTAAGACGGTCACAAATAGTTTCTGTGAGACGGTCTCTCCTTATTATCCACGAATTGAACTCATATCCATAACTTTCATATGAATTGCTGAGTGCGGGTAATGAGTTGACCATCTCATGAAAAAAGATCCGTGAGATGATCTCACACAAAACATACTCAACAAAATAAAGTTGGGATTTAGATAACTCTTCTTCCTTTCATTCCTTATCTTGTTTGTGATCTTTTGACTACTTAGATAAAGGAACCGAAATTTGAAAAAAGGAATTGAATCCTTTACTAGCTTTTTATATTAATTTTTTCATTCAAATTTCTCAAGCTTTTTTCCATTTTAATAAAGTGCTATTCGGATTATTTTATGTACATTTAAAATCATATATATATATACATGTATATATATATAAAATCTATTATCAATGAGCATATTAAGAGTCGGGCATGTAGTTAATTACATTTTAACATTTCCATATATTTTTTCATATACATAAATATAATTAGTATATGAGCCGTCTAATAAATGAGATTTTGTTAAAAAATTGAAATTAACATAGTAAAATTAGAAAATATTAGTATATATCATTTATAAAGTAACATTAAATTATTTTGTGCAATAAATGTTGCCTAAGTTAATATTAAATACAGCATAATATGATTAAATACTATTATTTAATTATATATATATATATATATATATATATATATATATATTGCATCGTAGATGATCATGAGCAATTGTTTATGTATTATTTTGAAAAGAAAATATTGCTATGTTTATTATTTTATTCAACACACATCTATTTAATTTGCCTTTTATTGGCATCTATAACAACCATTACTTTTTCTTTTCAATTAAATAATAATGAAATGAGAGTCCTAATTTCACAAATAAATTTCGTAGTATATTTTAAAACACGTGTACAGAATTTCGTTAACTAATAAACTTGAAAAGTTTTGAACAATCATTTTCGATCTGCCCACCTTTATCTTTATTTTTTCTTATTTATTTATATGTTTTTATAAACTTTAAATTTAACAGATTTCAAAATGTAAATAATTTTTATTATTGAATTCTGATATATGTTATTTAGGCTTGCCAATGTCTAAAAAGAGAAAGGTTGGTATCGAAAGAAAATTTGTATATAAAGGTGAATGATAAAATTAAATTAAAGGAAAAGAAAATTTGAAACCAATTTACAAACAAATACAAACTAAATAAATTGTCATTTATATTTTTTGTATTTCTCTTAAACCTCAAATATATATATTATATATACCTTAATTTAATAAAAATAATTTGTTGGAAGGTTTTTCACTTGAAAACCTGCTTAAACAGGCATCAAATAATTGGTTGTACCTTACTAGTTAAAAGTGATAGAAGGAGTTTAAAAGCTTAATAATGTCGATGGATGAATAGGTTACTGGTAGTAATTCGTTGGAATGAATTGTACTCAGAATTAACTTACATAAATGGAAAATTCGAGGTAAGAGTTAACACTTTATTTGGTAAGATGGATTAAATTGTTCAGTGTTTGACATACCTCCCCAAATACATGACTCGTGAATTTAAAAATCATAGCACAACAATATCAAAAGTTTTTCGACAAACTAACAAATGATATTTGAAACTTTTTGAGGAGACCACTATAAAAATTATTTATGAATGTAAGTTGCAGTGGAGTGTATGAAATGAATGAATTCACTTATTTATCTATATAAAAATCTGAAGAGTTGTAATATCTTTAATTTCTAAATTAAGTACTTTTTAAGTTGAACCAATATAAGTAATACTACCTCCGTCCTAGTTAAATCTGCCTACTTGCAGTGCAATTTGCACTGCAAGTAGGCTGAATTAACCGGGACGGAGGGAGTACTAGTTTGTACAGGCTGCACCCCTTCGGCTTGGCTCTCATTGGCACAAATTCACACCTCTTAAGTCCTTATCATTCAAATTGAACCCGCACCAAATGAATGAATGACCCGACTAAAGGACTGAACCACATTGGCACGTCACCAAGCCACCCGACGGACCACCTTACCGAGTCGTGACAACTGAGTCACTTGATTCAATTAAAAACATTTCAGGGTAACTCGAACTCCTCGCAATGATATGTACTTTCTTGCAAGGTGTGCCTCAAAGAACTCAATGTGCTCATGATCATGTGGGCTCACACCAGCCTCGCAGTCGGTTAATCTAAATGGTTAAACTTAAAGAGTGAGGTTTTTACATACCTTATAACTTACTTAAACACATTGTAAAATTATACATATATATCTTTTATTTGTTTGAAAAATGAGGTGTGTTAAGTAAGTTTTTGGAAATTGATTGAATATTGCACATTGAATTTTTTTTTTTTTAAAAGTTGATTATGTGATGCAATCTTGAAAAAAAAAAAAAAACTATATGAAATTTGCAATTAGATCGAAAATGACTATAAATATTAGAATAAACTATATGATGAGATTTGCATGCCTAGTCTTTTTTAGGAGCTGCTAATTGGACTCTTGTATTAATCAATCACCTCAATAGTATGGTCGATCTTCCCTCCCCATCTATTAAAACATGAACTCCATTTATGTATTCACTAATTATGTTATAATTATCCATTTATCCTAATGTATTGGCTTTGTAAGAGTATGATTGTTTAGTTCATACTCTATATATATATATATATATATATGCGTATCATAATGCATATTGTAAGATTCTGTGGAAATTCCAATATATTAGAGGATCAGAGTAAGCAACTCAAATATGCCTAGCCATATCAGATGTGGAAAACCAAAGATCAGATCTGCCAGTTATCGATTCTATCCAATGGAATCAAATCTGCTCAACCGTGTCAAGGGAAATAGGTAAAGAGGAGGACAACTATTCTAAAAATAACCATTCACTACTCTACAAATGGGGGGGGGCATGTTTATCCTAGAGAAGAGCTGGAAATCTACTAATGACCAAGTACATCTTGACATGGCAGCTCTACTTGGGAGGAGTGGTTGATATGGACTGGAATGGGCCTGGGCTTGCAAGAGTAAGACCCAAGAGAAAACAAGGATAAAAGGCCCATTAGGCTAATTGAGACCATCAGATTCTTGGGGCTCATTTCACCCATAAGCCCTAATAACATGTACGTATAAGAAGAGAACAAGTGAGAGAGAGAGAGAGAGGGCCAAGTCATCACATCTAAACAATCATACTCTTACAGGCTTCCAAGCTACAACCAGAACATGACACGTGTACTTCATAATGACAATATTTTTAATCACACGTGATATGCAAAAGTTGTACAATGAATATAATTGGACCTCGGAAGTTTGCCCTGGTCGATCGTACTCTCTTTTGACTGTTTTTGAAACTATGACCCCATTTATTGGCTAAACTTTAGATTAATTTTTTTGGAAAGTAAATTCAATAATACTACGATTTTTGGGATTCAGGTAGATCAAAATCAGATTTAATAATCTGATTCTATCGAGATTTGTTTTCTTTTTCGGATATCTTAGAGTCTAAGAGGTTCTTTCGAAATTACCTTGTTCACTTGAACTTTGTTGAGTATTAGCCAGTTCGATCGATCCCAAACAATCCAAATCGTATTTGTCCTCTTCAAATCTGGTTCTGGGCTGCTCGGTCCTGGCCAGCCTCGACGATCGGCCATGTGCCCCGACTCTGACTGACTCGGGTCGAGGGGTACATCGTACTACGTACAACACATATTTGAGTTGGATTGTTACTAAAAAGAGTGTCGTTTTCAGCAAAAAAATTGTTCTCTGTCGTGCTACACTACTATGTCTTGTCTTTTTCATTATATATAAATAAGTATATATTGGACTCACATAATAAATACTCAGAATAAATGGACATACAAAAATAAATATTCTGAATCTCTGAATTATGTTGCTAAAATTCAATCAATTCATGGTCCCATGCAAATAATTTCATAAGAATCTAATGCCTAAATTATAGTAGCAATATTAGTAAGTCGAAATATGTTGGATATATCACTGCTCTTCAGCTTCATTCTATCCATCGATTCCACAAATTTCATGTCATGCCTTTTGTAAGTATATAATAATAACATCTATAGTACTAGATTATTTTGCTTTCAACCTTTCAATTCCACAAATTTTATGTGATGCCTTTGTATGTATATATAGTCCTATTTACTGTGGCGCGGTACGGAAAAAATGTAAATTTAGGATACTATCTTTAATATAGTTATTTATCATATTGACTATAAAGGCACTATCTTATTGTGTCCCGACATTATGACACTAAATTTTTGATTTGGACAAGTTTAGGGCATTTAGTCCGAAATTTCGTGAGCTAAATTCGCATGTAACATGCATGTGTCCTCTCTAGATCAGGGCTTTTGGAAAACTTCAACCGATTCTCACTTAAATCAAGCTTGGAATTGAATTAGGTAAATTGATTTTAGTCTATCTTATAGTTTGAGAAGATGAGTGCTTTGTCGTATTAAAGTTATATTTAAATTTAATTTCAAAAAATACCAAATTTTGGGTGAGCATCAGGGTGGACGTTATAGCTGTAGATTCCAATGGTAGAGGTGGTAGTGAGGTGGCGATTACGACAGAGCCTTCTCAAAACTTAATCACAATTTATGTTTTGACCGTTCTTCAAGCCCTAGTTTATTTGATTCAATCTCGATTTTAGCAAGAATCAACTCAATTTTTTTTAAAGAAAAACCCAAATTTGGAGAGACACATGCCCATACAATTTAGGCTCGGAGTTTTGAAAATTCAGGATATCTATGCTATGTATAAAATGAGAGAAATAGACAAATTCTACAGATGTGTCATCTTTTTTCTTGAATGGATTGACCTGCTTAATTAATTCATATGAACTCTATTTTAAATAAGGTCTCACGTGAGACCATGGATTTAACGATGAATTGTTTGCATCGATAGTTTTAAGAAATTATAAAAAATAATTAGTAATTAGTTACCAATTAATTGTTTACGTCAGTATTTTGTTTTATATATATATATATATGTAATTCTTTATTAATAACAATTATGAAATTAAGATTCGAGAAACAAAATGAAATCAAATTATTAAAAGAAAATCATACAAATTTAATAAAAATAAAAATGAATTTTTTTGATCAAATGAAATCATTTTCAAAATGTTATTGATCACTCATGATCTTCATCCCCATTCTCATTATCCCAGGAAATCCACCTCGACCAGAGCATTGGTGCATCCTAATGGCCAACAACAATCTGTTGTATGTCTTTTTTGGGAGTTGTGAAGGTGCTACATCTGCTTTTGGTTCCTATAACACTTTGATGACTTGGTCTAGGTACCAGTTTCCAAACTTGATTTCTCTCAAAGCCATTAAGTTCTTCTTGTATAGTCTGGATCCAGTTGCTGTCTTCAACAGCTTCATCAACTGACTTGGGTTCAACTTGAGATATGAAGCATGCAAACTTGGCTTCATGTGGTCTTGATCTCCTGGTTCTTACACTAACATTAGGATCACCAATTATCAGAACTCTGGATGATCTTTTAGCCAAGTTTTATCTGCTTCTGGTTTTGTTGGGGGTTGCTGGTCAGTAACCTCTGTTTCAGCTTCTAGCTCTAAGATCTGTAGAACATCTTTTTCTTGAGTTTGATCAGCATCCTGAAGTGCTTATTTGCCTGGTCCTGATGCTGTATCCTTGGATGTTTCCTCATTTTCTTCATTCCTTAGAAGCTGAGGTGCATCTACATAAGTAACCTTGTCATCCTTGATCTGAAGTTTTGATGTTCGTTCTTCTAGCTCGTTTAGGCTGGAGGAATCATAGTGAGGCTCATCAAATACTACATGTATTGATTCTTCAACTAATAGAGTCTTCTTGTTGAAGATCTGAATGTTTGCTCACTGAAAAGTATCCTAGGAAAATTCCTTCATCAAATTATGCATCATAGGTTTTTAAATATTCTTTTTCATTATTGAGTATATAACACTTGCAACCAAAGATGTAAAAGTAAGAAATATTAGGTGTATATCCATACCACAATTCATAGGAAGTTTATTATAGTAAGTTTTATTTAAGTCTTTGATAATTAAGCATCTGTTTTGGAAGTAGCATGCAGTTTTAGTTGCTTCAGCCCAAAATCTCTTAGGAATTTCTGCTTTCTGCCAGCATTGTCCTTGTAGATTCCTTGAGTGTCATGTTTCTCATTTCTGCCACTCCGTTCTATTGCGGTGTTCTTGCAGCTGAATACTCATGACGGAATCCATTCTCTGTGCAGTATCCTTCTATGACTTTGTTTGTAAATTTTGTTTCTTTGTCCGATCTTATCTTCACGATACTCAGGCTCTTCTCATTTAGAATCCTCTTCATGAACTCAAGCAACCTATTTTGAGTATCTGATTTCTTGGCCATAAGGATTGTCCATGTAAATCTTGAGTAATCATCCACTAAATAGAGAGAACTTCTTGCGACTGATGTTGATCGGCTCGATAGGTCCAAACAAATCCATGTGTAAGAGATCCAGTATCCTGTGTGAAGATCTTTGTACAAACAAATCCATGTTTGTAAATTCACTTGCTTGCCCTTCTGGCATGCTCAACAGATGTTCTCATTTTTGTAAGCTACATCTGAAAGTCCTCTTACTAGACCCTTTCTAGCTAGCTTATTGAGGGTTTTGAAGTTTAGATGACTCATTCTTTTGTGCCATAGCTAGCTGAGTTTTGGGGTGCTCTTAGCTATGAAGCAGGTTGCTGGCTTGGCTGAGCTCCAGTCAACTATGTAGATGTTCTCTCTTCTGGTTCGGTTCTAGTAAGCTTCACTTCCTTGGTGTTGTTGTCCTTTGTCAGAAATTTGTTCTGGCTGAATTTCATAGAGTATCATTTGTCACAGAAGTGACTGATGCTTAATAGATTGTATTTCAGTCATTTGACATATGATACTTCAGTGATGCAGGTGTTTCCTTGCTTTAAGATTCCTATTCCTTTCGTGCTTCCCTTAGAGTCATCAACAAAGACAACTTTAGGGTCTTTGCATTCCTGGAAGTCTATCAGTGTCCTTTTGTTGCCAGTCATGTATCTGGAGCAGCCACTATTAATGTACCATATTTCATTGTTGCTCCCTAGCATAGGTTCGTGCATCAGAATCACCTTTTTTAGGTACCCATAAAAGTACGGGTCCCTTTGGATTAGTTCTTTCCTTGGACACCCAGACTTTCCTCACAACAATTGATTTGTTATAGGATCTGTTTGTTCTTTTCTCTTTTCTAATAATATTCGCAGGATACTGTTGGAGTCTGGTGTGTGCAGATGGCTTCCTACTGTACCTTCCTGGAGTAGAGACTCCTTTGGATTTAGACATGTAGGTCTTGGTACAAGTAGGACTGAAGTTCTTACCCCGTTGTGGTTGCTGCCGTCTGCCTGAGCTTGTAGCAAACTTAGGTTGCTACAGCCAGCTTACTGCAGGCTTACTGCTGCAGGGTTCTATCAAGAGCTTCTTTCCCTTGCCTACTGAGCTACCTTGGTTTGACTAGTAGTTCCCCCTGACTTTATAGGTACCTTGGTTTGACTAGTAGTTCCCCCTGACTTTATAGGTACCTTGGTATGCTCACTGAGGCTTCACTGGATGTTCAACATAGTATCCACCTCTTTTAAGGACTTGTTGAAAATATTTATGAAAACATGAAGATTCTTCTTCTCATTTTCCAACTTAGTGACAGTTAGTTTGAGCTTGCTTACTTTAACTCTTAGGTCACTACATGTTTTGCTCTTTTCTTTTTCTAAGCCTAAATCCTTAGTAAGCATAACATGAATATCACTTTTGAGTTGAAGATTTTCTTCCTTGAGCTCTCCATGAGCCAAGTTGATTTGCTCAAAGTCACTCATGATCTATCTGAAGGCCTTGATCATGTTCAGTCTTTCATTTTCTTTATTGACAGAGGTTTCAGAAGATACCTCATCACTGTCATCTTCTTGCTCCTTTGCCATTAAGTAGATGAGTGTCTCCTCTTCTGATGATGAACCATCAGAGTCAATTTCAGAGGATGAAGGTTGCTCCTTGGGATTTTTCTTGATCGGTTGCTCCTTCGAGGCTTCTGCTCCACTGATGAGTGCTCTCGGTCTTTGCTTTTCAACCCTCTTCTTTTTTCTCCTCTTTGTCCTTTCTTCTTCAGGATATCTATGTACTTGAGGTGTGGGCGGTTCCTCACATAATGACCTGACTTCTTGCAATTATAGCATAAGTCAGTATCACTTAAAGTGTGGGTTGAGCATCCTTGCTTGCTTGAGGTGTAGTGTTGGTCCCAAGTGGTAGTAGGCTTAGAAGGGGGGGTTGAATAAGCCTACTCAAAATTTTCAAGCTTTTCTTTAAGGAAGATACTTAGGTAGTTAACAAAAGAGTTTACTGCACAGAAGGTTACTGCTTGAGCAGTTACCTTGAAGGAGCTTTAAACAGAGTGAATATTATGCACAATGGAAATGCTTTTAAAACCAAAACTCTTTTTCTGAAAACCGATGATATGTTTATGAGAGAAATAAAGACGATAAAAACAAATAAGCAACAATAAGAATGAGATCAATCAGAGAGCAATATAAAAAGAACACAACGATTTATAGAGGTTCAAGGGTGGAGTAATCCCTCTACGTCCTCTCTTCTCTTTCTCAAGGAGGGACTTTGTTAGGTTTAAACGGTTCATTTATACAAGCCTCGCTTAGACAACCTAACCCTAATAAGAACTGTCAGTCTCACCCATACAGGGTTACTGCACAGTGACCAAACTCAACTAGGCCACACAGAGCTCTTGTTCTTCTACTAAGAACGTAAATACTTGATCAGAAACAACCTCCGATCAAGCAACTCCTTAACAGTCTAAAAAGAAAGATTTCTTCGACAACACAGACAGCAAGCTTAGGAACGATGAGCTCTCCAAGCTAAAGATAGCTTGCTGCTAGACTGGACTTGAAACTTCTAATGATTTATGAGCGTTTTGTGTTTGATATCTTGAGTGCGTTTGTTGCAAGAGTTTCAGGTATGTATCAAGTGTCGGTCTTCTGGTATTTATAGACGATTTAGGATTTTGTCAGTTAGAGAGAACGAGTCTTCTTTGCAGCTTGCATATAGTAACGTGATATCTTCTAATTTGTTCGTGCACTGATCGTTGAGGGTGTACGTATCTATTCCTGCAATCGCCATCCATAGTCTGACATTTCTTCAGACTTCTTTTTTGCTTTTGATACGTGGCATCACTTGATTGGTTGAAAGTGTGGTTGTGTCTAACGTAAACCTTGTACACGTTCTTCGAGGTAACTGCGACTTAACAGGTTGCTGAAGCTTCCTGATGCTTCAGTTGACTTCAACTTACTTTGTCCATCTAGCAGTTAGTGAACTCAGCATCCTCGGTCAGTGTGTGGCCAATATCCTATTTGAAGCAGCCTGCTGCAGATACGATACTTACTTTATTTTTATGATTTTATGCAGCAAGGTCTTCATGCTCCAATATTGATCTTCAAGCCACCTGATCATATACTTAGAGATTTTACAATTGAATTTAAATACATAGGATCCTAGGCTCTAGTCTATTACACATTTTATCTTTCATCAAAATCTTATACAATGTTCCTTACATGTAGTTAGTTGTTTCCTGAAGTTTCTTGGACTAGAGTTGCTTTTAATAAATTTTTTGAATTTTTTCAGGAGAAGAGCCATGTCATCTTTAGCATCATCTTCAAAGGTTACTGGTTGCTTGATACTGCTTACCTTCCCACTATCCTTTGATGCTCTGGCTATCAGTGCAGTGACCTTCGAACTTGTTTCTTCTAATTCATTGTTTCTTTGATTTATGTCAAATTTGAAGGTCTCTAGATCAGGGAAGAGATCGAAGGTGCTCATGGAATTCAGATTCATGGATACTCTCATAGCAGTAGTCTTGATATCTCATTCAGTAGGTAGAGCTCTTAAAACCTTCATGTTCTTTTCTCTCTAGCTATAATGCTTGTCCAGAGATTCCAGTTTGTTCACGATGCTTGTGAATCTCAAATCTAGTTGTTCTAAAGTCTCTCCTGACCTCATTTCGAATAGCTCGAACAGTTGAGTTGCTGTGGAGACTTTGTTCTCCTTAGTGAGCTTGGTGCCTTCGTAGATTTGCTCAAATTTATCCCAGATTTCCTTGGTCGTTTTGCAAGTCTTGACCTTACTGAAGGTTCCTTTGTCCAAGGTGATGAATAGAGCATTCTTAACAACATTGTCTAAGTTAGCTCTTCGTCTTTCATTAGTTGTCCACTCATGTATGGGCTTCTCGAGCACAGGTGAATGTGGGATTAATGCAGCATCCACTTTGTTTGTATTTGTTTCAGCAACAACTCTTGTAAAAACTAGATTCGGCTTTGTGATAACAGGTGGTCCTTTTGTGATGACGTACCACATCTCATCGTGGATGGCAGACAGATGTGCCTGCATCCTGATTTTCCAGTCATCATACTAATCTATTGTAAACATAGATAACTTTTGATTGGATGCATCCATGGTGTATGTTTTTCGAGATTGTTAGTTGTTTACAAGATGAGGGATCCTGCTGTCTTTTCTGCTCGATCCTCTTAATTGTCTCTTCCCCATTTTTGTTATCATCAAAGGCCGAGCCAACTCCGAACTTGAGCATTGAATGCACACTGGTTAAAAGATCAGTATGATCTTCCAAGGTTTGATTATGTTTAAACTGAGAGTTGGAGACCTCTTTGAGGGAAGCGATCACAAATTGTTGCTCCAACTCAATTTTTATTAACCTGTTTGCTTGGGAATTGAGCTTTTCGTTCATGCTCTTGATGGTGTCAACAAGGATGGTAGAGGAGGTTAGGGAGAAGATAGACTTTTACAGTTTAGCCAAGGTTGCATTAAATGTGTCCATCTGGAAGGAAGCTTGAAACCGATCCTTCCTTGCCTCAGCTCTCATCATCTTGCTTGCTTCGCTTAAGGATTTCCCAAGTTTCCCTACTGCCTTGAGGACGTCATCAAAGGATTTTTGCTCATTAGTCTGCATAGAAAGAGAAGGATTTAGAAGTTTGGATTTTTCGGCTCCGGATTCACCCTGTTTACTAGGTGATCCTTCATCGCCGCTGGAGCTAGACATAAAGCTTTCAGTGTCTGCCCCTTCACGCGCTGATACCTCCTTATCATCATTGTCTGACTCCACGAGAGCTGATGCCTCTTTATCATCAGCTGGTACTCCATCCTGAGGGACATCTCCCTTCCAGGCTTGCAGTCTCCTTATTACTTCTCCAGAAGGCCCTTCCTCCTCCGGCGCCTCCTCAACTACTATCTGTTTCATCAAAGTCCTTTGCTGGGAAGACTCCTCAACAGTAGGCTCTTTAGTAACAACATCTTCAGCAAAAGGTTCCTTTTGTGCAGTTTGTTCTGCTAGAATCTTACCAACAACAGGCTCTGTGTTAGCAGCCTGTTCTATTGCGGCCTCCTCTGCAATCCTCTCTCCACGATTCGCAAGATCCTTAGAAATTACACCTTCCATCGCCATTGATGTAATTTCCTCAGTTGTCTTATCGACCTCCATTTGTATCTCATTAACAGAGAGATAATCTCATTATTCGACCTACTTCCTGACTGAAAGATAATATCCTTAAAGCTCGGTATCCTTTATTTGTAGTAACCTCCTATACTTAGGAAATGTCACATATTTTTTACAGTAAAAACAAGAGTTATGTACGCACACAAGTAGGATACTCCAGACAACAATAAACATGATTTTTGTCTCATCAAAACTTGCTAAGTCAATTCCTAATAGTATATAAGTAAATATTTCAAAATTTTATATTATTGATTGATCAATTTTGACCAACTCCAAAAATCATTAGCTTATCAAATTATTTATCGAGCCAAGAAAAAAATTCAACAAAAGATAAAAACAAACAAATTTTAAGATACTTTTGTAATTATGAGAACTGTTGTATATAAATAAATATTTCAAGACTTGTATTATCAATTGGTCTCATTTAACTAATTACGAAAATCATTAGCTTATTAAATTATCAATCTGGCCATGACAAAATTAAACGAAAAACAAAAACAAATAAAATGTAAACTTTTAAGTTGTTAATTCATTTTTTTTCTTTTTTGTTAACTAAAATTACTTAATGTTTATAATTATTCATATTATCAATTTAAAGTTAAAATAAATTTTAATATATTTTTTATAATTATGAGAAATTTTGTGCATAAATAAACATTCAACATGTATACTATTAAATGATCACTTTTAACTAACTCCATCATTGACTTATCAAATTATCTATCGAGTCAATGTCCATGAATCTGTTTTTCAAAAGACAAATAAATAGAATATAAGCTTTCAATTTCGTTGTTTAGATTATTTATAAAATTAGTATTCCAACCTCTTAATATTGTCAAATATAATGTAGAATAACATATAAAATGTGTTTGGAATTCAAAATAACACGTTACAAAAAAACGAATGCACAAGGAAGTTCGAAAAATAAACTAGATATAGGGTCAATCATATTTTACATTCTTCAATTAAAACTCTTCTTTACACAAGAATTATCTTTTAAATTAATAAAATATAACTTTAAAAATCAATAAAGATATGAAAAATATATTTCTATATTATACAAAGTTTAGAATAATAAAAGATATATAAATAACCTTTAATATAACTATCAAAATAAATAATAAATTAGCGCAGCTCGCGGCTATACAATATTGGTTAATATTAAATATAATTATAAAACTAAGCGTTATATAAATACAAAATAAAATTAAAAAAATGGCCAAATAACTCAATAAGAAGATTCAATACTAATTGGATTGTATCAGAAATAAAAAAGTTAATTGCCGATAACCATAACATTTACTTGAATTGTCGTTTTAACCAAATTTATAGTAAATCGTGTATTGCACGGATGAATTACTAGTATATATTAATATATAATAATAATACCATTGGAAGAAATTACAAGTTTGTCATTTTTCCTCCTGAAAATGTCACATCAAACTTTTGACTAATAAGTTTTTTTCTAAAAACTAATACTTTTGTCAAGAAAATAGATCACATTATTTAAGATTCTTTTCAATATAATATATTGTCATTATTTGTATTTAAAATTATTGTTGTTGTTGTTAATTATTTGTTGTTTTTGATGTTTGTTGTCCATTGTTCAATTTAATAAGCTCACCTTAATTACCTATAATGTCTATAATTATTCTAATTATCAACTTTAATGTATAAGATATTTTTTGTGATTATAAGAAATGATGTATATAAATAATATAAAATTTATATTTACTTTGTCACTTTTAACCAACAACTATAATCATTAGCTTATCAAATTATTTATCGAGTCATGAAAAAAATTCAACAAAAGATAGAAACAAATAGAATCTAAACTTTCAATTTTTTTAGTTTTTTTGTGAACTTTAGTTACTTAATGTCTAGAATTATTTTATCAATTTTATAATCAAACAAACCTTAAGATATTTTTTTGTAATTATGTGAAATGTTGTATATTAATTGATCACTCTTAACTAGCTCCAAAATTATTGGCTTATCAAATTATTTAATGAACCGTGAAAAAAATTCAACAAAATACAAAACTAAATATGATGTAATCAAGTTTTTTATTTTAAATTTTTGGTTAACTATAATTATGTATGTTTAGAATTATTATAATTATTATTATTATCAATTTTAAAGGAAAAAGAAATTTTAATATATTTTCTGTAATTATGAGAAATTTTGTATATAAATAAATATTTTAAAATTTACATCGTTAATTGGTCACTTTTAACGAACTGCATAATTCATTATCAAGCCATGGAAAAAATTATAAATGACAAACAAATAGAATGTAAGCTTTCGAGTTCATTGTTTAATTTATTGATAAATTTTGTATTCCGACTTTTTAATATTATGAAGTATAATTTCAAATGACATATATAATTTGTGTTATTTAAATTTAGAATATCACGCCACCAAAGTCCTAAAACACACATAGGAGATGAGATGAATTCAACCAAATTCTATTTTCTTTAGTTTAAGCTCTACTTTACCTAACGACTTTTTCAAATTATGAAAATACAACTTTAAAACTCAATAAAAATATGAAAACTGTATTTTTATATTATACAAAGTTTGAAATAATAAAGATATATAAATAACTTTTTTATATAATAATGTTATTATATTATTATAGATTGCATATACTATCAAAATAAATAACAATCCACGCATCGCGCAGGTGGATTACTAGTGATATAAAATAAACTTAAATATAAGTTAATTGTGGTTAGGGAGGGAAACCAAAATGAATGAGTGAGTGACAAATATCCTACAATAATTATTACTTTATTATATAATGGAGATTAAAGAGTAATTAACCCTAAATTTTAACGGAAATTCGACATCAATAATTATTACTTCATTATATAATGAAGATTAAAGATTAATTAACCCTAAACTTTAATGGAAATTCGACACCATTTCAATTCATTCTACAAAGTTCTTGATTATCTGATACATCGAAAATAAATGCAACTTATTATGAATTAATTTGAGAGTTTATAATTTTTTATGTGATTTAATGCATTGTATTCTTACCTACATGCGTTTTAAGTCTTTTATATTTTATTTTCTTGATTATTTCAGGAGTTTTGGAGTATTTTGAAGTTAATGGAGGTGAGTAGATCCAATGAGAGAAAATTTAAAGAGGAAGACCCGTTTGTATATTGGCTAAAATTAAGAAAAGGAAAAATGAGATGGATATATGGGCCTAGAATTGTGCAATTGAAGAGAAGCCCATTATCAAATAACTCATGGGCTACATGCTGGGCTAGAAAGTGGAAGACACGTTGAGCTTGTGAAGAAAAATGAGGAATTTGTGCTTATGGAAAAGAAGAAAATGGCCCACTTCCATGAAAAATTAAAGGGGCTGAACATGCTTCGTACACGACAGTCACGATCTCAACACCCTTTTATCTTACATATTTTCAAGCTGTGAGAATTATTTTGTTAGATTAGTTCTTTTCATAGAATTCTCTACTATTTTTGTGATTCAATTTCAAGAATATTTATATAATTTTTTTAATTTTTATTAGCAAAGAAATTTGAACCATATATCATTTTAGGGTGAAATGCGTCAGGACACCCCCTATGATATGGAAATGTTGTATTAGACATCTCTCTGTTAAATAAATGACAACGTTTACACTTGTGATATGAAAAAATCTGCACGAAATTCCCTATTCCTTCAAGACAAATTCTTGTATGAGACTGTCTCACGGATCACATTCCGTGAGACGGGTCAACCTAACTCAGTCAAAAGTCAACGGTCATCGTCAAAACTCAACGGTCTGTCAACGACGTTGACCAAAAGTATTACATATTATAAGTAAAAGTAGTACATGACATACATAAAAGTATTACGTTATAAATGTAGTACTTTTATTTTTATAAGGTAATACTCTTATGTGTATCATTTTTTGACAAAGTTTTGAGAAATTATGTAATACTTTTGTGTATTTTAGGTATTACTTTTCAATATATTATGTAATACTTTTGAAAAATAGTATGAATTTGGATTTGGTTAGAGTGTGTAAAAATATGTTGGTCCCAAGTGGCAGTAGGCTTAGAGGGGGTGAATAAGTCTACTCATATTTCAAACTGTTATTCTTTCCAGGAGGCTTTTGTCAGGAGTCAATAACCTTTCGGGAGGTTACTGATCAGAGTTATGTTGCGGAAGCTCCTCTCCTGTGAAGATCGAATATGCAGGACATGTATCTAACATAAGATGTGCATATAGAACAGTAAGCATAGATGAACGCATGGATATACAGAGGTTCGAATGTGGAGTAATCCTTCTACATCCTCTCTGTCTCTTCTCAAGAGGAAACATTTGTTAAGTTAGTTGATTTATATAGCCTTATCTATTACAACCCTCACTTAACAAGTAAGTAGCAAACTTACACATAGCTGCTCATAGCTGCTTGCCTACTTTTCTAATTGACTCACACAAGATCCTATCAAACCCACCCAGGGTTCTCACTTTCTTCTTCAGAAAGTGGACAGCTCAGCAGGACTTTATTCCTCACACTGAGCACTCCTAGACAGTCCTTAAAAAGGGTTTGTCTTCTTCTTCTTCAACTAGATGCAGCAAGCTTAGACTTCTTTTGCAGGTTGAACTGCTGTAGCTTGCTGCCTGGACTGTGTGACTGAGTATGCATTTTTAGGGTGTGGGGTGTTTGAGCTTCTTTTTTCTCTCTTCTTATTTTCTCCCACTTTTGCTCTCCTTTTCTTCTATGTGGCCTTCCCCCTCTTTTCTGAACTCTCTTCTTACGCTCTCTTCTGTTTGCGCACTCTCTCTTCCTTGCTTCTTTCTCAGTCTTCAGTCTTCTTCTATTTATAGATTAGGAAATCTGCCCGTTGAAGGTAGGTAGATTTCTATCATTAATAGTATCGCACTCCTTCTGACACACGCCAGCTTTTTGCTTTCCACATATCTTCTTCTGATTGGCTCCATTCATCTTCTCTCTACCGGTAACTTTTGACTTCTTCTCATGCCTGTTTTGTAACTTCCTCATCGCGCTCACTCTGGTGCTTCCTTCTCTGGCTTGCTCCGTCAGGTGGCTTGAGGCTTCTATAGCATGCTGCTCTGCAGTGTGCTTCGACATGGTCTCTCAGGTAGCTTCCTGCTTTGCAATCTGCTTCAACAAGGTCTCTTCCAGTAG
The DNA here is from genome assembly GCA_005771605.1 of Scutellaria baicalensis. Taxonomy (NCBI): domain Eukaryota; kingdom Viridiplantae; phylum Streptophyta; class Magnoliopsida; order Lamiales; family Lamiaceae; genus Scutellaria; species Scutellaria baicalensis. The sequence goes on along the minus strand of CM016721.1, from coordinate 73,406,097 downwards.
CTTCCTGCAGTCATCAGTATCCTAATTAGTCTACCAGATAGATTCTTTTCACAATTCTCTGCAGTGTCCTTCCTTTAACACTTTCTCTGATCTATCTTTCTTCTACAGTAACCTTACGAGCTAGGTTATGCATATAGAGTTAGAGTTACTTTTTTTAAGGTTTTGTCTCATCAAAACATACTTAAATGTTTCCAACAAAATATGTAATACTTTTATGTATAGTATGTAATACATTTTTATATATCATCTAATACTTTTGTAATATATTATACATTATATGTATATATATACAAAATAGTATCCGATCTATAGAAAAGTATCACCTAATATACATGAAAGTATTACATTATGAAGTATTACATTATGAAGTATTAAATCTATACTATAATAAAAGCAAGCAAGTTGTCAAAAATTACTAATTTGCCACTTTCCCCCCTAAAAAATGTCACATCAATTTGATGATGTGTAAATAATTTCTTTTTATTTTAGTTTATCAAGATTTCATTTTATTTTTCTAAATTAATTTAATCATTTTAAATTACATGACTTTCTTGATAAGCTATCAAATATTGTAGTAAAAAAATAAAAGAAAAACATATATAATTCTTGAATCATCATACGTTATAATAAAAAAATAGAAAATAAAATCTTTTTTATATTATATTACATTCTACTATAAAAAAATTTGTTTTAAATAATTATAAATTGTAAAAGATTTAAGTTATAAATTTCTACAATGTATGAATCTACATAATAAAATTTATTACAAAAAACTAATTTTTCATATTGACATACACGTGTCTTCTTTTAAAACATCTTTTTTATTTTAATACAAACTTCGTGATAAAATATTTAATAGAAGAAGACTACTACTTTTTGAAATTTATGTACTTAAACTTAAATGTTTATGATAGACTTGTTTAAAGTTTTATAAAGTTAAAAGTTAATTCAAAAGTATCTTATATTATTAGAAGTATGTACTTTGTTATGTGTAATGTAAGAAATAACTTTCTATACAAATAAATAATTATAAGTATTCAATGTTCTTTACTATTACAATATACACACAAAAAAATACGTAAAATATAATTATTTATATTCATATCTTTTTAACAATCAAATATTCAATATATTCATTTCTTACATTTAAAAAATATTTTAGCCGCGCATAGCGCGGGTGCACTACTAGTGTAATATAAAAGTATTACCTAATACACAAAAAAATATTATTACATTATAAGAACATAACATCATGCAATACTTTTATGTGCAACATGTAATATTACTGAAATCAACGAGTAATACTTTTATATACATCATGTAATACTTTTATGTGTAACATGTAATACCATTGAAATCAACAAGTAATATTTTTACGTGTATCATGTAATACTATGAAGTATTAGATAATATACAGAAAAATATTGTCTAATACACAAATGTAATATTTTTATGTACAATATGTAATACTATTGAAATCAACAAGTAATACTCTCAGAATGTAATGTTTTTGTGTGCAACATGTAATACTATTGAAATCAACAAGTAATATTTTTATATGTATCATATAATATTTTATATGTAGTACATAATACTAATTAAAAGTATCACATGATACACATAGAAGTATTATGCGAGTAGAATAACAATATTACATTATAAATGTAAAACTTTTATATATGACATGTAATATTTTTATGCATGACATGTAATACTTTTTTGTCAATGACGTTGACCAACCGTTGACCGGAGTTGACCGACCATTGACCAGGCTTTGACCGGTCATTGACTGTTGACTTTTGACTTTGACCGTTGACTTTTGATCAGATCGGGTTGACCCGTCTCACGGAATGGGATCCGTGAGACGGTCTCACACAAGACTCACTATTCCTTCAAACTCAAGGAGAATGTGTATCACTTGCCCCTTGTGCGACTTGAGCTTGAATTTGCTCACTTTTTGACCTATATATTGATCATAATACTATTTACATTGTAAATAGGGTAAAAAACAAAAACACATCTCAAGTATGCGTAATTTAGCACTTTACTATATCATTTTTAAATGTTTTCATTTCACTATATAAAGTATAAGAATTTTGCAGGTTACAATGTTTCTGGTTGCCATGTCATCAAACCTCACTGGAGATTGATCAAGTGCATCTAAATTTAGCAATTTGCTATATGAAGTATTTTGATACCAAAAACATATATAGATACGAAAACAGTGCATTCAATCACATAAAAGATTATAAAATCTCAAATCAAACCACAATAAAATGCACCAATTTTCTACCTATCAAATCCCCTCACACTTAAACTGTTGTTTGTCCTCAAGCAACAAAGAATTAAAGCACATGGGAGATCAAAAATGAAAGAGAGTATCACTTGCTCAAATCCTTACTAACACTCGTGGGAATTCAAATTCATGTCAAACAATGCATACGCAAGCAAAGACACGTTGGACTAAATGCAACAATCTTAAAAAATCACAAATTTAGGCAGGACATCAGAAATCAAATTTTCATAGACAATTCATCAATCTACTCCACCACTCACATCAATCAACACACTTCAATTCCTTTTACGATTTCCTTCATCTAGATCAAAATTCATTAAAATTTCACACATAATGAGTCACCCCTTTTACTCCAATTTTTTTTCTCTTTTTCTTCTTTTTTACTTTTCGTTTTCATTTTTTTCAATAGACGATGATGACTTCTCGTCTTTATTTTTATTGGATGGGTTGGCAGCTCCACACCTCTTAAGTTAGTTCGTTTATTGCGATTTTTTTTTTGCATTTTAACTTTCAAACGCAGGACCCCTAAGAGTAGGCAGCTGATTCCACACCTCCATCATCTTTTCCAATCTCAATTTTTCTCAACTCATCACCTTTTCTCCATACCCTAAATTTCTTTTTCCAACCAAGGGTTCATCAAAAGTGATCAAACTTTCACAAATTTCAATTTAGACTACTTCCATCAAGGACTTAAAAGCATATCTCAAGACACAAGTAAGCAAGCAAATCAATTCACCATCATAGATCAATTTTTAATCCAATGTTATCTTTTCTAACAATAATTTCCCAAGAAGATATTTAGCAATTTTAACTAACAAAAATCAATGCTCAACAACACTTCATCCAACACAAATGAATTCCCAAAAATAAAATTAAACAACACTCGAATCATCATTGTAAGCTCACTTACTCAACACTTTTTTTTTCTTTTCTATATTTTCCAATTTTTTTTGTTTTTTATATACATATGAAAATGCAAACAAAATTTAAACGTGCTAAAGCAATTAAACGTGCAATCTAACTAAAAGGAAAGAAATAACCTACATGCAACTACATGAATCTAAATACAACTACATGCAAGATATGCAATCTATTCCACACCTTTTCAATTATGTACCATTCTCATCTCCCCACACTTGAACCATGCTTATACTCAAGAAACTCAAATCAAAACACAAGATAAAGGTAACACAAGATCCAAACATGCAAAAAAATGAGAAAAATAAAATAAGTATGAAATAGATGTCACCTGATCACCAATGAGGTTTTGGAAGTGGTCTTCGAGAGGGCGCATTAGAAACTACAATGTTTGTCCCTCCATTGAGCTTTCTCCTTTTTATGGTTTTCAACATTGGAAAATTGATGGGAAGTGCTTGAGAAGGTGTTTGGACTTCATCTATTACAAATACTTCTTCAATGTGCTTCCTTTTGTCCTCCAAAATTGGGTTCTCCAACAATTTGACATTGGCCAGCGGAGCATAATTTATTTCTTCATTGATTTTCAGAATTTCCTCTGACTTTTTGAGCTTTTCTTTCACTGCCCTTACTAACCTGGAAGGGAAATGAACCAAGTTAATAGGACATTTTTCAGAAAAATTGTTTTTTACCTGTGCAGATTCTGGAGTTTTGACACTGGATAATTGTTTCGACACTGGAAGCCCAGTGTCTGACTGTTCGGTAGAATATTCATCTTCTTCATTTTTCAGAATTTCTGCAGGCTTTTTCGACTCTGCCAACTGCTTCTCACTTGGCAAAATAGTTTAACATTTTGAAGATTATTATAGACCTATATTACATTTTATATCTTTATGTTATAATAATATAACATTTACGTTAAATTTTATATTATACTAATATATTTTTATATTTTTCAAAGGTTATGATAGTTGTATATAAATGTTATTTCAATATAACATAAATGAAGTTATAACGATTGACCGCACTGTCGTGACACGGTATAATTAATTAAAATCATTCATAACCTAACTAACTAGTAGATATGACAAGTTGGAGTCTATCCCACGAGGAGTGAAGATTTCACTATGTCACCTATGTTCAATTCAAGAAACAAAATAGATGGGGTTTGGGTTGATCAATGACTAACACTAAAATGAAGTAAGAACCTAGAAAACAAATTGAACAAGAAATCAAATGATGGAAAACATTCCAGTTGACAGATCAGTTATCCTCCAATATCAATTATGTCTAATTAATGTCACACCCCTCCCTCAAATTATCATGAAATTATTACTCATAGTTTAACAACAAGCTCTATTAAATCGAATCGTCTTTTAAGATTAGTTAAATTAGGATAAGATCACTAATTAACTATATTCAATTGAACAACCTAGAATAAACTCTCTAGATTTAATTCATCAAATGCATTAATTACCAAGACAATATGATGAACTAGACTCCAAATACACAAACTCTATTTGATAATCTATGATTATGCTACTCTAGAGATGCACGACCTCTAGTTTACTACAAATGAAAATTAAACCACAATAATTATGATTCATGATTTAAGATTCTAGCAATCAATTATCAAACACTTAACTTAGGTGATCAATCTAAATCAAACATCAATAATCGAAATCATTCAACATATATAGCATAATCAACTCAATCAAACATTGAGAGGGGGAAACAAGATTAATCAAGACATAATTAAATATATGAGTTCAAACATCCCTGCTAACCGGAATTAGAGAATTATCCAAGCATCATTGAAATTGAATCCATAAAAGTTGTAGAAGAATCCATAAGAAAAAAAACTATTCTATAAAATAATTCTCTCTCTAGAGTGACTTGGAGAGAAAGAAAAGAAAGATCTCTCCTTGATTATGTGTGTGCATGTATCTTTTTAACCATTTTGGAGATGAACTTAGCCTTCTTTAAACCCAAATTCTCATCCACAATCTCACTGAGTTGGGCTGCAGACGGATCACATTGACAGACTGGGCTGATATTGGGTGATCCAGTGTGATGGGCTTCTGGGCCCAAACTTCCCCAACTTCGCTTTGTGTTCATTTCTCGGCCTATGAACATATCTCTTGATAAAAATATACTCCAAAATTCCTGAATAATAGTGAAAATAATATATGAAGTAATTTGATACTAAAAACATATATAGATACAAAAATGATGCATTCAATCATATAAAAGTTTATAAAGTCTCAAATAAACCACAATAAAATGCACCAATTTTCTACCTATCAACGATGTAAAATTTTCAATTATATTATATGACTGAAAAAAAATCTAAATATATAACTGTAAGATTTAATACCTTATAAACCTTTAAATTGTAATAATATAAAATAATAATATCAACCATTATATTATATTAATATGAAATTATGTTATTCTTTAAGTGCATAAATGTTATGATATTTATATATAATAGTTATATCAACATAACATAAAAGTCAAATTATTATACATAAAAATTTTCAGATATATTATCTTACATTTTATAATGAGAAAAATTTAAATATATTAACTTGAAGATTATAATATTTATATAAAAATATTAAATACGTATAATATAAAGATTATCGTATAAATTTAAAAATAAATAACTTGGATCGACCTGATCAGGTCTGATTCGACCTATGGGCTATGAGCGCCTAGTTGCATTTTGCAACTTGTGCACACGAGAAGGATACTCTTTATTATCTTATATGTGTACATAATTTAATCCTCTCTCAACGCACATTTCCCCTTCACTGGCTCGCAGAAACCTGTGACGATGAACGCTTCATCATCATCTCCATTTCCAATCTTGGGCTCAAACCCTAGGTAGGAGCCTGAGCCTCCACCTTTCCCTAAATCCCAACCGTGTAAGCGTTTCATCAAAGTCACTCAAAGCGGCCTCCATAGTTCCTGCCCCACCTCCCACATTCAACTTCAAGAATGAGATTCTTGATGTCTCCACTGCCGCAATTGCTAAAACCCACCCTCAATTACTTGACTTGGCTGAAAATGGAACCCTGATCCTGGTCACTAAGAGCCAATACGGCGCCGTTCCGCCGTGGAGAAGCGAATTCGTGGAGCCTGAGGCTATCTGGATTGTTGGGACAACGCATGTTTCCCGAGATTCTGCTTCTGATGTCGAAAGGGTTATTAGGGCCGTGAGGCCCGATAATGTTGTCGTCGAGCTTTGTAGAAGCAGGCAAGTTTTCTGCCTTTTCTTCCCAATATAATTCATGCCCTTTTTTGGTTTTCTTGCTGCTAGATGAATATTTTAAATGGTTGGTGATATTAAGTGTGAAGTAGATCCTTTCATCTTTTCATATGGTTTTGAAAAACACTGTATTTTTAGAGTATTATCAGACAATGGATGGTTGATGAGATGATTATTATTTCGAGGGGAAAGATAAAACCTTCATAAAGTGAAGACAATATAATGGAGAATTCTCAGGACAAAAATCAAGAAATGGTTGTGCGGTTTAAATTTCAGTGAAAATAATCTTTTATGAAGATAATTCTCTGTGATATTGTCTTCTATTCGTACAGAAAAAATTGCCGAGTAGTTTATATATATAAAGCAGTGAGTCTTTTCAGTTTTTTTGAAAATGTTGCCAAATGAAGTTGATTCCTTGATTGGTTTTCCATCTGCAAAAGCTCAACTCGGATATATGGTTCCTTTGGCCGCAAAGCTTGCTATATAGTTCAACAGATGACATTATGCGAGTTGTTAAGGAACTAGTTTAATGGCGTTTGATTAAAGAGGTTAATAGTTCTTTTACCTTTAAGAAGTGAGTAGCATGAAGGGGGTGTCTGCATACAGTTATGCCAATGTATGATCACTTCAGCTTTTGAGAAGCATTATCGAGTGTTTGGTTCTATTTTAAGTGCTTAAATGAATCTAAGAGTAGTCAAAATCCAAAAGCATTTTTGGGGTGCTTCCAACTGATTAATGATTATGGCAATTGGTAGGTATCAGCAACTTTTTTTTTTGAATAACTTTGACGTCATTCTTTTCTCGGTTGCATCATTCTGCCATACTATTTTTCTCTTATAAACCAACTTAGCCCTTGTACTTTGTATCCTTCTTTTCCTTTCAGTAAACCTTAAGGGCAAATCAGACATTTACTCAAATTTATTATTTTTCTAATTTGTAAGCAAACACTTGAATACTCAAAAATCCACTTCTAGAAGCTTTTGAGCTTTTTGTGCAAACACTACTCACTTTTATTTATTAAGCAATTGTTTTAACAATCACTAGTTTTAAGTAATTCTTCAATACCACAAGTTTTTAAGAACACCCCTTATGATTTTTCCTCTGGAACGCTACTCATTATCTATTTAATCCTCAAACGAAGATTATGAAGTAATCAATACAGTCTATTGATTACTATACCTGCATTTAGGACACAAAATCTATTGATTATTATACCTGCATTTAGGACACAAAAATTCCTTAAGATTGCAAATGGTTTGAAGGATTTGACGATGGATTTGAAATCCATAATAGCAAATTCATTGGCAGTTATTTGACTGGAAAGAGTGATGGATTTGAAATCTGTCACTTATTTAATTTTAATATTTTATTGAGTGACTGGATATGAAATCTTCTCATCTAACTGGACTTTAAATTAATTAATTTCAATTAACACAATCCAGACAAAATCGAATATTCTTATTGAACTGCCACGTATAGAAGGATGGAATTATGTAGCAAAATGGCCCTAACAGTACATTCGGTGCGACTTCAGCTAAGAATCTCATATTACTTCATGTTAAAGCAACTGTTTTGAATACTAGATGGCTTCACAAGGAGTAGGGATGTCTAATTCATAATTTCAATGCAGTTCAGTTTACTATTATTTGGGTGGGTGGGGGGTGGAGAGATCTTGTGCTCCTCCCAACACTATACAATGCAGAATATGATTATTTTTACCAACTAATACACTATTTGGTTTGTCAATCTATGGCTTAACTTCACCCGTTGCAGAGTTTTCTTTCAGAGCTGGGATCATGTACACCCCTGAAAATGGTGACCAGAATCAGCAGCTTAGATCTAGCATGTTCTCTCTTAGTGGAACTGGGTTCTTTGGTGCCATTGGCCGAAGCATCAACTTGGGTGTGTGTTAAAAACTCAATAATGTTACTATCTACAATTCTTTTTCCCCAAGGAAAGTAGTCAATACTTTACTGTATGGCAGGCGGTCAAACTGCTTTAGCATTACGTTTGCTCTTGGCTACTTTCTCTTCTAAAATATCTTCAGATATTAATCGTCCCTTTGGTGATGAGGTAGATGCTTGTAAATAAAATATCATAGCTCTATCAATTAGATTGTAAATTCAGCTTAATGAAGTTACATCTGAGCAAGTTTGCAATGTATATTTCCAGTTCCGTGCTGCACGAAAGGCTTCGGAAGAAATTGGTGCACAAGTAGTCTTGGGGGATCGTCCAATAGAGATAACTGTAAGTGCCATTTTCGAACTGTGATGTCAGTATTCTTATGCTGGTTATGAATTTTGTGTTAGTTGACTAGCTAGTTCTCTCTGAGACACTGTAAATTGTCAGATAGTTTTTTTTCTAATCTCCTTACCGAATGGATGATTCTCGTGTATGCGAATAAGAAACAAAAATTTCTCACATCCTTTACAGCTAGAAAGGGCTTGGAGTTCACTGAAGTGGAAAGAAAAACTGAGTCTAGTCTCCTCTGTCATCCGTGGAATAACATCATCCAACTTCTCCAACAAGGCATTGGAGGTTTGTCGCTCGAACCTTTAATGTCATTTGAAGTTTGGGGTTATTATTCCCAATTATGACTTCAGAATTTCCTTTGTACACTCAATAAATTGTCATCATGGTGAATGATTGGTTTGTTGTTGTGTTACACTTACACACAACAAAACCAAGCCTTAATCTCACTACATAAGCGTAACATATCATTTTTTTTATAAACTAAGAAACATAATAAAATGTCCCTACACAATATCAATCTCTCTACACTCATTGATAAATTAACATGAGATTAATAATATGAATGAAATAAATAAGGAAAATTTGAGATAATTTTTTTTGTAGAATATTGTGTGAATAAATTTTAATGAGATTAAATATGTGAGTTAAAAATTAAGAAATATTTTAGGAGTTGGGGTTGAGATTAAGGTTAAACTTGGGAAAAAAAAAAAAAGTGGCAAAAATTAAAAAGACATTGAAATTGAAACAAATTTTACCCTCCAAAACAACATTTATTTCATATTAAATTTTGAGGGAGTAGCTAATTCCAAAGTCTTTTCAAGTCTTCTTTTAATCTTGCTTATTGAATGTCTACTTTATACTTGGTTTACAAGGCTTTAACAGACATCCTATACTTCCAAACCATTTAGTGTGTTTATTTACTAATCTTTCTTCTGTGTGTTGGATGGGTTTTCATATTTGTAGTTAACTTTTTAATCATTATGCTAAAAGTTTGTAAGTTTTTTTCTAAAATAATCTAAACTTTACACTCATATAATTTTTTGTTAATAAATTTTCTACTATGTATATTTATTAATTGTCATCTTTTTTCATATTTGTAAAGTTTTACAGTATAATTTTTACTTATAACATGTATTTTTTAATTCCAATTCTTTAGTTTACTAATACTGCTGGAACTATTACAAATCAATCATAAAAATCGAATGCATCAAAATTTAAAATTTTTAGTTTTGATATTTTGGTTTTATATATGCAATGTAAATAACAAACTAATAATAATCAAAATAATAAATTAGATATGTCATGCATTGAAACCAAATTTTAAATGAATAAGTTTTAATTTGAAATTATTATTTGTTTAAAAATTATTATCTACCCTCGCCCCCGTCAAAATTATAAATACAAAATAAACTGTCAATAGTCAAGATTACAAATAAGAATGATAAATTTTGACACCATTCATTACAAATGAATTTTAATTGAAGAAATTATCTTTTAAACCCCAATTTATAAATAAAGTTATAAATATTGATGATAAATTTGATATGTCATCCATGCATTGAAAATGAACTCTAAATGAATTTAATTTGAAATATATTATGATTTTGTATTTATAAAAAGGAAAATATTATTTTTCCCAATTTTAAATCGGGAGATTTAAAGTTCCATTAATTAGTATCCAATAGTTAAACTAATAAATGCAATTGAAAGTGAAAAAAAGTCACTAAAAATGAATGAAAGGGGAGTTTGGGTGGGAAAATATGGCTCACTATTTTGGGTTGTGGTCTTATTTTATGTGTGTGTGTGTGGAAAGATAGATTCTTCATTTATTGGCGCTACCTCGACCTTCTTTCTCATGCATTCATTTCTTTATCTATGTAATTTAGTGCCCACATGCACATATGCATCTTAACAGTTATATTTGCTACTCATTTATTGTTCATGAGAATCACATAATTGCATCGAATCGGTTATATAGTTACCTAAAATTGGTGGTTGCAGTGATAAAATAGGCAAGCTTGTTAGTATGAACTGTAACTTGATAAAATAGGCACAAATATTATCTTATTGTCAGTTTGAATATGGTCATGAAGTCTCTTCTAAGATATTTATCTTCCTCCAATTGTGGTGCTTGCAGATAAACAGAAAGCACTAAGCACTGGCTTTTTTTCAGTGTTTCCACTAGTCATTCAACTGTTAAATCTTAGGTTGTGTTTGGATGGAGGGATTTGATGAAAGACTTGAAATTTGTAGTAGTAAAATTCAGTGCTTATGTTTGGATTGAAATGGATTTGAAATCCATCGCTTTCGTTATGAACTAAGTTTTGAGCAATATGCTTGAATTTTAAATCCACTATGATTTGAGTGGATTTGAAATCTATTCATTTCAATCTTGTATTTTAAATCCATCAATCCAAACACAAGCTTAAGAGGTCTGCTATTGATGTTTACCCCTTTATCCATCTCTTTGTATATAATGATGGTCTCTCTTATTTGCCAGGAACCTAATGGTGATGATGGAACTCAATTGTACGAGCGGCTTGCCTTTTCATATCCGTCACTGCTGCCTCCTCTCATATACGAGCGAGATACAGTGAGTGATTCAAGCATAAGAGCATTCACTTTGGCAACTATTTCTTCAAAGCATGATTAGGCAGTGTTGGATACATTTATTTATTCAAAGCTTATTGATCTGTTTGGATCTTCTTCTTTGACTGATCTTCTTCCATAATTTATTGTGTGAATGAGCTCTCAGTATCTTGCATGGTCCTTGAAAAGGAGCAAAGCCGTGAACAACTGTACGAATGTGGTGGGAGTTATCGGTAAGGGCCACATGAACGGAGTCATATATTCTCTAATGTCTGACACAGGGAATTTGCGCTTCAAAGACCTCGCGGGGTATAGGCAAGGGAAAAACGTCGACTGGGTTGCTTCCATTGCTAAAGACTTGTTAAGGGACACCGTAATCGGCCTTCTGCTATGGTATATATATGAACAGCTAAAGTCCATAATATAGACAGGGCAATTTAGGTAGTTTTTTCTTCATATAATTTTACATTTGCAGAAACATCAGAAATGAGATTTGTTTGTGTTTCTTGCCAGAGCTCTTAATGGGAGAGCACTTCAATTAGTTTTTTTTCTTTTTCAATAAGGTTGGCAGGAGTGGAAAAGTGGGATAAGAAATCTTCAATTAGTTTTTATTTTATTTTTCCTCAATAGGCTCGGCCATCATAAAGTGGATGCCGCTCACTCGTGCTGACCACTTCCATAAGTTGAACTTACATAGTTAGATATTTATTTTCACTAAACAAGTTAAGCCAATCATCAATAACACTATATATGCCAACATTTTCTTCAGTTTTCACTCCGATGAACTAAAAAAAGAAAAAAGATCATTTGCAATGAGATTGTCAACAAACTCCGATGAACATATTACCAAAAGAATCTATGTGCAAAAACGTAACGTTGTTGCTTATAATTAATTAGTGACAACAATATTGTTGAAATTCTATTTATGAGAAGGTCAATTTAGATAATAATTTAGCGACAAAATGCTGTAGCAAAATGTTTGCGACAACTATCAATGTTTTCCCATTTTCGATACTGATTTGACAGCATTTTGGATTATAAATAGGAGAGTCATTGGGCCATTACTTGTTTTTAGGTAACAATCTTCTTACTTGGAGTTCTAAAAACCAAACTATATTCTTAAGGTCCAGTGCTGAATCTGAATATCGGGTTCGTACAAACACAAACACAGACATATTTTGGCTGCGCTAGCTTCCAATCCAGTTTTAAATGCACAAACCAAACATATATTAAGATTGAAATACATGCGGTTTAGTTGGGAAAAAGTTATTGGTTGTGAGTTGGATGTGCGATTTCTCCAATCTGAAGAACAAGTTGCAGATATGTTGACAAAACCCTTTCAGTACACAATTTTAGTCATTCAATTTTAAACTCCCTCTTCGATATCATTTCCCAGCTCAACTCTCTATCTTATACATAGACCCTGTTAGCTTATGGCTAGAATGTTAATTAATTGTTAGCTAGCTTCAACATACTCTAGAAAATATACATGTATGTATAGCTCATGCAGATGCAAAGACAGATTCATAATTTTATTTCAAGGGGGTAAAATCTCTTCCGATCAACACATTGAGGTGACCAGATGCTAAATTTATATAATGTAAGGGGAGCGAACCCTTATAAATTAATGATTAAAATGAACAATATCAGAAAATAACAATTTTGATGTAAGTATCCCACTTAAAAATCCGTCCGTGCAGTGCATGCATGCACTTCTACGTTAATAAGTTTTTCGTATTGAATGAATCTGGATTATTCGTTCCATTGTTATCCTTCTTCGCTTTCTGTCACTAGAAATAGAAATACTTGATAGAGTAGTTTTGATTAAAGAATATATATATATATATATATATATATATATATATATCTTGTTGCAAGTCATGTTCATACTCTAGCTAGGAGTGACTGAATCATCCATTTCCATAATGAGCAATTAGCTTGACCACGTTGAGTGATTCCGCAATTAGCAATTTTGTTTAGAGAGTTCGCGACTTTTGGTTTAGGGATTCTAATTCATCTTCTTTAACTTGGTTTTTATTGCAAGGTTTCTTCTATTATATGGATCATGGACAAACCTTATATATATATATGCCTAAGCTTCATCCAGTACCCTTGCTTTGATGAAATACTTATTGTTTAGCTCTTTATATTGTTTATTATCCTATTTATCAAATAATTTATCATATTTGGTCATTTCGATCATTTCGATCATTAACTGATGACAATTTTATCTTTTCATTTTTGGAAAATTCAAAATTTTAGGCAGGCCCTCGAAGATTAAATTGGACTCAAGTTGCTAATTTCAGGTTATCAGCCAATTAAATTTAATGATTTTTACTAAATAAAAGTAAAAAAAGCAAACAAATAAAAATAAAAATAAAAATAGATTAAAAGTTAAATGATTTAATTTTAATCCTGAAATATTAGCAAATTGTTTTTCGGGCATAGATTGCCCAATAGGAGCCCAATTATCTGACCTTTAAGATTAAAATTGACCTAAACTTTTGAATTTTCAAAGTTAAAGGATAAAATTTCCAATCCCAAATATTAATGATTGAGATTTTCAGATATAATAAGTTATTGGGTAAAAAAATAATAGACTCACCTCTTTAATTATTTGAATTTTTTTAGTTTTATTACTAAGGTTTGACGTTGACCCTTTTTTTTTTTAACCATAAGCTCATCATATCAATATTTGGAGTGGTATAATGCCTCAAATTTAAACCAATAGCTATAATGTCCTTTCAGAAATAAAACAGTATCTTCTTTTTTAATTAGTTTCTATATGTACGTTGTAATTATTTTAACAAAAACGAAAATTGAATTTAGAATAATACATGCCTGTTTGGGAAAAACAATATATTCAATTATTTTCTGTAAAATTATAAGCCTTTTTAGGAGATATATTGAGTTCAATACAGCAATTTATATTAAAAAAAAAAGAAATTAGACGTAACATTTGACTGATAATAGAGTAATTAATATTGATAAGGCTAAATTATCCCATAATTATATCTGTTCCGAATGGATTAGAAGGAAAACCTCAAGAAAGGCAAAATATTAAACTCCATGATATTTTATTTTACCAAATATCTTTCCATGGAAGAAGCATAGAAATGAACACATAATTTTTTGGTATGTTGATTTAAATATTGATATACAACAGAGATTTTGTTCATCAATAACTGTAAAAAAAATTAAGTAGCCAATAAATCAAAAATTGAACACTTATTAGAGAATGCGCGTATAATTAATTAGTGATTGTGGTATGAAGAATTAAGAGACTGGGAAAGCAAAAAAAAAAAAAATGAAGAAAACTGTGGGCAAAAAACCATAAAGAGAGACACTTATAAATTTGCTCATCATCTCTTGGCATAAGCATTTTCTTTTTAATATCCACAGAGTTGACCATTTTAACTGCATTAAACCTCTCTTTATAGATATCATCTTTTGCAAAATTTCAACCCTAGCTTTGTTTGAAAAAACAAAAAAAAAAAAATGGAAGGAACTTCAAACTCGTTTAATAGCATTAGCATTCTTGTTGTAGATGATGATGCTACATGCCTTTCCATTGTTGCTGCTGCACTGAAAAAGTTCAAATATCAAGGTATAAGCTATGTGCATCAAACACATTTCTATCATTTTTTTCTCAATGATTGTATGAGTTGTTAATTTGAGCTCTTTTTTTTTTTTTTTGTGTTTTCATTTTTCGATCTGAATTATTTTTCTTTCGTTCATCCATTCTTAATCTATGTAATGCATGTGTAAAATTTTAATGTTTTTTTTAAGGGTAAGGAAAGAGTGGTTAATTGAAGAAAACCCTGAAATAAGAAAAGATTTGTATCTAAAGTCTCTAAGACAAAACCATCGAGTTTTAAAATTTTATTACCATCTTTTTGCCTTTTGCACCATTTTAAAGGTCACATGATTAAGTTTTTGCATCTCTAATGTGCATCGATTTTTTGTTTATTTTTTTTTCATTAAATAGATTTGTTTTATTAAATTAAACACGGATCTAAATACATATATATGTTCCCTGATTATTAGCCATGTTATTCTAAACAAATCAGCATAGACACCTGAATCTACAATTAAATTATGGGAATAATTAATTTGGAATTCTATTCTCAAGATTCTCCTAAATTGATGATTTATAGTGTAGTAAAATGGCAAGATTACATGGTTTGTATATAGATCTGTTTGTATACTAGAAATACGGAATGTATATACACTAGATTTGGTTCGAGATGAAAACAATATATTTAATCTTATGATCCCTTCTGTTAATTTGTCATAAATTACAGTTTTTAATTATAAATTATAAATTAATTGTTCAATCTAATTAAGGGTTTTTGTGTACAAAAATTCCAGTTGAGACAGTGTCACATCCAACTGATGCCTTATGCATACTTCGAATCAAGGCGGGCGCTTTCGATTTGGTCGTATCAGATGTTCACATGCCAGATATGAATGGGTTTGAATTACAACAAGCCATTGCACAAGAGTTCAATCTGCCTGTTGTTTGTAAGCTTTACTTCTTTACCAACTAATATTACTTGAAACTAATGCCTATTTTGATTCCATCAAGATTAGTCTAGTGCAAATTACCTGGCCATGAGTTCAAAATTCTGAATTTTAGTTTTGTGTGTTTTTAGAATGTCAAATCTTCGCCTGAAAATTCAAAAGTGGTCAGAACTGACAAGTCGCCATAGAATTTGAAGATTATTTATTTTTATTATTTGACCACTCATAATTTCACACACATAAAAAATCACAAATTAAATAGTAACATGGTTAATTCCTGAAACTTTTTGAAACTAGACATTTTGAAACATATACAATACTAAAAAATGAAAATTTTGAATTAGCAAGACCATTTCAGACAACTCTTATTACACTGAATATTTCATGTAAGAATTAACAACTACTATATCTAAGCTTTCATGTTTGTTTGTGTTTTATTCATACAGTAATGTCAGCAGATGATCAAGAGGGAATTGCTTTAAAAGGGTTGGAAAGTGGAGCTGCGTTTTTCATATTGAAGCCAGTTTCTGCAGATGATATGAGGGATTTATGGCAATATGCTGCCATGAAAAAGAAAAGTACTCAAGTTGTTGATGAGAGTGGGAGTTTCCCTTCTGTTGGGGAAAATAATATTTCTAACGAAATAGTTTTGTCTGCTATGTCAATGGTGAACAAGGACTCTAAGAGGAAATCTCTTAATAAAGAGGGATTCATTGAAAAGAAAGGGGAAAAGTCCGAATCTGCTTCACATAAAAAACCTAAAGTTGTTTGGACTAATTCCCTACACAACAGATTCTTGGAGGCTATTAGGACAATAGGCCTCGATAGTAAGCATTTTCTCCATATCTATCTATCTATATATATATGTGTGCACGTGCGTGAATGTATATATATACATGCACACAAGTATAATCCTTTAGATATATGTATTTATATCGGTGGGATATACGTGTGCACGTATATATTCACATTGGTTTAGTGTAAGCGTACATTTAATGTATTAAAAATGCATGAGTTTACATATAAGTAGACAATCCATCGATAAATATAGTAGACAATCCATCGATAAATATAGTTGAACAATTTTTATAAGTAATTTCCGAATTGAAACAATGGTTAATAAGTATTAGTTGATCGCTTTATTTTATTTCAAACTTAATGCGAACTTGTTTTAGTTAAACTGTCGTCTTTAAATAACCAATTAGTATTAAAGCTTTACATTTTAACTTTATCCTTATACCGTTGTATTGAATTCTTTTTCACGGAGTGCATTAATGAAACGAAGGTAATGTAGTCATTTTATATAAATATGTCCCGCATATATATTACGACCTAATTAATTAGTCATGATTAAATAATTAGAATTAATGAAGGAAGAACTTCGTATTTTATTGTGTGTAGAAGTATTTCAAATAAATGTAGAGATATGTATCAAATGATAGATTCGGTGTTGAAATTCTCGTATTTTTGGTAACAAGAAATAGGTATTTTCATGAATAATATTTAATTTGTGTATCTTACTATTTAAATTTTTTCTAACTATATTTTAATTTATTATCTGTAAAATCTTTTGTAGGAGCTGTTCCAAAGAAAATTCTGGAGGTGATGAATGTTCCTGGATTGACTAGAGAGAATATAGCAAGCCATTTGCAGGTTCAAATTCTTTGCCTTAGAGAAGTACTTTTATTGTCGAATGAGTGTCCATAATTGCATATATAATTCAATCATGAGTATTTAATTACTTTGAATAAAATCACTGCATGAATAAAATATTAATCATACATATATCATTAATTACTTAATAAGTTAAAGAATTTATTATCACATGCTCATTATATAAGAGGTATGTATTAGTATCAAAATGGAAAAAGAAATATATAAATAATCGAACTGGCTAGATTAATTTTGAATATCAGTAGTGTTCCATTTCTATTTCAAAAATTAGAACATTGATAAAAATGGAAATTTATTTTTCATGACACAGTAATATGATATACATTTATCTCACTAATCAGTGTTTGATTTGTATGTTATAGAAATATAGGATCTTCCTAAGGAGAGTGTCTGAAGCAAGCTACACCATTCAAAATTGTGGGGATCAAAATGGATTCAGCTCCAACTTTGTGACTTCAAATTGTGAATCATCCCTCAATACATTCAATACCCAACTCAACTTCCAAAACCCTAGACAATTCCCTTCCTTGAACCCTAATATCCCTTCCTTGCCCAACACCAACCTTGTACCCCAATCACGATTATTCGGACAATCACAACTGATTTCTAACAGAGGAAGTTGGGTAAGACCCAACATTGGAAACTCGAACCTAATGACTCGACAAGATAATTACCAAACTCGCCCTGCCCCGCTCCATGGCCATCTTTCCGATGTATCCGCCCTGGAAAACCATTCAACCACCATGGCATCACCATCCAATAATTTCACGTACCCGACAAGGCTTGTCGGGTACAATGTTGCAAACCACAATCACGTTACTAATTCGGGTGATGCTGAGAAGTACGAGGGTTTGAATCTTGGTGGGGGTATGACAAATTTGCCGAATGAGAATAGGGTTTATGATGTGAATGATCAGTTGGGTCAGCATTTGGAGACTTCTAATCCTTTTGTGGCTAACAACAATGGTGGAGAGCAGTTGGGTAATGGTGTTTCAGATTATAGAATATTGCAGCAGCCTAATGAGGGAAATGATGAGTCTGATTTCATTCCAGATTTTGATATTTCTGATTTTGATATCTTGGATGATGCTGGTTTTCTGACTACTTTGGCAGATCAAGTCAACAATCAAAATCAAGTACAGGTTCTTTCTTTTACTCTCATTTCTCTCTTGCTTTTCATTCATCATAGTTCTTGCATCTGGAAAGAAAACTGCAAATTTGGTCACATATTCATAGGATGTTATAAAAACTATAGTCATATATGTATCGAATTTTTCCATGTCGATTCTGGGATCTTTCCTTTTCGGACAATTTTAAACTAGTTTGTCGACTACGTCCTCATATGTAAATTCATGCATGCTTTATAGGTTACATGTACTCTTGCCCTAAGCGAGCGTAAAAATCATTAATTGTCTGAGTGAGTATGACTCTTGTGAGATAGTTCATGGATCTGATTCTGTAAGACAGGTACTCCACAATCCACATATAAATTGTGGAAATGAATTTGTTTATGCGTGGCTCATGGATATAATTTGTGAAACTATCTCATATTTGTAAATTAAAAAAGATCAAACATGAAAAACGAGCTGCTTCATTTAACCTACATCAATCTTTACTATCATAAGCAAAAACGGAAAATCTCAATTTTTGTTCTTTAATCTAGGTCTTCATCAACCTTTTCACTATCAATTTTACGTATTCATATTTTAGTCTTCTAACTCTTTTATTTTTAAAATTTTGATCTCATTTTGCTCAAAATGTTAATTTCTCTTCGTGGATGCCAAAATTGAAAATGAAATGTCAATTTTCCAACTTACAGCATTTTCAATTCTGGCGCCCATGTAAGTAGAAATCGAAATTTCAAATGAAAATTGGAAAAGAAAAAATGATAGCAAGAAAGAAAAACAAAACAAAAACTAGTACTACTAAGAAACTCAGCAAAATCTTGTTTAATCTTACAGCAAAATGGAAATGAAATTGCTACAAGCTCCAACTTTTATGGCGCGGTGAGCCAATGGGACAATCTTCTTTCATCTTTTGATCAGGCTGCAACCCAGGCAAGTATCTTAATACAAAGTCTTAATTAAATATCTATTGTTCCAAAGAGGACCCCTTGCACTTTTATAGATCTATAAATCATTAATCTTTCTTGAGATAATCTATATGTTCTTAAAAAATGTAAATAATTTGAAATCTGGAAACCATGTATGCACTAGTACTGGAAATTAAATATTTTTCTCTTTTTCAATATAATCTTTGTTTTTCTGTTGGATAGCTTTAATTATAGTGATATACCATGAAACATCCTAACCTTTTTTCCATTTTTAAATGTTTTCCAAAACCTATATGAATCAATAAAGTTTTTTCTTTTCTTCTTTTCCGTTTTTCTTTTTCTTGGGAAAGGTTTATAAGTTGTTAGTATATATACAATTCAAATGTCCTAACCTAGCTATTTTCTTGTTTTGCAAATTTACCTTTGTAAAATCTACACACACACATATATATATATATATATATATATATGTATGTAGCAGCAAAGCAGCCAAGGTTTAATGAACGATCAAGGATTTGGGGCCCCTTCTTATCTCAATGAGACAATGCTTCAACCATCATACCAGGCATGCTTTCTCTACCATTACAGTTCAATTCAAGTCTACAAATACTAAACTGCAATATCCTTGTTGTGTTCATTCTTGTATTTCATTTCATTAATTAATAAGAACATACAACAATATTGTGTGCATGAGACATGCTATAATGGAATAAAATATGAGATTGGAATAAGTTCATATATGTTAATTTTCTCTTTGTCGGCCTTTTCTTTTTTCCTTCAATTTTCTGTATTGGAGTTGTAACTATTATTTTTTGGATAAATTATCTTATATTCTTCTTGTTATCCTTCACTTGACTGATGATTATACACATAACAGCAGCAAGTCAATGAAGAATTACCTAGCTCTGCAGAAGTTGGCACTTCTTCTCAGCTGAATACAACTTTTCCATCTTTTACAGATCAGGCAAGTTTTCGTATCTCCATCATTTTTATGACGTTCTATCCATAAACTTTTCTATTTGTACACTTATGAACTATGGTTTGCAGAATAATTAACCTTGATTTTGAAATTTATTGCAGCAAGATGATGATGATGATGATTTACTGGAATCTTTGCTTGCCCCATTCGGGGAAGATCAAACTTTCGGAGGAATCTAAATATGATAGAAGAGGAAACACATCAAAGGTGTGGAGTATGTTGTTCAGATGGTGCATAGTTGAAGATAGTTTATTTATTAGGATGCATGACAAACTTTATTTATATTTTATCGACGCGCTTAGTGTCGTATTACCTTTGATGATCTATGGGATCGATTATAATATCTTCAAAACAAATAACATTTTCTAAGTTTTGTTTTCCTAGTTTAATTGCTTTCATGGTTGAGTAATATTTCTCCTTCATTTAACCATGTTGAAAAATCGGCCTCGGCATAATAGACAACAGTCAATAGACCACGCTTTTGTTGCAGAAAACCCTAAACTAATTGAGCTTAAGAAACGCGAATTCAGAAACGAAAAACGATCAACACACCAGAATTTTAAGGTGGTTCGGCTCGCCACATCGGCCTACATCCACCGGCAAAGAAACGAAACGATTTCACTAAGAATCAAAAGAGAATTTGAAGTTACAAGCTAATACCCAAATTCTAGGGCTTCACTTTCACACTCTATGAACCCTAACTTGCTAATCTCACAAATTACACATAATTCTTATGTTATACTACAACTGGGTATACATATATATATAAGCGGCCAAAGCCCTCTGTCAATTTTGTAATCGGATCACAGATCTTGATCGAATTTCGGTTTTGAGCTCCGCAATTTCCACTAGAACCCTAACTGCAAATCCTAACTACTAACCACCTTGGACCGGTAGTTACAGAGACTTTGCAAGTACCGGTTCGACCTGATTTAACCCAGTTCTTGATGATCCAAAACCGGTTCTGAATTCCTTGTTCAATTTCCGAGTTGTTGACCTACAAATCTCCACCTCAACTTGTGAAATTGTTCGACTCCCTTTGTTTCAGTATTTCCTTATTTGTCTTGATCTCCAGCCCAGCTTGTCACCTGCACTAGATCCCTGCAAAATTCAAACTTTGGTCTTGGAAGAACCTTGGTTAGCATATCAGAAATATTATCATCAGTACCAATCTTCCTAGCCTCTACTTCACCCTTTTCTATTAAGTTCCTTACAAAATGCAACTTAATATCTACATGCTTGCACCTATCATGAAACGTTTGATGTTTAGATAAGTGCAATGCACTCTGATTGTCACAGTGTATTGTCACCCTTCCTTGCTTCACATTCAGCTCCTTTAGTATTCATTTGAGCCAAATGGACTCCTTCACTGTCTCAGCCATAGCCATAAACTCAGCTTTTGTGGTGGACAAAACTATTATGGATTGTTGCATGACTTTTCAGCTTATTACTGTACCAAATAGCTTGAACATGTAGCCTGTGGTGGACTTCCTTGTATCTGGATTTCCTGCAAAATCAGAGTCAACACATCCTTCTAGAGGGTTAGTTTGATTAGCTCGCTGATAGAACATTAATCCCAGATTCTCAGTTCCTTTAAGATATCTTAACATCCACTTAACAACTTCCCAATGAAGCTTGCCTGGATCTGCCATGAACCTGCTAACTCTACTCATTGCATATGCAATATCTAGTCTACTACATACCATAGCATACATCATGCTACCCACTGCATTTACATAAGGAACACTTATCATTGACTTCCTCTCTGAATCAGTCTTAGGCTTATCTTCTGCAGTGAGTCTAAACTGAGTGCCTAAAGGAGTTGCTACAGCCTTTGATTCATGCATAAAAAACCTTTTGAGAACTTTCCTTAAGTAATCTGTCTGATATAAGAAAATCCAACCCTTCTCTCTATCCCTTTTGATGTCCATTCCCAACATTCTCTTAGCATTCCCAAGATCCTTCATTTCAAACTGAGCTTTAAACTTCTATTTTATCATCTGAATCCTCTCAATGCTCTTGCTGGCAATTAATATGTCATCAACATAGATGAGAAGATAAGTGTGTACTTCTTTGTTCTCCTTTTGCAGGTACACACAACTATCATAATTGCATCTCTCTAATCCAATGCTCATCATAACACTATCAAATGTCTTGTACCATTGTCTAGGGCTCTGTTTTAGCCCATATAGAGACCTTCTCAACAGGCAGACCTTCTGTTCCTCACCTGGTTTACTGAAGCCTTCAGGTTGTGCCATGTATAGAGTCTCATTTAGGTTTCCATGAAAAAAAACTATCTTCACATCTAATTGTTGTAGCTCCATATTATGTTGAACTACCAAAGCCAATAGGATCCTGATTGATACATGCTTTACCACTGGAGAAAAGATCTCATGGTAGTCAATCCCCTCCCTTTGTGTGTAGCCTTTAGCTACCAATCTGGCCTTGAATCTAACATGCTCCTTTCCAACTACTTCTATCTTCTTTTTGAAGATCCATTTATATCGAATTAATTTATGTCCCTGTGGTCTATCTACTAAGTCCCAGGTCTTATTTTTCTCTAAAGACATGATCTTTTCATTCATGGCCTGAACCCATTTATGACTATCTTTGGATTTCATTGCTGTTTGGTAAGTGTTTGGCTCTTCATACTCAATGTCTTCAGCAATACACAGTGCATAATTAGTTATGTCTACTTCACCATACCTTGTTGGAGGGTTGATGGTTCTCCTTTGCCTATCCCTTGCCAAGTTATAAAATTGGTTAGATCTTCATTATGCTCAGCTTGCTCAGGGACATCTTGACCATTCTCCCATTCTTCAGCATTACTGGAACTGGTATCTCCACTAGTTTCAGTTTCATCTCTACTCTGAAACTCCACCTGAACTCTGATGCCCTGATCCTCATTCTCAGTGTTTAGTCTATTTTCCTCTCCAGGGTTTTATTGCTTATCTCTGTAGCCCATTATACCTTTCTTAAAAATAACATCTCTACTGATAAAGCACCTGGGATTTCCTCCTTCTAAACTCCACAGTTTATAGCCTTTAATTCCACTTGGATAGCCTATGAATATACACTTGATTGCTCTTGACTCTAACTTGTCTTGTCTAGTGTGTGCATAGGCTAAGCATCCAAAAACTTTCAATAGAGAGTAATCAGGAGGTTTAGAGTACCATACCTCATTGGGAGACTTGAACTTGATTGAAGAGGATGGACTCCTATTTATCAAGAAAGTTGCAGTTGATACTGCTTCTCCCCAAAAGGACTTAAGCAGACCTGCATCAAGAAGTAAGCATCTTACCCTTTCAAGGAGTGTTCTATTCATGCGCTCTGCTATTCCATTTTGCTGGGGTGTGGCCACTACTGTCCTATGCCTCGAGATTCCCTTCTCCTTGCATAGCTTCTGAAACTCTTCTGACGGATACTCCAAGCCATTATCAGTCCTCAAGTGTTTTAATCTTCTCCCAGTCAAGTTTTCTTGCTGGATTAACCACTCTTTAAACTTTTCAAAATCTTCAGATTTATGTTTTAAAATGTAAACCCACACCTTTCTACTCTAGTCATCAATGAAAGTTATAAAGTACTTACCTCCACCATGGGTTTCCACTCTTGTTAGACACCAAATGTCTGAATGTACATAATCAAAGATACTTACAGTGATGTGGTTTCCTTTTGGAAACTTTGTCTTTATAAGCTTCCCTTGAATGCATTGATCACACTTGGGTGCCTTCAGGTTTGTGTCTGATCCAAGAAGCTTTTGTTTAGAGAGTTCTTGAAGACCTTTCTCTCCTATATGGCCCAACCTTTTATGCCAAAGATCAGTCATAGCATCACAGGTTACAGGAGCAGCTCCACCTGTGATTATTTCTCCTTGCAGCACATAGAGTCCATTGACTTTTGTGCCTTTCATGACTACTATTCCTTGTTTGGTGACTTGGATATTCTCACCATCCTGAGTCTTGAACTCACACCCTGCACCATTGAGTAAACCTAAGGAAATCAAATTTCTTTTAAGTTTAGGGATATACCTGACATTTGTTAGAGTTCTAATCCTTCCATCATGCATCTTCAGCTTGATGCTGCCAATTCTCATGACTCTGCAGGAGTGATCATCCCCAAGTAGAACCAATCCTCCTTGCTGCAATATGAGTGTAGAGAACCAAGACTTCACTGGACACATATGAAAAGAACAACCCGAATCTAACACCCATTCAGCCTTCATTCCTGAATCTGCAATGCATAACATATCTGCATTGTCATATGGTTCATGCGCCACTGCAGCTTGTTGAGTGTTGTTGTTGTTGCCATTGTTTTTCTTCTTTCTTTCAGGGTAATTTATTTTGATATGCCCAGGTTTATGACAATAGAAACACTTCCTAACTTTTCCTCCTTTATTGTTATTTCCTGAACTTCCTTGATCTGACTTGGACTGAGTTTGATTCCCTTTCTTGAATCTTTTTCCTTTTACAGCCAGGCCTTCACCAAGATTATGATTATTCCTTTCATTCTCTGTACCTAGGAACCTAAATCGAATGGCTACTTGAACTTCTTCCAGTGTCAATGGCACCACCCTACCATATACCAAAGCATCCCTAAAAGATTGATTGGTAAGACTTTGGAAGTGAATTGAGCAGCAATAGAGCCTTGTCTTCATCCTTTTGTTTTCCCTCAATGTTCTCAAGATCGTCGACTATCTTGTTGAACTCATCAAGTTTTTCAAGGATCTTCTTCTCCTCTATTATCTTGAATGAAATTAGTCTTTGTTTCAAGAAAAGTCGATTAACAAGAGACTTGGTTTGATAAAGTGCTTCAAGCTTCTTCCACACCTTCAATGCTGTCATTTCTTGGTATACTTCTCTGAGTGCCTTCTCTCCCAAACACAAGATGATGGAGCTCCTAGCTTTCTTGTCGATATTACTCTTTTCCTCAACTGTCATTGATGAAGCTTCTTCACGCTCTGCACAGATTGCCTCTTCCTAACCTTGTTGAATGAACATTGCCTCCATCTTTGCCTTCCATAGTGTGAAGTCTCCATTGCTGGTGAATTTTTCCACGTCGAGTTTCATACTAGACATTCCGATGGTCGGGCCGGTTCCCACAGACGGCGCCACTTGTTGAAAAATCGGCCTCGGCGTAATAGGCAACGGTCAATAGACCACGCTTTTGTTGCAGAAAACCCTAAACTAACTTAGCTTAAGAAACACGAATTCAGAAATGAAAAACAATCAACACACCAGAATTTTAAGGTGGTTCGGCTCGCCACATCGGCCTACATCCACCGGAGAAGAAACGAAATGATTTCACTAAGAATTAAAAGAGAACTTGAAGTTACAAGCTAATGCCCAAATTCTAGGGCTTCACTCTCACACTCTATGAACCCTAACTTGCTAATCTCACAAATTACACATAATTCTTATGTTATACTACAACTGGGTATACATCTATATATAAGCGGCCAAAGCCCTCTGTCAATTTTGTAATCGGATCACAGATCTTGATCGAATTTCAGTTTTGAGCTCCGCAATTTCCGCTAGAACCCTAACTACAAATCCTAACTACTAACCACCTTGGACCGGTAGTTACAGAGACTTTGCAAGCACCGGTTCGACCTGATTTAACCCGGTTCTTGATGATCCAAAACCGATTCTGAATTCCTTGTTCAATTTCCGAGTTGTTGACCTATAAACCATGATTTTACCCAGCTAGGAAATGCATTTCTTATGAGCCTTTTTTCCGACCAACCATTTGTCATGAGAATTACACCAAAAAAACCCCAACACTTGAAGAACACATGACCATCACTTAGATCTTGCAAGCAACAAACCAAGAAAAAACCACAACAAAAACAAGAACAATGTACGATTTACATGGTTCGGCTTAAGCCTACATCCACGGGAACAAATAGGGAGGGGTTGATCTTATTCACCAAAGAAAACGAGTACAATAAACACTCTACAAATCTGCAGATTACACACACAACGTGATTAACACACACTCTTTATGGCACTATTTCTCACTCTACAGATTATCTCAATGTGAATTCTAAAGAACCCTTTGTAGCCTTATATACTGGCTTTACATTGCAAAAGAAATCAAATTGAAACGAAGCTAAATCGAATCTTGTAGAAGATCTGAAAGTTAGAAACTCGGAGGCTCTATTTTCGATCTTGATTTGCTTCATAACCAAAATAACCGTTGCTTTGTCCACGTGTCATGCTCCCATTCACTCGTAAGATTTAACATCTTTGAATATATGCACAAACACGTTTTTGTAAGTGAAATTGCGATTCTTTGAGGAGAGAGAAAATCTGACTTCCGTGTAAATGAGAAACTCGTTTTTATAAGTGGAAATGTGTTTTATACCCTTTCACAACACCCAAGCACTTGGTCAATTTTCCAAAAAACTAAGATGCAAGCTTGCTGCATGAGATTCAGTCATATATATTCACAATCTCCACCTTATGACTGAACCTCACATACACTGCTACACACTAGTGACTAATAGGACTTGGTTCCACCCTTCATTCTTAAACTAATTAGCTCCAAACACAACTCAAACTTAGTAGGAGGCAATGCCTTACTAAATGCATCAGTTGGATTTTCTTCAGAAGCAATTTTGCAGACTCTTACTTCACCTTGCTCCATCTTATCCCTGATGACTAATAGGTGATTGCTTGAGACCATACATAGATTTCCTTAACAAGCAAGCCTTACTCTCACTGTCATTAACATGTCAACCATTATTGTTATATAAATCCTTTCCTTTAACTGTCCATTTAAGAAAGTTGTAGTTACATCCATTTGATGCAGACATAGATTGAATTGTGCCACCATTGCAAGTATGATTCTTATGGTACAATGTTTAACCACAGAAGAAAAGATCTCAACATAATCTATACCCTCCTTTTGTGTGAATCCCTTTGCAACAAGTCTGGCCTTAAATCTGATTTTGTTCCTCTTTGACACTTATCCACTTACAACCAACAAGTTTTTGCTGCTTAGGTCTATCAACTATCGTCCAAGTCTGATTCTTTTCAAGAGAATTTAACTCCTCCTGAATAGCTACCAACTACTACTCCTTTTGATTTCCTGATACTGCTTCCTTATAGCTTGCAGGTTCTGAGCTTTCTAATTCCTGAGCTGTGTACAAAGCAAAAGAGATTGTATCTGCATATCCAAACCTTTCAGGAGGTTTAATCTGTCTCCTTGATCTATCTCTGATTAGTTGATAGTTGTCTAGTTGGTCTTGTGGCTCATCTTGATTAGACTCAGTTTCATCTTCAGTGTTTGATTCTCCTTCTTCTGGTTGGTGAGTGAGATAGGCTCCACCTCAACCTGTGGACTCTCAGCAGTATTAGTAGGCTTTGAGGTACTAGGATCATCTCTTCTAAAGGGCATGTTGCTCTTATCAAACACCACATCTCTGCATATGAGACACTTTTGATAATCCTTCTTAAAGCACCACAGTCTATAACCTTTTACTCCCTTTGGATATCCTAGGAACACACATTTTAGAGCCCTTGGTTCCAACTTATCCTAAGTAATATGAGCGAAGACCATGCACCCAAAAACCTTTAGATTACTGTAATTTGCTGGTGAGCCACTCCACATTTCCTCTGGAGTTTTAAACTTAATGGCAGATGAAGGACTCTTGTTGATCAAGTGTACTGTTGTAGCCACTACTTTACCCCAGAAAGACTTTGACAATCCTGAGCTTATCAGCATACATCTCACTTTATTGAGAATGGTTTGATTCATTCTCTCAGCAAGTCCATTTTGCTGAGGTGTTGTTGATATAGTTTTGTGTCTAGTTATACCTTTTGTTTTGCAAAACTCATTGAATTCAGTGGAGGTGAATTCCAATCCATTGTCAGTATTGAGGTATTTCAGCTTCTTTCCAAATAGATTCTCAACCTCAGTCAACCATTCTTTGAAGGTATTGAATGTCTCATCCTTTGATTTCAGAATATATGCCCATACCTTTCTAGAGTAGTCATCAATAAAAGACTATAAAATACTTAACTACACTTCTTGTTTGAGTTCTTGTAGGCCCCCATAGATCTGAATGAACATACTCCAATGGTGGCTTTGACATGTGAGCACCTAGTTGAAAAGATTGTCTCTTATTCTTGCCAAGAACACAAGAGTCACAAAAATCCAGCTTGTTGATTCTGTCTTTTCCAAACACCTTCTGTTTAGCCAATTCAAGCAAGCCCTTTTCACTCATATGTTCTTGCCTTCTGTGCCATAACTCAGTCCTATCCATCTCTTGAACTGAATTTGCATCACTCTGACATGTGTCTCCTTCAAGAAAGTAGAGTTCATTCCTCTTGATCCCTTACATTACCTTCCTGTCATCTTTAGAGACTGTAAGAACTCCATCCTCAGAGTGGAATTTAAAACCTTGAGTGTCCAGCATGCCAAGAGAGATCAGGTTCCTCTTCAAATCAGGAACAAATCTCACATGAGATAGAACTCTTATGACTCCATCAAACATCCTTAAAATTATTGTACCTATGCCATTAACTTTACAGTTGTGATCATTGCCTAGAATTACCACTCCACCATCTTCTAACTTCAGATCCTAGAACCACTCCTTAATAGGAGTCTTATGAAAGGAGCACCCTAAGTCTAAGATCCATTCTGAAGTTACCTTAGTAGCTGTGATGACCAACACCTCTGCAGATTCATATCCAGTGTTGGAGGTGGATGGTTCTGATGTTTGATTTGCTTTTGATTATTTAGGGTCTTTTATTTGTTCTTGAGAAACTGCTTGTATTTGAGACAATCCTTCTTATGATGCCCTAACTTATGACAGTGAAAACACCTGTTTTGTTCAACATCTTCATTAGACAGTTGGTTTGAATCTACCTTCTTGTCATTCCCTTGCTTTGGAGGTTTCTTCTGGAACTTTTTCTTGTTGTTTTCCTGTTTAATGGCTAGACCCTCAGCCTCTCCTTTAGGCTTAGCATCTGAATTCTTCGATAACTCTTTGGTTTTTAAAGCTGCAACTACTTTTTCTAGAGTTATGTCATGCTGTCTTCCATAGAGTATAGAATCTACGAAGTGTTCATAACTGCTTGGAAGAGCACTTAGCAGCATAAGAGCTTTGTCTTCCTCTATGAGATTAATTTCTATATCCTCCAAGTTATTAAGAATCTTACTAAATTCCTCCAGTTGATTCAAGATGGATTTGTCATCCACCATCTTAAAAGCATACAACCGTTTTTTCATATATAACTTGTTTGCTATAGTCTTCACCATGTATAGACTCTCCATCTTGTTCCATACAACCCTTGTTGTCTCTTCTTTAGCTACCTTTCTGAGAACTTTGTCCCCCAAGCTTAAGATGAGGGTACTGTAAGCTTTCTCAATAATCTGGTACTTTTCTTCAACCCACATTGTCTCTGGAAAGCCATCATTTTGATCCTCCACAAACCGAAGTCTCTCTTCCATTAAACTGCTCAATATCAAAACGTGTGATGGCTATTGTCTTCTACCTCTGGTTCCCACAGATGGCGCCAAACTATCAGGAAAATTACACCAAAAAACCCCAACACTTGAAGAACACACCACCATTTAGATCTTGCAAGGAACAAACCAAGAAAGAACCACAACAAAAACAAGAACAATGTGTGATTTACGTGGTTCAGCTTAAAGCCTACATCCACGGGAACAAACATGGAGGGGTTGATCTTATTCACCAAAGAAAATGAGTACAAGAAACACTCTGCAAATCTGCAGATTACACACACAAAGTGATGGACACACACTCTTTCTCGCACTATTTCTCACTCTACAGATTATCTCAATGTGAATTCTAAAGAACCCTTTGTAGCCTTATATACTAGTTTTACATTGTAAAAGAAATCAAATCAATCTAAGCTAAATTGAATCTTGTAGAAGATCTGGAAGTTAATAACTCGGAGGCTCTGTTTTCGATCTTGATTTGCTTCATAACTGAAATAACCGTTGCTCAGTCCACGTGTCATGCTCCCATTTGCTCGTAAGATTTAACACCTTTGAATATATGCACAAACATGTTTTTGTAAGTGAAAGTGCGATTCTTTGAGGAGAGAGAAAATCTGACTTCCGTGTAAATGAGAAACGCGCTTTTATAAGTGGAAATACGTTTATACCCTTTCACAACACCCAAGCTGATTATCTGTTCCATAACGCTTTTATTACTGATGTCTTTTTCACTTAGTAAATTTTCCAAAAAATAACATGCAAGCTTGCTGCACGAGATTCAGTCATATATTCACACTATTAATACAATCAGAGACAGATACGTTCATGGGTTGCTGAAGACAATGAATACATTGTATACTAAATTCTATTATAAATGAACTTAATATATATAGTTAATTATTTTTTTACCCATTAACTTTTTAGTTCCGGCAATTTTACTCATTATCTTTCCGAGCTGACAATTTTATCCTTAATCTTTCAAAAAGTCAGAAGATTGACCCAAATTCAACCCGGACAGCCAAATCGAGCTTAATTCGCACGTAATTGACATGTGACACCCTATAAGGAACAAAAAACTCAAAAAGTTAATGGACACATTTTCCAAAACAAATAAGTAATGGGTAAAATTTCCAGAACAGATAAGTTATTGGGCAAAAATAGTATGAAAACTAGGGTGCATGTGCACGTGAGAATTTAGCTAGATTCGGTAGTTTGGGCTGAATTAAAATTTCTGAATTTTTAGAAGATAAAGGGTAAAATCGCTAGCATGAAAAATAATGGGTAAAATTGTTATAACAAAAAAATTAATGGGTAAAAAAGTAATTAACTCATATATATATATAATGACTAAAGGTGAAGTTGGTTAGATGATCTAACTCTATTCATAACTAGTTATGAGAAAAGCTAAGACTACAAGATGTGACCTATCACTCACTATAATATAATACTCCCCTCTTTAAGCTAGACAAGAACATGTTCAAGGGATAAGTTTTGTTGAAGAAAATGAAAACGAGTACAATAGGATGGTTTTGTAAGAATATATGTCACTTGTTCTTCTGTATGAATGTATCTAACATCCAACTGTTTTGCTAACACCTTCTCTCGGATAAAATGGACATCAATTTCCACATGTTTTGTCGTAGCATGAAAGACAGGATTCGTTGTAAGAGTTGCAGCACTGATATTGTCCCACCAAATTAAAGGAGTTTCAATTATAATGCCAAGTTGTTGAAGAAGAGATTGAATCTAAATAATATGACTACTTGTATTGAACGCATGAACGACTTTCAAAGGAGTTTCAATTGTAATGAACGTAGTAGTGCTCCTGTAGCGGCTTTTGCTGCTCATACAGTGTACACCAGCCATCACTCTAATTCGTGCAGTTGTGGACGTGTTGTTCCCCCTCATCGGGGTCGAGGTCGTAGTCGTAGTCGCACCCGACGCCCTCCACATTGTTAACTCTGCCGAACCAACAATCATTATGCTGACAAGTTCGAGCGATATACTCGTCTAAGTTCCCCTTTTACTAATCTTCCAGAGGCGTTTATCGTTGGATGTTTTATTTCTCCTCAGGAGACTTCTGATTGGTATCTTGATAACGGTGCGTCCGCTCATATGACGCTATCTTCATCCAATCTGGATGTATTTCTTACACACCTTACTCCGGATTTGATCATGTGGCTATTGGTAACAGTAAAACTCTTTCAATATCTCATACTGGAACTTCTTTGTTATCTGAACATCTTAAATTGTTGGATGTGCTTGTAGTGCCACATATTACGAAGAACTTAATTTCTATAGGTAAACTTACTACTGCATGCTTTTCCAGTTTCTATGCATTTTACTGACGATTAATTTGTTATTCAGCACCGCCATAGCAAGAAAATCTTGGCAAGAGGTCGAGGTGATTGTGGCCTGCATATTTGGAGCAAGGTCAACAAGCTTTTGTTGCTGATATTAGGTCTAAGGGTTTATGTGCTTCTTATGAGTTGTGACACTCTAAACTTGGGCATGTCTCTTATGATACTATTTCAGTTTTAAATAAATTAGGCTACTTGTAGGTCACTTCGTTGTTACCTAAGCCTACATTGTGTTCATCTTGTCAACTTGCCAATAGAAAACACTTATCTTTTCTCGTAAATGAAAAATGTGTTTCCCACGTCTTAAATTTGGTTCATTGTGATTTTGTGGGGACCTGCTCCCGTGGTTTCATTTTCAGGTTATCGATATTATGTCATATTCGTTGGTGATTATTCTCATTTCACGTGGCTCTACCCTCTTGGCAGCAAAGCTGAATTTTATGATATTTTGCTTCAATTTTCGGCTCTAGTTCAAAACAAGTTTAATTGCGAATCAAGACATTCCAAAGTGATGGTGGGATGGAATTTACTAATAATAAGGTTCAACATTTTTTTCGTGACAATGGAATCCATCATATTATTTTGTGTCCATACACGCCGTCACAGAATGGTCGAGCCGAACGTAAACATCGTCACGTCACAGGAACGGGACTTGCTATGATGTTTAATGCTCATGTTCATGTCAATTTATCGGTTGATGCTTTTACCTCTGTAGTGTTTATTATTAGTCGTCTTCCTTCATCTATTTTGCAAAGAAAAACACCATTTGAGTTATTGTTTCATACAGCTCCTAATTATGTAAATTTTCACCCTTTTAGATACCGAGTCTTTCCGTGCCTTCGTGACTATGTCGAAAATACATTTTCCCCTCGGAGTGCTCCATGTATTTTTGTTGGCTATAGCAGTGCATTTAAAGGGTTTCAGTGTCTTGGTTCGTCAACTTCAAAAGTTTATATGACACGCCACGCTAAATTTGATGAACATATTTTTCATTTTTCTGGAGTAGTGGGCCAATCTACTATTTCAAAGTTGGACATCTAATCTTTTGTTGAGCCTGACATTATGAAGCCCAACCCAATTGCACAAAATCACCA
This sequence comes from Scutellaria baicalensis, assembly GCA_005771605.1. Classification (NCBI taxonomy): domain Eukaryota; kingdom Viridiplantae; phylum Streptophyta; class Magnoliopsida; order Lamiales; family Lamiaceae; genus Scutellaria; species Scutellaria baicalensis. Next base: position 73,372,615 of record CM016721.1, on the reverse strand, counting down.
GCCCACTTTAAATTACAACCAAATGGGGTCCTCCAATAATGCACCTTGTGGTCTTTGTTTGCCACATGCTACACTTCCAAGTGGGTCTCATGCTCAAGCTACACCATTTTCTCCATTTGGGCCAACTTCTTCCACAGATCAGCCCAGCGTGCAACCATCTTCTTCCCACACAAGATTAGACTACACTACAACCTAGGCACCTGTCGGACACTCTATGACCACTCGGTCAAAATCTGAAATATTCGACCCAAGAATTTTGTTGACCTTGCTCATACTGCGCTCCTTAGCTCACTTATCACTTCATCTGAACCTAAATGTTTCAAACTACCAATTAAGCACCCTCATTGGGTTACTGCTATGGAATCCGCTCTTCGCAATAATAATACCTGGGATCTTGTTCCACGACCTTCTAACATTAATATTGTGGGTTCTAAATGGGTGTTTCACACTAAATTTCTTGTAGATGGGTCTATTGATCGTCATAAAGCTCATCTAGTTGCTCAAGGTTTTACTGAAATACCTGGTTTTGACTACTCACACACTTTTAGTCCTGTTGTTAAGACATCTACTGTCCGAATTATTCTTACCCTTGGAGCTCTACAACATTGACCGATTCATCAGCTTGATGTCAAAAAATGCATTTCTTAACGACATTCTTTCAAAGCCTGTTTACAATAAGTAACCCCCAGGTTATGTGGATTCTCGTTTCCCGCATCATGTATGTCAACTCAATAAGACTCTATATGGTCTTAAGCAGGCTCCTTATGCTTGGTTCCAATGATTTAATGATTTCCTTATTCGTCTTGGATTTCATTGAAGTCGTGTCGATCTATCGCTTTTTTTTTTATCATCGTGACACTTCTATTCTTTACCTTTTGGTTTATGTTGATGACATTATACTCACTGGGAACGCCCTGATCTTGATTGAGAAGTTCATCTCACGACTTTGTACTAAATTTGCCACTAGAGATCTTGGGTGTTTGTGCTATTTTTTTGGGTCTTGAGGTTACTTACACCGACTCCGGCCTTTTCCTCAATTAGGCTAAGTATGCCTGCGACATTTTAACTAGGATCGACCTTCTGGATTCTAAGCTCGTTTATACATCTTTGGGATCCGACGAGCCCCTTATTAGTGATGGATTTGTTTTTCATGATTCTACTATTTATCGATCACTAGTTGGGGCGCTTTAGTATTTGACGACCACACGACCAAATCTTTCTTTTGCTGTCAATATGGTTAGCCAATTTCTTCACACACCCACTAATGATCTTTTTCAGGCGGTCAAGCACATACTTCTCTACGTTAAAGGTACCCTTGATTTTAGGTAATTCTTCTTCAGCCATTATGGGGTACTCTGACGCTGATTGGGCTCGCTGCTTGGAAACTCGTCACTCTATATATGGTTACTCTATCTTTCTTGGTGGTAATTTAGTGTCTTGGAGTGCTAAAAAGCAACCCACTGTGACACGTTCTTGTTGCGAATCCGAGTATCGAGCCTTGGCTCTGTTCCAGAGATAATTTGGGTCACTAATCTTCTTTGTAAACTTTATGCTTTACCACTTGGTTCACCTATTTTGTTATGTGACAATAAAAGTGTTGTATTCCTTAGTCAGAATACTATTACCATAAGCGCGCTAAACACATCGACATTAACTATCATTTTATATGTGAGCTGGTGTCTTCCGGTAAATTGATCACAAAGTTCATTCTGTCAAACCTCCAAATTGCGGATATATTCACCAAGAGTTTAGCTCATCCGCTTTTTGAGTTATTTCATTCCTAGCTTCGTGTTAGGCCTCACACAACCTCTCGCTTGAGGAGGGTGTTAGCGGAAATCATGGTAGTTAGCATAAATCATGGATATACGATAAGTTTGTTAGGATTCTTTCCTTGTAAATAGTTGTGGCTATTCTTTGTGTAATTCTATATATACGTTCTCTTTACTCGATGTAGATGAAGTTAAAATAAAATATATTGTTTACAACAATGATAAAAGAAATCATTTAAGCTTATCTAACTAGGCTCTGGAGTTTGTTTGAGACCGTAAAGAGATATGTGTAACTTTCGAACATAATTTGGATGTTGAGAACTAATAAAACCATCAGGTTGATATACAATTAAATATTGTCTCCTTCAAATCTCCGCTTAAGAAAGCATTATGAACATCGATCTATTATCGTCGCTATAATTAAACATTGTCGTCGATATAAGTCCGTCGTTAATTGACTTTAGTAGCAAAACAAGGATTTTGCCGCTAATTTTATAAATTTTGAATTTTTGTTGCAAAGTAATTTATTTAACCACGGAAATTATTTTTGATGCTAAAATTTTGCTGTTATTTTCCCATTTTCTTGTAGTGCATATATAATATCAATATTTTTTTTAATATATTTTTGTTGATAATATATATCGAACAAATATTTATAGGGTTAAATGCGTAAAATCCCCTCGTGTTTTGGAAATGTTGTGTCAGTCCCCCTGTAAGAAAGAAAATGCGTCATTTACACATGTGATTTCATAAAATCGACGCGAAACACCCAATTATGTTAGACTTGACGGCTGTGTGTTGGACGCGCCTGAAGTGCGAAATAGATTTATTTTTTTGTGATTTTTGTGTTGTAAATTGACTATTTTGCCCCTACACTTAATCGAATTTTTTGTAATTTAATATTCTTTTTTGTATAATTATTATTTTAATTTTAATAATTGAGAAAAAAATAAAAATTTTAATAATGAAATTCCAACATTCCAGCCGCTACCCTTCACTCCATCCTCCGCTGGATTCGCCATGGCCGACAAAGCTTCGTCGTCGGCGACACACTAACCCACCATAGGAAAATCATGTAAAATAATAGAAGAACACCCTTGAATCCAATCTCATTCCCAAACACCCTCACCAATCATCTCTCTCCACACCATAATTCCTTATCCAAGATCTCTGTACAAACAAACACCACCATTGATGCCCACACACTTAACACTAGCCCAGTTCTCCTTCTTTCCTAATAGCCTAACTCCCAATTCAAATGGCACTTTCTCAATTCACATACATGTCTAGCGCCACCGGTCACGACGGTACAACCCATCTACACAGCATCACCGCACACGAAGGTGGTCTACAGACGATGGTGGCGGTGAGAATCAGCGAGCGAGAGAGAAAGAGAGAGAGAGAGATCTAGAGAGAGAGTGAAAACGAGAGAGCGCATCACTGCTGGTGTGGCCTCCGCCGCCGGGGGAATTGGTGGAGGAAGATGTGGTGGCAGAAAAGACGAAATTGAGAGAAATAGTGGGGGAGAGGCGTCAGACGCCGTGAAATTGAGGGATTTAGGAGTCATCCGACGTCATTTTGGACTTCTTGTTCACTGGTGGCCTCTCGGGTTTTTTCGAGCTCAGATTCGGCCTTGCTTCACAATTGCTCCCTTCCTGCATTTGAGAGAGAGAGAAGGCCACTCGTTGTCGAACAAATCACAGTCATACGATTTGGTGGGCGCGGCCCTGTTCAGGGACGAGGCGACGACGGTGGTGATCGGGTCGGATAAACCAACAACACACCCTGGAATTCTGCAACTCAGCTTTCAATCTCACATCTTCTTCTTCATCAATTGCCGACGGTAAATTAAAGAAGGGAGCCGACGAAAGGAAGGGCGGCGGCCCGAAGAAGATGCCCCTTTCCAGATCCGTGAAAGCCAGCTTCCATCATAACCCACCGCCGAGCTCTTTTACCCAAACTATCATGATGACTTTCTTCTAGAAAGCCCGTTTCTGATATTCTATAGGATATATCAGGGGCATAACGGGAAGTGAGGTGGACAAAATTCACGCCGTGAACACCCGTTAAGTGACATGGGACGTGTGTCGATTTTATGAAATCACACGTGTAAATGACACATTTTCTTTCATACAGGGGGACTAACGCAACATTTTCAAAACACGAGGGAGTTTCACGCATTTAACCCAATATTTATATGATAATATTTTGTGTTTGATTGGTATTCTTTATATGTATAATAGTAATTAGATTGAAATATGTATTGAAAGTATATAAAAACAGTAAAATTTGTATTTGATTAGATATTTAATCAAATATAATAACTAATAAAATAAATGAATGTTTTTTCTTTATTTTTATTTTTGTCTAGGTGGATATTTGATATGTATAATGTTAGTGTGATTTAACAGGCACATAAGTTTAGAGAAAAAACAAAACAAAAAAAAGATAAGATCATGATAGAAAATGCTAACGTTGTTTTATTATGAGATATTAATTTGATAGTTTTCAATATTTCGAACCTTGAATTGATAAGATTTATCTTTCACATTGATAGATAACTTATTTTTTGAGTTTTGGATTGATAAAATCTCTTGTTTTATTACACACTTAATTTCAAATTAATTTGAGAATCAAGAAAAAAGTTTTTGGTTTGAGATTTTCAAATAATTCTTCGTTGAATTGGTCATGGTTCGAACGGAAATCATAAATTGATTTGAGGTTTTCCTGAACTTGGAAAAATGGTCATATTAGTGTATGATTTGTTCGTTTAGCTTTCAAATCAAGAAAAGAGTGTTGATTTGAAAGTTCCAAATAATTTTTCATCAAACTAGATTTGATTCGGATGTAAATCATAAAAATGATCATTTAACAATTTTATTGGAGTATTGTGGTTAAGCTTTGGAGAAATTTGATTCTTATGCTTGGAAATAAAGGTCACTTTGAGTTTTCCGACAATTAAGCATTGGTGGTAGTAACGTGTTTCAGGTGTATTGGTTGTGGTTTCTCCTAAAATTGAAAAGGAAATGGGTTTTAAAAAAATTATGCTTGCCCTACTTTTAAAACCATATATTCTACTCATTGGTTCGTTTGCGTGAGATATTTAATGACACAAAAACGTATGTGATACCGTCTCATGTATAGTTTCCACGAGACAGGAGCCCATTACCTAAAAATAACATATGAATTGTAGGATTTTGATTGCGGATTAACGTCTCACACACTACAATAAAAATGTATGAGATGGTTTGACAAGAGATTTACTCTATATTTGGAAATATGGCCTAATGTTTTAACTAAATTACAAATTAAGTAAAATTTAATAATTTTGACCGAAAACAACCCTTAAATATATAACATATTCTTTAAGTATGTAATTTTGATTAAACTACCCTTAAATTTTAGGCTCTCACATGCAAATGGTTCTCATAATGTAATTATCTTCTATAAATATCATGTGAAGAATCATGGCAATAGGACAAAGATAATCTTGTCATAAAATCATGTCTAAAAATGACCATTATTCTGACTTCATAGAACTAACTTTAAATGGGAAAAAACACAGAGGGAAACACCACATGGCTGTGTTTTGGTGAGTGGGTCATCAGTAAACAAACAAAAAAATAAAGTCATGAGAATGACCGAAAGGCTTGGAAGAAAAAGACAAGAGAGGGCACTTTATATTTTTTAATAGGTAACAGCTAATTGGTAGCTGCTTGCTTCAAATTCCATTCTCACAAACATCAAATAATAAGTGGATATCATCATAACTTAGATATATATGAAATATTACATTACATCGTTTGAAAGTTTTAGGAAACACTGGCCATTAAATCTTTTCAAAATATGTTACAAAGTACTCATCTCGTGGTTTCAGGAAATACCCACATGGCTAGGTAAAATTAATTCCCATAAAACAGTGTGGATCCTCTATGTATAACATTAATTCAATATTTCTTACGATATTTTATTTCTATTTAATGCATGTCATATGTTAGTGAGTGATATCATATAACATAACATACTTGATATATATTATAATATATTTGAAGGGTCGATTGCAGCAACCAATTCCCAAACTTTTATTAATGATTCACATATAAACCATCAAACCTTTTTTTTTCGTGGGAAAAATATTTATAAACTTTATAAATTCGACACTTAAAAACCACTAAACTTATTTTTTGCTCATTTTTTATCGGATTTTTGACACGTGAATTGTGTGTGACATGTTTTTAAGAACTTTTAAAATATATATGACTCAAATGTTTAGACAAAAAAATCCTTAAAAATATGTCACGCACAAATCACTTGCCAAAATTTGATGAAAAATGGTCGGAAAATTCGTTTGATGGTGGCACTAAACAATATGTTAATAGTTATATAGGGAAAATATCAATTTTAGTCTGGTAATATTGGAATTGTTTTGCGTTTTTCAGATCTAATCCTTTAATCGTCATGTTCCAATTTTAGTCATTTTTTATTGGAACCACCAAAATTATTGGCGTGGTCGTCTAAAATTCCGACGTGCAGCAGAAAAATATGTTTTGACAGCCAAATTCCGATAGTCAAGTCATCAATTTTGGTTATTCCAACCAAAAAGGACTGAAATTGGAAAAAAAATATAAAATAGCTAAGGGATCGAAATTAGAAAAGACAAAGTTAGTGCACCAAAATTGGACAAGGCCTAAGTTATTAGACTAAAATTATATTTCCCCAATTATGTATAAAATCACAGATAATTTGATGATTTTAGCTGTAAGTAATCCTATTTTCAAGTAGAGCGACCGTCTCACGGATCACATTATGTAAGACGGGTCAATCAATCGTCCACATTTACATATAAATTAGTAGAAATGAATTTGATTCATGAGTGAAAAGAATATGTCTCATAAAAACTATTAGCAAAACTGTCTCATATAAATTTTTGTGACATGGTATAGAATAGAATAAAAAATCTGATTCTGGGCGAATTGGCCGGGCCCGTTTTGCTTCTCCTCCTTTTCCCCTCTTTATAACCCCCACTAGATGTCCTAAATAAGGAGTCTAAAGCCACTTTCCTTTAACAAAAGTTAGTGCGATTTGATACCAAAAATCTAATGCATGGCTTCCTCAGAAGAGGGCAACAGCTCGTCACCGACATCGGGGCGCCATCCTATGTATCGCGGAATCCGGTGTCGGAGAGGGAAATGGGTGTCCGAGATTCGTGAGCCGGGTAAAACCACGCGCATCTGGCTCGGCACCTACGCCACACCTGAAATGGCGGCTGCCGCCTATGACGTGGCAGCTTTAGCCCTCAAAGGCCCCCAAGCCACTATAAACATCTCTGCCTTGTCTCCTTTCTACCCTCTCCCGCTTTCCCTCTCAGCTGCCGACATACGAGCTGCCGCCGCCTCGCTGTAGCACAGAGTCATGCGGCGGCGGCCCCGCCTCCAGCAGCTTCTGGCGAGTATGTCGATGAGGAAGCATTGCTCGACATGCCTAAGCTGCTGGCGGACATGGCGGAGGGCATGCTTCTTAGCCCGCCTCGCCTCAAATCCGATGGTGACTACTCGCCGGAATATGATTATGCGAAAAATGATAGTCTTTGGAGCTATCATTAGAGATACCTAATTTATGACCAGATCATAATATGTGTAAATCTTGCTCTAATAACTTGTGTGTGTGTGTGTAAAAATATGTACAATAGAAGAGCGTGGTTATGTCCCTTTTTAATTATTTTTTCAACTTTTTTTTTTCTTTTTTGAGCTTAATTTAATTTTCAAAAGCTAGAGATCATATAGTGGGTTATCGCTTCATGAGGGTGCTACAACGTTCATAGCTAACATAAACTAGATGGGGCTACTCATGTACTGATCAAAATTGATTGTTCCTAGTGAAGAAGCTTAACAAATTAATCATGTCTTGATTGTTGTAATAATTGATCATTTAATTTTCATATTTAGATAAAACAATAATATTTGGAAAAGAAGATATCATCAAGTGTATATTTGGTATTCCTAGAACCCGAAAATATTAATTGAATTGAAGTGCTTGTTCATCCAATCAGCATTGTTGAAAGAGACTTTCCTTAACTTAGTTGTGTGTACTGGGAATTCATTCATTCTGTTCCCCAACCAGGATCCTCGTGTTTAATTTTTTTTATCCTCCACTTATTTACTAACAATTTGACATATTCTATTTTGTTCCATTAATGATCATTTTTTCCATCTTTTGTCCAATTTTGTTAATTTTGAAATTTACCTCACGGAATTACCTACGTGGACTTTATAAAATTAGGGTTCCCAATGATTTTAAGGAAAGATTGAGCTGGTTTTGTAATTTTAAGTGCGACTAATATAATTTAATCAATATTTTGGTAAAGAAAATAAAAAAGAAAAGGATTATTTAATGAAAATAAATTGAATAAGAAAATTAAGCAAAGAATTTACAGAAGAATGAGATGTAAAGGAAGCTGAATTTCTTGTTATAGAAAATGGAACAAATCCGTCCCCTAAAACAATGATGTAATTGCATGCACGAAAACAAAGTTCAAAAATGAAGTCTCAATTTGGTTTTCTCGAAGGTTTTTAATTCGAATAAAACAAATATTGTGAAAATGATAAGAGAAAACGTTTACGTTTTGGATTTGGAGCTTGAACGATTGGCAGTTACGACAACTTCCTCAAGTAGTTAACTAAAATTTATAATGTTTTCTATGCCAAAAACACTCATTTCTTCAAGTCATATGATATCCAAGCTTCATATCAAATTATTGAAATCGGTTTGATTCAAGCTTGATTTGAGCGAGAATCAACTTAAATTTAAAAATGAAAAAAAAAAAAAAAACTGAATTTTTGATATTGCACATGTGATTTAAGCCCAAAATTTTGAAACTTCAGGCTAATTGCCCTTAATTTGGTAATGACCAAAAGAGAGTATCTTAAATTTGCATGCAATTTTCTTGTTTCAGTCATAGCTCTCTCTAGCTAGTACACAATTCATTATTTATTAGTGTCATTGAAAAGCAGACTCAAATCTCTTTCCAACATATTATCCACTCTTAGAATCATAATACTTTCCAACAAATGTCCTGTCATAGTGATTACAATTCACAACAAAAGTACTCAAGAAATCATATTGGGAGTTTGGAATTAAGTTGTTGTTGCCATAGTTAAATATAGAAACATTAATAGTCTTTTGTGGTCTACAATCAATATCTTTAATCTTTACTAAAGGAATAATCACTAAAAACATGTGCCACTCTCTCATTAATATGATTTCCCTCATGAACTAAAATTCAAGTCAATTATATTTAAGTCTATTTATATCAATTAATACTCAATGAAATAAATTATTAAATTTCAATCAATCAATAACCAATATTAATTAACTTAAATTTTTATGTCAAAATATAAAAATAAATATTATTTATTCTTCAATAATATCATCTTATTTTCATTATATAAAATGATAGAACTAAAATTTTGAGACAATTGCAAATAAAATTAGGGAAAACCAAATTAAATGCATTATCAAGTCTATCTTATGCGTAAAAATACATGTACATAGCAAAATTATATGTAAATATTTATAATCATTATAAATTGAAAAAAATTATGATATATATCTTGAATAAGAATATTATGTACATAAGTTGACATAACAAATACTTTTTAGATCATATGAGTATAAAAACAGGTTTAGAAAAATAAAAGTTATAAGTATATTCAAGAGAAAAATATTATTCATTACAATTTAATATATGTTATAAAAAAACTTTGATAAACTTATTTTAATATTAATATAAAAAAAGAAAATATTAATAAAAAATGATATGTTATTTTATGTTAATACAAATATATAAAAAAAATTAAACACTAATTTATGAATTTATATTTTACTTTAATTTCAATATAATATATAACTAAATTATATGTATTACCTACAAACTTTGCTAAAAAGAATTTAAGAATCTATAATAAAATATTAAAATATTATTCTGGCTAAAAACATTTTTACTTATCATAAGAGATTTTCTATATCTAAATCTAAATTATTTTACAATCAATACATTCTTTTACTCAAATTGTATCAAATTATTAGATAAGTTCCATAAAAATATTTATTTTAATAAATATCATGTATTACACTGGATCTACATTAGTTTAGTAAATATTTAAGTGTGGGCACTTGAATTTAAGTACAAAGAGCATATGATAATTAAATGTTTAATTTAGAATGGAAAGAAAAATGGAATAAAGAAAGATGTCGATATGGGGGAGTCATGGGACCAATGATTACTAGCTAATAATTCTGTTTTCTTTTTGATAATATATATTATTGTACTAAGTAATTAATTTTTCCTACGCCATAAGAGATGGCCAAGATTTGGAGACAACAAAGAGAGGGACCTTTGAGGTTGTGGGTCATAAATCAAAAATCATCCCATTTTTATACATGTAATTTGTAAATCATGATACCCCATCATACATTTAATATTGAATAATATTTGAAATTGTTAAATCGCTGTGACAAATGCTGCTAAACGACAAAAGTTAAAAATCATATCTATTTCCACTTTAGGTGAAAATGGTGAATATCTATGTAAGTGTTTCCACTTTAGTCATGATAATTAAATGTTAAGGTTTGGGAAAACATCATTTTATTCTTATAATTTAGATTTTGTCCGATTTTAAAGTATAGATTTTGTTTTGTTTTTTAATTTTGATTCTTTAATTATCAACTTTATTTCCAATTTCAATCTTTTTTTATCGGATATACTGACACGTCATTGGAAAATTCTGATGTGCATGGCAGTCGGAAATCTGATGTGGCAGCCAAAATTTTGGTTATTCGGGAAAAACTCATTTTTAGAATGTCCATTTGTAGTCCTGTAAAGTTACACTTTTTCAATTTTGATTCTATATAATTAAAAAAAACATCAAATCTTATGGATTTAGATTTTTCGACCACATTCCGACAAGTTCACAATACTCACCCCCAATTTGTAGATTCCAGTCAACTCATGCTGACATGGTCATGTTAACAAAAGTGAAACTTGCCTTTTGATTTAATTTCCAAGACATCATATTTCCACCTAATTAAAAAAAATCAAATTTAAATAACCAAAAAAAAATTATTACTTAAAAAATAGAAATAAGAATCAAAAGTAGTGAATCAATCGATAAATTGCCCCCAACTCCACCAAGGTTGGAACCTTAATTCTCCAAAGATCTTCAAGATCTTTAATTAAGATATCAATAATGTCTGATTTTTCCTAAGTATCACTGGCGCATGAGTGTTAGTGTGGACGAGCTGTTATGCAAACCTCGAGAACTGCAACAAATTCAGGGAAAAGGTTTTTAGGTTTGTTTGAGATATAGCGTAAATGATCCCTTAATTTTTATGTTTGAATGTATATAGTCGTGTAGTATTGGGTTAGTTGTTTGTGGTTGTTTTTTTTATTCGATTTGTTATTTGAGTTTATGATTTTTTTTTTCTATTATTTGATTAATTTTTTATCTCAAGACTATCAATGTTTCATAAGAGTCATAAGTTGTTGTTTTGTTTTTTTCTTTTTTTGTCAAAGACTATGACAAATTCATTGTTTTCTCTTTTTGTTATTTTCTTAAAACTATCAAGTTTTCTTGAGACTATGAAAGTTTGATTTGTTTCTATTTTTTGTTTTGAAGAAAAATGGTGCTTGTGACTATTTTGTATGGGATGACAATGAAGTGTATGAGAATTTGAAAGAAGACTACAAGAAGATATACGAAGATAACATCGAACTCAAATAAACCAATAGGATGTTGAAATAAGATATGGAAGACCTCAAGTGTGATATCAAGGTATTAAAAGAAGAAATCAAAAGTTTGGTGACACAAAACAAGATTCTCAAAGAAGAGAAGTTACAAGTTGAAGGATAAGTGTAAGAGTTTATAGAGGCAGTTTGTATTAGTCCGACTTGTGTTTCTTATTTGTTGATGGATTGGTGAACATTTAGTAGTTTGGAATTGTTAATCGAACTTGTGTTTGTTATTGTTGGTGGATTGCAAACTGAGCATGCAGTACAATGTTGAACCTTTAGTTGTTTGGATTAGTAGTATATAATGTTTCTGAACCTTTTTTTGTACTTTGTAATCCATTGTGTAAGAATCTATTTTGTATTTAGAGTGTGTTTACCAAAAGAATAAAGAGTCTTATAAAGTGCAAAATAGACTGTAAATTCCAGAGAAAAAATGTCATATTCATTAATATGATCACCAAAAGTTGTCAAACTTAACTACATATTTCATTTGTTCTATCTAACGCAGTTCGATCTACTTTTCATGTCTCAAACACAACGAAATAATCAACAGTAATTCCCACCTTCCACAAAGTAACTACATTGTGATTCATATTCTTAATCAACGCAATCTGCCACACTTTTACAAGTGTGGGTAGATTATTTCGTGACACAATTCAGCGTGCCAAAGTGAAAAGAAAAAAAGCGTAGCTAGAGCCCTGTTTTGTTGTAGTGAGTTATAACAGTCATATATCTTATCTTAAAACTATAAAAATTAACAATTTGATCATGCAAATACTATAATCACTCAGACAAGTTTATTTATGAATTTATATCATGTGACTTCACAAGCATGATCCCCAACATTCCCCTTGTATCTTTCAAGTATCTTCTTAATCTTGGGACACAGTTTACCCTTCTACTTTGTGACTGCTTTATCCCTATTCTTTTGCAATTCGGTCATGATATAAACTCTAATCCACTCAAGCATTGCTATGATAGGCTTATCATTGGCCTCCAAGATGCAACTGTTAAATGATTTACAAGTATTATTCAATAGCATGTCATATTTTGGCCTCTCAATGAAAAATGTTTTAAACACGGACTTGGAGACTTATTATTGAACCACTCCCACAAATTCTCATTGCACTTTTTCAACTTTCTCATCCCCAAGTGTTTATAGCTTGAGCACAATACCAAAGCAAATTTTTATATAACATTCCTCTATAACTAGCATTTTTCATGTTGTTTTGCAAGTGTCAAACACAGAACCTCTGCTCTACCCCTGGAAAAGGTAGACACACAATCAATCATTTTTGCTTGTTAGATATGATAGTGTAATCTTGTGGATTGTTTATCTCAAGATCTTGTTTTAGAATAGTGTGAAATCACTCCCATGTGTCCTTATTTTTTGTATATTTACAATAACATATGATGGGGTACAATTTGTTATTTGAATTACACCATCAACACAAAACAACATACCCTCATAATTGTCTTTCAACCAACAACCATCTATACCAATCAAAAGTCTACATCCACCTAGAAAACTTTTTCTCAATACATCAAAGCATATATAAAAATGGTTGAACTTGTTCTAATTAGTAGTGTCTACTTGAATGGTAGATATGATTGGATCTCCTAAGTTGATCAACATAAGCCCACAGTTTTGTGTCATGATCATCATAATTGCCTTAAATAAAATGAAATTGCCCTTCCCCCCCCCCCCCCCCCAATATGACTGTTGCCTAGACACATTGCACCTTAAATCTTTGATCACATCCACCCTAAAAGCTCTTAACTTCCTATTTGGATCATATTGAACTCTTTTAATAAACCTTTCACCAAGTCATGTTTCTTTCATGTGACTTGCGGCACACTTATGTTTGTCATGATACTCTCTCAATTACCATGTTGTAGCATCATTCGTTCAGTAAATGCATTCTCCACTCATAGTTTTTTCCGTCACACTTCACTTCAACCTTGATTTTATCATTCTTCACAATTTTCAAACTTCTTTTAATGTTGATAGCATGTGATAGCACAACTTTCCTGAATTCATATTTGGAACTAAATATCATTCCTAAAACAAAAGATGGATTACACATTGTTTTAAGTTTGAAAACTAGATATTGTTGTTCTTTGTTTTCATCATCAGAAATTCTACCCTCATCAAAATCATCATAGGCAGATTTACCTACATCTTCCTCACTTAACTCACTATCATCAGAATTGGACAATTCAATATTACTCTCTAAGTAAACTTCACATTCATTATCATCACTGACATCTTCCCTAATAACAAAATCACTATCCTCGGACAACTCATCATTTTCAGAAGCTTCATTTTTAGTTTCTATAAGATTATTTTTCTTTTTGTCTACAACATCGGCTTATAAATAGATGTACATTTTTCTGTTTTTGAAATTTAACACTAACAACTTTTTCAATTCTTCATCAGAATATATCAACTTAAACATTTGTTCATAATTGTGTAATATCAATGTTGCATTACCCCAAGAGCTATTCTAATCACAACATAGTTTTTTCAAATTCTTCATTGTGAACAATGAGGGTTTCAAATGATCCACAACCATTGTTACCCCTACCCCCAACATACTGTGCAAATGGTTAAACCCTAAACTAACCCCTATAATGCATTTCCACAATTAAATGTTAATCTTTGGCATTTGTGTTATAATAAAAAAATCACTATATAAAAGACAAAGAATGTTTTTAAAGGCACATATGGATCACACACATAATAAGGAATAAAATATGGACCACACATAATATGGAACAAAAAAAGTATATCCCACACACATAAAAAAGTATTAACTTTTCGAGTTTTCTTTCTTTGTAGGGTATCACATGCTAATCACGTACAAATTAAGTCGGATTTGACAGTTTGAACTGAACTTGAGTAAAATTTCCGATTTTTTCAAAATAAAATAAAAATTGGCTTCTCTATCAGAACATAATTGATTGTTCAGGTAAGAAAATAATTAATTGTCTCTGAATATAGATGAAAGGTCTGTGTTTTTAGTTTTAGTGGAAGACTATGTTATGCTCGGTACACTAAAAGTCTAGAATAATAATTGTCTTCTGCAATTAAAAAAAAAAGAATTTTATCTATGCAGGCCTCGAAAGATAACTTATCTATCAATGTGAAATGCGGGTTATGAAAGATAAATTTTATCAATTCGGGTTTGAAAGATTCAAAACTATGAATTTAAGATATGAGAATGAAATGCACTTACTATATTCTTTCACGGCGTTATGTCTATCTCAGCTGATGTGGCTCTCAAATCATGTTTACCTCGATATCACATCCCATTTAGATAAAGATAAGAAAAACAAATATCTCTTTCTTTTATTAATTATTATTTTCAATAAAACATCTAATTAAATACAAAATTGACTGATTTTTATATACTTCCAATTCACACTTCAATCTAATTACTATTATATATATATATATATATTTAAATAATATCAATCAACAAAAAATATTATCACACAGTTATTTTTTCTATACATATTTTCAACAAAAATAATTATCGTCAAGTTATTGATATTATATAAAATATAATATTAAAAAATATTGATATTAATTATAAATTGTCCATATATATATATATATATATATATATAATTGTGCATAAATTAATAACAAAAATTTTTTATCTATATTATCATACTGTTATTTGACGATATATATTATTGAATAAAAATTAATATCAAAATATCGATATTAATTGCGGATAATCTAAAAAATGAAAAATGGAAATTAATATATATATTTAACTTTATATATATATATATATATATATATATATATGAGTTTGTAGAGTAGGTCTTGCGTGCCCCTGGGGGCACCGTATCCCCAAATACTTATTGTAATACCTTTAAGTAATATGAGTAATACCTTAACATGTAACAAATAATACCTTGAATAATACCTTCACTAAAACATATATTTCAATTATACACGTAATACCTTATGAATATGCAACTAATGCCTTATGAGTATACCACTAATACCTTCAAGAATATACCACTAATATCTTATGAATACACCAATAATACCTCATGGATATATTCATAATACCAAACTAATAATACCTTTGGGGGTACGGTGCATCGGGGGTACGCAAGTTTTTTGCCGAGTTTGTAAAATATATATATATATATATATATATATATTAACCATAGAAAAATGAAAAACACGCCTCACAATGCAACAAAAACATGTGTTATTCATAGGGAAATTTCAATTTTGGTCATGTCCAAAGGTGTCGTATGATTTTAGTCCTCTCAATATCCGAATTTCAATTTTCGTCCTATTATCGAAAAAATTGTTCAATTTTAGTCCATTTTTGCCGGAATCTCAACTTTTCTGATCAATTTCTGGCGAGTGTGGCACACTCGCCCCCAATTTTAATAATCAGTATATTCTCGCTGACATGACAAACTTTTACTAATGTGGAATTTAATTAAGAATTTTTTTGTCCACTAAATACCAAATCACATGCCATGTCATTACTAAAGAAAAACATTATGAGAAAACGATCCAAATTCAACCAAGATTAAGGGGGAAAAAAAGGTGAAATGAAAACAATCATCAAAAATTCTCAATTCAACCAAGAACCCTAAATTCCAAACACCTAATCAACCTAAGATTCTCAACAAAATTCACCAATTTTGATGTTTCTCAAGCCTCAACACCGAATGGATCTGAAGGAATGAAATTTATTTCCTCAACACATCAACTACAAAAAAATATGTCATAAATCTGAAAAAATTGTGCAGGATACCACAAACAATGAGATTTCCTCCACCCAATATTGTCGCCGCCTCCTCTCTCCACCTACCATCGTCGTCGCTGCCTTTCTCTACCCACCACCATCAGTGTTGTCTCTCTTCACCTCTTCTTCCATGACTAAAGATTGTGCGGGATACTACCACCAACAAGAAGATTTCCTCCACCCACAACCGCCGTCTCATCTCTTTCCACCCACCGTCGCCGCCGCCTCCTCTCTCCACCACCCACCACTGCTGTTGCTCCTCTCTTTTCTTTATCCTAATTTTGTTTTTTTTTATGTTAATTTTCTTTATGTTAATCCCAATTTTTTTAATGTTAATATTTTTTCATTTTCCTTTAAATTACTGTTTTTTTCTATATTATTTTTAAGTGATTTAATGATGTAGTGAATGATTTGACATTTTATGTAAGAAAATAATACAAAGGTGATTGCCACATGAGAAAAAAACCGACACATGAGATTGGGGCGAGTGTGCCATACTCGTCGGAAATTGATCAGAAAAGTTGAGATTCTGGTGAAAATGAACTAAAATTGGACAATTTTTTCGATAGCAGGACGAAAATTGAAATTCGGATTTTAATAGTTCGTACGACACCTTTTGGGCAAGACCAAAAATGAAATTTTCCCGTTATTCATTACTACTTTTAACATTGACAGAATTGAGGACTTCACCTCTTTTATTTAAACTCAAGGCAAACTTGTGTGCAGCAGGGGCATGGATCTTAAATCTGTGTCCCCAATCTGATTCGACTCGTGAGTCACTTTTACGCGCACCCACGCGCCCCCACATGCGGCTACATTTAAGTTGGTGTACGTACGTTCATGCACATCTGATTCCATATGAAATGATTCGGTGATAGGTACTAGTGTTATACTCTTAAGGTATCATATGCATACTCTTAAGATATTAGTTGTTCATTCAATCGAAGTATCAATTGTTTGTTCTAAAGGTATTAGTTGTATAGTTTTAAGGTATCAGATGTTCATTTAGTGAAGGTACCAATTAGTTGTTCTTAAGGTATCAGATTTCTACTCTTAAGGTATTAAATGTATACTCTTAAGGTATTGGATGGTTATTTAGTGAAGTAATGATCTATTATATAGAAGATATTATATATGCTTCTTTAAGGTATTAATGTTTATAGTATAAGGTATTAGTTGTTCATTTAATGAGAAATATTAGTTGTAATACTCTTAAGGTATCAACTATATATTCGTAATTAATGTATCAGCTATTTACTCTTAAGGCATTAGTGTATAGATTGAAAATATTAAAATTTTACATACACGATTTATCATTTCTTGCCTAAAATTTCTGCAAATTTACGTAAGTCGTACTCTGAACCCAAAAGTATTTCACGCAATTTTTAAATCATAAGAGGATTCCCTGCTATTTTACAAACCACAACGGATATTATGTATCTATCTCATTTTTTCAATCTTAATATTAAAAAAAACAATATTTATTATGTTAAAATTTAAAAAGTTACAAATATTTTCAGATTAATTTTTTTAATAATCAATGATAATAAAAAATAGTAGAAAATTCAGAATATTGTTAGTTGTAATTTTTATATTTGAAGCATTTCATTTAATATGAGTATTGTTTTTCCTTTTTTCTTTTGTTTAAACATGTGAATATCTCATTTTGCTGAAATCTTTGTCCGACCCTCCAGTTTTAATTCAAAAAACACAAATAATTTTGTGCATCAATTGCATGAATCTAGATTTGTGCAATTGGGTCGATCTGATTTGGATCCGTCATGGACTTTTTTTTTTACTTCAACTGTTAAGACTTTTATGTTGTTTTGGTGTGACTTTTATGTTGTATTGGTGTAACATTTATATAAAAGTATCATGACCATTAAGTTTTGTAATTTAGAATTTTTTTGAAGATTTTCAGAAAATTTCAGCCAATTTTTTGGATCAACATACCTTTATGTAATATTACGCATAATTTTATGTGATATTAGTTACACTTTTATATATTAGTAGTATTTAATGCGTGTGATGTGCAATTTATTATTTATTTTTGTAATATATACAATTTATAATAAATAGGGATAATATCAATTTCCGTCCACTAAGTATGGTCATTTCCAATTATTTCCGTCCGCTAAGTATCGACTTTCCAATTTTAGTCCTGTAACTTCACTTTTTTTCAATTTCAGTCCGATTTTTGTCAGAGGCTGACGTGACAGCAGGAATCTGCTGATGTGGCCCGAAACCTTAATCCCCAATTTTTTTGGAGTGACGTGGACGAGCCACGTGGCCGCCACGTCATTAAGAAGAAGAAGATATTCATTGAAAAGAGTGATAACTAATATGATTGGTTTTCTTGACGAAGAAGAAGAACAATATATTCATTGAAAGAGTAATAACTAATATGATTGGTTTTTTTGACACTACCATTATCTTTTACAATTAATTTTTATATTAGATAAGATCTTGATGTGACATTTTTATGAGGGAAATTGACAAACTTGTAACTTCTTCCAATGGTCTTGTTATTATATATATATATATATATATATATAAATGTATAACTATATCAACATAAAAGTATGTGTAATATCACAGAACATGTACAATTTTTGTTGAAAATCTTTTTTTTCCTTCTAAGTCACAGTACATAAAGGTGAACATTTTTGTATATAAAGGTCACACTTAAAAGTCATACAAATAGAATATAAAGGTCAGAATTTTATATAAATTGAGTGCGTGAATCTGGATCGACTCGAATTGCACATTATGCACCCAGTGCACAGAATAATTACTCTTCAAAAAATTCTGTCCTCAGCTAATCCACATTAGAACCTGATTATTCTAATAAAACCAAATCAAAACTGTGTTTTGCACAATTTTTGAAAATTTTGTATTACAAATTCATTGAAAGAACCTATCTTTTGACGCAAATTCTCTTGTGCACTAGGTGCACAAATTTAAATTGGTGCAACTGGGCGATCCGACTCGAATCCGCGTCCATTTGGGGTTTTTGTTTTTTTCTTTTTCCACTTCAGACTGTTACATTTAGATTATATGAGTGTGATTTTTATATTATATAAGTTTGACATTTATATACAAATAGTGACATTTATGTTCAGTAACTTAAAAAAATGAAGATTATTAAAACAATTTGTGCGCATTTTTTGGGTGAGTATATCTTTATGTGATATACTCATACCATTATGTCAATATAAATGAGCAAACTAATATTACATAAATGTGCAATTAATATTACATAGATTAAGTCTCACCCCATGACCTACACTTCACAATTTACTAATAAACTTGTAGATATGAGTTTGATTAATGCGTAAAAATGATCCGTCTCACGAAAAACATTCGTGAGACCATCTTACACAAAGTTTCGTGTATCACATAAACGTAAATATGTACAAATTTTACTAAAATTTTTCATTTTTTGTTTCTAAGTAAGAGTATATAAAGGTCACTACATTTGTATATAAATGTTGCATTTATATAACATAAATGTCTTACACATACAATATAAAGGTAACAACCTAAAACGAAAAAATAAAATAAAAAACTGATAAATAAAAGTGCACGGATCCTAATCAACTCAAATACGATCCGAATTGTATGTACACCTGATGTACAATAAACCAACTCTTGTTTTGAATTCTTCTTGTTAGGGTTCGAAGATTTTCAAATTTTCGAAATGTACCTACTTGAAAGACCCATCTTTTACTAAGATACTAGTAATGCACCCGCGCGATGCGCGCCTTGTTATATAATCTAATAATTTTTATTGTTGATGATATAGTGTAATTTATACTATATCTAAAATGTTAAATCTTTTTTTAATATTTTTTTGTAATTTATACTATTATAATGCTAAATGGTTTTTTTTTTGGATAATGCAATTACTTATCGATGGATTTGGATAATCAAGATGACAATCAAATTAGTATTGGTAATATCTCGTTATATCTGAAAAGGCAAAAACTTATATACCCCTGGGGTACATAGGGGCACAGATCTAGGTGTTGTATAAATGTTCTTCAGGTGATATATGTATACTCTATAGGTGTTATGTTTGTTGGTATTATAAATATACCCTACATGTATTATATGTATATAAGAGTATTCATGTGATACCTGAAGAGTATATATATGATACTTATAGAGTATATATTTAATATCATATGATGATTAATTTGGGGGCACCATGCCCCTGGGGCACACAAGTGTCACTCATCTGAAAAAGTTTCCATCTTGATTTTTTCTCTTTGATATTTTTAACCTCTATTTCATGCTAGCTCATTCTCATTAAACGAGAGTGGATATATATGAATTGCTTATATAGTATAATGATTTCCATATTGATTTTTCTTCTTATTTTCATCACTAATTTTTCTTTCTTTTGATAATTCTAACATTTATTTGATGCTAGTTCATCCTAATTAAATAAGAGTTATTATATACATTGCTTGTATACAATAACTTCCATCTCAAATTTTCTTCTTATTTTCATCACCAACTATTTTTCTTCTTTTGATATTTCTAACGTCCATTTCATCTAGTTCATTCTTATTAAGTGAATAGGTATATATACATACATTGCTTAAATGCAAAAATAATTTTCACCTCAATTTTCATCTTATTTTCATCACTAATTTTCTCCTTCTTTTGATATTTCAAGCTCCATTATTTTACATTTTGTTTTGATATTTTAAACCTCCATTTCAATAAGCTAGTTCATCCTCATTTAGTGAGACTTCCATCTCCATTCATACATTGCTTATATAGAGGTAGGACAATAGTTTGTAGATGAAGTCTAATTCTAATGGCTTGATATGGAGCTTGATTCAAAATTATTAAATTAATTTAGAAAATCAAAATGAAATTAAAAAAATTTACTCAAGTTGTCCAATAATTTTTAGGAACTTGTCCAATAAGATAGTCAAATTTTTTTCTATTTTTTTAGATTGCTTTTTCCCTTTTTTCCTATTGGCTAATAGTTTTGCAATTGAATGACAATTGATAATAATCACCAACTATTGTCATTTTAGATATAGTATAGAAATGAATTTACATAATTACATTTTTCATATTCTTTTATGTATATTGTAATATTAAAAAATATCGAATGCTTATACTTTCTTCTTACATTACATATTACATAGTATACTTCTAACATAAAATACTTTCTATTAAACAAATTTACATATTTATATTATCTTAGACATTTATGTTTAAGTACATGAATTTTAAAAATTCTATTAAATATTTTATCAGAAAATATATATTAAAATAAAAAAAGACGTTTTAAAAAGAAGACACGTGAGTATGTTAATATGAAAAAACAAAATTTCTACAATAAATTATATTATATAGATTTTATATTAAATTAATTTAGAAAATGAAAATGAAATCTTGAAAAATTAAAAGAAAAAGAAATTATTTTACACATCATCAAATTGATGTGACATTTTTAGGAGGGAAAATGGCAAATTAGAAATTTTCTCCAACTTGTTTGCTTTTAGTATAGTATAGATATTGAATAAAACAAAAAAAAACAAAAACAAAACTATTTGCGAAATGTAAGGTACTGGATAGGAATATACAGGAGAGGATCGGATCGTAACAGTTGTATTGAACAAGCCTCTCTCTCTCTCTCTCTCTCTCTCTACAGGCCATAAGTCCCCCACTTGGTTGCCTTCTCGTCCACCATGGACACATCGCTCTCCACACAACCAAACTAAGAACTGAGATTTGAAACAATAATAGTAGTAATTGTAATAAACCCATTTACCTAATCACTAGCCTGAATCTTTTCCATAGAGATAATTCAGCTTATCTTTTCAGTTGATGAATCAAAATCCTATCTTTGAGCAGAGTACTTAAAGCTCGCAGAAACCCACTATTGCTTTTCGACTTTGCTGCTTTCTCTTGCTTTCTGGTGCTGATTATAATGTCAAATCTGATGAGACGGCGTCGTTTCCTTCTTCTTCTTGTCCTCTCCTGCTTCATCGGATTGCCCGAGGCGAGCCCCGGTGATGCTGATCCCGTCTACCAGTAAGTTAAATTCTTTCTTCTCGCCTTTTGAATTTCAAATCTGATGGCACGACGTCGTTTCCTTCCTTTAAACTGCGATTAGTTGTAGAGTGTGTGTGCAGCAAGTAGTTCAAGTATTGATTTATGGATAGTTGAGCTTCAAGTAGAATTAATGGTTGGGTGATTAATTGCGATTTTATTTTTACAATTAGAAGTATTTTACCAGCAGGGTATACTTTAGATTCGAAGTTTGCATTTGGAGATTCGAAGTATAACAACTCTGCTCTTTTTTGGTATTGGTACTTTCTGATGTATCTATGATGTTTTTCTTTCCTCTATTTGAGAATTGATCAATCGGGTTATCGAAACGTAAATCCTGGCTTTTGAAGAGAGTCAGATTTATGAGAATAAGGTTTCTAGCTATACATATGGATGATGTTTTTGTTGCTTCTTTAAGAGAAAGATAGATGTTAAGAAAATAAGATTTCAGTTGGATGTTGTTAGATGTCGAGTTACAGAATTGGAAACTTGATACTCGTAGACTTTTTCAGGTGAATCTATCTTAGAAGTTGGAATGCTGCTCCTCAAACTCCCATAGCAAGGAAATTGTTCTTTGTATTTTAGCACTTTCTTGTATCTATGATCTGACATGTACATTTGAAATAATTCATTTGGATTCAATTGAGAGTTGAATGCCTCTCTTAAAACATTATCCGATTTTAGTTTGTCCCTGCCTGATTCTAAGACCTCTTGCAAAATTTTGTCTCTCTCAACTAAAGCAAGAAGCATTACATGTTTAATGTCTTGTGTTTGTGTTCTGTCAACCAAAGGCTTTCTCAGATTTGCTGAATATTGTTAGAAACTGCTTCTGGGTTAGTTTTCTTAACTGACTCTTCGTCAGTTATGTCGCTGAAACTCATCTTATAAAGAATGGTGCGATTACTATAGCAATGATATCCATTGGGTTTTTGTTAAAATCCCAAATATGTTTACCTTTATCATTTGCCCTTCTTTCCTATCCTCTACTACTTATAAAAAGTCCCCACAAAATCCGGTGATTGCTATTCCATTATGATGAGGTTATTGTTATTTGATGCTTGGTATGACATAGGTGAATTTATGATTGCTTCTCTATTTGGATAAACAAATATCATACATTGCTCTTATTATGGTTGGTTGACTATTATAGTATAGTATGCCATCTTGTTGTTCTCTTTCAAGCTTTAGTAGTATCAACTACAGAATGGCTTTTGTGTTGCTATAGGGCTGCTCATTGTGGTTTTTAATTCATAACATTCTATGTTTTGCATGGTTGTGATATTGGCTAAATTTATAATACATATGTAAATTATTATTGATCTATATAGACTTCCAACAGCAGATTTATCATCACTCATATCTTCTCTAATTCTTAAAAACTTGTTGATGCTAATAGGGATTGTGTTATGCAATGTGAGAAGAGTGGATGTGTGGGGGACAAGTGCTTTCAACACTGTAATTTTTCCTTCGATGGAAACCCCATTGATGGCCCATGGTATCTGCAGGAACCACTTTACATACAATGGAAGCAATGGGACTGCCGCAGTGACTGTCGTTACCACTGTATGCTCTCTAGAGAAGAAGAAAGACAGAAAATTGGTCACAAGCCTGTAAAATATCATGGAAAGTGGCCATTCAAGCGTATTTATGGGATCCAGGTATAATGATTTTTTCTTTGAACACCAATACCTTCGCTCATGCAATGTTGACATTTAGCTTAGGTTGTGTTTGGATAGAGGGATTTGAATTCATAGTAGTAAATTCATCATGGTGTTTGGATTGATATGAATTATCTATGACTTTCATTTTGAACTAATTATTAAACAATAGATTCTAAATTGATTCATTTCAAATCTTGTATTTCAAATCCCTCGATCGAAACATGACCTTATTTATTGTTTATGAGCACACTAAATGTAGTTAATGTGATCAGGAACCAGTTTCGGTTGCTTTTTCAGCACTTAATCTGGCCGTGCAATTTCATGGATGGGTATCGTTTTTCATCCTTGTAAACTACAAACTGGCATTTAGGGCGAACAAGAAGTCGTATTACGAGTACACAGGCCTGTGGAATATATATGCGGTCTTTGCAATGAATGCCTGGTTATGGAGTGCAGTTTTCCACAGTCGGTGCGCATCATCACTTCCACCTTCTTACTTATTTACTGCTTATTTTGAAGTTGCAGTCAAGAAACTTATTGATTATCTACACATTGATGCTATTTAGTATATACTTGAATTTAGGGCTTTCTCTAGTGCACATTAGTTTCTGCCTATAAAATACACATTTCATCTTATGATAATCTATGAATCACCACTTGCAGAGATGTTGAGTTGACTGAGAAGCTAGACTACTCATCTGCTGTGGCATTACTTGGATATTCCCTCATGCTAGCCATAATACGAGCATTTAGCGTCCGGCTTGAGGCTGCCCGGGTCATGGTCGCTGCACCCTTAATTGCCTTCATAACAACCCACATTCTCTACTTGAACTTTTATCATCTTGACTATGGTAATCCTCCTTACTATATACCATTCTTTTCGAGTTGCAATGAAAATTTGGCATGTACAGCATATCATGTAACAAGGCATGATACACTATGCAGGATTGAACATGAAAGTATGTGTGTCGATGGGGATACTACAAATGCTAATCTGGGCAGTTTGGGCAGGCGTAACTGGGCACCCATCTCGTTGGAAACTGTGGGTGGTTGTATTTGGAGGTGCTCTGGCAATGCTCTTGGAGATATACGATTTCCCTCCGTACTCAGGACTTGTCGATGCTCATGCTCTATGGCATGCAACCACAATTCCTCTCACATACCTATGGTGGAGTTTTGTTAGGGATGATGCAGAGTACAGAACCTCAATTCTACACAGGAAGACCAAGTAATCGATGATATAATATTGTATCAACTTTTTTGTATCATTTTGGTTTCAAGTTGAATTCGGGCATGTAACATTAGTATTGTTGTTATTATAAATTTTTTCTTGCAATTGATGCATTTCTGACTGAATATAATATAAATATTATTCACTCAAACGCAAGTCTTTGGGTGCCAACCAGAGAAGCATATTGACCCTTAATCTGTAACAACTCAGAGTGAGTCCCTAGTTCAGAAATCTTGCCATTGGAGCAGAGTGCAATTTGATGAGCATTCTGAACAGTGCTGAGTCTGTGAGCAATCACCAGCGTCGTTCTTCCCTTCATCAGACGGTTCAAAGCTTCCTGAACCAGACGTTCACTTACTGTATCCAAAGCACTTGTTGCCTGTCATGAGTAAGCCAAATTGTGTGTGTGTGTGAGAGAGAGAGAGAGAGAGAGAGAGAGAGAGAGAGAGAACACTCAAATTCAACTGAATATGTAATTACCTCATCAAGAATCAAGATTGGAGCATTCTTGAGCAGAGCCCTAGCAATGGCAATTCTCTGGAAAATGGGAATGTGGGATTAATGGTCTCATATCTATCTATCTATCTAAAGAGAGAGAGAGAGAAAGATATATACCTGTCTCTGTCCACCACTTAACAACCCTCCACGTTCACCAACTAATGTGTCATAACCCTATAGAATAATGAACAATCAACAGAACACCACAGAAGGGCAAGTAAAAAGCAAAATACATCTTCTAACATGGAAGAGCTTACAAGATGTTTTATCTTTCAAAGTAAATTATTGAATTATTCGAATAAATAAGTTGATGAAACTTACAAGATATTAGAATGTCAATTGCGTAATACAAAGAATGATCAAAATTCGAAGGAGTTCATAAAAAATAACACCTTATTTCCCTCCTTACTTCAAAAAAAGAGCTTATAACCACAAACTTTGCCTAACCTGTGGTAATGAGATTATAAATTCATGGGCATTAGCTGCTTTAGCAGCTTTTATCACATCATCCTTTGAAACGTAATCATCTGGAAGCCCGTAAGCGATATTTTCACCAACAGACACAGAGAATAAAACAGGTTCCTATGGCAGTTCACAATATACATATCAATCTTCTACATTTATATATCTGAAAAGACCAAACAAGAAAAGTTTCAGATGCTTACTTGATTCACTAGGGAAACCACTCGAGCCCATTCACTCTTATCAAATGATCGTAGATCCTCTCCAGCAACAGTTATGCGACCTCTAGTTGGCTGCAATATCACAAGTTACTCCAATAATCCATCACTAACATATAAACTTTATTTAACAACTAAAACGGATAAATCTGATATAACCTCATAAAACCGTGCTAAAAGCTGTACTACTGTACTTTTGCCTGCACCACTAGGACCAACTAGAGCAGTGACGGTTCCACATTTTAAAGTAAGATCAAGACCTTGCAAGATTTCTACATCAGGCCTTAGAGGATATGAGAAATGAACATCTGCAATGCAAAATCAAATTGCAAAAGAGTTGCACAAAGTCCAAGTTACTGTCAATTTAGAGAAGAATACAAGATTATAAATAAGTACCAAAATTGAGTTTGCTATTGAAATGAGTTTATCGCTTTCAGCTCTATCATGCAATAATTGTTTATAAAAAATTTAATTTATTATCTAAATCTAAAGAGTGACACTTGTGTGCCTTAGGGGCACGGTGCCCCCAAATTAATCATCATATGATGTTAAATATATACTCTACAGGTATCATGTATATACTCTTCAGGTATCACATGTATACTCTTATATACATATGATACTTGTAGAGTATATTTATAACATCAAGAAACATGACACCTATAAAGTATATAATATAACATCTGAAGAGCATGTATATGACACCTAAATCTGTGCCCCTATGTGCCCCAGGGATATATAAGTTTTTGCCAAATCTAAACTATGCGAGTTTTTGCACTTTTTTATACAAACTTTTTTTTTAATTGAAACTTACCATCCGAACTTTACAATTTGTTGCATTTTGCCAACTCAAGCAAATCATATCCGTACATGTACCAGGCACTCAATGGCTATTATTTGTTTGAGTTGGCAAATTGCAACAAATTATTAAGTTCAGAGAGTAAATTGCAATAAATATATTTGTAAGAAAATATGCAAAAAATCGTATAGTTCGGATGTTAAATTGCAATTAACCCTTTACATTATAATCAGTGCAGAGTGCATACCTTCAAGGCAAATATCTCCGGACTGTGCAAGTTTGCGGACATCGCTACCAGATTTTAACGAAGACATGTACCCCACACTCCAGGTTCGCGTTTTGACATTGTTAACATTGACCAGAAGGGCATCAAGATTTGGATCATGCAACTTCTTTCTCTTCAAATCCTTTTCTAGTGCATAAGCTAGAGCTTCATCAATTTCAGCACAAGATAAAACAGAATTAATCCTTTCAATAGCAGCCAAGGCTCCACGAAGATCCCCAAGTGTGTTCACCACCCCTTGAACCTATAGAAGAAAAATTGTTGAGTTTGTAACATTTGGTGAATGAGCATGAGAACAGATACATAAAACCCAGAAAGAGTACTCACAGCAAATGTTAACGTAAAAGTGTATCCAATGAAAGAAACCATGGTTCCAACTGCAAGCTCGCCCTACAAGCAAAAAATCAAATTCTTGAATAGCAGTCCAAGCATAAGACAACGAACCTAATGCTGAGATGAAATCCACAATCTAGGAATTGTGATCAGAACCCACCATGTAGAAATTGAATTTGAGATATTTTAAATAAAGAATGACTTATATCCATTCAGCATAAAGTGAGGATAGGATCAAGGAAAGCTAGAAAATCTAGAAGTTCTTACAGCTTTTACTTTGCTTCCTCCAAGACAATACAGTGCCATCAAAGAGACATAAACAGCAACCCTAGTGACAGATTCATTGATGGATTTAAATATTCCGAGTGTTATGCCACTACCCTCGTACTCAAGGACCTGACAAATTTCAATCACAAGCTAAGGCATTTTCATTATAAAACAGTGTATTGTATTATCATTCATTCTCCAAACATCCAAAATGTTATACAGTTACTCCACCTGTCGACCAAAAAGTGACATTTGACGTTTCTCTCCCCCAAATGACCTTACCTGCAAGAGTGTCATAATAATTATCAGACAAACAATCCCCTCACATTTTATCAACTCAAAGTAAATCAATATATCATCTATAAGACATCAGGTGCTTACAGTACGTATAGCAGAAAAAGTTTCAGTAACACAGTCAGCTATGGAGGCTTGGGCAGATCCATGAACTTTAAAGACACTGACAGTTGTTCTCTTATAGACAGCTACAAAATCCAGACATCTTTTCATGGTATTGAATTTTTAGAGTATTCTTTTTTAAATATCCATTAGCAATAGAAAATCCACTAATTGATTTTGCATACATGTGCTCCTTGAATTAGCAATGAATAACAAGTACATCATTCTACATTTATGAATAAAAGAAGATAACTCGGAAGCTAGTTCATAGGAATTAAGGGAATGCTGTAGTTTGTTTCAATTCTAGATCAGAAATAGAGAGAACTACTGCTTTTTTAGATCAACATAAAGATATAATTTAAATCACTATGTAATCCTATCCCCAGATTTTGAAGAACAATTAACAGGCTTCTACGAGAGATACATACCAACAAGTATAGATACTGTAAGCATAAGTAGGCCCAAAACTGGTGCCAGCTGGACGGAAAGAGCAAAAAGTAAGCACAGCGTTCCAATAACCTGCAAGTGAAAATGCATACATATTCAAGAATCATCAAGACTTCAAGCAAAAGTGTAATGGTAAATAGAATTTACTATAATGGATCCTATTATAGATGCATTCCGAAACTTATACAAGTAACACAAATTTTTCTGAATACTGATCGCCAACGGCACAAACTTTTCAGAGAAGAGTTAGAAAATGGACAAGTGTTAACTTCCAACTTTCTTACAGAAGAAAAGGTGAGAAATGGTGACAAATTGACAATATCAATTTAGCTCACTTTTGTTTAGTGTAGAATAGCTTGCCTCAGAGATTGCCCTGAAACCACGGTCTCTTGATATATTTTCACTAACAATGTTTTTCAAAGAACCCAGATCTGATGTAACTAAAGCAGTCAGCTCCCCAACCTACAAGAAGTGCACAAAAGAAATCAGTGGTAAAACAAGGAGGAAACACTAAAGCATGGACTGCACAAATATATCATATTTTAGAGCTCCAAAGGATAGCAACAGATAGATACAAATAATTTACATAATGAACCTAATTTCCTTACAACACCAATGAAATTTTCCAAAATGAAGTCTTTGCTAGCGATAAAGTTGTCTTAGAATTCTTTGATAAGATCACTAGAATCACCAACAATTTTGATTTTTACAGTTTAGTTTGGTTGATCACTTGTAACATCTTTTACAGAACATCACAGTCATCAACAAGAGACTGCCCCGATTTTTTAATTTCTAGACTTCTAGTCCTATCAGGAGTCCTTCAACGAAGCACTAAAGTGTTTTTCTTTTTCATCAAATTCATAATATCTTACTATAAGAAACCAATAAAATGGAAATCCAGATAAAACTTGATGACAAACTTGTAGAAAAAACAAACTCTGGTGCTCATGAATCTCTTATTTTAATTACACATTCGGATTTCAAGGAAGCATTCCTTAAAAAGAATTATTGCGGTTGCCTCTTAAAAGAAGAATGCATAATCAGCTGTATGACACAATAGAAAATAGAAATATTAACTAAACATTCAAGCAAAATAATTTAATGAACGAATATGACTTGTATAAGACAGATGACTCTTGCATACCTTGTACCTGTCAAAAAACTCCACCTGCAAATGTTAAAATTTAAACATATATCAGAAATTGAACCCCAGAATGAAAGTTGAATGCAGTAAGTTGTATGTTGCGTATAGAAGGGTAGAATTTGTCAACAGTATTAATTATATTTCACAGAAAAACAGTTGTATTAGTATAAAGCCTGTAGGCGTACAAAGAATTTGTGAAAATGCAACTGTTGCTACTTTTACAAGGAGTTATGATTATAGTGCAGATATGGGAGGATCAGTGCTACTTTCACTCTTCCAGGTTTCTTATTAATAAATAGAGTTAAATACAAAAAAACAACATAAACTTTTGGTTTTTTCCAGTTTCCAACATAAACTTTTTTTTTTCTTATCAAATTACAACCTAAACTACTAAAAATTATCAAATTGCAACTTTTGAACTATTTACCTCCAAAAACGTGAACCCATAACACTCATTTTGACTTTATATGAGGGTCACATTAAACTATAAGATTACATGAATACCCATATGTTTTTAATGTATGGTCACATGTTCACATTTTTGCTGAAAAATGAGTCAAAAATTGCAATTTGATAATTTATAGTAGTTCAAATTGCAATTTGATAAAGAAAAAAAAATTAGGTTGAAAACTGAAAAAAAAAAAAAAAAAACAGTAGTTTAGATTGTTTTTTGCATTTAACCCTAATAAATATTATATTTGCATATAGAGTCAGTAATGTGCATTCACTTGAGCCAGGCAGGAGTGCATCGTAATAGGTTGAAATGCCTCAACTTGGAAGCAATATAAATCTTCATTAGTCAATAACAAAAAAAAATTACATTAAAAAAAAAAAAAAAAACCAACGCATAGTTTAAAGTTTTGAACAGTAACTTCTCCAATATAAATACTTAAGGTAAGGCAAGCTAACATCATATTGGCTGCAGTAACTTGAGTCATCAGTCATCATAAAGAAATTTGAATTACCTTCTGAATCAACACCCTTTGAAATATTTGAGCTCTTAAGCTTGACATGACCTTCTCCCATATGCTATTCATGTTTACAACGAAGATGATTGTCAAAATGGGCTCCAATGAATACAGGATTCCCACTTTACTGAGGAGTTGCCAGATGGGTTCTGGTCTTTCCCCAATTAGAACTTCGAAAAATCTCCCTGAAACAGTAATCGAAGCATATGAACAGGCCTAATCTGATCATACACTAGATATGGTTTCATAACAAGTTTGTGAATCTACATTAGTATGCGAAATTTTGAACTATCTAACAGTGCCAAAAAAGTTGTGATGTCGAACCAAGCAAGTGAAAGCCCAAGAATCATGGTGACGGAGACAAACTGCAGCCAGCACTTGAACCTTCATGGATTTTCAACCATATTTGCTTTTTCATGATTTCACTTTCCTTAATAGTTCGTTTAGAAATCCTAAGCTACAAGGAAAGGTTGAAACCAATATAGACCTATTTACATGTTGAATTTGATGACTTCAGATATTAATAAATATCTAATACAACATGAGAGAACGCCCATCTTTTTGAGAATTCTACATTCGAATTGGTCTTGCTTAAACTAGAGATTCAGGTCATTGTTGGTTGCCTTCAACACCATGTTGGGTTTTCCAGTCCAATAGATTTAGGAGTAATTTCTACTTTACTAGTTCCTAAACACATCCTTCAACAATTAACAGCTTCTTCTTCCTTATTTTCCAATTATGCACGTTCATAATCAATAATTTCCATTCTAATACTAATCAAGAATGCATTCCCCAAACCACAATAAGAATATATAAATCAAAGCAGGTAAACAGCCCAAAATGAAGGAATAATGCAATTAAATCCAACGAACCAGAAAATAAAGGCATGGCTAGAGTACAAGTGGTGCATCCAAAAAGAGTAAGAACTGAGAGCAAGATTCTGAATTTATGGCGAGAAACAAGTTTCCACAACAGCCCCCAGCTTATGACATCAATGGGCTCCACAATCTCAGAATCATCGATTTTGGGATCGCTCTCCGATACGATTGCATCGAAAGCAGGGCCCGAAACATAGGCACGCCTGATGATTCTTGATCTTGAGGGTATCGTTGGCTTTATTTTGGGGGGAAAAACCCTAGAAACAAAGTGATCCCCCTTGAAATTGTTGCCAATGAAAAGCTTTAATCTAGAGGGGGTTTTGCAGGTGAGCAACTGGTTGGGGAAGTAGGGCTTGAGGTTGAGTGGAGGAGCAAAGGGAGCAGCTGCAGCCATTTTTGGAGGGTGTGTATTATTTGCGTACTTCATGGCTTTATGCAAGCAACAAAGATCAGCTGTGAATGTGAATGCTTTTTTTTGTGATAACTCAATCTTGTCCACACACCCCCACAAGGTCTGTGTCACTGGGTTGCTTAGTTTTGGGATTCTCCAACTTTTACAGTTTTTTATAGGTTTGGAAAAGGATTACATGGGATTGAAGAAATACTGTCGTAGCAATAGAGGGTTTTGTAAAAAGGTAAAAACTTGTGTATCAGGCAAATAGTGTATTCATCATTTAATTGTCATGTGAACTCTTTTTTTTTAATGAGTTAGAAAGCATGAAGAGATAAAATAAATACTAGAAAATTTGTGGATTTAGGGTTCAGTCGTCACACAATTTGCACCTTTATAAAATACTGGGGATACCATTTCAAGGGAAAAGTGGCAAAAATATCTTGTATATATACCACATTTACGATCTTATCATTTAATTTTACCACTTCCTAAAACTACCCATAAGTTACACATTTTTGTCAAAAATAGCATGTCACCTACTGTAGGAGGTAACTTGATGACGTGGCCGATTTTTTCACGCGTGTAATATAATTTTCAATTTTTTTTGTTCCACATCAGATGGGGTGTCCACGTGAGTTGTTCTCTCTCTATCTCTCTCTCTCTACCGCCTTCCACCACCTCTGTCGGTCACCTCCTTCTGTCTGTCGCCTTCTCTTTCTATATCCATTGATTGGCTGGATTTATGGAATTTGACATACCCCACTCCCAAAAAATTTGAAATCTCAAACAAGCATCAAATAAACATTTGTATTTCTCTGCTAATCCTACCAACATTCACATGGATTTATTCCTCATTACCTGGGAACTAAAACCCCTCATTCAATTTTGAGAAAACATGCATGAAATTGAAGAACAAAGAAATGGGTTTATAAAGCAATTTCCGAATGGTTTTGCGTTGATTGAGGTTTGATTTGAGCAATAAACATGAAATTGATTTGAGATTATGTTTGGGCTCGAAGAGGGGATTATTTTGGTATATCATTTATGTGTTTTGGGTGAGAAATGAAGAAGATCAACATTTTGAGCTTGGAGGTTTGCCATGGCCGTTTTCCAGCGACATGGGCGATTGTTGGGGCTGTTTTTCAAGCTAATTTGTATCATTTTGGTGGATTTCTCGGTGGGAAGTGATATAAGATTCAACTTAGATGAAAATTGAAGGGTTGAAAATAGTTTCAGTGTAAAAGAGAATTTTCCGGCTATCGTTCGACGGCTCCGGTGAGGGGGGAAGGAAAAGACATGTGATGTGATGCAGTAAAAAAAGAAATAAAAATTAAATTATATATATATATCATAAAATAAAAAATTCCAATTACATATGTGTATTTATTCGCCACATCAGTATGTAACAGGGTGGTTACCTCCTACAGCAGGTGACGAGTTATTTTTGGCAAAATTGTGTAACTTACGGGGTAGTTTTAGGAAATTGTAACATTAAAGAATAAGATCATAAATGTGGTATATATACGGGGTGTTTTTGACACTTTTCCCCATTTGAACTACAAGACTCTGGTATTTATAATGATGTTCATTGTGAAACTCCATTGATTTTATATCTTTCCATCCAAAAGTAGCTACCAAAGTTTAGACAAGTAGAGAAAACTTTGATGGTTCTATTAGAAGAAGCATGTAAATTATCATACTGACACTATTGATTATTCAATGTTTGCTTTTCATAAATTTTAGTGTTATATGTCATCCAATCTAATTACTTTGGTCACTTTATCAAATGAAAAACTCATTTTCATAAATACATTGTTGAGAATTATAACTAAAAAGAAATTAAACGTGGTGAGAATTGTCAAAGATAGTGTTTGCGAGCTTGTAATTAGCAAACTTGTAAAATTGAGTTAATATCAATTTTCGTCCTTTAAGTTTGACACTTTCCAATTTTGGTACATCAAGTTTTGAGTTTCCAATTTTAGTCCTGTAACCTCTTTTTTTTTTTTTTCCAATTTTAGTCTGATTTTGACCGAATTTAATTCTGAGCTGATGTGGCCACCAGATTTTGCCTACGTGGCATCAAACCCGAATCCCCAATTTTTTCCCACCACAAGAAAAGTCACATAGGCCGTCATGTCATAAAAAATATTTTAAAAAAAGTTTAATATCTTTTTTACCCCGTAAATTAAGAGGTATGTCATTTCGGGACAATAATGTTTTGGACTGACAATTTTACCCGTATTGATTCAAAATGTGCAAATGTTGCCCAATTTCAGTCCGAACCAATTAAATGGGCTGAAATTGCACATGAATCGTACGTGAGCATACTGATTCGGGCCAATTTTGACTAAATTTGTCCATGTGTAATATTATTATACATATGGCATTAATGTGGAGATTAAATTTCCACCTCACACACCATATAATAATATTAAAAGCAAAAAAAGGTAAAAAAAAAAAATCTGAAATTTATATATAATTAAAAATTAAAATAAAAATAAAAAAACAGAAAAAAGAAGGAAAAAGAAAAAAACTGTTCATCGTCTTCCTCTCCATCAGCTGCCGAACTTTCTCCATCCTCGGCATGGCCTCGATTTGTTCAAACCATCCAAACGTCGACCTCCACAACCACCAGAACCATCTCTGTCACCGGATCCCTCTACTTATCGGTAAAGAATCAGCGATTCCAGTTTGAATCAGCCGCCTCTCTATCTTCAAATGTTGGAATTCTTTAAGAAAATAGAAGCGAACTTCTTCGAATTAGTGTTCTGCTTGTGTATTTGAATCAACCGCCTCTGCTCTCGTCTCTCTCATCGTCGTCGCCATCTTTGCTGAGACACTCGGCGGCCTGAGACAGTGTGGAGGTGATGCCGCTGTCAAAGTGAGGGCAGGCTGAGATGGAGGAGGAGACGAGCCACCGCCACGGGGGGCGGCGGCTGTGCTTGGTGCTCCGTCGTCTCCTGGACGACTTCCGTGGAGGGTCCAGTGGCGGCGGCGGCTGTCGGATAGTCTGGCTATGATAGGCGGGTCCCTGGTGAAGTAATGCGACTTTCTCTGCTCTGACAAGTGGGGTTGAGATGATTTGTAGAGAGTGTGAGAGAGGATGATGAGGAGGAGGAAGAGGAGAGAGAAGATGAAGAGGAATGTTTGGGGTTGTTTAGCTTTTTGGGCTTGTTCATCTCTCTCAGCTTGTAGAACCAGCCATTGGGAATCATGTCCGAAAATCTAAATTTGTAATTTCCCATTGATTAATTGTATGATTTGGGTGTGAGTGAAGATTGATGGTGGCGGGATGGTGGTGGTGATGATGGTGTTGTGGAATAAATGGAATGGAAAGATAGATAGTAGTACCACATTGAATGGATGGTGACGACGACAAGACAAACGAGAGCAGAGAGAGACGAGAGAGATGAGAGTAGAGGTGCTGGCCAGTGGGGGAAGGGGTCGGCGGGGGAAAGGGGAAGGGGGCTGTTTTATTTTTGTTTTTTTGTTTTTTTTTTACTTTTTAATTTTTATTTTTTTACTTTATTTTTATTCTTAAAAAATGTTTACAATTTTGTTTTTTTGATTTATTCTTATTTTTACTTTTTTTTCCACGTCAGCAATTTTGTCCTGAATGAGTCCAATTAAATAGTTCGGATTGAAATTGGACAACATTTACACATTATGAACATTTACACATTATGAATCAATACGGGGCAAAATTGGCAGCCTGAACATTATTGTCCCAAAATGACAAATCCCTTAATTTATAAGGAAAAAAATAATAAACTCTTAAAAAAATCAAAATAAAAATTGAAAACAGAAAAAGGGGAAAATGGAATTTGCAATCAAGCCCTTTAAACTAATCAGATTTACCAAATGAAGCCCAGTTTTCTCCCCTGCACCCTTCGCCTCCCTTGTTCCACTGCTAGCCTACCGCGGTCGGCGACAACCCGTCGTCGACACCAACAACACTCAATAGCTCATTCACACACACTGGTGTCACCACGCACGGCAGCGGCACCACACCCATAGACTTCAACAGCACCGCGGCTCACGAGTCACGACGATACACATAAACTCTCACAACACAGCGTCGCCCTCAAGACGGCACACCCCCACAGCATCACACAGAGCATCGTCGCACAACGGCGACAACCAAGCACAGAGAGAGAGAGAGAGAGTTTGTTTTGATTTTTTCTTGATACTCGTTGTTTTGTCTCTTTTTCCCCTTGGAAATCAGTCGTTACTCCGCCGCCTCCAGCCCCGTCTCCGCCATCAGAAGCTTCTTCAGTTCACCTAATTCCAAAATCAAATCTCAACTCACAATCCAATCGAAAATTCGACCAACAATTGACCGTATCCCTGCGGAAATAATGAAGGTCGATAGTGAATTCACCGAGATCTGGTACCGAATGGCGTCGTGCACCACTCGCATGCGCAGATTCGGTGGAGGAGAGTCGTCAGAGCTTTCACTTCGTTTCTGAAGAATCATTCCGCCAAGCCTCATCTTTTTTTTTTTTTTCAATTTTTGTTTTGAAGTTTGTAATTTTTTTATGACGTGGCAGCTTACGTGGCTCTTCTTTTAGTAGGAAAAAATGGGGAATTAGGGTTTGACGCCACGTATGTAAAATTCGGTGGGCACATGAGCCCGAAATTAAATCAGACCAAAATCGGACTAAAATTGGAAAAAAAAAATGAAGTTACAGGACTAAAATTGGAAACTTGAAACTTGATGTACCAAAATTGGAAAGTACCAAACTTAAAGGACGAAAATTGATATTACCCAAGTACCGTTACAGGTTGTAGTATAGTAAATACTCAAGGTGAGATGTTATAAGTCTTATAAACTATCGATGATCAGTTGAAGAAAAATGAGTATTTGCGACAACAAAATGATGTTGTAAAAGTATTGATAATTGTCATAACAACATTTTGCAGCAATATTTTATTGTTAAATTATTATGGCAAAAGTGTTCTTGTAAATAATTTTCGTGGGTTAAATGCTTTTGGTA
This sequence comes from Scutellaria baicalensis, assembly GCA_005771605.1. Classification (NCBI taxonomy): domain Eukaryota; kingdom Viridiplantae; phylum Streptophyta; class Magnoliopsida; order Lamiales; family Lamiaceae; genus Scutellaria; species Scutellaria baicalensis. The sequence continues at coordinate 73,335,218 of CM016721.1, read as the reverse complement.
ACTACATATTTTCAATTTATATTACAATTTTTTGAGGCAACTTAATTGTTGTCAGAAAAAATAGACTTTTGTGACAACAAAAGTTGTAGCAAAAAATCTTATCGTAAATACTCATCATTTTTCTTGTAATGGCTTATAAGAAAGAGTTTGTCTCTTGTTAGACGTCTCATGTGTGACAAGATCATGTATGGTCATGCCCCAATACATGGTCAATCGTGGACGATATAGTACTTATAGTTCTAAAATACATATTTATAATTGAAAAACACATATTTATCTCTGTCATTTATGATTGAATTGCATCCCAAGACATGATTGTATGTAATTCCATTGTACATGAGATCATTGCACTTGAGTTTTTAAAACATCTCATCTACAAGGCTATGCAAAAATGATAACTATGTATAGTTGGATAATTTATTTATGGTAAATGCCAAAAAAAAAAAAAAAAAACCTAAACTATAAGTTTTTTCCCAATTTCCAACCTAAACTTTTTTGTTATCAAAATACAACCTGAACTACTAAAATTTATCAAATTGCAATCTAAACTACTAAAATTTATTAAATTACAACTTTTGAACCATTTTTTCTACAAAAACGTGAACTCATAACACTCACATTGACTTTATATAAGGACCACCTTAAATTACGAGATCACAAGAATACCCTTATGTTTTTAGCATGCGGTCACATGTTCAGGTTTTTGCCGTAAACTGGATTGAAAATTGCAATTTGATAAAATTTAGTAGTTCAAGTTGCAATTTGAGAAGAAAAAATAATTAGGTTGGAAATTGAAAAAAGTCAACATTTAACCCTTTATTTTTAGAAGACAATGTTATTTGCTTATTTTATAAAGAGAAACATTACTAAGCCTAACCAAACAAACACCTTTTAAATGTGTGTTTGCATATTTTTACTTCTTAGTAAATGCTTATGCTTTGGTAGGTGGTTAGAAATTGTGCTTAAGTTTGCATATGCCTATAGTTGAGAGTATGCTCTTGCACTTATATAGTAAGCAATAGAGGTTTGTAGAATCTATTAATAGCATAAGAGTTCTTGATTAAACGATTCACAACTATAAATAACACAACTATTTTAGAGTATTTATCTAAAAACAACAACCCAAAAAAAAAAAAGAAGAAGAAGAAGAAGAAGAAGAATAAGCAGAAAGATGGTCCTTAGTCAAAAAATTATCTCCAAACATATTATTAAGCCATCAGTTCCCACCCCAAATGAATTCAAAACCCACAAACTATCCTATCTAGAACAAATTACACCAGAAATTTATGCTCCCTACATTTTCTGCTATCACAATGATGAATCTAAGCCACAGACAGAAATATCGGAGAGGCTTAAACACTCTTTATCCCAAGTCTTGACTGACTTTTATCCATTTGCAGGGACACTTAAAGAAAACTCGTTTGTTGATTGTAATGACACGGGTGTTGAGTTTACGGAGACCCTAGTTAATGATCGCCTCGAAGATGTTATCGGAGACCCTGAAGCCGAGGATCTGAAACAGTTGTATCCAAAGGATACTATATGTCATAGCGACAATGACATTCTTTTAGTACGAGTCAGTTTCTTTGAATGTGGAGGGATTGTTGTTGGTGTTTGTTTGTCTCATAAATTAGTTGACGTTTCATCTTGTGTCGAGTTTGTGCATGCATGGGCTGCCACATGTATTGGCGAACCTAAAACTATTAAGCCCTTATTTGATTCGGCAGTTCATTTTCCTCCGAGGAACATGACTCCTCCTAATTGTTTTCTTCCAAAAAATGAGAAATTCACGACGAAAAGGTTAGTTTTCGACAAGGAAAAGATAGAAAAGATTAAACGAGACGTTGCATCTGTTGATTTGCCAAACCCTTCGAGGGTAGAAGCACTTTCTGTTTTCTTTTGGCAGCAGTTTATTCAGATCAAGACGACTACTTCAGGAATGGAAAGATCATCAGTTGCTATCGAACACGCAGTGAACTTGAGGCCAAGAACAATCCCTCCAATGCCCGATCACACGATTGGTAGCAACTCCATTGCTTGTTATGCATTTGCAGACAAGACAACAAATGCTAGCGATCTGGTACTTAAGTTGAGGGCCACCTTTAAAGCCATTGATGATACTTATATCAAGAAATTTCTTAATAGTGATGAAGAGTATTTGAGAACGATTTACAAAAACGAAGAATTAATTAATTCAAGTGCAGGCGTGCTTTGTTTTAGCAGCCTTTGGAAAATTCCAGTGTACGACGTAAATTTTGGTTGGGGAAGGCCAACTTTCGTTCGCCTTGGATTCCTTCCCTACAATGATCATGTGTTTTTCTTGAGCACTCCATCTGAGGATGGTATTGAAGCATGGATTAACATGTCCGAAGATTTTTTCCGAGTGATCGAGGCTGATTACAATAAGCGATTTAATTAAGTAATTCGGATGTATTTTGACAAATATATATTTTCTATATAATTAAACACTCCGATAAGTGGTTGTTAGGTATGTAACACCATAATAGAATCAATAAACGAGTAGTGGGTAATAGATATACTACATGAAAAACGTGCAGAATGACAACACACGTACAATAATGATGGACTACTTACATTAATGTTTTGCTCACATTGTGTGTTTGATATAATAAAGTTTTGCAGAAACTAATTCTACAGCATTGTTCTATATATGATTTTCTCTTAAATCTTAAAGGCAAAATTTATTATTTTTTGTTATGAAACTAGTGGCATTATAATATAAAGGGTTAGTAGATACTCACAACAATAAAAAGGATGTTGATATTCAATATCATTTGATCACAATGCAAAGTAGAAGGTTTGTTAGGAATCAATGTATAGATTTTGATGAGGACAAAACGTGTAATAGATAGGGCCTAGAATTCTTTGTAATTAGTTTAAGTTGTAAAAACTTAGAATAGGTCAGGATGCTTGAAGATTGAAGATCAAAGTTTGAAGAATGAAGAATGAAGAAGGTCTTGCTGCTCTCAAAGTGAAAAATTGACTAAGTACTATAGGTCACTGCAGCAAGCAACTAAAAGGATATTGAAAGGTTACGCTAGAGGTCGCTGCTCAAATGCACTCTAAAAATGGCTAAGTATGGAAGAGAACAGCAACGCAAGATAGGATGCTGGAAATCAGGAAGCTAGCCGAATATGACAAGAACTGCAGTAACCAACTCCAGGAATCAGTTACCTCGAATCAAGCACTCTAAGTTTCCGTTAGGAACAATCAAGTACGAAGCCAATCAGAGGATGTCATTTGGAGGAATCAAAAGGACAAAAGGACGAATTGCAGAAAGAATAGTAGCCGCAATAGAAGTGGTGTACAACCATAACAGAAATCATGTATGATCCAATGGGATGAAGACACCGCACCAAAAGCTCACTGCAGGGAATGATGCTCTCTTCAACGGGCAAGATTCCCCACGCCTATAAATAGAAGAAGACTTGGACTGAAGAAAAACCTGAAACTCTACACATTCAAAGCAATCATTCATGCCAATTCTTCATACTTATTAAATTTCAGTCTAGTCTAAATCGCAGCAAGCTACCTTAGTTTCAGAAGCTACCCATTTAAGCTTGTTGCACTGCGTTGAAGAACTTTTATATCTTATCTTTTTAAAGTGATAGGAGTCACTTGATTGGAGGGTGTTCCTAATTAAGTGTAGTTCGCTCATTTAGAAGAGCAAGTGCTCTATGTGGGCTAATTTTTGGTCACTGTGCAGTAACCCTGTGTGGGATAGACTAACAGTCTTGTTAGGACTAGTTTGTTTAAGCAGAGTGTTTGTAATCCAAACTCATTCTTAACAATGTTCTTCCTTGAGAAAGAGTAGAGATGATATAGAGGGATTGCTCCACCCTCGAACCTCTATATATTTTGGTTCCTGCTCTGTGTTTATATTTGCTACTTGTTTGCTACCTTTCTTATCTGTGTTCTTAACTATCATAGCATACTGCACGAAAGCTCACTTTTCAGAAAACTCATTCATTGTTTAAGTATTTCCGTTGTGCATGAAACTCTGTTTTCAAGCTAGTCTCTAGGTCGTCACTCCTCAACCGGCAGTAACCTCACTAGTATAGCAAGCTCAGTAGCTTCCTGTTTTTCAGAGACTTAACATTCTTCGGAGTAAAAAGTTTAAAAATTTGAGTAGACTTACTCACCTCTCTCTAAGTCTATTGTCACTTGGGACCAACAAGGTTGTTTGATTAGATTAGGATCAACACACATAAATAGATCACTAATATCTTTCATTAATTAGTCTTGGGTTGCTAGTTGAGCATATGATAAACAAAGTCTTAAGTTTGGATAAAGATAGCAAAAGATTCACCAAAGAGTTGTTATACTATCAGCTCATGAAAGACAAGTTCTACTATTTCATACTTTCAAAAATTTGTCTTGGTTAAAATTTAAGAAGGTTGAAGTTACTGATATCCATAAACTCAATTTCGATTATTTAAAATTTTAAGAGAAAAAAAAGAACTAAATTATTTGTTTAACACTGAACAACATTTGTCAACAACAACAAATATAATAATAATAATAATAATAATAATAATAATAATAATAATAATAATAATAATAATAATAATAATAAATGGCAACAATATATTACATTGAAAAGAGTGCTAAATAATATAATTAATCATCTTGACAAAACTATTATTTCTTAAAATTAAAATTTTAATTACTCATTAAACATTTTTAGGAGGGAAAATGATGTGATTGTTGTATAATATAAAAATGTAGTTTTGATATTTCTATATAATTTTGAAGTTGTATTTTTATAATTTGAAAAAAATTGTTAGGTAAAGTAGAGTTTTAATTGAAGAAACTAGAATTTGGTTAAATTCATCTCATCTCTTATGTCTTTTAAGATTTTGGTGACGTAATTTTCTAAATTCAAGTAGCACAAATACTTGATAATATTAAAAAAATTCGGAATACAAAATTTATAAATAACTTAAACAATGAACTTGAAAGCTTACATTCTATTTGTTTGTCTTTTATACAATTTTTTTTCATGCATGACTGTGATAGATAATTTGAATATAATCACAATGAATTTCGTAATTAGTTAAAAGTAATCAATTAATAATATAAATTTGAATATATATTTTTCTATTAATTAACCGTCATACATAATAATATCCATAAAACGATCGATTTCACATAAAACATATTCATCATAAATACATCTTATCTGCAAACATATGTAGTATTAGGTTATCCACATACTACTTCAAATTTGTTTATTATAGATGGCGACATCGACATGTGAGATTAAAAATTATTTGTTCTTTTATTACTTGACATTTCATACTATTCTATGTAAAAAAGACGTTTGACATTTTATACTTGGCGACAACTACATGTGAGATTAATTATTTGACTCCTTGGTTATTTGCAAGATTACTTGAAATCAATATACTTTTTTATTACTTGACATTTCATACTATTCTATGTGAAAAGACGTTTGACATTTTATACTTGGCGTCAACTACATGTGAGATTAATTATTTGACTCCTTGGTTATTTATTAATTATGACATCGTGCAAGATTACTTGAAATCAATATACTTAAATTCTATACTATTCAATAAAATAAGCATGGGAGATTACTTATAAGTGCCGCAATAATATTTTAAAATAATTGCGCAAATCCTTTTTATCGTAAATTTGGTAACTTCAGCGACTTTAGCGTAAATAAATAATTGTGCTGCTCGTTTGGAATTTCTAAAAAAAATTTCACTAAATATGAGATAATTTTAAACATACCAAATATTTTTAAACACTAAATAACATCTAAAATATATGAAGCAATATAAAAACAACTTGAAAAATTATAGCAAAAACTTTGGAAAAAACAAAAAACTTCATATATTTACTATGTAATATATGAAGATTATGATGAGGTATGACTACTTTAAATAAATTTGGGTAATTTACATTTTTTATCCAAAGTATATCTCATTTTCATTTTGGTTACTCTCATTTTCGTGAGTAACAATATTGGTATCTCATGTTTCAAAAAATCGAACATTAGGTATCTTTTGTTAAGTTTCCGTCCAAACTTGACTAAAGTTAATGATTCCTAATTTTATTCAACGAAAATTGAACGTTTTTCTCCCCCTTCATTCTAAAAAAGCCAGTGACTCTAATTTCTTCATTATTCTCAATCTTCACTGATGCATCGGCTTTTTTTAGAATGAAATGGGGAGAAAATGGCTCAATATCAGTGGTATGAAATTAGGGTTCATTAACTTCCATCAAGTTTGGACCGAAACTTAATGTAAATTACCTAATGTTCAATTTTTTTAAAACATGGGGTACCAATGCTTTTACTCATGGAAATAAGGTACCCAAAGTGAAAATGGGATGTATTCTGGGACTATAATTGTAATTTACCCAATAAATTATATTTATTGTGTAGTCTTTGTTTTAACTCGTCTTCTTCATGAGTCTATATATTTCGACTGTTTCTTTCTCAGTTCCACAGAGAAAATAGTTTCCTAATTTGTGCAGCAGAAAGAAAAAGTGAGGAATCTAGCTTTCTCAATATTCCTAATATTCTTCTTTAATTTCTCTATCCATTTTTAATCACATTACATTGTCGTGCATTGAAGAGTTATTGAAAAGGTACGTTTTTTTAAACAGTAATTGGAAAAATATTAGTTTAGATCTGCATAGAAGAATTAATCTATCAATGATTTTTGTTTTCGCAATAAACCAGATTTCCGCCGGTTCAACTAATTGTGAGAGAGCCGTAGGTTTATTTGTTTGTTTGTTTTCTTTCTTTACATTTTCTTTATTTGTTCTAAACTTTTGTTTATCTCTTCGTAACATTAGTGCATGGATTGACTGGGCATCCACCACATGATATATAATTATATGTTGAATTTCTTCGAACCGTCGGTTTTGATTATGGTTCTACACTTTGAGTCTCGTATATCTTTTCTCACAAAACCGAGATGGACAAAGATATAAATACCCTATTAGAAGTTTTTTGAAAAGACAAAAAAATGACAAGAATGAATAGCTAAGCCATAGAATTAATATTCTATAGGCAGTAAAAGTATATATATTGAAAATTAGATGAAAGAGGGCAGTTCTTCACAGAAGTAGGAACCATTTGTCTGTTTTTCTTTGCGATACTCTTCGTTGGCCGTTCGGAAGGTCTCAGCTCTGCCCAACTTCCTCGGCAGATCTGGATGATTTCACGTTTGCTCGTCATTTTCTGAGAATTTCCTTTGGGGTTCTTGGTGAGGTCAAGCTGATCTAATAATAGAGTTGGTCGATCGCAACATAAAATCCCTTCTTTAGAGCAAACATTTGCTTCAACTACTTTCTCTGGTACGATTGAGCAAATCTGGTGATAAAGCTGGTCGATTGCAGCATGAACTCTCTCTTAAGAGTTGAAATCTCCTTCATACATATTACCTATATAAAAATATGGATATTTCTTATAAAATATGGACCGCTTAATATATATTTATTAAAGATTTTATTTAAAGTTATAATAGTAATTTATGATTTTCATATTTAAATTTTTTTACATTAGAATTCTAAACTAAAATCATATAGAATTTTATTATGAGTAGGACTTTATTATATTAGGATTACAATTTACTATGATTTTTTTTGAATTTATTTTAATTTAGTATAGATTGTACATCCTTATAAAAAATATTATTTAAGGTTAAAATAATATAATATTTTTGATTTAAAAATCTCCATGTGCAACGCATGTGCTGATACTCGTGTATATATATATATATATATATATGTTTTTGATTTCAATAATAATGTTAGTGTTGTGTATTAGAGAAAATTGTAAATTTAGAACACTATCTTTAGGTCATTCACCGATGGACAGTATCTTTTCGGATCCCGATATTTGGATGCTGGCTTTTCAATTTGTCTGATATTAGGACAAAAAGTCTTAAATCACGAATTTCAAGTTCAATTGCATGCGATTTGAGCTCTTCACTGAACTGATTCGGCCCGAAATTTATGCAATGTGATTCGAAATTCATGATTTCAGGTTTTCTTCTTAAAATTACCTAAATTGAAGAGTTAACTGTCTCATTGTCATTGTCAGACTCGAAAAGATAGTACCCTTTATTGAATTTGTTTAATTTGAACTTTAAAATCTTCATTTTATAATTTGAAATCTCTCTGTACTTGAAACTCTTGTTTTACTTGCAGGTGCGAGGGAAAGTAAACAAGTAACAAAAGAATGCAGCCTGTTTTGCTGTTCATTGTGGCTCTCTTCCTCTACTTTCTCCAGCGTGTTGTATCAGGCATCAGAAAACTACCACCTGGCCCGACCATATTGCAATTGTGGAGCAAACGAGGTTTATTGGCAGAGAAGCCACACGTGGCACTCACAGAACTGGGCCATATCTATGGCCCAATCATGTCGTTAAGGCTAGGGGGTCGACTTCTGGTGGTTGTTTCATCTCTAGAGATTGCTAAAGAGATTCACAAAACTAACCATCAAGCATTCACAGGGAGACATTTTCCATCAATTTATTACAACATCCCTGGGGCCATTACTTCCTCTATTTTGATGTCAAGAGAAATTAATGAGAGTTGGAAATTCCTTCGTAGCATTGGCCAAAAGTTCATCTATTCTTCAAAGGCAGTTGAGTTGTATGCTGGAGTAAGGAAGAGGAAGGTGATGGAGATGGTGGAATATTTGAGAACGGGACGAGCCATGAATGTTGAGAGCCTCATATACCTCACTTTTGTTAATGCCTCCAGCAATGTTTTAGTTTCACAAGACGTGTGCGACTTCGGAGATGATGGTGAAAGTGCTGCGAAGAAGATTAGTTGTTTAACTGATATTGTTAAGAAGTCTACTGTTTTTGGATTGACTGATATGTTTCCAGTATTGAGATCGATCGACTTTTGGACTCAAAGAAAAGGTATGGAAATGTATGGGGAAATAAGACTCTTCTGGGAAGATATCATCGAACAAAGAAGAGTCATGCGTGAGGCCAATCCTGACTTCAAACAAGATTTTATGGACGTTCTAAATGGATATTCACTTAATCAAGATCAGATTCACATTGTGATAACGGTCAGCACTTACTTAATTCCATCTATACATGAATGTCGTCAGAATTGCTGATGTGGAATTTCACATTGAGGCGTTCATGCAGACAAAATTGGCATTCTGAGAAAAGTTGTATCAAAACTGGAAAAAAAATTAGAGAACCATAATATTGAGAAGATGTAGAATTGATGTTTATTAACTCTTAATGTACATATCTTATATGTGAAAAACTCATTTAATGTACATATACGTGCAGGAGCTACTGACTGGTTCAACAGAGGCTAACTTTGTAACAACAGTATGGTTGATAGCAGAATTCACTAGACATCCTGAAGTTTTACGCAAACTGCGCCAAGAAATCGCTGAAAAGGCTGTTGAAGGGGACGAGCTGAAGGAATCACTTTTATCCAAGTGTGATTATCTCCAGGCGTGTATAAAAGAATCATTCAGACTCCACAGTCCAGGGCCATTTGGGGTGCCCCGTCGAGCAGTTAAGACTTGCAAATTGAGTAAGTACACAGTCCCTAATGACGCAATGGTGATAGTGAATTCATGGTCAATTCAAAGGGACCATAATGTGTATGAGGATGCCACAAGCTTCAAGCCAGAACGTTTTCTTGATTCCAATATTGATTATAGAGGTGCTCATTTCGAGTTGTTGCCTTTTGGCGGAGGTACGAGGATGTGCCCTGGAGTAAATGTGGCCATCAGTATCTTGCAGTTGGTGGTGGCATCTCTAGTGCATTACTTCGATTGGAGCTTGCCAGATGGAGAAGACCCTGCTCAAATGGATATGAGTGGTGTGTTTGGAACTTCTCTCAGGATGAGAAAACCTTTCTCTTTCATTCCAACCCCGAGGAAAGATTCTATTGCTACTTGAGATTTATATATTTATATGTGTGTGTGTGGCATTTTAATTTTTGCTTAATTTCAAGTTTGTTGATAGCTTCTTTGTCTTTAGATAGTTCTTGAAATGTAACGTACATTTTCTATCCTTTTCATTAAACTTGACCAATTGTTTGATTTTTTAAATTCCATGATTATCTACACACAATTTTAAAATTAGCAATTTTAACCATGAGTTCACAAATTGGTTTCAATTGTAACCAATTCATAATTTTGATCGAAATAAATTATGGATATGATGACGTGAAAGCCACTAAAATTAGGGATGTAAACGAACCAACCCGTTCGTTAACTATTCACGACTAGATTCGATACAATTTATTAAAATTGACTTGAATCACTAATCAAGCGTATCAAATTAATCGTTAGATCTTTAATACAAAATTCCAACTTGTCCATTTCATGTTGGGGTCATCCAATTTTACATGCTGCTTCTCTAATTCAAATACGTCCAAATGCATATCATGACTATTCCCCTTTACAATTAGTGCATGGGAAAGAACCAAACATTTCCCATTTGCGAGTTTTTGGATGTGCAGTGTACGTTTCAATATCATCACCTAAACGTAATCTATGAGTCCTCAAAGGGATCTAGGTATTTATATTGGATTTGAATCTCCATCCATTTTGAAATACCTAAAGCCCATGACAGGGGATCAATTTAGAGCTCGATTCTTTGACTGCACATATGATGAAGGTCATTTCCCGGCATTAGGGGGAGATAAAACTAAAAAGTTAAAAGAATGCCGAGAAATTTCATGGAATGTGGAAAATCTTCAATATTTAGATCCAGACACTAGTCAAACTGAACTGGATGTTCAGAAAATAATCAACTTGCAGTATTTAGCAAGTAATCTACCAGATGCGTTTACTGACCATAAAGGGGTGACAAAATTTCATATCCCTGATGTGAATGCACCACAAAGAGTGGAAATCCTAAAAATAAAGATATATCCGATGCAACTCTAGACCTGAAGCGTAAAGAGCATATGGATACAAAATATAAAAATCTACCGAAAACAAAATCTAACAAAAATAACCAGTCACTCCAAATACCTTATAAAGAGATTCGTTCCGAAGATGAAAATCATAGTAACAATGCACGTGCACAAAATAATCAAAATACTAAGATTACGAAATGACCAGATCATAATATTTTGGGAAATGAACAAGATCTGGTTGATGTAAATCGCTATGAATTTTATAAATACATGGAGAAACTTACAATAGAGATATCACAGTCATCAACGACACTTTTACCTCCATAATTGCTTTTACTATCTCAAATAATAATCTGGATCGAGAACCTAAGTCGATAGCCGAGTGTCGGAAGCGCTCAAATTGGGTAAGATGGAAAGATACAATTGAGGCTGAGTTAGACTCGCTTAACAAAGAAAAGATTTTGGATCTATCATACGTACCCCTGAAAATGTTATCCCTATAGGATATAAATCGGTATTTGTGTGAAAAGAAATGAGAAAAATGAGGTGGTGAGATACAAAGCGAGATTAGAAGCTCAAGGGTTCTCGCAGAGGCCCGGTATTGATTTCGATCAAACATATTCTCCAGTAATGGATGGTATATCATTCCGCTACTTAATCTCTCTGACAACAAATATGAACTTAGAAATGCAGTTAATTGACGTCGTGATCATTTATATGGATCATTAGATGCCAATATTTATATGAAAAACCCTGATGGATTTCAAATTCCCCAGATGAGGAAAGATGAAAATCGTAATATGTATAACATTAAATTGCAAAGGTCATTATATGGTCTAAAACAATCGGGAAGGATGTGGTATAATCTACCGAGTGAATTCCTCCTGGAAAAGGGATATACGAATAATGATGCATTTTGATAAGTGTCGTTTTTACTATATTTTTACGTATGTTTATGTGTTCATTTGAGCATGTTTATGTACGTTTCTATAGTGATTTATATACTTTTGATTTATTAGTTGCATTTGATGGTTTTGTGTTTTTAGTGCAAAAATCGCAAGTTCCAGCTCACATGCGCAGTTGTCGAAGAAATGACATATCTCACGATCTAGAAGTCCGAACTGGAAGATCTTAATTTTGTTGGAAAGATAAGGAAGAGATCTACAACTTTGATGTTGAACACTTTTCCCAATTCGTTCTCGAAGAAAGCAGAGTATTAAGGAAAAACGGAAGTTTTGCGTTCGGTTTTTCGTCGTGACAGGGCTCTAGTATTTTGATCATAACTTTTTCTAGAAGACTGCTATTGAGGTGAAATTTGTGGAATTTGAAAGCTAAATTCAAGACCTACAACTTTCATGAAGACGTCGAAGTCAAATTCGGAACTGTGCACCAGCGCACGACCGTGTCTTGGGACACGGTCGTGCCCCACTGCATAGAAACACTAGCACTGGTGCACGGGTGACCGTGTCCTGGGGCACGGTCGTGCCCGAGAGACTCCTATTCGATCCCAAACTCGATTTTTGACGTATCTCACACTTCTAAACCATCTAGGAGACCTCCAAGATGCTATATATACCTAAATTCGTCCCAAAAAGGAGCAGGCAGATAGGGAGGACAATCATTAGGGTAGGAATAACATTGATAGAGAGAAAACACATATTCTGAGAGCATCCGGAGAGGAGGAGAAGACTTCAAAGATCGAAGAATCGAGAGATTATCGTTCATATAGAGTTTTTCTTTATCTTTCTTTTATTGTTGGATTATTTTAGTTTGATATGATATTTTCAATCTTGTCTATGAGTTTGTTGATATTCATGTCTGGCTAGTTTTCCATGGGTTTCTAGGGCTTGTTAGTAGTCTGATTCGAATCTGATGGATCTTTGATTTCAATTCAATTTCTTGATTCTTTATCCTATTGATGTGTTTATGGTTTGATTGCTTGTTTGATTATGTGGCCACTAATTGAGCATGTTTAAGTAGTTAAGTCAAAATTCGAGAGAGGAGATTTAATTACGGAAGAGTAAACACATGACATATATGTAGCATGAGATCGAGAGATAAATGACATATGTGATGAGATTTTCAATCCTAGGTACTTTTGGGAGTTGTTGTGTTATATCAGATCGAGTAGAGATACCTCTAATAGCATAATAATCAACCGGTTAAATTGACTGGAGAGAGCTTTTAATTTGATATTTGTGATTGCTTATATAGGATAGTTAATCACTGAAGTGGATTGGTCAAGTGATATCGTGATGAGAATTAGATGAAAGCATGTTCTAGAACCTGTCTCAGTTATATCTGTTTGTCTCTGTGTATTTATTTGTTTTTGTTTTAGTACAACTAATTGAATTCTTTGATATCTGATAGCCTAGATAAAATTAGGGGTTGAATTTGGGTAATCGATTATTCATAGATAATAGTCTCTGTGGGATCGACCTTGCTTACCGTGTTCTGCAATCTACACCGTACACTTGCGGTAGTAGCCTAAAGAAATAGGTGAACACATTTCCTTGTGTGTTTATAAAAAAAAGTCGCTAAATGAATTTTGTATCATTTCTGTATATGTTGATGATATAAATATTATTGAAACACATAAGGAAATTGAAGAAGCTAGTTCGAGCTTAAAATCTAAATTTGAAATGAAAGCTTTAGGTAAGACTAAATATTATCTCGGCCTACAGATCGAGCATCTCTCTGAAGAAATTTTCATACAACAATCAACCTACTTGAAAAAGGTTTTGGAAAGGTTTACATGGATAAGTCACATCCACTTAGTACACCAATGGTTGTCCGATCCCTTGTAGTGGATAAAGATTCTTTTAGACCTAAAGAAGATACTGAAGATATATTAGGGCCTGAAGTTCCTTACTTAAGTGCAATTATGCATTAAACTTTACCTTGCAAATTGCACTAGACCCGATATTGCATTTGCGGTCAACTTATTAGCTAGATTTAGTGCTTTTCCTACAAAGATACATTGGAATGACATTAAGTATATTCTTTGGTATCTTCAAGGTTCATTGGATCTTGGTTTATATTATACAAGAAATCAAAATAAATCATTGATGGGTTACTCGGATGCTGGTTACATATCAGATCCCCATAACGCAAAATCACAGACTAGTTATGGTTTTTTCTGCGTTGGTACTGCAATCTTATATATGGAAGTATGTCAAACAATCCCTGGTTACAACTTCCTCAAACCACTCAGGGATTATTGCTTTATATGAGGCCTCACATGAATGTGTGTGATTAAAATCTTTGATAAAACACATTTGTGAGTCTTGTGGCATTTCTAGAACTGATATATCCCCCACTGTCCTTTATGAGGATAATGCAGCTTGTGTTGCACAAATGAGTAGCGGTTATGTTAACGGAAATTTCATGAAACACATTGCTCCTAAATTTTTTATCCACAAGAGCTCTAGTAAAATGGTGAAATTATTATACAAAAAATACGCTCTAGTGAGAATATTACAGATGTGTTCACTAAATTCATACCTATGTATACTTTTGAAAAGAATGTTCATGGTATTGGAATGCATAGGCTTAGAAGACTATTGTCTTCATGCATGGGAGCGATAATTTCAAAACAATCTTGAATGTTGGATCTTGAAGACCACTAATTTTACTCTTTTAACCTGAAGGTTAGGTCCTGAAGATCAATGGTTGTACTTTTTTTCCTTGACTAAGTTTTTTTCCACAGAGTTTTCTTAGTTAAAGGTTTTTAACGAGACAACTAGTGTAACACATTGGAACGTGTTTGTCATGTACTATTTTCTCGTCTAGTTTTTCTCACTGGGTTTTCAAGCGAGTTTTTAATGAGACATGCATACCATGTCATAATGTCCAAGGGGAAGTGTTATAAATTAATAAGCAAATAATGTGAACATTACTTTCATAGAGTCCTTTGATATTCTATAATTTCGTTCATGACGTATAAATGTTTGTACTCAATATTTTGTGGAGTTGGATTGAATGAATAAAATATTTCTCCTCCCAATCTTTTCTATTTTGCTTATTTCCTTGTTCATTACATACGATAAAGATATATTGGTTTGCATATAGAAGGTGATCAACAAGGACAAAGTCTATTACAACAAATTTGATTTAATTTTATTTTATTTACAATAATAATGGGTGTACAAGATTGGTGTTTATTTAACAACTTCTTATTTCAAATATTAGAGTTTATAATTCATTGTTACTTAAATGCACATTTATATATTATTGTTTGCATTTTGAAATTATAATTATTTAAGATGAGACGCATTAAAGATAAAATGTTTAAATTCTTATTAATATAAAATTTAGGTTAAAATAATATTATCACATTATATTATTAAACAATTTAAAATTACTAAATTGTATATTACAAATTGTGCATGACATGGATATACTACTAGTGTATATAAAAAGAAAACCTTCAATAAAAATAGTAATAACTAATTTTTCCTCATAAATTTACATTCTATAAATAGAAAGAAATTAGTTACAAGAATTAAAAAAAATCAAAAACAAAAAGATTTTTACTTTTAAGGATTATAGGTCCTCTGGTTGGGCTATAACCTATAGGGTAGTTCTATAGTACACAAGGTGTATTAATACACCAAACTCTCCACTTATTTTCAGTCATCAGATTTGAGATCATTAAGGTCAAAGTCAACTATGATCTCAGATCTAATGACTGAAAATGATAGAGAGTCTAGTGTATTAATACAACCGGTGTACTTCAGAAGGACTCTAAACTATATAGGTAGGATTATGTAGACTATGTTTATCAACAACTCAATCCAACCCAACCTTCTAATAAAAAAATCATTTCTCTCTCATTCATATATATAACTTACAACCCAACCCAACCCTACAACTTTATATGAGTTTATTAGTGACACTAACCCAACTTATAAAATAATTTTTTTTCTCATTACATTTTTATTGAATATTATATATAATCAAATTTTTATTTAAAAAAATGTAAAAAATATATAAAAAAGTATTTGATATTCTAAATTTGATATTTATAATAAGAATGTTTTAATCATACACTTAAAATATGTGTCTTGAAATATATCAATATTTTACTCTATTTATAGAGAAAAAAAAGTCTTAGATTTTGATAATTTTTTATATTTTTTTGATACATATTATATTCAATATCAATAATTCAAATTATATCAAAAAATAATATATTGTTACCAATTATATTGTGACAAGTGTCACAATATAATGGAGAGAGAGAGAGAGAGCAAAAGTTGAGAGCAAAAAATTTCTATGAACTTTTTTTATCTTTTTACTTTTTTGTCTTGTAGTGTGGTGACCCAACCTTGGGTCACCAATAAACTTGGTCTTAGCTTTTTTCTTCTTTATTTCATAATATTTATATTGGGTTTCTTGCGCGAAATCCCCTGGTGTTTTGAAAAATCAACATCGGACCCCCCTATAAGATGGAAATTGCATACTAAACACGTGGGATACTGAAAAATCGACACACACCCCACAACACCTAACAGATGCTAACGACGTTAAATTTTACCACATCAATTCCCGTTATGTCCTTAATATAAATTGGAAACACAAACCCTAAAATCATATTTCATTTCTCCATCCTCCTCTCTCCCTCCCTCTCACCCTCTAAATGAGGGAAAACCGCCGCCACCTCCTCAGCCTCGCCGCCGCCGCCACCTCCTTAGCCTCGCCGTTGCCTCATCTTTCTCTCTCTTCTTCCCCCTCTCTCTCCCCCTCCCTCTCTAAGCGACGAAACCGTCGCCGCCTCTTTCCTAAGATCTTTTCTCGCTTCGATAATCTTCTCCCTCTCCACCTCAACAGGGCTCTAAGGGTAGAGTCGAGCTCGTCTCTCAAGCTTTTGCCTTTTCTTTTGGTTCAAGTGCTTCCACATCTCCAGCAATTAATTTTTCATCCATGGTGCAAAACTCCGGTATGTTCCATATGCTTCCTGAGATGCCTTGGAATGGTAACCAGATGGTCCAATATCCGAAGAATTTCCAAGCATCTGAAGGGAAGTCCCTCAGTGCTCAATCATTTAGCTTATTGAAGTCAGATTGCAAAGAGATGGCGGCCATTGCAACAATGGGACCTCCGAAATTTGATGCTCTAGCTCAAACAATCAATTTTCTTCCGGGAAACCAACCTTTTCAAACATCATCTGCTCCTCTGTCTTCAATGACAATCCCGAATCTTCAGCAGCAACAGCAGTTGATTCAGGTCCAAAATTTAGGGAAAATGCATTTACGAATTCTTGAAATTTGCCCTCAATATTTGTGCTTTTATTGTAATTCTCCGATTTGAATATCTATGATCAACATCTTATTTTTCTCAGTCTTGGTTGGAATTTCATTCTTCATTGTGGTTTAAATTTCATTCTTCTGTTGGGCTCTATGAATTTCAAATTTTCATTTTTCCAATTGTTAGTTGACGTAAAGATTTATTTAAAATTTTCCAATTTCGATTTAAATTATTCTGTTAGACTCGATGAATTTCATTGAGGTAAAGATTTTAACTAATAATAATATTATTAAATAATATAATATATATTATAAAATTGTTATTTTCAGATTTAAATATATATTATAAAATTGTTATTTTTTAAATTATTAAGGAATAGAAATATGTATATAATGTTTTAAAAAAAGTTAAATTAAAATGAATATATTTTTAAGTATAAATTAATTTTTAATTAAGGTTGGTAAAATATAAAAAAAATATAAACAATAATTTAAAAATACATAATAAATGTTACAAATAAATCAAATACCAATAAAAATAGAAAAAACTACTAATAAATGAGATAAAATGAAATATTTATTAAAAAACAATAAAATGGAATTATATAAATTATAATGAACAGTAAGGGGTACTTTTGTCTTTTTACATTTAAAATAGGGTCAAAAACAATCAAAAATTGCACTTGGAGCGCGTCCTTTGCACATCCGTCAAGTATGACGGATTTGTGTGTCTCACACCGATTTAATCAAAACCGACGTGTTTTTCTTGCAATTCTTTTTCACAAGGGGGTCCGGTATGAATTTTTATAACACGAAGGGGTCTGTAGGATTTTACCCTATTTATATTTTTATGACCTTTTGTATTTCCCAAAAATTGTTCATTGCTGAAACAAACATAACATTAGATATATCATAAAATTCAAATCACAGTACAAATTTTAACTTAATTATTGCCTATGTGTTAGGGTTGTGCATGAGTTTCGAAGATTACCGAAACCGAACCGAAAACTGGATTGGAAAAGTTTCAAACCGAAAATCTCTGTTAACTTTTTCACTTTCTCCAAACCGAATTGAACCGAGTTACATTTTGGTTTGGTTTTGGAGAATTTCAATTATCCGAATCGAGAACTGAACCGAATTGGGACCGAACCAAACTGAATTGAACTGAACCGAAGAACCAATTTTAAAAAGTTATTTATATTTTATATGTGTGTGTGTCATATATTTTTATATATATTAATATAATTACATAATATATATAAGTTAATAATTTATAAATACTATCAATATTTTATTATTTTTAAATAATAATGTGCCATATATATCCTATAATAATTATTTAGTTTTAATTTTTTGCGAACTTGAAAATGTTGCTTATCTTACATTTAAATGTGATTTACATAATATCTAAATGTAAAATAGAAGATGAAACGGACTTGTGATTTACATGTTAATAATTTAAAGGGATTATCCTCAAATTAGTTTATAGTTATTATTTTTCTAATTGAGTGTATTTCATCTAAAATAAATTTCTCTTTTAACTTTTTTCTCTTTGGTTTAAATTTCTTTTTTTGAAAAATCTCCAAAAACCCGAATCTCCGTCCCCAATTGATTCGAATCATAAGAACCGAATCTCCAAATTGAACCGAACAGAAATTTGGTATGGTTTGGTTCTGAAGAATTTTTATTTTGGTTTGATTCCAGAGAATCATTTTTAGAATCCTCCAAAATCTGATTTGATTTCCAAGATTTTCAATTTCCAAATTGATCCAGACCGTACACACCCTACACCCTTACTATGTGTTCGGTCAAGTCTTGATACGTCATTACCGACATGAAAATAAATTAATCCTCTTATTTGTAATGCTTAATTAATTGCCAAAAAGTCACAGTCTTTACTTTGATATACAAATTTAATGAGACAGTTGAGTACTAATAGAAAAATACACATAATTTTCAAACAGGGACACGCGCCCATATTACCCCATTTACCATATGGATTGAACTATCCACACCCCATAATCTACTAAACACACCCCATAATTTAAAATTAAAGAAAAAAGAAAAGGAAAAAAATAGAATTACCCTTATTAATAAAATAATTAAATATTTTGAAAGACTATTTACACCTCCACTTTTGCTTTTGAACCACCACTTTTTGCTATTTCTAAACTCCTTTTGCTATTTCCAAACTAAACCTTAAATAAATCCAATTTATACCAATATTCATCTAATCTGTATAATTTCAAAGATCCAAACCCTGAGAAAACGGTATATAGGCTGGAAATTGCCGACCTACCCATTTATTATTTCCTTGAGATACCAGGGTAAAAAGGCTGTAAACAATGTCCACGTATCGTTCGGGATCGATCCTTGTAAATGGTATTAGAGCCAGGTTTATTAAAAACTAAATTTATATTTTACATATAATCTGTAATTAACATATTGGTGAGGAGAATCATTCGAGAAAAGAATGGATCTGGACGAATGTCCAAGATGTATATCTTACAGGAAATATCGTCAAATTTTAACGATGCATGCTCAAGACCGCCAATATGCCCAAAGACAAATCACAGGTGCCGACGCGGAAGCATTGAGGCAGTGCGATAAACAAGCAGCATATCATCTGGAATTCCTTGCGGTAAATCGGATGTTACAAGCTGATCTGATGAACCATCAGGAAGCCAACCATCAATACCATAATGTCTGATGGAGTGCCCGAGTGAAAGGAGATACTTCCAGATACCTCTAAAATTTCCAAAGATTTTAGGGAAATCCAGAAGACGGTGCAGAGTTATGGCAACCGCCATAATCATCTACCGACACAAGTTCATCAGATCCAAAGCTAAATGGAGATGATGATAAAAATCAAAAGAAGACTCTTGAAATCATTCATGATATTCAAAAATGAGTCAAAAATCTGGAGAACTGACCAAGTTCATCCGGAGGAAGGAGACGTATAAATTTCGGAACAGTTCCGTATTTACACCTAGAGGGGAAACCAACTGAAGTTATACGACCCATAACCGATGATGAAAAGCTTATTGTCATCATCAAAGAAAAATCTGTTACAAACAAGTAAGGGATTTGGAAACGATAAATCTGCAGGATTTACATGACCTAGCTGAATCCTTCGCAGGATTAGGTATTGTGGATCTAAAGATGAACGCAGGAGATGGATCTGCCTTGGTTACTCGTTATCAATAGCAGAGACCACCAGTCAATTCCAACGTAGCAGAAAGTTTCGAATCACATCATGTGGACGAACAAATGCCACACGTAGGGGATTTCACCACAGGAAGAGATCTCATTGTTGTTATAGGAACTCGAGCACATTCCAAAAGGCTGAATCTTTTCAACACGCCTTATGAAAAGTCAATGCTAGACCCGATACATCCGTATGGGTTGATGCTAAATCTGGATATCCCAGATTTCAAGAACTGTGAAATCCTTATCGATGATTGGGCATCGACTATGAGGATTGCAGCAGGAACCCTTGATCTTACAAAAGAAGGATTCATCCTACTACTCGAGATGAGTCTGGAAGGATCTGTAAAGATCGCATGGGATATGACAGCACCAGAAATGAAGAACAACGTTACAGCTGGTGAGTCATTAAAAGGAATTGTCAATAATATAGCCAAATTATTCAAAATCCATTTTATCGGCATAGGCTACTTTGAGGGAATTGAAGAAGAAAAAAGAAAAAGATATAAACAAGCCCTCTACAACCTCGAGTTGCATGATATTTGTCATATTGACGAATACATCAAGTTATTAACCGAGTACCGATGGAAGTCCAAGAAGGAAGACAGAGAAGCTTCGCAATTATTCTTTGAGAAGATACCAAGTCTCTGGAGAGAAATGCTGATCAGGGAATACAAGAGTGCAGATGAATTAGATACAGTGGCTAGAAGGATGTCTTTCCTAAAAGTCAAATTATCAGAAAGATGTCATCAAGCAACACTCTACAAGAACTACAAGAGACTGCGAGGGATCAATAAAATGGTTCCCTTATGTTGCGAAGAGAATGACATTCCAACAGTCGTTAGAGGTCAACCACAGAGGCATAAAAGGTAGAAACAACAAAGCCATCCATACCACCGTGGAAGCAACAACAAGAGAAGCAGTCGTTGGTCTTCATGAGACCAAGAAGGGTGTGGTCAAAACAAGATGCCGGAAGTTATAAATCAGGGCAAAGACCAATACCAAATATGAGTAGAGCCTTTTCATCAGGCTCAAATCAAGGAAGCTTCAGCAGAACCACAGGAAGAAGAACTTTCAGACGAGCTCACACCAGAGCTAATGAAAGTTTTAAAGATTGTAATTGCTGGACAAGTGGAACAAGAGGGCATATCTCAATAGACTGCCCAGAAAATCAGAAACGAGGAATTAGACAGTTCGAGGCAACACCCGAACTCGAAGAAGTTATCTACTATCAAGATCTCATCCAGGTGTACCAATTTGAGGATTTACCCTCAGATGAAGGCATCTATGAAGAAGAGATCTATTCTGAGGATGGAAGTGAATCCAGCTCAGAATTAAAGTGAAGAATAAATTCTTCAATCAACGGTGAGAGAGGATATGTCAGGATTTCTCTCCCATACTACGGTGTCTCATAAGACTCTAATGAGGATTATGAAAGAAGATCCGAAGCTCCAGATGTACGATGGTTTTACCATTGGAGCTATGGAAAAAACATTAGATAAGATGGGATTTCGCAGGAAACACCAAATTATCCACAGAGTGACTACCGGAGAATTTGTCATCCGAATGGAATTCACTGGTAACCTGATCGAGATGCAATTGGTCCCTTACAAAGAAAAACAGAAGATCAAAAGCAAAGTTAAGAGAGAAGTTACAAATACACTCTCATGGATTTATATTGGAGCCATAAGAGTTGTTATCAAAGCAACATTCAAAGAAGGAGTTGATTCGCCACTCAACCTTGCAATTCTGGACAAGCGAATCTCAAATCTCAAGGATTCATACCTTGGGGCAGTTGCAGGAAATTTGTATGCAGGAAAATTGGCATTCAATGTCTACCATCGAATTGCATACAATCTGGGAGATCGAGACTTCAACAGAGTCTTAACCCTTCATCAAGATTTCAAAAGAAATGATATGATGAAAGAAGGGAATAGACCCTACTCGATCACCTACAAGATTTCTTACGCTCTCTCGAATACACATCATTCAGATGTATTCTTGAGAAATGAATTCATCGAAGTTCCCAGAATCTTTGAGGACTACGTCAGGGTTGTTCTACCGGAACCAATAGAATCTCCAACCATAAGAGAGATCGATATGAGGATCCAAGATCAACTCGTCTTCAACAAGAGCTAAAGTCTCAGAATTGAGCCAAGGCGAATGTCTTTCCAACAAGACAGGCTAATGAGCAATAGCCGTTAGGAAGAGATAAGACCGAGTACAATTCAGCAAATCCCAGATGTTTTCAAAACACAAGGAGAACTGAAATGCCCGGAAGGCTGGAGAGGAGTTAAAGTGATATTCGACATTACTCAATGAGATAATATTTTCCCCTGTAATGTCCTATATTACCTCTAACAACCGATAGTCAGAAAATATCAAGGAAGCCTAAAAATAGGTGAAATTAATTTGACTATCAGAGGAGTTGCAGGAAGGATCCCAGATCAATTGTTACTTGGGATTGAGTTTCTCGAGGAACACAAATCTTGGGAAAGACTACAAGATGGAATGGAGTTCACAGTGGCCAATAAAAGATACAGAATCAGATGACCACTAGTCCATTCTCCATATAATTTCTATCGGAATAATATATGAGGAATACAAGGTCGAATATTTCGCCGCCTATATCGACTCTGGTGCCGGAATATGTACTGCAAAACAGGAGGTTTTCCCTAAAGAAATCGGAGAAGATCTACCAGCTATCGTAGGAAGGGGTTTCTCTAAAAGGATTCTTATCCTTAATCGAGGAATCAAGCAAACGGAAATCATGATAGGAGGTGCAGGCGGTACCCCATGGTACAAAGTCAAGACTCCACCAATCTATTTCCATGATACAGGCCCAGATATGTTGTTAGGTAACAATTTCCTACAAACATTCAAGCGCTTTACATAGGAAAATGGGACAAAAAGACTTATTTTCACAACTCTATGTGATCATAATATTATTGTCCAAAGACTACGAGAGACATTCTACAGAAAAATGCCTATCACTTTTCGCAGCAAGCGTGGTGATGAAGCAAAACTCCGACATCCAAAAATGACGGATAGAAGAAAATTTGGTGAGGTACTATTATCCTACCGACAGAACGGTCATGGCCCAAAATGCAAGGAACACAAGGGGACCAAGAGATGGGATAATCACTGGTACCCGTTCAAGATATCAGGAGAAGATCAACCTTCAGAGGTAATTTTTTGAATTATGGAAATGCATATTGGAAGAGTCATCGACATCAAGTGAAATTTCCATTGATGAACAGATCTCACTCGAAGATGTCAAAAGGACG
Source organism: Scutellaria baicalensis (assembly GCA_005771605.1). Classification (NCBI taxonomy): domain Eukaryota; kingdom Viridiplantae; phylum Streptophyta; class Magnoliopsida; order Lamiales; family Lamiaceae; genus Scutellaria; species Scutellaria baicalensis. Next base: position 73,311,568 of record CM016721.1, on the reverse strand, counting down.
ATCCAAAGGAATTACAATGAAAATCCTTTGGCATGGTGGAATAAGAACGAGCTCAAAGCATCCCTGAAGGTTAAACCCGGAAAGGAACACGATTTCGTAAGACTCAAACTAATCCTTATGAACCATGCGGATCGTGAGGATATGCAGAAGATACTTAAGGAACATCTGGACCTTAAGTTGATCTCACCAGGAGTTTCTACATACAGAAGTTCGGGATTCCTTGTAAGGAATCATGGAGAAATCAAACGAGGAAAGCCAAGACTTGTTATTAATTACAAAGGAATTAATGACATCTTGGAGTTCGATGGGTACTACATTCCGAGTAGAGAACACCTGGTCAACAACATCAAAGGAGCCAAGGTATTCTCTAAATTCAATTGTAAATCTGGATTCTACCAGATTATGATGGAGGAAGAAAGTAAGAAGTTTACGACCTTCTCCACACCACAAGGACATTATATCTAGAACGTAATGCCCATGGGATTGGCAAACGCTCCCCAGATATATCAGAAAAAGATGGATAATCTTTTTAAAGATTATTTCAGCTTCATGTTCGTCTACATCGATGATATACTCATCACATCCAAGAACATGAAAGAACATCTCAAGCATTTGGAAACATTTTCAGATGTTTCTCACAAAGAAGGATTAGTGTTTTCGGAAAAGAATGCAGTAATTGCTACAAGACAGATCGAATTCCTTGGAATTGAGATCGACGAATCTGGAATCATCTTGCAAAGCCGTATTGTGGAAAAGATTCAAGGATTTCCAGATATCCTCAAAGACCAGAAACAACTTCAGAGTTTTCTTGGGGTTGTTAACTTTGCCGGAATGTTCATTAACAATCTGACACATTACATGAAGGTATTTAGCCCATTATTGAAAAAAGACGCAATATTCAAATGGGAAGATGAACACCAAGAGGGGATTAAGCAACTTAAGAAGGTTTGTCAATAACTTCCAAAACTTGATATACCACAAGATGATGATGAACTGGTTCTCTACACAGACGCCAGTGATCATTGGTAGCCAGCAGTCCTTATGAAGGCTACGTCAACTGGAGAAATGCCATGCAGATACTGCAGAGGTTTATTCACAGAAAATGAAGTAGATCGATGGCATATCAACGACAAGGAGTTCTTTGCAGTCAGAAAAGCTTTCAAAAAATGACCTTTATTCTTACTAGCTAAGAAGTTCACCTTGAAAATTGATAATTCAAGCGTCAAAACTTTTCTGAAAAACAAAATTGAATCTAAAATAGAAAATGCTAGACGACTTAGATGGCAGGCTGAATGTCAATATTATGATTATGATATTATCATTGTGAAATCTCATGAAAATATTCTGGCAGATTTCTTGACACGAGATGGAAGGACACGTCGCTGACGAGGTCCTCAAACGAGTAAGGCATCTCAGGGAAAACCTTGAGAGCCTAGAATGAGACTTTGGGACTTTATGTCTCAACGTAGAAGTCACTGGACTACTTCAACGAGAAGATCAGAGATCTGTCTCTAATCAAATACGAGCATGCCAGGAAGCGCAAGTACAATTGTACTTTACGTTGCAAAGGCCGATCCTCCAGGCTGCATCTTCAACGATGCAAAAAGGAAAAACAAGAGAACGGGCCTCTAACCCGATAGTTATGGATTCAAATACCATAACCGAGAGTTCTGTAGATGATGCATTCCTTGAGGATGCACCAACTGGGACAAATGTTGAAGCTCCGGTGTCAAAACCCGAGTCTTCAAGTCAACCCAGTACCTCTGGGGTTAAAGAGGGAAAGTTGAACCTTAGGCCACAAACTGGCAAAACTAAGGTTCAAACTGACGAGAATTTAGTTTCCCCTATGCAGGTTTACCAAAGGCAATGGGAGAAGCTAATCACCAAGATGTGTATCCATCCAGAGAGAACAATCACAGATGTCTCTGGAAAATACCCAAGAGTTTGGATGAAACTAGGAAGTCATCCAAACAAAGTACAGAAATGGTATGACTTTGGAGCTCTCGCTTCAATCTATACCGTCTCACCAGGATTCCCCGAAATTTCGAAACTTTAGAAATTGATTGGGACAACGATGCACGAGACTTGGGCCAATAATCCACATTTGGCCAGAGGCGATATTCTGGAATTATATTTTTTTAGTGCAGCTCTAGAACCAGCCAAGAAGGGTTTCCATGAAATCTCTCATTTCATCAAGCTAAGGAGACCTGATGGAAACGCCTTGAAAACCATCAAGACGGCTGCTCCGGAGGACACTCCAATTCTGGTAGGAGCATTTTCAGAAGACGAAGCTTCTACCCGACGAGCATGGGGACTATGAGTTTGTATAACCAAAATGGACAAAGTCAAGTACCCTTTCAAGTTCTTTCAGAATTCGGCAAATGGATCTTTCCTGCTGTCACACCCCAATTTTTTGAAAGTAAATGATAACACAATTTTTTGACCATAAGAAAAGGGATGTGAGCCCATAAAACATAAATCTACCCATTTTAAAAAAAAATAAAATAAAAATTACATAAATTATTCTCAAAATCATTTAGCAAAACGTTTAATGATAGATTTAATAAAACATTTAGCGGAAGCAATTCAAATGAATAATTTTCTTATTAAAATAAAGATACCATAAAAAAAAATGAAGCAAACACGCCTCAAAAATCAAACTACAAAATTTAAATACCAAAACAAAAAGGTTAGCGATTGAAAAGTATTTACAAAGAATTCAATAAACTATTTATTAATAATCATCATAATTTATATTCCACTTGTCATTAATAATTAAATCAATTCCCACTAGCATCCACCGTACCACCGCATCCGACTCCTCATCTGTAAAAGAATGTAATAATATGGGATGAGCTACACTAGCTCAGTGGGGACATGCTTGTCTAAATTAAAGGCAACATGCAAAGCAAGACAAATAACACAACATGGCAAGTAAATAAACTTTTCCTCTTGGCCAGTAAATTCTAAGCACGGCGGGCATACCCGAGGATCGAACTTTGGACCCTTGGACCTCTGAGGTCCCTGGCTAGTTCTCATGTATAGATCATAGATCACAACAAGTCTCATGCATAGATCAAAGATCACAGCAAGTAATTTCATAAAACATTTTCTCATGACACATCGCATCAATTCATCAATCACTTCACATAAAGCATTTAATAAAGACAAACAGGTAAAAGAAATCCCCACCTCAATTAGATTTAGTGAAAACTTGAATGCGATGTGGTGAAAAATTGAATGCTTGATGCAAATGAATGCAATTCACGTCCTCGTTATCTTCGTTTCCTATAAATAAAATAATTTGTATCTTAGTAAATATTTTATTTATAATTTAATAAATAGAAGGATTTGAGGGAAATTGGAAGGAGTAAGATATTACATGGAATTTAGAAATATGACTTGGAAAATGAGATCAAATACTAAGAGATGAACTGAATATTAATGGGATTGAGTAGAGTTAAATTTGGAATTTTCAGAAATTGAAAATAAAGATTAGTAACTATTGAAACGGAGATAGACTATGTGAAAAGAATCGTAATGACGATGTGGAAAGAATGGTAATTACAAAAAGTAGGATTGCATTAATTTCCAGATGGAAAAAATGATTCATATTAAAAGTCGTTTTGACAATAGGAAATCAACGATGGAATTCAGGATTTTAAAAGAAGAATCGACGATGAAATTCAAGACTCAAAAAGAAGAATCGAGATGGACAAACAAACGTAAATTTCTAAAACTCATTTTGAAACTGAGATGGAAAAGAGACGTACATTTTCTAGAATTTAATTTGACAAAAGAGAATAGAGAAGATGGAGTTTAATGACAGAAAGAGAATAGAGAAGATGAAGATTTCTGGAAAAATTACCTTACGATAGTTTTCTTGAAGGCTTAGGGTTCTCTAATGATATTATTTTAAATATATATAGGCATGAGGTAAAGGAATTTCTTAATCCATTTAAATTTGTAGTTTTGATATGACATATTTTTTTATAAGGATTTTGTTGATTGGATTGGATATGTTACGTATAATTTGTTATGAGATAGATCTTAGATAAATTATATTAATTAATTAAATCATAAACTTATTTAATTATGACACTCTGACACCATATAAAGATTATGATGATATTTCCTCAAGACACTCATTGAGGATAATAGAACGTATATAATTTTCACCAATGTACAACAAGAAAACAGATTTACACGGAAGATAGAATCTCAACAATCCAACGATATTTACGTCAATTCAAATTAATTTGTTTTGATATGATAGATCTTTATGGAGATTTTGTTGAGATTTAGATCTTTTATATATTTTCTTTGATTTATTGTTGGATTATGAATTTTATGTATCAACTTATTAGGAACATAAATCATAGATAAATTCTAAGCATTAATTAAATCATAAATGAATTCTATTAACTAATTAAGATCATAAACTTGTCATGAAGATTAATTGTAATTAAATTCCATTACCTAATTAGAATTATAAACTTGTTGGGGATGGAACTTAAACAATCTTATTATTTAATTCAAATCACATGAGTGAGATTTTGGGCGTTATTAAGATTCAAAATAAGTTATTAGTATAATACATACAATTAATTGGTAAAGTTATAAGATTATGAAAGTTATTAGATTCTAAGATTAAGAGTATTATGGGTTTAAATAAAAACCTATGATATGAAATAATTAAATCAATAAGTCTTGGATAATTCAAATGACTCATGAAATTATTAAATTATGAAGATCAAATTATCTTAATATCAAAAAAACTTTTGGGTAATTACATCAATATATATACATGTTTATTTGCTTATATGCCTTTAATTATTTAATAAACAAAATGAAAGAGATATTGAGTTTGAGATTGAACATGAGAGAAATAATTTTGACGAGAGAGTAAACAATTTTGATTTGATTGAAATTTAAAGAGTTTCTGAAAAAGATAAGATCGTATTGGGATTTGGAGAAAATCAAAAGATCAAGTTTAAAAGACAAACTTTTAGAAAAACCTCACATGTTAGTTCACTAGCAATATTTGTTTCTCAAGGAATATAAGATCAAACGATCTTTAATTTTAAATGTACTTCATAAGTAGTAAAATAATTAGTAAGACATAATTAATTTCATAAGATCCCAAGTAATATAAATATAGGTTTTTACTTTTGAAATTTAAATCGCATAAATGATGAATTCTGCATAATTGTAGAAGAAATTTAATATCTTAAGAATTATAAATATATTTTAGTTAGAAAACTTTCTCGAGAGATGAAGAACTTGTAAAAGTATGAAAGTTTAGAAAAAGTCATTTAAAAACCATCAACTAAGTATTAAATTCTTAAATCAGTAGCATCGTAAGTTTGTCAATCTTTCAAAGATGACTAGAAAATTTTAAATGAAATACACGTCCGACTGAACTGAAATTTATACTGTAGATGAAAATAAATATTTTACACAATCGGATAAAATTTAATAAACCTTGGAGATTTATAAATATCATTTTAAAATTTCTAAATCAGAAACGTTAAAGATGTTACTCTTGAGTTGAAGTGATATAAACATCGTATTACATAATTTATAAATCCGGTTAACATGAAAATTTAACAGAATCTTAAAAACACAATAAGGGACAACATACTAAAATCTTATTAAATTCGGAGATGTGTAATCACGAATTGAATTTTTGAATTGAAAGAACACGAGTGTTTATATGTTTCTTTTAAATGGACTTTAATAGTTTAATAAACTTATATCTACATTTGAAATATATGTCATCATAAGATTCAATTTAACATATAAGCTCTTTTTTTTTAATAATATTATTTAATTATCTTTCAGATTTCATATCTCAAATTTTGGGATATTACACCTGCTGAATTCCATGACAGGAACAATCACGAGCTTTGCAAGGACCTTTTTGAAACAAAGAGAAGGATCATTTGGGAGAACAAGCTTCCGATAAGCAAAGAAGCCTACCGGAAATTCTGCAATATGGCACATATTGGCCGATGGACAGATCACGTCTGCCAAGCATGCCAAGATTAGAAAGAGCCCGAGTTTGGGAAAAGGTTCCGACCCAAACCCGACCAACGAGAGCGAGGGGCAGAAAAGGACAAAGGGTCTGCCCAAAATAAGAGTTATCCGCGGGGACCACGAAGGCCAAATTTCTAAGATTCCCCGACAAAGGTAACATGGGCTGAGTCACGCCCCACAAGCATCACATGCGAAAAAGTCAAGAGAAGAAAAAGAAGATTCCCCGACAATTTCACATGGGATGAGTCACGAGAAGAAAAAGCTGGCAAGCACTCACTCGGTGGAGGATCCATTAGGAAAAGAGGACAGCTGGCTAAAACGAGTTTGGAATCCGCACTTCAAGTCCAGATTCTTGCCTATAAAGTGGTAAGGTAGAAGGAAGCTAAGGACATCAACAATTCTCCATAATTTTCTTCAGAATAAAAATATCCTTGTATAATTCTGAGTTTTCTTAGTTTTAGTGTATATGAGTTACAGTCTTCTCTATGAGAGGCTGATCTAGTATTCTCCTCCTAAAAGGAGATTACAGATATATAATAAATAATTTTAGTTCTTAATAAAAAAGAGGTTTTTGCTTCAACGTGTTTTCCGTTCGATCGATTTATCTATTGGAAGGATCACCTTGTACACCTGGTGTAGGAAACGAACCAAGGTTGTGCTAGGCAGTTGCTTAAGGAGCTAGATAACTTGCAGACCATCTTCCCTAAGGGTTAAAGTTGAACAGTGAGGAGCTGTTCGTAAAACGGTTTGGGGGCAGTAATTTTCCAGCTGGTGGTGTTGCAAAACATCTCACCCGATGCTGTTCTGGTCAAAGAAAGGTATGAATTCCATAAGATTGATTAATTTTACGGAAGCATGTTGGGTCTGATTTATTTATGATTTTATTTAAGAAGGATATAGATTGAAAAATGATAAATAGGATTAAATTGGATTTATTTAAAAAGAATTTTGGAAATCAATTGAACTTGTAATAAATGTGAAAAGTGAAAAAAAAAAAAACGAAAATGGGGTGTAGATAGGAGGGTGCAGAGTTTTTCAACCTTATTGAATTTTCTTAAATTATTAATTAGTAAGGGTATTTTAGTCTTTATCTAATTATTTTGTTTTATTTTAAAAGGGATGGGGTGTGTATAGTAATATATGGGGTGTGGATAGTTCAACCCTTACTATATTTGAGGGACAAAAATAACATAGAGTTTAATATTGGGTCAAAAGTAGTCTCACCTATAATAGTTGGACAAATTTAACTCACTTACTGTATTTTGAGCCAAAAATACTCAAATCACTAGTCAATTAAAAGGAATTTTGTCATATTTGATCCCACATTTTCAGCTTTGAATTTGACACCCACAGTTTTCGTGTATACAATTTGATTGAGTATATAAAATATTTATAAAAGAAATAATACAGTTTTTGTGTATACAATTTGACTGACTATATAAAATATTTATGAAAGAAAAAAATACACAGTTTGAAAAAAGACAACATACTGTGGCCTATAGGATTCGAACCCAGGACCACAATGAACAAAATAAGCTGAAGTTCCACTAGGACAAATAAGGTAAAATATTTTGTGCAACTGGTGCATGGATCCCGGGTCGACCCTCCTAACGCGCCTCTGACGTGCGTTTTCACGCGTCCCAATGCGCTCTCACGCGCCCCCAAGCGTCTGGTGGGTGCGCTCAAACCCATCAAGATTCGCTCCAGGCAGTCATACCCTCATGTTATGTTAGAGTTACCTTCATGTTATGTTAGTGTTACCCTCATGAGGGTAACATAACATGAAGGTAACTCTAACATAACGTAAGAGTCACTCTAACATAACATGAAGGTATGATTAACATTGTTTTTTATCTTCATGTTATGTTAATGTTACTTTCATGTTATGTTAGTGTTACCTTCATGTTATATTAGTGTTACATTTGTGTTATTTTAGTTCAGTGGTTAAGGATATGAAATCTGGAGATGGGGTCACATTAACATAACGCGAAGATAACTCTAACATAACACGAAGGTAACACTAACATAACGTGAAGGTAACGACCAAAACACGTGAAAAAAGTAAAGATGTGCGGGCTGGGAGGGCCCGCGCACGGCCCAGTTGCACGGATCTGAATCTCAGATCCGTGCAACTGGTGCACAGGAGAGTAACTCTATAATATCATTACAATAGTTTTCATGTAACACCTAAAAATAGGGTTACACGAAAACTACATTAATAGTTTTCGTGTAACCTATGTTTTAGGCGTTACACAAAATCTACATGGACATTTTCATGTAACACTTAAAACATAGGGTTACACGAAAATTCCAGGACTTCTTGTGTAACGCTTAAAATAGGCCACAGTATGTTACACGAAAACTACACTGGGAGTTTTCGTGTAACCCTATGTTACACGAAAATGTCCATGTAGTTTTCGTGTAATGCCTAAAACATAGGCTTATATGAAAACTTTTGTAACCATATTTTTAAGTGTTACACGAAAAATATTATAATTATCTTGTCTGTTCCAGTGAAATTTTAGCTAATTTTGTTCATTGTGGTCCGGAGTTCGAATCCTATAGGGGTGTGCTGTTTTTTTTTCTTTTCAACTTTCTTAATTTTTCTTTAATTTATATATTTAATTTTCATTTTTTCTTTCAACTTTCTTAATTTTTCTTTTATTTATATATTTAATTTTCATTTTTTCTTTCAACTTTCTTAATTTTTCTTTTATTTATATATTTAATTTTCTTAATTTTTCTAAAGAAGAATCTTAATTTTTCTAAAGGAGAATGTATCCACTTTACACATGTCCTCCCTTTCTTTTCGTGTAAATATCACACATTGATTTCCAATATTTTAATAGGGGAATAGGGGAAAAAGTTAGAGACTTGTGAATTCATGTCTCTAGTTGAAGTCAAAAAGGGTATTTTTGGCTCAAAACATAACAAATGGGTTACATTTGGCCCTATGACTATAGGCAAAGGTATTTTTGGCCCAATATTTTAATAAAAGTGTTAGTTTGGCATGCAAGATTACTTGAAATAAACACATTTAAGTTTTACTATTCTATAAATAAGACACTTGACAAGTCATATTTGGCGACAGCAACATGTGACATTTAGTTACTTGAAATGTTGTTTGCTTATTTACTAATTATGCCTGCAAGATTTACTTGAAATTATACTTAAAATTTTAGGATATTTTATTGATTTAGGACCAAAAGATAAGTATCTATCAATGCTGATTATGAAAGACAAATCTTATCAATTTGGGGTTTGAAAGACAAGTGTTAGAAATTGATTTAGTTAGTTTTGATGAGACAAAAACCATGTTGTAATAGGAAATGAGAGTACCCATTTTCTCACTCTATTTAAGTGAGCCTTTGCAATTTCTATTTGTTAAAGTTTCAAAGTCCTGAAGGATGCTGCAAAGGAAAGGATGCTATACTCACAAAGGAACGAACACCGCAAAGAAAGGAAGCTACAACCACGAAGAAAAAGGATGCTGCAGAAAAGCTTACTGCTATCCGAAGAAAAAGGTAGTACTGCTACTGCGAAAGAAAGGTTACTGCATATACAAAAGAAAGGATGCTACACCATAAGGATGCTGAAACAAAAGAAAGCTACAACCAGAATAACTAAAGCAACCTGAAAACTTTAGTGCATCATCCAAGGTTACTCCAAGATAGAGTCAAATCAGAGTAAGGAATCATGCTACATTACCAATAGAGACAATCAAGATCAAGCTAATCAGAAAAAGACACGTGTACAGAGAAAGGATGCTCCAAATCAGAAAAAGACAAGAGCATTAAATTTAACTATACGATGAAGATTAAGACATTAAATGATGAAGATTTGTCTCCCTTCAAGTTCAACGAGCAGATTTTCGAGTTTATAAATAGAGAAGAGTGCACACTGAAACAACTACTGAAACTACAACTCTACGCGAATTTAAGCTCATAATCTTAAAGTTCAAAGCTCTAAGTTTCGATCACTCAATCTAAGCCAGCAAGCTACCTTTATTCTCAAAATTTCACAAAAGATTGCTGCTCCAAGTTGAAGAAAATCAATATACTAATACTTATATCTTTAGATTGTTTGGAGTACTTAGCGAGAGGAAGTGTATTGCTGCTAAGTTATCACTCTTCGAGGAAGAGTACGAACCCTATGTAGGTTATAGGATCCTGTGTGGGTCATTTGGTTAAGTAGGCAGAGCAACCTGTGTGGAAGCTTGTTACTGTTGTTAGGAAGTGTTTTGTGATTGCTAGGCTGTGTAATTCAAACATCTTAACAAAGTTCCTCCTGCAGAAGGGGTAGACTGGACGTAGAGGAATTACTCCATCCTCTAAGCATTGTATATCGCTTGCATTCTCCTTGACTGTTTTTATCGGTTGAGCATCATACTACATAAAATTGTTTATCATACTTATGTTTTCAAAGATACATAAAATTTCCGCTGCATAAAACTCTTAGTAAGTTCTCTCTGTAAAGTAACATACTCGATAGGTTACTCTAGCAACCTCTGAACAATAAGCTCGCAAGCTACCTAGTCAGTAACCAGAACTTATCTTTCTTTCGGAGAACAAGTTTGAAAAATTAGAAGAGGTTCATTCAACCCCCAACCCTTATCACTTGGGACCAACAATTGGAAACTATCAAATTAAGATCTTAGGATGAAAGACTGCTAACATTTTCCATCACGGAGTTATCTTATTTTTTTCTCTTGAGGCGATGTGACAGTCAAATCACGATAAGGTGGATAGAGAAATTATCTTTCAGGATCTAGATTAAAAAAGTCTCATTGTTTTGTCTGTGTATGAAATTATATTTATTTAAATATGTTGATGTGTTTAGCATATGATATGATTTTTTTTGGTTTGTACACATTTTCTATTGTTTAGATAATTTTATTAGAAAAATTAAATCTCCTCGTTAGCGTGATGTGACAGCCACATCAGCTCAAAGAAAAGAATAAGATAACGTCATGATAGGAAATGTTAACGACGTTTGATTTTAAAATCTTAATTTGTGTACGAGCGAATAGTTCAAGTTCCGTGTCTAGGTTTTGTATGGTCGATTTGGCATTCACCCTAAAAGCACGATAATCGATCTGTAGAGATTACATCTTCATGAAGAGGATTGCCTAGGAAGATTGAGTTGGTATTAGTGTAGTAGCATAATTTCCAATCTCTTAAATCCTAAACTGGTCAAATTTATTTTTCATAACTCACATTAATAGATAATTTATTTTTCAATGTTTGCGATTTTATTATTCTATGTAAGAAGATGTTTGACAATTCATGCTTGGCGACAACGACATGTGAGATTAATTACTTAAAATGCACTTTGCTTATTTATTATTATGACATGCAAGATTCGTGGAAATAAATAATATACTTAAATTTAACAATTGTATATGATAAGCATTGGACAACTCATACTTACCTATCAGCTCCCTTGTGTACAAAAACTTGTGTGAGATCTTACTGATGATTTTTGTGTGATGAATCTTTTTTTACTCATTAATCAAACTCATATCCACAAATTTATATGTGAATTGTAAAATATGAGTTATGGGTTGACTTGTCTCACATGAAATGATTCGTGAAACGGTATCATACGAGACTTACTCAAAAATAAATTGATTATTCTGTATTCCAAAAAAACAAAAAGTCAAATCTTTGAATTTCTAAATGGAGATTACGTTTTACCATTAAAATAATTAAAAAAAAATCAGCCACGCATTAAGTGAGACAACTCTTGGTATTTCAATAATCCATATTCAACTCTTACCAGTGCATGACTAATAAAAGTTGAGTCCACATTTGAAAATTTAAATGCTAGAATAAAATTTGTTTTAACATCTTGTTATTAAACGAGGCTCATTTTTTCCTAATAGTGATTCGATTATTTGAACAAAAATGGTTTTTTACACAATTAATCGAATCACTATGTATTTCACATAGTAGTTTGATTAATTGAACAAAAATTGATTTTTTACACATTTAATCGAACCACTATGAATTTGACATAGTGGTTTGATTAATTGTTAAAAAATTGGGTTTTTTTTACACAATTAATCGAACCACTATGTATTTGATATAGTGGTTCGATTAATTGCAGAATTGGTTTTTTACACTAGTAATTGAACTACTATGTATTTGACATAGTGGTTCGAGTAACAAATAAATTTGGTTTCATACACTATTAATCGAATCACTATGTATTTGACATAGTAGTCCCAATTCATTATAATTAATTAACAATTCAAACAATTCACAATTCAGCGGATAACAACAAATTGCACGTTTATTTTTCATAAAATTAGCAATATACATTACATTATTGAGAGCCCATTATTTAAAACTTTCCAAATTCAAAAAACCCGAAGCAAGCAATATTGAAACTAACACGAAAATTAAGCCAAATTGCAAACATTAGTCAACAATTAAACAATTCAAAGCTATAAATCCCCAAGTGTTATTCATGCTACTTCAACAATTCACTCAATATTGCTTTGGGTTAAATACCTCGTCACCCATTCGCAGAATTCGCATGTCCCGAATAATGGAAGAAATTCTTCAATCTTCTTGGGAAATTTTCAATCCCCAATACTTGCTCAAAGCCAATGCTTTTTTTCTAAACAATTCACCCTAAACAATAAGATAGATTCGTTTTTTATGAGAAATTCAATTAAACGAAACACTTGAAAAAATGTACAACATTTAATTTGATTAACTGAACAACTTGTAAAAAATTGAATTTCAAAAACACTTACCCAACCGACTTGAAGGTTTGAAAGAGAGAAGAAGAAAGAGGAATTTTGAGCAAAAGGAGGCGCCCAAATAGAGAAGAAGAAAGAGGAATTCTACACTATGTGCTACGGTTTACATTTGGATTGGGTGAAAATGTAATAAAATAGAATTTTGCATGGGGTGAAATTGTAAAAAAACAAAATTTGGTTGTTCAAAATTAATGGCCGATTTTAATGTGTTTCATTTGTATTTAAATTTGTCATTTAATTAATGTTCTTATTTTGGTCTAATTGATTCATTATTCTGTTCCATATTGTGAATTTAGTAAAATTGAACAAAATTTTAACAAAATACATAGTGGTTCGATTAATTGAACAAAAATTGGTTTAATACACTATTAATCGAACCACTATGTATTTGACATAGTGGTTCGAGTAATTGAACAAAATTTGGTTTAATACATTATTAATCGAACCATTATGTATTTGACATAGTGGTTCGAGTAATTGAACAAAAATTGATTTTTTACACAATTAATCGAACTGCTATGTATTTGACAGAGTGGTTCGATTAATTGAATAAAAATGGTTTTTTACACAATTAATCGAACCACTATATATTTGACATAGTGGTTCGATTAATTGAACAAAAATTGGTTTTTTACACAATTAATCGAACCACTATGAATATCACATAGTGGTTCGATTAATAGTGAAAAAATTGGTTTTTTACACAATTAATCGAACCACTATGTATTTGACATAGTGGTTCGATTATTTGAACAAAAAATGAATTTTTACACAATTAATCGAACCACTATGAATTTCACATAGTGGTTCGATTAATTGAACAAAAAATTGGTTTTTTTACACATTTAATCGAACCACTATGAATTTGACATAGTGGTTCGATTAATTGTGAAAAAATTGGGTTTTTCTTACACAATTAATCGAACCACTATGTATTTGACATAGTGGTTCGATTAATTGAACAAAAATTGAATTTATACTCATTAATCGAACCCCTATGAATTTCACATAGTTGTTCGATTAATTGAACAAAAATTGGTTTTTTACACATTTAATCGAACCACTATGAATTTCACATAGTGGTTCGATTAATTGTGAAAAAATAGGGTTTTTTACACAATTAATCGAACCACTATGTATTTGACATAGTGGTTCGATTAATTGAATAAAAATTGGTTTTTTGCACAACTAATAGAACCATTATGAATTTCACATAGTGGTTCGATTAATAGTGAAAAAATTGTTTTTTACACAATTAATCGAACCACTATATATAAAATTCATAGTGGTTCGATTAATTGAACAAAAATTGGTTGTTTACAGTATTAATCGAACCACTATGAATTTGACATAGTGGTTCGATTAATAGTGAAAAAATGGTTTTTAACACAATTAATCGAACCACTATGTCCAATTTTTTCACTATTAATCGAACCACTATGTATTTGACATAGTGGTTCGATTAATTGAACAAAAATTGGTTTTTACACTATTTCTCGAACCACTATGTGTAAATCCTAGAAAATTGGAAATTTGTTTAATTTGTTTAATCGCAAATTTGTTTAATTATTTACAATGGTTAGTTTAATTTCAAACAGTTTCAATTTAATATACCTAAAATCATTCAATTAAACGATCCTCATTTTAATTTTTCTATTTATCGAGCCTCATTTATCAATTTAATTACTTTTATCAATTTATATGATTTGTTGAATAAATCAATTGTTAAATAATAGTATAGATAAATAGAATATATCATCACTCGATCATTACTCAATCATTTCTCCATGACCGAGTCAAAATAGTGTAGAAAATGTAATTTTCTTACATTTTGTGTTAGAAAAGTACTTTTATTAAATTGAATAGTAGAAAATTCAATTCTTAAATTTTTTTCGTGTAAAATGGACTAGGCTCTCTATTTATAGATGACCCAATTGATTGGGGTGTAGCAAAAAGACAAATGTCTAAATTCTTATTGATATATAATTTAGGTTATGATAATACTATCCCATTATATTATTAATTTTTTTAAAATTAATAAATTAAATTACAAATTGTGTATCGCACGGGTATAATTCTAGTTTAACTACAAAGTTAGAAGGTTTAAACAATATAAGCACACATGAAGATAAAAGCTACAGATTAAATGCAACATAAACATATAAAGCAGTAAATGCAGCAAAGTAAATACGCAAGACTTTTATAGAGGTTTGAAGGTGGTGCAATCCTTCTATGTCTTCTCTTTGCCACATCAATTTGATCTTCAATTAATGATGTTGACCTCAAATCGTCTTTACTTTGATCTCCTTGGTCGACTTCTTGATCTCTTTTGATCTTTGAGTACAAGCCAATAATGTGTACCTGCAACTAATGTGTATGCAATGTCATTTTTCTCCATGCTGAAGATTCATTAATTGCAGTTGTCCTCTTTGTCGCAGCTTTGCAATCAGTTCAGCACAAGTGGCGGCTTCCCATTGGCCTCCATACCTTAGATTTTGTCGATATGCATAACAACCTGATTTTGAACTGCAGTCACAACTGAAGTTGTTCTTCCTCGTATTGTTGACATGCATCAACCTTTTGTTTGATCCTTGAATGATCTTCTACAAGTCACTTCAGTTGTTGCATTACAACTGTCTGTTGCATCAGAGTTACTTTTAGTGTGTAGCTTGCAGCATGTAGCGTACTTATTCAGCAAATTCTTCTAAGTATTTGCCTGCTGTTTTCTAGTATCTTCTGTTTTGCTTCTTGCAGTGTACATCGTTGCAGCCTATTAGAAGAATTTTGAAATAATTCTAAGTATAGTACTTATAACAAAATTTGGGTACTCTAAAATCCTGACAATTACAGTTTGTTTTGTCTCATCAAAATCTAAAATATTTCTTCTTACAAAAATATATTTAAAAAAACTCACATAACAATATATAATTACTAAATAATGAGAAAGAAATATTGGGTTGGATTGGGAAATAGGTTGTGTATATGGATGAGAGAGAAATTAATATTGAGAAGATCTCTTGTGCATCAAGTGCATGTATCTGAGATTCATGAAACCGGGTTGTTTTTTTTTCGCACATGAATTTTTTTCTCTGACTTTTATGTTATATTAGTCATATTTCTATGTTATGTTAGTCATATTTTTATATTATATTAATCATACATTTATATCCATGTTTCATATCCTTAGCACAATACTTTAACTTTTAAAAAAAATCATTGACTTTTATTCTATATCAGTCATACATTTATATACAAATATAATACCTTTATGTAATAATTTAACTTCAAAAAAAACTTTAATTTTTGCACTATTTTTACATGTATACACTTATGTGATATTACCCATAACTTTATATGATATTATTTATACCTTTATATCAACATAATCATACATTTATATAATATATAAAGGTACAACTAACATAATTATTATAAGGTATGACTAACACAACTACAAGATATGATTAATATAACATAAATGTGTAATTAATATAACATAAAGATACAACTAACATAACAAAAAGGTAGGACATTTAGAAGCGAATTTGGGTGGATTTGAACGCATGCGGACCCACCAAACACACGAAAGCAAATGAAATGTGCGTGGGTGCAGGTTTTTGAGCAAGTGGGTCGGACCCGTTCATGGATACCTGCACAATTTTTTTTGTCTATGAATATTTTACTAAAAAATTTGCTTGGGTTAAGTTATATAACGATAATGTTAATTATTTATTGTTAACTTTCTGTCAAAATCTAATAAATAAATCTGAATTTTTCTTTCCAACGATAAGTAATGCATTTACTTGTGGGTTATGAACATGACGGTCTGACTTTCAATTGCCATGTTTTGCCAGTTTGTGTATTGATTATTGACAATAAATAAATGCAGATTATTTTTCTTCTAATAATCTAGCTTAAAAGAATAAATCATTCACAAAATTAATTCAAACCAAAAAAATTAATTTCCCTGTCATGATAGACACGTTCAATAGTTAACATATTGCTAAAGATTTGTTTATTATATAGGACATGGGGGTTTGACATACTTATTAATGTTTAATTAATATTCGCTAGCTTATTGAAATTATTTGAATTATTTATTATTCATGAGAGGCAAGACTAGTTTAAATAAATTTTTATTTATTCTGTAGCCTTTGCTATTATTACTCTTCCTAATGGAGTCTATAAATATCTGCTGTTTTATTCTCATTTCAAGCCAAACATAGCACTTTCCAGTGTACATGCAGCTAGCACAAAGGGTATGAAATCTTTCTCAAGCCTAGTCTTCTTTTTTCTATCCTTTTTTTTTTTTTTTAAGTAAAAGAATTAGCCTAACAATGATTTTTGTTTTCTCAATAAACCAGGTTTCCGGTTCGAGTGATTGTAAGAGAGCAGTTAAATCACAGGTTGTTCCTTTGTTTTCTTTATGTCCTATATTTTTCTATTACTGGTTAAATTTATCTCGACATAAGTGCTGTTGAATGGATTGATCTAATCAAATCCTGTATTCTAATTTGGTGTTTCATCTTGCATAATATAGTTTCTTTTATCACATCATGTTTAAATTAGCGATGTGATCTAATTCGTGTGGTGGTTATTTTGAAGTATTGGATGAAACATTAATAGAGCATCTTGGTTGTGAGTCGATTACTTATTCACGATGGGGTATTTTTTTATTTCATTTTATATAATATCAATGACAAAGTTATTATATGTTAATTAATGCTATGTATTCAGAGGTATTTGTTTATTTGAGTTCAAAATTTTTAATAAGAATTCTCGATTTTAATTATCTAACATAGACCTTTTCCAAAATTTTTAAGCACCAATTAATTATAAATATTTCATTTTTGGTATTCTAAGTATTAATTGTTAGTTTCCATTTTGATTCGATTAAGGTTGGAATTCTTTTATGACATGAACATGATATTGGGATCTCAAAAACTTGGAGGGAAAATTTATCTGATTTGACCAGTTTTTTAACGCCACGTTACAAGAAAATTAATAAAGGTATTATTAAAATAACCATATCATTAAATATTTAGTAATCATATTAAAAAAATATTAAAAAAAAACTCACTTTGTGTCAAAGGAATGCATCGAGCATCACACGAGATGTTCTATTGCATTTTATGTTACATCTTCTATTACAAAACAATCATCACATTCTACGTATATTCCATAACGTCATTATTTAACACATAACATGTATTGAATGCTATGAAATATGAGATGTAACACCAAATATAATAGAGGATCCAATCAAATCGCAATTATTTCTTCTTCCTCTAGATAAGAAGAAAAAGTCATCCCCTGTTGCGTTCTTCTCTGCCTCCTTCTATGTGTTTTCTTGTATTTGTAATTGAAAACAAAGTTTAAGGATGAGGGTTTTCGATTTGTCTTTTAAAAAGTTAATTTTTGCTCAACTGAGACTCAAATCTAATTGATCTTAAAATAATATCAAATGTTTTGGCTTTTGATTAATTCATCTTTGTAGAGATTTGAAGGAAAATGGATTTTTGAGTTTGAAGGTGGCATCCAATGATGATTTTGAGCATTGTTAGTGGTTGTTGAGTTATGTTTAATCGGATTTTCTTAGAAAAATGTCTATGGGTCAAATTCTAGTATTATTGTGAGAGCTGGAAATGAATTGAATGTTGTAAGCCAATACATGTAAGTGGTGTATGGATTTATAATCCATGCAATTCGGACCACATCTAGCGCGCATTCATGTTTCCCCATGTGACATGATTTTCGCAACCCAGTCCTTCCACATGTTATACCTTTTATTTATAATTATTATATTTTTTAGTTATGTTAATCATATATTTTAGTTATACCTTAACATTATTTCTACACTGATATGTAATACCTTAATTTTATACCTTTTAATTATATTAGCAATATCTTTTAGTAATGTTAGTTGTACATTTATATAACATATACAAAATTAAGACTATATTGATATATAAGTATAGAGAATAACATATAAATGTATGTGTAATATAACACAAAGGTATATATGTATAATTGTGGACCAAACTTTGTTCTTTTAAATTTCTAAGTTAAAATATTACACAAAGGTCACGATACTTGTTTATAAAGATCATATTGATATATCACAAATATCACATTAGTATAATATAAAGGTTAACTTATGAGTCCAGGAAAAGGAAAAAAAAAAAAGTTATCCTAGGCTCCTAGCTGCTAAAGTAGTGTATAAGTTTTTTTATATTTACATGAGTTAGAAGGACTGAAAAATGAGGGAACCACGACTAAAATAATTGTTTGTCCTGAATTCGAGCTCTAGTCATCACAATCTTCAACTATAAATGTGTGCGTTCAACCATTGAGGATAGGAATCAAATTTCAGACTAATTTTCATTTTATAATCAGAATCTGATAATTATGTTACTTCTTGAAACTTTTCCCTGTTTTTTTTAAGAGCAGTGTTCTAATTGCAGGTGTGACAAAGAGATAAACCAAACAAGCGAAAATGCAGCTCGTTTTGCTCTTCATTGTGCCCATTTTGGTCTACTTTCTCCAGCGTTTTGTATCTGGCATTAGAAAACTACCACCTGGCCCCACCTTATTGCAACTATGGAGCAAACGTTTTGTATTGGCAGAGAAGCCCCACGTGGCACTCAAAGAACTGGCCGATATCCATGGACCTATTATGTCACTAAGATTAGGGGGCCAACTCGTGGTCATTATTTCATCTCCAGATATTGCTAAACAAATTCACAAAACTAACCAACAAATATTCTCAGGACGACATTTTCCATCTGTTTATTACAACGTGCCCGGGGCAATCAGTGCTTCTGTATTGATGTCGAGAGAGTGTAATGAGAGGTGGAAATTCCTACGCAGCATTGGCCAAAACTTTATCTTTTCTTCCAAGGCAGTTGAATCGTTTTCTGTGTTAAGGAAGAGCAAGGTGAAGGAGATGGTGGAATATCTGAGAGTGGGACAAGCCAGGAACGTTGAGAACGCGATATATGCTACGTTTGTCAATATCTTCAACAATGTTTTAGTCTCACAAAACTTGTGTGACATTGGAGGAGATGCTGAAAGAGCTGAGAAGAAGATTAGCTATTTGAATGATTTGATTAGGAAAGCTACTGTTCCTGGATTGACTGATATGTTTCCAATTCTGAAATGGATCGACTTTTGGACCCAAGGGAAAGGTATGGAAATGTATGGGGATATAAGACTCTTTTGGAAAGATATCCTCGAACAAAGAAGAGTCGCACGTGAGGCCAATCCTGACTTCAAACAAGATTTTATGGATGTTCTAAGTGGATATTCATTCGACGAAGATCAGATTCATGTTGTAGTAATGGTAACCTCTCAATTCTCGCTCTACTTATATAGCCCAAACTACTATATAAGGGCTTATTTCAATCACTGTTTAAATAAACATACATATAGTTAATCATTTTAAGCACATGTACGTGCAGGAGTTGTTAACTGCTTCAGTGGAGTCTAACTTTGTAACAACGGTATGGTTGATAGCAGAATTCATTAGATACCCTGAAATTTTACACAAACTGCGCAAAGAAATTGCAGAAAAGGCAGTTGAAGGAGACGAGCTGAACGAATCACTTTTATCTGAATGTGTTTATCTGCATGCCTGCATAAAAGAATCATTCAGACTCCACATTCCAGGTCCATTTGGGGTGCCCCATAGAGCAATCAAGACTTGTAAAGTGAGTAACTACACAATCCCTAAAGACACAATGGTGATGGTGAATTCATGGTTGATTCAAAGGGATCACAACGTGTACGAGGATCCCACAACCTTCAAGCCAGAACGTTTTCTCGACTCAAAAATCGATTTCAGAGGTGGTGATGCAGAATTGTTACCTTTTGGTGGTGGGTTGAGATTGTGTCCTGGAATACAGACGGCTATCAGTACATTGCAGTTGGTGGTGGCATCTCTAGTGCATTACTTCGATTGGAGCTTGCCAGATGGAGAAGATCCTGCTCAAATGGATATGAGTGATGTGTTTGGAACTTCTCTCAGGATGAAAAAACCTTTCTCTTTCATCCCAACCCCAAGAGAAAAATCAACTATTGCTTGAGAGATGCATGCATGTGTGTGAAATTTTAATTTCTGCTTTCAAGTTTAGATGAATAAAGTATAATATGTATGTAGGTGGGTTGGCTTTTCTTAAGAATTCCACTGATCTACATATAATCCTGTACACACATTATAAACTAGTTTAATATTGTATCTTTGACTTTTACCTTTGAGTTCATTTTTCATTTTCTACCCTCTACCCTAGTTGATCTTCTTCTCCTCCAAGATTTATGGTAGTTAACATGGTATCAGATTTCCTTTGATTTTTATTGTGAAGCCACGGTTCGTGTGGAGTGAAGGATAAGATGGCTTTGATTGATCTTCATTCAGCATGGGTTCGTGTAGTCAAAACAGTTTGGTAATTTCTTGGATATTTAATTCCATCACTTCTACCATATAATTCCATTACCCATTTGTATTTACCACTTACCGTGTCTTTGGACAGAGATGAAGATGCACCATTGATGTGTCACTATTATAGTACCTATTTTAACATCTTAATTAGCTTTGATTTTAGTCTATTTATGATTGATAGATTGATTTTCGTGAAATCTTTTCTTTTTTTTTTTAAGAAACGGATCTTTGTTGGGCTTTGAAGAAAACTTGACTAAAAACCAGATTTGAAACTTAAACTATGAGTTTAGGTCAGATGAATGCTAGATATTCTTATGTAGTATATTAATCAACCCAAAAACTTCTATATACCTTGTGCATGGAATATCCTATATTTATGGGTCGACTCCATTTAGAAGCATTTTTTAGGTGCTCCATATGCCACTATATCGGCGCCCACACTCCTTTTCATATGTTCAAATTTTGATAAATATTTAATACATTTTAATTGTATTAATGATACTTTTTAGTTATGATGATAGTGATATCTTTATATTATGGGATTAACTTAATTTTAGTCCCGCTAAAAGGCTACTGTTCGATTTTGGTCCATGTATAATCGAAATTTCAATTTTAGTCCAGTAAAAGTCAAAAATTAACCAATTACAATCCTTTGTCGTCGGAATTGCGATTCCCAAATCTTGCGAGTGCGTCAATTCGCATTTTCCGTCCATCTAACGCTGACGTAGATTATTTTGCTCATGTGGAATTTCTTTTTGATATAATACTCATTCCACATCATATTTCCACATAATTAATTAAAAAAACATAAAATTAAATTTTAAGAAACAAAAAATAAATCTAAAACATAATACTAAAAGAAAAAAAAAAAAAAAAACAGAAATAAGATTAAGAACAACACACATCTTCATCATCATCTTCATCATCCTCCATCATCGTCTTCCACCACTGGCTCATCATCCTACCAAATTATAGAGAAATATCCACGTAGTATTGGTTTTTCCAGAAATACAATCAAATATCACTTTTACAAATAGTATTAATAAAACAATGACTAGCAATTAAAACTGCAAAAACCTTAAACGCATCTAACGCCGCAAATCCAGATCTAAAACAAATTGAACCATGAATTAGACTATCTTTATCAATAACTTAACACTACCCAACCTTGAGTAGGTCTTGCGTACCCCGGGCACCGTGCCCCCAAATATTTATTGTAATACCTTTAAATAATATGATTAATACCTTAACATGTAACAAATAATATATTGAATAATACCTTCACTAAAACATATGTTTCAGTTATACATATAATACCTTATGAATATGCAACTAATACCTTATGAGTATATCACCAATACATTCAAGGATATACCACTAATACTTATGAATACACCAATAATATCTCACGAGTATATAACTAATACCAAACTAATAATACATTTGGGGGTACGATGCACCGGGGGTACGCAAGTATTTGCCCCCAACCTTTTAATAAAACATTTATTTCTCTCTCATCCACATATACAATTTACAACTTAACCCAATTCCAATTTTTTCATACTTTATCAACAACTCAACCTAACATAACTTGTTAATAAAATATTTATTTTTCTTTCATTTATATACACAACTAAAATAATTTGAACCTATTACCATAATAATTGCATATTATTTTGAGATTTCTTTTAAAATTAGGGACTCATTAAAAATAGAATAATTGTATATATAAAAAAGTATTTTTTCCTCAATTATAATAAGGACATTATTTATACAATACACTTAAAATAACATGCTAATACAATAACTAAATTAAAATTATAATATAATGAATATGAAAAAAAATGCATAACATATTAAATTACAAATATAAAAGATACAATTGACATAATCAATTATCACTTTGGGAGTTTGGGTAATAGTTAATATTGTTTGGATACATGATAAGAAATTAGAGAATTTCAAAATGCAAAAAAGAAAAAAAAATGAGATTGAGAGAAAATAGAGAGTTTTAAATTGTGATTCAAAACATGTTAATATTACACTCTACTTATAGATAAAAAAAAGAAGGAATTATGAGTATTTTAAAAAAAATAAAATAAAATAATAATTATATAATATATCATGATTTTAAATTATATATAAAATTTCAATACAACCAATAAGAACATGACACTTGTCACATGATTTGGTTGTGGGTTGGCTTGGTCAACCAACCCACAATCCAACCAATTGCCCCTCCAATTTTCTTTTTTTTTTTTTTTCCTCTACTTTTTTGTCCTTTTCCTCACAACCCAAAGATTGGGTTGTTGATAAACTAGTCTTACATTAATTTTCCACTCCTCAAGGGTGGTTAGTTCATCTTAAGCTTGAGCAATCATTATATGATGTGACATTGTTAGGCCTGATTTTTATATGAAAAAGAAATGTCACATGGGCAGAATAATCCATGTTAGCATTAGTTGAACGAGAAATGTAGATTAGGGCTGAGTGCGTCGCACTCGTCGAAAACCTGCTTGGAAATCGCAATTCCGGCAATGAAGCAATTGGTCAATTTTCGACTTTTACTGGACTAAAATTGAAATTTCGATTATACGTGGAACATCGGACAATAGACTTTTAATGGGACTCAAATTGAGTTAATCCATTATATTATACACTTGCTCATGTATTAATGTGTTCTTATAAACATGTACTACATTTTAGTTATGTTAGTCATACTTAATAACTATGTTGGTGATGTTTTTAGTTAAGAGTTTTGGGGTCGAGTATCATGCAACTGGTGGTGCATGAGAGACTCGCTCATTAATCAAAGTATGAGCGACTAATTATATATTGGATTAATTAATTACGACATTAATAATTTTCAATTCACATTAAAATATAATTAATAATAAATTAATATTTAGTTCAAATCTTTGTATTTTTTTGAATTAATTACATAAAAACTTACATAAATAAATAATAAGTTGGTGATATATTTGATTATCACGAAGCTTGGAATTCATTTGAAGAAAATTTCGTAATATATTTCACAACATTTATGTGTTGCACATATATTTTATCGTATTTGTAAATTTATACTAGGTAATAAAGAGATCAACGATCTATGCAAATTAGGGAGAAATTCAATTTTGGTTCTACCCCAGAGCTGTCGTATGATTTTGGTCTTGTTAAAATTTGATTTTCAATTTTAGTTTTGTTATCCCAAAATTTGTCCAATTGAGGTCCTTTTTTTTTTTTATTGGGATTAATATCAGATTTGGTATCCAAAAGTAGGGGTTATTTCAGATTTGGTACTCAAATGTATCGAGTCATCATAAGCAGTTCACAAGTTAAGTAAAAGTAATAGTGTTGGTCCTCGCCGTTAAAATTCCGTCCAAATGGACGGAAATCAACTACCCCATAGATTATCCTCTACATTCGGGTACCAAATCTGAAATAACCCCTAATTTCGGGTACCTAATTTGATATTAACTCTTATTAAAATAAAGTTCAAATATTATTTGATATTTTAAAATAGAGGAAATGTGTCAAACTAAATGAAAAAATTAAGGAATTGACTTTTTTAACATTGAATATAACAAAAGTATTTTTTTACCACAAAATATAAGAAAGTTACTTTTTCTACACTATTTTGACTCGGTCATGGAGAAATGATTGGGTAATGATACCCTGATGATATATTCTATTTATTTATACTATTATTTAACAAGCCAACAAATCATATAAATTGATAAAAGTTATTAAATTGATCGAACCACTAATTAAAATTAAATCGAACCACTAATTAAAATTAATCGAACCACTTATATAATTAATCGATTAGTAATCCAACCACTTATATAACTAATCAAACCACTAATTAGTAATTGAACCACTTATAATTTATCAATTAATTTATTAAAATCTCTTTAGTTCAATTATATAGTTAATCGAAGCACTATATCTAATCCATCAATTACTTGTTATTTTGTTAATTTATCGAAGCACTATATAGTTAATTTATCAATTATCTTTAGTAATTCAACCTCTCTTTGATCAAAATTATAAATGATTGTAATCGA
Source organism: Scutellaria baicalensis (assembly GCA_005771605.1). Lineage (NCBI taxonomy): Eukaryota > Viridiplantae > Streptophyta > Magnoliopsida > Lamiales > Lamiaceae > Scutellaria > Scutellaria baicalensis. The sequence goes on along the minus strand of CM016721.1, from coordinate 73,286,256 downwards.
ACCTCTCTTTAATAATCGAATCTCTCTAATTAATTTAATTATAATGGCTCGATTAACTAATTTACACAATTACATAGTGGTTCTATTAATCCACTTTTTACAACATATTTCAAAGCAATGATCGAACCAATTAATAAACATTTGAAACTCCAATTAATAATTTCAAAGTGGTTTGATCATTGCTTTATTAATTAAATTAATGGTTCGATCATTTCAAACATTTCAAAGCAATAATTATTAATTTCGAACCATTTCAAACTCCAATTAATAATTTCAATGGTTCGATCATTGCTTTATTAATTAAATTAATGGTTCGATCATTTCAAACATTTCAAAGCAATAATCGAACCACTTTGAAATTATTAATTGGAGTTTGAAATGTTTATTAATTGGTTCGATCATTGCTTTGAAACTCCAATTAATAATTTCATTGCTTTGAAATTATTCATTAGTAATGTATTTGACATTAATCGAACCATTTCATTCATTATGGAGTGGTTCGATTATGGCTTCGTAGTATAATTAATTTTGGTGGTTAATCGAACCACTTACACTATTACACTATGTTCAATTTAAATGTAGTATAATTAATTTTTGTGGTTAATCGAACCACTTATAATTTTGGTTTGAATTAATTTGTTTCAATTTGATTAATTTTGAATGGTTCGATTAACCACAATTAAATAAATATAGTAATTTGAATTTGAATTAATTTGTTTCAATTAATTTGATTAATTTTGAGTGGTTCGATTAACCACTATTTTCAAATTAATCGAACCACTATGTCTAATTCATAGTGGTTCGATTAATTCAATTTAAAAATCAAAATTTTCAAATTAATCGAACCACTTTGTCTAATTCATAGTGGTTCGATTAATTCAATTGAAAAACCAATTTTTTCAAATTAATCGAACCACTATGTCTAATTAATAGTGGTTCAATTAATTCAATTCAAAAACCAATATTTTCAAATTAATCGAACCACTATGTCTAATTCATAGTGGTTCGATTAATTCAATTCAAAAACCAAAATTTCAAATTAATCGAACCACTATGTCTAATTCATAGTGGTTCGATTAATTCAATTCAAAAACCAAATTTCCAAAATTAATCGAACCACTATGTCTAATTCATAGTGGTTCGATCAATTCAATTCAAAAACCAAATTTCCAAAATTAATCGAACCACTATGTCTAATTCATAGTGGTTCGATTAATTCAATTTAAAAACCAAAATTTTCAAATTAATCGAACCACTATGTCTAATTCATAGTGGTTCGATTAATTCAATTCAAAAACCAAAATTTTCAAATTAATCGAACCACTATGTAAAGTTAATGGTGGTTCGATTAATAGTGTAAAAACCAATTTTCAGGTTACCAACATATAAATTGGCTCGTGTATAAAAGTATAGTCCACGCACAGGTTAATTTTGTTTTTTTAGTAACTAACAGTATTTTTCACTTTAATTTCCACGTTTCATAGTAAAAGTTCAGATGTTTGTTGTCACAGTATATTTCACTTTAATTTTCAATCCATAGTCAAGATGTTCACGTATTGGAATTAATGTTGATTTGAACATTCATTCACGGATTGCTCAATTCTCATCTATTTAAGTGAGAATGAGTTTCCAACACTCATAGCACAAAATTTGACAAAGCCGTGAGTTATACAGGGTGTGAAGAATTTGAAGAATTATCAAGTAACTTATCTCTCTTTTGTTTTTTATATCATTTGTTTTATCCAGTAGTTATATCGATTGTTTTAAATATTTTAATTCCATTCCATTTTCAGATCGTATTATCGAAAATGTCTTATTCGGTAGTGGTTTCATTCGGAGGACATTGGGAAGGTATTCAGTATATAAATAGTTCCCAAGAGTTGATCAATCTTCCAAGACTCACGTACATGGATTTATTGACCTCGATTCATGGGATCGTGCTTGCCGACTTAAATTATTGGGGATATGTGATTCATGCGCTAACTGACTGTAACGGCAGATTGAAAAAAAAAATCAAGACTGATTCTGATTTAGAAGAGGTTTTTTATTCGGATGATCCTCTTTTGGTTGTTTTCGTTTCGCTAAACAGGGTTGATCTTGGAGTATCCGCGAGATCGTCCTATCAGGATTAATAAGCTTCAGTGGATGAGCATGAAAATCAAAGTTCTCAACCTTTTTTCCCGTTCAGCTTTGGAAGTCCTTCGACCTATAATGTCAACACTGTACATGAATTCAGCCATGTACCTATTCCTACTGGACTCCATAACGACGAAGAATTCCACGCGAAATGGGATTTGGCCTGTCGGAATCGAACCACTGAAGCTGGTACGTCTTCGAATGAGCGTTGGGCACCCCGGTCATCATCATGGGGGAGAGACAATAATTTTCAGTTTCTCGACCTGAATAGTCCTGCTCCAGGGTTCGACGAAGGTGAACCGGATCATGGAGAACACAGAAATTCCGCTGATGACGCTGAAGCAGGTAATTACTTTTGCATATACGATATGTGAGTACAGAGTTATCTGAATTCCCCAATCATAACTTATTAATCGTAATGTCCACATTTTGACATCAGATAGAGAAGATTGCTTTACCTTAGACGAAGATGTTGACGCATCGTTGGATGATGAGCAGCGCGAGGAGTTTGTGGAATTTTGTGAGTATACAATGCAGCCGGAATGGTATGTTCCCGATATGGATGGATTTGACGAGCCAGAATCCAGGGATCTTTTACAGGTCCCGCATGGACTTGAAAAAGGCTCGGTGTATAACAGTAAGTCCAATTTAAAAAATGCAGTCGGGATGTACCATTTGGAGAATCAGGTTGAATATCGGGTCCTATATTTGGATAAGCACAGGTGGAATGTGAAATGCAACCACGACAGGTGTCGATTCGTACTTAATTCATCTGCGAAGCATGGGATCTGGAAAATCTCCAAGGCTGTAATGCCGCACAGTTGTGAACATGACTTAAACACCCGCGCATCCTGCAGAATCCCTTCCTCGGTGATTGGTGAATACTACGTTGAGCAAGCCAGAAAAGAAAATTCCAATCTTGTGCTGAGGGCTATGATTCAAGAAATGGGTCAACGATACGGTCTGAACCTCAGCCTGAAAGTCGCAAGAAAAGCGAAACGTCATGCTATGTACAAGGCGTATGGCGATTCGAAGCAGTCATTTTGATTGCTCCAATTGTATTTGCTCGATTTGGTGGATGCCAATCCTGGAACTTACACTGCATTGGAAACACACTCGTCCGGTAAATTCAAGTTCGTGTTTTTTACCTTGGCTGCATCAATCATTGAATTTCAAAATTACAGTCGTCCTGTTATAGTTGTTGACGGTTGTCACTTGAAAGGCTCATACAGAGGTATTGGCTTTGTTGCGGTGACAAAAGATGGAAATGACCAAATTTTCCCCCTTGCAGTTGGAATTGGAAACATCGAGAATGATGAGTTATAGTCTTAGTTCATGAAGCATGTTAGGGAAACATTCGGATGCCCAAACGACCTACTCATCGTTTCTGATCAACACGCAAGCATAACTAATGCGATACATGAGAACTTCCCTGAGGCCACGCATGGACTATGTTGTTACCATATTAGGCAACATTTGGTCAAACATGGGTCACATTTGGTCAATCTGTTCCAAAGAGTTGCATACTGTTATGATCCAAATGAGTTCGTTGGGTAAGTTTATCCCCATATAATTATTTATACTACGTATTCAAAAATAACAAATTGACGTAAAGTGTGCTTTGTTTTTTTTAACAGATACATGTTAGCCCTACGTGACAGTCTACTGATGGGTGCAATCAATACATTGCAGAACACCCAGGAAACGAGATGGTCTAGCGTAAAATGTCCAGTACGACGATACAGTTTCATGACATTGAATGTCGCGGAGGTTTGGAATGCACGACTCGTTTGGACAAGAAAGTTGTCTGTTTGTTCTTTCCTAGAAGCTGCTCGACGGATTATGGAGAAATGGTTTGTCAAACGAAGATAGATGGCGGACGAAAGGGATCACTCCCTCACGAAGTACGTTCACGACAAGTTAATCGAGCAGCAGCGGCTTGGTCGACAAATGGATGTCTCTGAACTTGGGAGAAATAAATTCAAGGTTGTTTATAATGGTAAACTCCATGTGGTGGACTTGGACCATCATCTGTTCACATGTTGGGAGTTTCAAAGCGAGTTAATTCCTTGCTTACACGCATGTGCTGTCATCAGGTCCGTCCACTTTTTGATCTTTGACTACAATTCACTCGCCCAGCTTTTGATTTTTGTTTGGTTTCATAGTTTTATGAAACGGTCTGTGATCAATTACGTGTCGCCTTATTACACGACCGAATGGTTGAGGGGAATGTGGGCCGCCGAGGTTATGCTTGTACAAGAGCCACAATACTGGAAACAACACGATGTCGTTCATCTACAACTGTGTACGGCTCCAGATAATCCAAGACAAGACGGTCAACCTAAAAGTACCCGTATACCTTCTACAGGTGAACATTCTACTGGACGTCCTTGAAGGAGTGGGACATGCGGTCGTTGTGGAAGAGCTGGTCACAATAGGGCTACCTGTACGGAGTACATTCCCCAAAGTTCACACCCTATTTTGGATGAGCTTGAGGAGGATGATCCTACCATTAGTGGTCACGTACCTATAAGGAGGAAAAAAAGACATGTTCATTGTGTGGTTCAGATTCATATATAAAGAGGAGGTGCCCTAAGTATTTGGCGCAACCTTGAAACACAGTTATATAAGTACATATGTATATGCTTGCGAAGAAAATCTTTAACATATGTAAATGCCTATGATTATATAAAACTGGAAAGTACTTTGAGATAACACTGGAAAATGTATTCATTTGAACATGTACTATACGAAAAATACATATGTATACGCTAATCAAGAAAATCTGGAGCTATAGTGTCCTCAGATGTGGAATACTTGTACACTGCTAGGGTCATATCTCTCCGAAGGGCATCTATGTTCATCCTTTTTGTAAATTTCGGGCTTGGGTATATTCCTGTTATCATGCTCTCTGCTGTAATCACACTCCAGGCCCCACAAGATATAGGATCCTCCTGCTCGTAACACTTGTCAGTACTCATCTGCCCCAGTTCCCACTCAAGATCAGTCCCTGGAACCGGATATGCCTAGTCCCATATCGTCTGGCGTCCTGATAAAAATCGGCTTTGTCCAACACTTGAGGCAAAAGACGACGTATACCAAGAGTCTGATTCCAGTGCAACTGCTCTACCTCTTCGGTGTACGCATGTCTCATGCTGTCGAACATAGTAAGGGAGCAGCGCCTGAAGTCAATGAATGCAGCAACCCAGTGACCGTTCAGGTTCAGAACGGTGACCACCTGGTGAAAGAGTCATGTAAATTACGTAAGCCACAACATCATTAGGAGAGTCGATGATGCCTAATGGTTAAACCGTAGTGTCATGCAAATTTCTGGAGAGTGCACATATTGTTAATAAAGCTGATTCGTTGTGAAAAAATGAGACTTACGCCCCATTCCAGTTCAGGCCCATTCCTTGACGTCCAACCACCGTGGCTTCATACCTAAAACGTAGTGGATGAGTCGAGTTAGGGACGTGAACAAGAAATCCTCTGCAATAGTTACTTCAGCGTACTTCTGCTCATCAGTCTCTCCACTGTGGCGTTCTTCCCATATACCTTGCGCCGCAATCTGGATTTTTTAATGAAGCATTCAAGAAATAAGTGAGGCCATGGACCTTTTTTGCTTAGTAAATTTTAAAAAGCAATTTATTTTGCAATTGAAAAAATGGACTCACCCCGAATCCAGAGTCGACAATCTGAATCCTGCGCTTGAAATCTTCCTGTATACCAATAACTTCTGGGGCACTCTGTAGAATTCCGAGGTACACATCGATTTGCTATCATGAAGTAAAATCAATTAATAAAGACAAAAAAAAAAAGTGAGACAAATATTAAGACATTCAATTTAAACTTATGATTCTAGACCAACCGAATTGTCCATAGCTTGTTTAACGTCCATGAAATGAACAAACCAACTCGGGCCCACACCCACACCAATCCCCACATTCCGCTTGCAAGACAACACATTCTACATAAGTGCTTGGTATTGATTACTACGTAAGGTAATTCAAGAAAACTTGTTTGAGAAAACTTACTTTTCAGCGCGGCGGTCATCTGTCGCACAATACGCCCGGAAATCTCCTATTTTGGTCTTCATTCTTCTAGAAGGCTCATTCCTAAGGAAAGGACTGCGAACATGTTGAGATGGACGATGCTCTCTTACAGCATGGACCGGCCCACTAGTGGGTGGTCTACGAGGAGGCCGTGTCTCGGATGGACGCTCGGGTTCCACACTGGATGGGGAAATATGAGCACCCCCGAGATGCGATGGGGTAAACTGTACGGGTGTCTGCAGAGTGTACCTTACAGCAGATGGGGGCTCCATCTATGCAGCTGGGCCAGTCTGAGGAGGTGGACTGTTCTGTGCATCAACTGCAGGTACACTCTGTGACGGCCAAGTCCCCCAATCATGATCTGGCCTAGGAAACTGATCCCAAGCTGGCTGTGCGGACGACGTTGATGGATAATACCTCTCATGATAGGAAGTCCTAATGGGACTTTGATGCCCGTAGCTGAAGAAACTATCCACGTAAGTCTCTAACCGCTGAGCCTCTGAATCCATATACTCCCGTAGTTGCCTATTCTGCTCCTCGTAGCGTTGGGCCTCTGAATCTACATACTCCCGGAGTTACCTATTCTGCTCGTCGTAACGTTGGGCCTCAGAATCTACATATTCCCGGAGTTGCCTATTCTGCTCGTCGTAGCGCTGGGCCTCAGAATCTACATATTCCCGGAGTTGCCTATTCTGCTCGTCGTAGCGCTGGGCCTTAGAATCTACATACTCCCGGAGTTGCCTATTCTGCTCGTCGTAGCGCTGGGCCTCAGAATCTACATACTCCGGGAGTTGCCTATTCTGCTCGTCATAGTATTGCTGCAGGTGGGTACTTACCTGGTCAATTCTCTCATCCACATAACCGGTCATCCGAGAATACCAGGAATCAGAAGCAGACTCAGGCTGTGGAAGATCAGGAGTCGGGTACCTGAGACGAATCGGATCAGCTGCAACTGGTATGTCGAAAAAACCTTCCTGCTCGTGCTGGGAAAAATGTGCAGGTGGTCCATCTGTTCGCTCCTCATCCTGGGACTCCTGTGCTTCTTCCACCACCGGTCTTTGCACAGCTGGACGTGTGCGGGTCCTTGGCCTTCTGGAAGCACGAGCAGGCCTCGAAGTAGATGGACAATCGAAATCGGGCTCAGCCTCTGAATGCACGGGGTGCCTAGCTCCTCCACCCTGTGTTCGCCGACGAGCTACTGCACCACGTAGTGGACCATAACGAGGTGGAGGGGGCTGAACGCCTGTAAATATGTCGAGGTCGACGCCCATTAAGTATGGCTTGACCCACTCCTCTGGTGTCGCCTCTAGGGTCTCGAAGCACTGAATACCATGTATAACAGAACAATTTTCAGGTTTTATTTGAACAAAGAAGATTAAATAACAAACTAAAGAGTCTAGTGTAAGAAAACGAGGGTCATGCAAATACCTGACCGTCCAGTATGGTCGACAGACCAATCTCTAACCTGTTGAGGGACCACTTTAAACATCGAGACATGGACAGGGTCGTATCCAACCGGCACCCGGCGAAGGTGGACGTGAATGGGATTGCCTCAAAAGCCCATATCTGTTATTTTTTACAGGACGTACTCAATATGTTATTGAAAAAATTGAAAAATTTATGTAATGTAGATGAAATGAACATGATCAAAATTTACCAGTAGGGCTGTTGAGAATCCATAGAAGTGGTAGGAGGGTGTAGTACGTCGCTGTGGGAGGGCTGTGGGAACCTTGTCAATGTATTTTAAAAGGTTCAGATATGAAAACTTACCCCATGGGAAATTCTCCCACTGCTCATCATCCTCGACAAGAACCCACACCCATGGTTCCACGACAGACTTTATCAAGATCTTCGTAATCCTGATACTATCCTTACCAGAATGTCTCCACTCCCCGTTGGAGAATCTATCTAGTAACTCGGTGACCTTCACTCGTGACGAATTACTGTGAACTCTGTAATAGAGTGAGTCCTCGTCTGGCTGGTAGACTACTGAAGGGTTAAAATCAGAATTGCCGAAACACAACCCAGTAACCAGTGTGAACTCCCTCTTCGAGAACCGGCAAAGGCGACGATCTCGGCCAACATGGAACCATCGCTCATCCATTGAAACTGCTCCATCATGCACCTGGCGTGTCATAAGGACATGTAAAAACTGCTTGCTGATGGATCTTTCGGTGTCTCACAGCAGGAAGTGTCCAAAACAGGTCCCAAGAAACTCCTGCTCACACTCCGGTCCTATGCTACGCAATTCTGCCCTGATATCATCAATGATACTGAGACGAACATAGCCGACTACGTAGGCTATAGTACCCTGTAAAGCCTCGCGTACCCATACCGGCTCGTACTATATATTATTAAAATTCAATCAGCATACATTAAAGTAAATTAAAATATATACAGTTATTTAATAACTACCATTGCACAAAAATATATACGTGGTAACCTAAAATGTAAACATTTTGCAAAAAATCATAACACATTTGAATATTTAAATACTACCCTAAAATTCAGTTTAAAATCTTGTAATTTCTTGACCCTCATTTTTTCCCTAATAATCGAACCACCATCAATAATTGAACCACTATCAATATATCAATAAGTGTTATTCAAGCTATTTCAAAGGTATATAGGACAATTGTAATAAAAGGTTTACACTATTAATTGAACCCAATCCACTATAAAAAAATCCTACAAAATTGGGTTCAACACGATAGTTAAAAATTAATAGTACAAAATTGGGTTCAATTAATTGTTCAATTTTAATAAATTGGTTTAATCGAACTATTTTGTAAGATTTATTAAAGCTAATTGGGTTCAATTAATGGTCTTCTCTACGATTTTAGGGTGTTCAAAAAAACTTCGATTAAACCCAGTGTATTAAAATTGGTGTGTATTCGAAAAATGGTTCGATCAAACTATGTGATTAAATAAGTAGTTCGATTAAACAAGGAAACCACTATGTATTAAATTGTATTAAACTAGGATTGAAGGCTGTCTATATTTATTTACATTATTTAGCAATATACAAGCAATTTTCAACATTCAACAATTCAAACAACCCAATTTTTTCAACAATAATTGGCAATTTTCAAAATTCAAACAATAGTGTAATCAACAATTCAACAATAGTGCAAAAATGTGAAAACAATTCAACAATAATCAATCCACACCCGGAAATTTTCTAAAAAGCCGAAGCAATCAACAATAGTGCAAACATTACTAATGCCTAATTGCAATCATTAGTCAACAAATTAAACAATTCAAAGCTATAAATCCCCAAGTGTTATTCATGCTACTTCAACAATTCAAACAAAAAAAGATTTGTGTTAAATACCTCATCACCCATTGCACAATCCCTTCAAGAAATTCTTCAATCTTCTTGTCAAATTTTCAATCCCCAAAACTTGTTAAAAGCCAATGCTTTTTTTGTACACAATTCACCCTACACTGTTTTCGAATTTGGATTAAAACAAAAGACTTGAAAAAATTTCCAACATTTAATTGTATTAATCGAACGACTTGTACAAAAAAAACTTACCAATCGACTTCAAGGTTTGAAAGAGAGAAGAAGAAAGATGATTTTTGAGAAGAATTTTGAGGAAAGGAGGCACCCAAAAGAGAAGAATAACAAGATTCTTTGTCAAATAGTGCTAGGGTTTACATTTGGACTGGAGTCAAAATGTAATAAAATTTCTTTTTTTATGGGGTCAAACTGTAAAAAAAAAATTGGTTCTTGCAAATTAATGGCTGATTTTAATGTGTTTCTATTTTATTTACATTTGTCATTTAAGTAATGTATTTTACACAATTAATCGAACCACTATGAATTGACATAGTGGTTCGATCACTTTGGAAGAAATTGGTTTTTTACACTGTTAATCGAACCACTATGAATTTGACATAGTGGTTCGATCAATTTGGAAAAAATTGGTTTTTTACACTGTTAATTGAACCACTATGAATTTGACATAGTGGTTCGATCACTTTGGAAAAATTTGATTTTTTACACTATAGATCGAACCACTATGAATTTGATATAGTGGTTCGATCACTTTGGAAAATTTTGGTTTTTTACACTAGTGATCGAACCACTATGAATTTGACATAGTGGTTCGATCACTTTGAAAAAATTTGGTTTTTTACACTAGTGATCGAACCACTATGAATTTGACATAGTAATTCGATCACTTTGGAAAATTTTGATTTTTTACACTAGTGATCGAACCACTATGAATTTGACATAGTGATTCGATCACTTTGGAAAAATTTGATTTTTTACACTAGTGATCGAACCACTATGAATTTGATATAGTGGTTCGATCACTTTGGAAAAATTTAGGTTTTTACACTATTGATCGAACCACTATGAATTTGACATAGTGGTTCGATCACTTTGGAAAATTTTGGTTTTTACACTAGTGATCAAACCACTATGAATTTGACATAGTGGTTCGATCACTTTGGAAAATTTTGGTTTTTTACACTAGTGATCGAACCACTATGAATTTGACATAGTGGTTCGATCACTTTGGAACAATTTGGTTTTTTACACTAGTGATCGAACCACTATGAATTTGACATAGTGGTTCGATCACTTTGGAAAATTTTGGTTTTTTACACTAGTGATCGAACCACTATGAATTTGACATAGTGAGTCGATCACTTTGGAAAAATTTGGTTTTTTACACTAGTGATTGAACCACTATGAATTTGACAGAGTGGTTCGATCACTTTGGAAAAATTTGGTTTTTTACACTAGTGATCGAACCACTATGAATTTGACATAGTGGTTCGATCACTTTGGAAAAATTTGGTTTTTTACACTAGTGATCGAACCACTATGAATTGACATAGTGGTTCGATCTCTTTGGAAAAATTTGGTTTTTTACACTATTGATCGAACCACTATGAATTTGACATAGTGGTTCGATCACTTTGGAAAAAATTGGTTTTTTACACTAGTGATCTAACCACAAATAATTTGACATAGTGGTTCGATCACTTTGGAAAAAATTGGTTTTTTACACTAGTGATCGAACCACTATGAATTTGACATAGTGGTTCGATTACTTTGGAAAATATTGGTTTTTTACACTGTTAATCGAACCACTATGAATTTGACATACTGGTTCGATTAATTTGGAAAAAATTGATTTTTTACACTATTAATCGAACCACTATGAATTTCACATAGTGGTTCGATTACTTTGGAAAAATTTAGGTTTTTACACTATTAATTGAACCACTCGAACCACCTAAATTATATTCAGTAATTCTATTAAATTAAGTATAAATTATTATGCTTCGATTAACATATTATAGTGGTTCTCGTACTAATTAATCGAACCATTATAAATTATATAAATTACTAATTATATATAATTATATAAATTAGTGATTAATTAGTGGTTCGATTATTAGTGGTTCGATTAAATAAATTAATTACTGTTTCGATTAGTTCATTAAATTTTCTATTAGTGGTTCGATTGGTTCATTACTCGTTCGATTAAATTTTCTATTACTCGTTCACTTAGTTAATAACTGGTTTTAATAAATTAAATTAATTAATTAGTGACATAGTAAATTATATAAATTAACTAGTGGTTCGATTTAACACACTATTAATCATAGTGGTTCGATTTAACACACTATTAATCATAGTGGTTCGATTATTCATTTGAATTTGGTTTAATACACTAATAATTGAACTTCATTTATCAATTTAATAACTTTTATCAATTTATATGATTTGTTGGATAAAACAATTGTTAAATAATAGTATAAATAAATAGAATATATCATCAGGGTATCATTACCCAATCATTTCTCCATGACCGAGTCAAAATAGTGTAGAAAAGGTAACTTTCTTATATTTTGTGATAAAAAAGTACTTTTGTTATATTCAATGTTAGAAAAGTCAATTCCTTAAAAAAATTTGTGTAATTTCGGCTGGTCTCTCTTTTAAAATAACATTATAATATGATATTTCAAGTTCATGTCGATATGATTATAACTAGTTTAAATATTGAACTTGTAAAAATTGATTTGAAATATTTTATGATCAGACTTCAAGATCATGTGGTTCGCATAAAAATGAATTGATTTAACAAGTAATCACGCATAATGAAGCCAAATCAAATCACAAGTTGATTTATTTATGTGATAATATTAGTTTATTGTCAATATTTTAAAGATGTTTGTATAATTTTTAACAGTAGGCTGAGATGTTGCATCTAGGCTACGCTAAGATTATATGATATTTCAAATATCTCTAATTTGATATTTCTATTTCATATTGATTTGATTATAAAAAGTTGAAAGATTGAACTTGTAAAAATTGATTGAAAACGTTTTATGATCATACTTCAAGATCATGTGGTTTGGATAAAAATGAATTGATTTTAATAAGAATTCATGTGTAATGAAGTCAAATCAAATTATAAGCTGATTCATATGATAATGTATACTAGTTCTTTGTCAATATTTTAAAGATGTATGCATAATTTTTAGCAATAGGATGAGATGTTGCACATAGGCTAGGCTGAAGATTAACTTTATTTTGAAAATGGTTAATATTAGATTAGATACTCGAAACTAGAGCTTATTCAGATTTGGTACCCGAATGCAGGGATGATCCATGGGGTAGTTGATTTCCGTCCATTTGGACGGAATTTTACTAGTGAAGACTAATGCTGATTACATTTACTTAACTTGTGGACTACTTATGATAACTTAATGCAGTTCGGTATCAAATTTAAAATAATGTCTAGTTTCAGGTACCAAATCTGATATTATTGTTGACATGATCACTATTTTTTCTTCATTTCTTAATTTTACATCTGTATCTTTCTCTTCATTTATTGGCTTTATATATTCAATGTATATTCTCTTTATTTTTCCTTCATCACAAACTAATGTATCTTTCTCTTCATTTATTCTTTCTTTGCTTGAAAAATCACTATTTTTTCTTCATCACAAATCAATGTATCTTCTCTTCATTTCTTTCTTTTATTGAGAAATTACTATTTTTTTTCTTCATTTCTTAGTTTTACATTGATCTGAAATCAATGTATTTTTCTCTTCATTTCTTGGCTTTATAGATTATTGAATAGCTTCTAGAATAATTAAGATAATAATAATAATAATAATAATTATTATTATTATTATATATGGAATAGTGATGCTCCCACAAGTGAATGCCTGAGTTTATCGCGTAATAATTAAGATATCATATCCATGAGGATTGTAGATTGATTACTAAAATTTGGTTGATTTTGATTATATTTGACAAAGCAAAAATGAAGATTTTGGAATATTATCTAGTTCACTCAAGTATCAAATCGAAAATCAAACAAGAAAAAGAGAAGCAAATATGAATAAGACCTTAAGAATGAGAAGACCTAGGGTAATGATTTCACCATAACTGAATCAACTTGAATCTATGTTTCATTATTCATAATACTTCCATCTATTGCTAGCCGTGAATTTCTTTGATTATTTACTAACCTATCTCGACTGATAGCAAACCTATTATCACTTGTCAATCACTATATCTCTGTAAGAATGATCGAATTAATAATGCATCTCGGAGGACTACACAAACCATACAAGTATATCTCTATCTCATATGAAATTTACGATTTCATGCATCAAAGCTCTACACATGTAATCTCCTATCAGTCTCAACATGAGTATCTCATCATTTAATTAGTGGCCAATTAATTAGAAGTATTAAGAATATGCATGAAACATAAATAGAAAGGAGAATGGACGGACCTGTGTTAGGGCCAAGGGGGCACCCCTGAAATTTTCAAAATTAACAGGGATAATATAGTAATTTCACAATTTTTATTAAAAACAAAAAGAAAAAATATTGAGCAAATAGCTATGGTTATGGTTTCCATGGTGCAACTAGGCCCATTTCTCCCTTACCTTCCTCATAATAAATTTTCCTTATTTTTTTAACATCACAAATCCTAAATTATTCCATTTTTCTCTCATTTATTTCTTCATCTAATTTTAATATAAAGTGACATCTTTGTTTTTTTTAGACATTTTTTCTTCATTATTATTATTGATTTATTATGACTTATATTATATATGTGATTTCTTATTTAGTTGGAAAATATTGATAAATAATTTTACATTTTATTTATGCATTCTTTATATATCTCTAAGCTTATGAAAAAAAAAATCTTTGTGGTATGTGAGATGGAAGAACTTATTTTTTAGAATGACTAAATTATTTTGTTGCTTAAATTACTATAGATTTTGTTTCTTTTTTAGAAAAAAAAACGAAATATTCTTATAAAATAATTAGCTCTTGTATTTTAATAATGATAATAAATATTTAAGTTTTGGTAAATATATAAATAACCTATATCAAACATTTATTAAATGAAGAAAATTAAATGAAATCTTTTGTATTAAGTCTGTGACAAAGCTTATCATTAAACTCTCAAACTTTCAAGTATATTTTTGTCGTGTTTTACTATTCTACTTAAATCTTGATGTTTCAAATTTTCTTACTAAATTCATTTTATTTTACCTACAAGTTCTTGAACATTTAATTTATTTTATAATCTTTCTATATTCTTTTATAAATAATGAAAATACACTATGAAAAAGATATGACTGACCGTAGAACATGAGAAATAAAAGAGAATTGTTGTATACTATTGACTTTATCAAAATTACGATACATTATAATTTTTTGGACAAAACTTATATACCCCTGGGGTATATAGGGGCACGAATTTAGGTGTTATACACATGCTCTTTAGGTGTTATATATATACTCTATAGGTGTTATGTTTTTTGGTGTTATACATATATTCTACAGGTATTATATGTTTATAAGAGTATACATATGATACCTAAAGAATATACATATGATACCTGTAGAGTATATATATAACACCATATAATATGTTAAGTTGGGGGCACCGTACCCCCGGGACACACAAGTGTCACTCTAATTTTTTTTATTTATTGACTTGAACCCCTCGATTGAAATCATGGGTCCGTCACTGGAAAGGAGCAACCAATGAATAAATCCAACAAATAATCCAAGTCTCTTTAAATTAGGCTACATCGAAACCCTAGAAAATTCTAGTAACATGATAAAATCAATGGTGTAATAATTTGGAATTCATGGTTCAAGAATCAAATAGGAAAGAAAAAAAAAAGGAAAAACTCTATTATGACGTTCTCTGTTGATATTCAATTCTCTCACCGATCTATCATCGCCAATTCTAAGTATTCTTCTACTCTCAAATCCCCTTTCTCTCTATTTTCTGCTATCAAGACTGGTGTTCCCCTGCCCTAGGACGATTTAGACATTTTATATCAATCAAAATGGGCGTGAGCTGGTATTGGAATGATGTTGTACAGATTGGTTTTCACACTGTATTACTGAGTTCATTGGTGTTCCCCTGTCCAAGGACGATTTGGGCCTTTTATACCCATCAAAATGGGTCTGGGTTAGTATTGGGCTTAGACCATGTTTATTGGTGATTCTCCACCAACCCAACTCATATGAGACAAAAAGAAAGAAAAGAAAAAAAGGAAACATAATTAATTGTGGCCAACCCAATCAGTCAGCCGATCCATGGGTTGGTCAACAAAAGTAAATTTATCTTTGTCTCACTTTGTTTGATTGTGACAAATGTCACAATCTAATTGGTTTCCATATATTTTTTGTGGATATAATTTAGATTGTTGATATTGAAGATAATGTGTACCAAAAAAAATATAAAAAATTATCAAAATTTATGATTTTTTCTCTCTCTATAAATAGAGTCCAATATTGATATATTTTCAAACACAATTTGAAGAGCTCAATTTCCTCACAATCTTAAATTCTCTCGTTTTCTCATCGAATTTTTATCATTTCCTATTATGGATCCAAATAATCCAAATTATTTTTCAACCTCCCAAAATTATCCAAACTCCCAAGATTATCCAAACTTTCAATATTTCCAAATTCTGAAGATTATCCAAACTCTCAATTTTCTCCAAATCACAATCAAGTTGATATCCTTGAACAAGTCCAAACTTCACAAAATATCTCCGAAAAAGATATTCGAGATGTTCAACAAACAAACACAAATCAAGGGGGGGGGGGGAAATGTTAGTTGGTGTGTGAAAGAAGATGTAGCATTGATGTCATCTTGGTGTTTTGTTAGTGAAGATACCGTACGTGGTAGAAATCATAAGGGTGTCTCGTTATAGGCACGAGTGCATGAGATGTTTCATGAAGCTCGAGCAGAAAACCCTCATGAGATCGGCGAAAGAAATGTGGATTCAATGAAGGGTCATTGAAAACGACTTAATGAAAATGGAAACAAGTGGATTGTGGCGTATAAGGAAGCATATGGTTGAAAAAAAAGTGGAATGAGCCAGAAAGATGTTGAGAAAGAAGCTCATGCAATTTATGAAGCAAATGGCAGCAAGTTTCAGGACTTGTTTGTATTCAATGAAGTTATGAGTAAACATGTCAAGTGGGAAGTAAAATTAGATCATGATTCTAAACGTTTTTATCCCGAAAATGTTGAGGCTAATGAAGAAAGTGGTGGGAGCTACAAAAGGTCACGGGCTATCGAAGATGGCGAGTACTCTGTCCCCTCAAATCCAGAAACTCTAGTTAGTGGATGCTCATATATTTCTCGTCCTATTGGAAGAGATAGAGCAAAAAATAAAGGAAAAGGTAGGACATCACAATCTTCTTCTACTGATGAATTTGCTGCATAAATTCGTGCATTGGGACTCACTAGAAACAACGAATGTGAAACAATGACTAAATTGGGAAATGCTAGAATCGAACTGGAGTTAAAAAGGGAAGAAATGAAGAAAATGAAGATGAAAGAAAAGATGTTGTTAGAATTGTTGGCAAAAGATCACTTATCCCCAGAAGATGAAGAGATGAAACGTCATCTAATGGCAATCGTATATAGACAATAAATGCAGTTTATTTTCAGCACTAATTTTAGTTTGTATTAATTTATGTTATTTTAGTTTATGTTATTTTAGTTAAGTTTCTGTAATTTGAATTTCTCTATTTTAATTATGTTATTTGTGTTAAGCATTTTATGTTGTTAAGTTTCTTGTAAGCATTTGTGTTATTTAATTTGTAATACTCGACTGAACGCATTGCAAGCTTATCGATAAGACGATGATGACGACGATCAACATTTGCAATACTCGACTGAACGCATTGCAAACTTATCCACTTATATGACTAATAGGGAACAACTTCGCAATAGAGAAGCTCATAACTCTCTTAAAAACGACTTGATTGAACATATATGACAAAAATTCGGCATTGATCATTAAATGTGTAATATGTATCTTCTATATTTGTAACTTAGTATTTCACACATCTATTTGTAATTTGACTAGTTGTTTTTTGATTTCGTTTTTAAATATTGTATTTAAATTTCATTATTGTGTTTGTAGCATAATTTAAGTGTATGGTAAAAAAATTCTTATTATAAATATCGAATTTAGAATATAAAATATTTTTGGGTTAATTACATATAAAAACATAAATTTAGGGTCCAGTTTCAATTACAACATGAACTTTTAATTGTAACACTAAAAACACTCAACTTAACACTTCTTTCAATTTGGGACATGTTCGGGTTTTTTCGGACTCCAATTGCTAATATGGAGCCCAAATTATATATGTTGATTGTCAACATGTATATTTAAGTATAGCCATTATCCAAATGTATATTTTTACGTCAATAATTAACTTAAACAATTTCAACTCCATGTCAATAATTGGAGCCCGAAACACTCAAACATGTCGCAAATTAGTCATCATCCACATGTAAATATATATGTTAATAATTAATTCATACAATTTGAACTAAATATCAGTAATTGGAGCCCTAAAAAAATCAAACATATCTTAAATTGAAAAAAACATTAAATTGAGTGTTTTTTGTGTTACAGTCAAAAGTTCATGTTGTAATTGAAAGTGGACCCTAAGTTCATGCTTTTTTATGTAATTAACCCAATATTTTTTTTATATATTTCATACATTTAAAAAAATGATTATATATAATATTCAATAATAAATAATGAGAAAATAAATATTTTAAAGGTTGATTGGTGTCACTAATAAACGTTTAAATAATTGAAGGTTGGGTTTAGTTGGGTTGGGTTGTAAGTTGTGTATGATGAGAGAGAAATGATTTTTATATTAGAGAGTTGGGTTGGATTGTAAATAAGCATAGTCTTATCTCATACAGATTGGGTTTCATCACATTGGACTACTCGGTTCACGCTGGGTACCCAGTGTGGGCATAATTTCGACTATCTGTACAAAACTCAATGTAGAGTAGTAAACCGCCTAAAGGACAAATGTACATCGAAAGCATATATAAAACACTTGAAATCACTTAAACTATATCTATTTTCACCTTCATTATTCACACATATTCTCTACTTATCAAGTAAGATTTACTATTTTTTTATTTTTTTATTGACATGACACTTTTAAGCGGGAAAGTGTCATTCATATAGTTTTCGCCAACTTTCCCGCTTTAATATAAGTGTACATGAAAACTATTGTAGTGAAAACTATTAATTATATATTTATAAGATATTAATTATCACTTATATTATTAAAATACATATTTTAATAAAATATATTACTTATTACAAGTAAATATATTAATCGTATTTTTAAAGATATCAAGGTCCGCCGAGGCGCACCAGCACCTCTCAAAAGATATATTGTTACTAAGAACTCAATTTTTTTTTTCTTATAGAAAAATTTAGCACATAGTTTTATAAGATACTTAATTTCGCGTAACAAACTAAAATGAGAAAATCTTAAATCTATCTATATATAATAAGAGTATTGTTCTTGTGCACCAGTTGCATGGATCTATATATAATAAGAGTATTGTTCTTGTGCACCAGTTGCATGGATCTAGATCCATGCAACTGGGTGCCCACGGTTCGGGTCGGGCCGGATTTGACCCGGATCCGCGCCCATTTATTTATTTATTTTTTAATTTATACGGTAACATTTATGTTATACGAGTATAACATTTATGTTATATAACTATAACCTTTTTGTACAAATATCATAACCTTTAAGTTAATATACTCACACTTTTTTCAATATAAAATGTAAGATAATATAGCTGAAAACTTTTATGTTGTGTTGATTTAACCTTTATGTTATGTTGATTTAACTTTTATATATAAATATCATAACATTTATTTACTTAAAGAATAATATAAAGGTTGTGTTAATATAATATAAATGTTAATATTATTATGCGTAAATGTTGCATTATTACAACTTAAAGGTTTACAGTGTGTTAAAACCTTAAAATTATATACTTAGAATTATTTCAATCATGTAATATAATTGAAAACTTTTATATTCTTATAACTTAACATTTATGTTATATAGATATAACCTTTATATACAACTATCATAATCTTTGAAAAATATAAAAGTTATATTATTATAATATAAAAGTTAAATTATTATAACATTAAGGTTAAGTTATTATAACATAAAAGTTTAAAAGGTAATATATATTTATCTTACTCTGTAATATATTAAACCATCAGGATAAAAAGGTTATGCGAATATATCATAAAGGTTATGTAAACATAATGAAAAGGTTAGGCGGACATAACTAAAAGGTTACGCGAAATAACTAAAATATCATGGAGTGAAATTAGGGTTTGAGCACGATTTGGGGGTGCGTGTCAGCGTGTGGGGGCGCGTTCCAGCGCGTTTTGGGCGTGAAAATCACCTCCCGGGTCATATGACCCGGATTGCATGGGTCATGACCCATGCACTTGGTGTATAGAAATAATTGTGATATAATAATAAGGAAGTTGACAAAATTTACTAATTTGTTATTTTCCCTCCAAAAAATATCACATCAATTTGATATGTAAAAAAATTCTTTTTATTTTATTTTTTTAAGAATTCATTTTTGTTGTCTAAATTAATTTAATCATTTTAAATTACATGACTTTCTTGATAAACTATCAAATATTATAATAGAAAATAAAATAAAAACACATATAATTTTTGGTTAATGATACATTATAATAAAAGAGATAAAATAATATCTTTTTTATATATGTATACCATATGTACTATTAAATATTTTTTTAAATAATTATAAATTGTAGATTTAAGTTAAAAGTTTCTAAAGTATATGAATCTACATAACATAATTTATTATAGAAAAATTACCTTTTCATATTTACATCACGTGTCTTCTTTTAAAATATCTTTTTTATTTCAATATGAATTTTGTGATAAAATATTTAATAGACGAATATTACTACATTTCGAAATTCATGTACTTAAACATAAATGTTTAAGTTAATATATATATATATATATATATTAAAATTTTATAAAGTTAGAAGTCAATTCAAAAGTATTTTCTATTAGAAATATGTATTCGTAATGTGTAATGTAAAAAGTAATTTTTTATAAAAGTAAATAAATATATGTGTTTGATGTTTTTTAATATTACAATATACATAAAAATATGTAAAATATAATTATTTAAATTCATATTTTTATAATAATCAAATATTTTATATATTCATTTCTTATTTAAAAAGATTGTTTAGCCGCACATCGTGCGGTGTCTTTCTCTTTCGTCGAGCCCCGAGCTTGTGGTCTTGGGTCCACCGACAAGCTCGTTCTGATCTTGGACGGATCGGATAAGACTTCTTTCTCTTTCTTCTTCCGGAGAAGTGTTAGAACAACAATAGATCCTGTAAGGAAAGAAACACGCATTTGCGCTACCAGAGAGGTCCCGCCTCCCCCCTAATGATCGGTGCGGCGGTTAGGCATCCTTAGACGAAAGAGTGGTCTTTCAGGATTGGTCAGTCTGAATAATAATTAGCAAAGAGTAGAAACATACCCCTATGCTAAATCTAATATTCCCTCCGTCCCGGTCGAAGTTGCCTACTTGTCATTTCGGTTTATCCTAATCCAATTTGTCAGCCCATAAATGACAAAAAAATTATAAAGCAAAAAGTATAAAAAATATTTTTTTAATTAAAAAGTAAGAGTCAACTGTATTTTCTTAAATTCCATGCCCGATCAAATCAGGTAATTCAACGGGGAGGGAGGGACTAATAATTAGCTAATAAGCGTAGAAACATACCCCTATACTAAATCTTTCACTTTGTGAATCAAGAAATCAAGCAGACAAGTACTCCCCCCTCTCTCTCTCTCTCTCTCTCTCTCTCTCTTGTCCGAATTCGAGAACTCCATACCAGGTCTCTCGCTTCGCAATCCCATAATTAGGGTTCCCAAATCCCCCCTCAAAACCCTAATTCCGATCTCGTACTCTCTTCTTGCAGATCAATTCCTTTTTTATTCACCCTAACCCTAATATTACATGATCTTACACTAAAATTTCCCAAACCCTACAAAGATTTCATCTTTCCCCCTTTTATCGGGATTATAGGGTGCAACTTCTTATGGATGTGGATGGGGGAAGAAGAGTTTTCAACAGGCTCGGACCATCGTCTTCTACTGACAACAACATCGATAACAGTAGGCAGCAGAAGGTTTGTTTTTATTGGAGACAAGGCAAGTGCACGAAATTTCCGTGCCCTTTTCTGCACAGCGAACTGCCAACTGCGGCGGCGAATGGTAAGAGGGCGCATCAGGGGTTTGGGCCGGATGATAACTATCGCGGGGGCGGCGGATTAAGGAGGAGTGGAAATTACAATTTCAGTAATGATAATAAGTGGAGTAGGACGCAATCGCGGCAGCCTGTTACCAGTAATCGAAATGTGAAGAAGAGTGATAAATTGTGCAAGGAATGGTCTCAGCAAGGAAACTGTAAATATGGGGATAATTGTAGATTTTTGCATCAGTGGTCCACCGGAGATTGTTTTACTCTATTAGCACCACTCGAGGGGCACCAGCAGGTTGTTTAAGAGTATGCAGTTGTTAATGTTGCTGTATGGTTCTTTGTTGATTGTTGTTTTGGCTTTGATAGTGGATTTGTACTGTTCGAAGTTTGTTTTTTAGTTAGCTTTAAGAATCTCCATTGAATTTTAGAGTGCTTGATGTTCACCTAATTGATCTCTTTTGATTATCATCGTTTTGTTTTATAGTAATTTCTGTAGAACCTGGTCGTATTGTTGAATGCACCTATCAGTTTATCTTGATTATGTATGCGTAGTATTTGGAAACTACAAGGTCATTGACAAATATTGTTAGGTTGATTTTTTTTTTCCTTATCTATATAGATGGATTGTTTTAGGTGTGTATTGCTTGATTATTATGTTGCAAAACATTCAATCTACATTTTGTTGGTTCGAGAGTTCTATGAATTTTGTGCTTATTAGAAATAATTGTTTATCAGGTTGTTACTGGGATTACTTTGCCTTCGGGGTCTGATAAACTTTACACTGGGAGTCAAGATGAGACGGTCAGAGTGTGGGACTGCCAATCTGGTCAGGTAGCTTCATATCTATCTGCCTTTTATTTTTAGCATGCTACAAATATTAGTGCAAAATTTTCCAATCTCAAAGAAATATATTTATCATTCTCTCATTTCGACTCCAAGTGTTAATTGCAATTATTTAATGCATACCATGCTTGTCGTTTTTATACTAAACCCTGGAGATGATACTATTGTTTTTTAGGGTGGTGAAGGAAATGACGATCCTTGAAATCATGCTTGATAATATTGAGTTAGCTTGTGTGCAATTCAAAAGTATTGAGCTCAAATTCTGCTGATTTATACTTGAGAGCATTTGATCTCATTTTAGTGGCCATAATAATAGTAAGGAAAAGGAAGAAAAACTTGTTCTGATACTCTGATACTTTTAGCTAATTTAGTTGTGAATCATTTTATCGTAATATGTAGTTGATTATTAATCCTTAGTTTATGTGTTGCTATGTAGTGAGTTGTCAAGCATTTGACAAACTTTAATATGATATTACTATTCAGAAAAACACATTTGGTTTCTAGCATTATTATTAATTATATATGTTACAATGATGAGTAAGTAAGGATAAGATAATTACCTGCTCTTGTGAGCTTCCAAACTTCTACAACTAGATTCGTGCTTGTCTTAATCGAAACATGAAATTTATCCAAGTTCTTTTAAGTTTCATTTTGAGCTTACCTGTATCATGTCGTGGCCTGCATTTTCTTGCATGAGCTTCTTATAAAAGGATTATATTTATAAGTATAGGTTCATGTGGCAGTTCTGTTCATTTATGATATATATTGCTATTTGTCTATCACTGCCCCAAATTTTTAATCAGACATCTCTCAGTAATGATTTTAATTAAGGGTTTTAGTTGGTTTTTTGGGATTTTGTAACAGATGGCAGCTGTCGTGAATTTGGGTGGTTCAGTAGGTTGTATGCTAAGTGAAGGTCCATGGGTTTTTGTGGGGTTGACAAATCTAGTCAAGGTAAGACATACTATTACTCTCTATTTTAATTCACTGTTTTGCTGCATGTTTTCTCACTTTGGATTTCATCTAATAAGATTCATAAAAAACCCCTGTGTTTGAAAACTGTGAAAAAACTTTGTTTTCTTAGTAATAGATCAAAAACCAATTTTGGTTGTAATTATATCCACATTCTCCTAGCCATTGAAAACCATTCTGTTGGCTCCTTCCCTTGAAATGTGTTTAATCTTATTCTAATGCTGCATGTCCTAAAACCTTTCAGCCACTGGATCTTATTTACAGTTGATTGTGAGATTGCATGTGGTTGAAACTTGAAAGAGATCTCAACTATTCATGCTTTTGTTCAAATATTACAAAAGAAGGAAAATGTTCATATTTCATTGAGCTCCATGCTGCACTTTTCCACCACTGCTGCAATTCAACAATATTTGTAGAGTATTAGAGTTGTAACTTTTAATAATTTGGGACATAAGGAAAAGTATTGAATCAGGAATGCTACATTATAGTCATTGTTTGAAACAGACTGGGGGTAGAACATGGAGTGATGCCAATGAATCAAGGTTGGTGGTGTTCTGGTGCAAGAGATGGTTTTGTGGAAGCTGTTTGGATTTGGGATGATGTCCTAGAAAGTGATTGTGTATCTAGTGGTGTCATATTTATTGACAATGCTGAAATTTCTAAAACGAGTAATAAGAAAGGAAGAGGTGTATATAGAACTAAGTGGGTGTATGTTTGTGTTATTCTCATCCAAATAGATAGCCTGATGCAGATTAATAACTAGAATATTTATAATATAGTTTAATTATTATTTGACACTTCTTATTGGAAAGACAAATAAGAATGGAACACGGACATGAATGACTTTCTTCTACTTTCAATTTTGATACCCTTCCCCAATGAAGTGATTAGTGTAATTGATTAGAGTTTGGTTGGTTTCATTACAGAGAATCTTTTCCTTAATTTAGTTCGCACTACCACCACTACAGCCTCCATATCACTGTATCTAGCATTACCAGCTTGCCCTGTCATTGCCTGCTCCTTTACCTTCCTATGCTGCTGCATTTTATACCCTGCCAGGTGCAATTACCCAGTCCCTCTTCCTAAATTCCGTACCAGCCCTAGACTGATCCTCAGGCCAGACTGCCAACGCAATTCCCTTGTCAGATTCACATCCCATTCCCTTTTCTGTCTGAAATCACCATGCAACTTCTAGTTCTTAGGTTAACTGTTTATTGTTCAAATTGTTTTTTGTTAATGGCTGCAACATAGAAATGGTTGAATAGTGGGGCAGTGAATAGATTTGGCATAACAAATTGAACCAATGAAACTGACCACTGACTTGTCTCACAGAGGTATAGGTTGGTAAGTATTAATATGGTCTCAGGATTAAATGAATGTATCGTTAGGTCTGCTGGTTTGCAAGGTCTGGGACTGGGAATGGTAAAATTTTCACCCTAAAGGTTTGGTCTAATGTGGGATTTTTACCTACAAGAATTTTTAATAGCCAACTCTTCCTATTAGTGTGAAGGCTTTGTGATTTTGTAATTTTTACTAGTTTGTGGTAATTATAAGTATTTAAAGGAATCTCATTATTTAGGGGGAAGATTAAGTCAACTGTCAATTCTGGACCTAAGAAGAATGTTTTATGATTAAAGGGCCTGATAAGTTGAAACTTTGAATTTGAGACCCCAAATTTGACGGAAATCTAATTTCGTCAGCTCCTCCTCCATTCCATCTTCGATTCTTCATGAACACAACCTTGTGAACATGAAAAAGTTCCTTATTCCTTTCCTTTCTTTAAAATTTCTATTCATTCCATTTCAATTTCATTTACATTGACTTCCACTACGACCGTCCACCAATTTGGGTTGTCCATCATTGTCACAGTCCAACTGTCAACTATTTCCAATTAACACGTTGGTTTGTTCAATCTTTGACTGGAATTGAAACCTTACAAGTTACAATTCCTTCTTACACTAAAGAATGTGCGATTCCTTTAATAGACGTGAGAATCATTTGAATGCTAACATTTGTGCAATTGTCACCAATGGCCAGATTTATCAGGAGCAACTTTGTATAATTCTAATTTCTAAGTCTAGCTAAGCTTTCTAATAAAAAGATTCTGCTGAAAAGGATATCCTCATGGGTGATCCTTTCATTGCTGACTTCAAAAGCAATAGTCATTAAATGTACACAAAACTCAAATGACCTGTGTTTTCTAACCTTCACTGACATGGCATCTAGCTGTTGTGGAAAGTGTGCTGCCCTGTCATTTTCCTAATGTGGCATGCATCATCATGATTGTTCGACACTTCAATCACATTTGGGGGTAAATTAGTCATTTCTTGTGCACTTTACAATTTCCATCAAATGTTAACAGGATATTAAATCATAACGATAACCTTGGGTATTGAAAATTCCGTTATGGTAAATGCTTGGGGTGTCCATGACATTTTATTTGGCACTCAATTTCATTTGAGTGTGAATTATAGCCATTTTCTTTTCAGTTCATATTTTCTAAAAACTCTATTGGGGTAATATTAACCTTTGAGCCAAACGTTTAAGGTAAACATGATCTTTAGGAATATTTATGCTGAAATGATAAGGGTCTTACAAATTGAGGATTATATAGGGTCTTACAAACTCAGTAATTGTGTGGATTCGTTTTTCTTTGCTTGTCTGTTTTATTTGTTGTGAAAATATTTATGGTAATAGCAGCTTGTTGTTTTACAAAATAAAGGGGCGGGGCGATGTTCCAAGTTTTTAAGTTGTTTCTAACTACTAAGAAACCTGTGCGTGATCATATATACAGTTTTGCCCCCATTTCTTAACTATATTAAATTTCTTAGTAGAGTACTTCTGCATTTAGATATCTTTTCTCTTGTGGGGGAGCATTTCCCCTTGTATGTAGCATCTGAGGAGTAGTAAAAGTGAATATTCTGCTGATCTGAGGAGTAGCATCTGAGGAGTAGTAAAAGTGAGTATTCTGCTGATCTAAGTTTGTTTGTGAAAGACAAGTGGTAGTTGCAGATTAAGGGTAGATAATTCATTTAAGGCTTGTTTACCTACTTTCTAATCCAAGGATTTTCTTTGCCATTTCTGGAAAACATGGGTTGGGTTTGGATGTTGTTTAGGTTATGCATCTTGCCACATGTACATGTGTGGTTGTCTTTTCATTTCTTATTTGTTCTCTTATCCTGTGGAGTAGGCTTGGAATATCCAAACATCTACAGAGCTCAGTTTAAATGGACCTGTTGGACAAGTCTATTCCCTTGTTGTTGGCAATGAACTACTCTATGCTGGCACTCAGGTATCTCAGTCTATTTTATAGCTTCAAAATCGTATATGTTGTTCCCCTGACCAATTATACGTTATGCTTATGTTTGTTGCATTTGATATGCCAGCATGACTGTTGCATCGTCATTGGCCATGTGGAAATCTAATCTGATTGATTAACTTATTAGCATTTCACTCTTTAACATATATTCTAGTGAAAAGTATTCTCTATTTAATTGATTTTATAGTATTTATTCATTGAGTTGTAATCTTGTTTTCTAATTAAGTTGCTCTTAGGAGGCATTGAAGTGCATTATGCATGAGGTGGTCTAGCTTATGGTGGCAGATTCTTATGTTTTCCCCCTTTTTTTTCTTGGAACATTGTTATTTATTGCAGGAGGGGACAATATTGGCATGGAAATTCAATGTAGCAGCCAACTGCTTTGAACCAGCTGCATCACTCAAGGGTCACACTCTTGCTGTCGTGACGCTTGTCGTTGGAGGCAACAGAATGTACTCTGGTTCCATGGACCACTCTATTAGAGTAAGTTGGATGCTCACACAAAGCATGTTCATGATTTCTTTCTTGTTAGAAGAATTTCGAAATAATGATCATCCAAATCTTCCCCTTCTCCCTCTGATTGTGTTATGTGCAGGTATGGAGCCTGGAAACTCTGCAGTGTGTGCAAACTTTATCAGGGCATACCGATGTTGTTATGTCTGTTTTGTGCTGGGATCATTTTCTTTTGTCAGCTTCATTGGACAAAACTGTAAAGGTCTATACTGTCTCCTTAAAATTTGATGCAGCATCTTATGTCTGTTAGCTATTGAATAAAGTAGCCACATGACGTTTTGTTTTCCCCACTTCGTGTAGGTCTGGGCTGCAACTGAGGCTGGTAACTTGGAAGTAACATATTCCCACACAGAAGAATACGTATGTTATTGTACTGATGCTTTTGTGAACAGAAATACCTAGAGCAACATGTCTAAATAAGTTTATGTTTTGGATACACGTGACATGATACGGTTTTTCTGGTATGTTGCTGGTTGGAAACAAATATGCCAATATTAACCTGTGCAAGTTTCCTGCAGGGTCTACTCACTATGTGTGGGATGCATGATTCAGAAGCCAAACCTGTTTTGTTGTGCTCATGCAACGATAATTCAATTCGAGTCTATGACTTACCATCGTGAGTTTCCTTCCACACAATCTAATCTTTTTCTCAAAATTATGCCATTGCATCCATTTTGGATAGGCTAAGTTTATATATGGTTCCATTTTCCTTTCCTCTATAGATTTTCCGAAAGAGGAAAGATCTTTTCTAAGAAAGAGGTGCGCGCCATACAACTTGGTCCGGCTGGTTTATTCTTCACAGGGGACGGATCTGGTCAAGTTAGAGTATGGAAGTGGTCAGCTGAACCAACCACCACTTAATGAGAAACATTCAAAGGATGAAGGTTTTTATTCACTCACTGGTGTCAACAACTCTAGTAAAGTTAGATAAGGAACTGTCCAAATGCATAAAACGGTATGGAATGTACCACATTATGAGACGCAAATTATAGGGAACCATATTGTAGCATTTTCGTTCACCAGTTAAGAGTAAGTCCCAGTTTTCAGTGTGTGCCATTCTTTATTTTCTTGCCCCTTAGATAGGTTTAGGTGCTTGAGTATCTAAAAGTGTCTGTATAACGTGCTCGTCTTCTTCGATATTCATTGCAGGGAATTTCCCCTGCATTCCACAAACCTTTCATTATGTTCTGATCTTAAATGTAATGCCCAGTGATTTTTCTTTGTTGAGGTTTCATTTCTTTATCTATATTTCTCTACATTCTGCTGAGGCAAATTCTTGCAGTGTGAGGTGCTTTAGGTCTATCGATGTGTTAATGAATATACTTTGGATGTCAGTAAGGTTTCTTACCTGTTATATATATACCATCTTACTTATAGAGAGCTAAGCCTTCCACTCTTATTTGCATCATGATACTTGGTATTATCAGACCAAGATTAGGTTGAAGATGAATAGAAAAACTTGTAAACTATATATATTGATTTTATATATTATAACAATTTGTGTATATATTTGTTTTTTATATATGAATCTTAGTACTTAAAGTTATGTCACCTCCATAAAGGCAGAACAGATTTTTAGAAAGTTAGATTTTTGTAATTCCCAACTATTGCTTAATAAATAAGTTTTTTGTGGTACAAAATTTAATTAATGGTGATATCTATATTACAAATCATATACTCATCGCCATGTTCCATTACAAATTTTGAAGAACAATAGTGACTTCACTTGATATTTTTTAAGAGTAGATGGCATCCCATAACAAAAATATAAGAGTGAAATCATAGCGAACAAAAATTACTAGGCTAAGACACATGTGTACTTTCATAATCCAATTACAATATTTAGTTAGACTTGTATTTTAATAAGAGTTTAATAAATTTTTTGAAATACATATTGAAATTTCATGTCATGTTACAATTATATTACAATTAAATGTTTATGAGAATTATTGTAATTTCAAGCGTATGTTTGTGATAGTGATACAATGAAAGTATGTGCTTTCTATTAAAAAGTTGCTTTAAAAGTATGTGACTGCAGGTCCAACCATTTATTTTAAAATATTACTTTAATTTGTAATAGGCATAGTATGTTATAATTAAATATTTGTAAATGCGAATATATTTTCCTCAAAATGTTAAACCATTCCTTTCCCTTTTAAAGAAACCAATATTAATTTAATTTTTTAAATATTCTCATTAATATGTGCGCCTTCATTATATTACATGTTTATCTGTATTTAAAACTATTTCCAATATTTTCAAAGTTATAAATATTTTCATTTATTTTTGGATGTTATTATCAAATATTTATCTGCATTTAAAGAAAGTTTTCCGTATTTTAAAATATAATAAACTTTTCATTTTATATACGTATTTAGAACACTTTTTCATATTTTTGAATTTATAAATATTTTTTTATTTATGTGTGCACCTTCATTATAACATGTTTGTTCGCATTTAAATAAAAATCTGCGTAAAGGTCCCTATTGCAAATTATAGAGTTCACTAGCAAAACTCGATATGTTGATGGCACCCTGTGATGAATATGGGTGAGTATACAAAGGTGGCTGGAGATGTATTCCTTGAAATTTGTGAGAAATTGCAAGATTTTGCTTACAAAGGAAAGGGAGGTTGACTTAAAGAATCATGGGTGCGTTTTATTCTGTGAGTAGAGATCGCATTTCTATTAAAGAAAGGATCGTGTAAAGTTGAAGCTGTTATTTCGGTTGGAGCAGCAAGCTTTGCAACAACTTACTCAGCAAAGTACGAGCGAGCTGAGTTCAAGATCCAATTTTCTGAGTCGTTTTTCTTAATTCTTGTTGCATTGTAAACCTAGTATATAAGGATATCTTGATAGGGTTTTTCTTCATAGTTTCACAGAGTATTGTGTGAGTTTAGAGTGAAAAAGAGTTCTTGTCAGACAGTTTTTCATTTTGAGTGATTGAGTCTGTAAATTGGATTCGATCTTTGAGGAATAATACTTGTGATTGTTTCTCCGTGGATGTAGGCTTTTAACTCAGCCGAACCACGTAAATAGTTTGTGTTCTTGTTTCAGTTTTGATTTAGCTTGGTTGATCGATTCGTTGAAGGGTCTTGAGCATTGATCTTGTGGTTGTGTTGAAGAGATTGTAAAGTGTTTGATTCTTTATCTCTAAGAAGTGGCAGTGTATGTGGGAATTGCCCGTTCAAGATATGGCAGCCACTAGATTTGATGTGGAGACATTCAATGGTAAGGGAGAAGATAGAGAGTTTGTACATGGTGAAAACCATAGCTAACAGGCTCTACATGAAGAAGAGGCTCTATGCCTTTAAGGTGACAGATG
The DNA here is from genome assembly GCA_005771605.1 of Scutellaria baicalensis. NCBI lineage: Eukaryota > Viridiplantae > Streptophyta > Magnoliopsida > Lamiales > Lamiaceae > Scutellaria > Scutellaria baicalensis. The sequence continues at coordinate 73,255,448 of CM016721.1, read as the reverse complement.
ACAAGCCTATTCTTGATCAGTTAGAGGAATTTAACAAGATTCTTGATGATTTGGAAAATGTGGAAATTGAGCTAGTGGAAGAGGATAAGGTGAGTGCACTGCCCAAGTCTTTTGAACATTTCATTGACTCTTCTCTTGTGTGGTAGGTAACACTCAATCACCTTGGAGGAAGTTTTGGTGGCTCTGAAGCCCAAGGAGTTATCAAAGAATTAAGAATTCAAGCTTAAGACTACTGTAAAAGGCTTGGCGTTGCCAAGAAAGGGTTTCAGAACTAGAAGCCTACAGTTTCTCAAACCACTGCAGATGACACTGAAGGAAACAGGTGCTTTCATTGCCACAAACCAGATCATCACAAGTGTAAGCAGTTCATGAATAATAAAGGAAATGCTCTAGCTAACTAGGCAAATCAGACAAGTGATCCCACTACTTCTACATCAGGTTATGAGTCTGCACAAGTCCTAGCAATCACTACCACCAAGATCAGCACTGATTGGGTATTGGATTCAGGTTGCTCATTTCATATGAGTTTGTGTTCTTGTTTCAGTTTCGATTTAGCTTGGTTGACCAATTCTTTGAAGGGTTTTGAGCATTGATCTTGTGGTTGTGCTGAAGAGATTGAAAAGTGTTTGATCCTGAGATACCCGGGCAAAATTCAAATGTGACCTTGTAGGATAGGGCTCCGGCTGAGTTTGGCCCATGGTTAATCTTAGTTCACCCCCTTCAAATCTGCCGTAAAAAACTAACGGGAAAAGGCACGCGCTACGCATGTGGCCGTTAATTCGCAGGGTTTGAACTTAGTGGGGCCCACATAGCCAAAAAACAATTGCCCAAATCCATTTAGAACCTTAATTCCACCACTAAAATCCCCAATTCGATTTTAATCCCTAATTCCACCCTAATTCCCAAATCGATCGAAAAATTCCCAATCCGATTTACCTCAATTTCAATGTATGAATCATGCTCCTTATCATTACTCCACGATATAATTTCTATGCTGTAATGGTTTCATTTCTAGTCTGAAGAACATATCCACGATTCCAGCATACCTTCTCCTCTTGACACGACGGCTTCCGGCGCCTTTCCGCCGTGAAAATTGGATGTCGAGGTAGAGGAGAACCCCATCTTGTCGGAACTGTTCACTGCATTTCTTGAGAAGCCATAGCTCCCGTTTAAGGGTCTCAAGTTCAGTCCATCTTTATCGGGGCTGGATTTTATGGGGGAAGGGACGGCGGAGGTATGGCGGCGGCTGGGCGGCATCATATCGGGTGGAGAAGAGATCGACCTCGCTTCTCAGGAAAGATGAATTGGTGAACGGTGGAGTGGTCGGAAATTGGTGGTGTCTGTTGTGAGCACAGTGGTCGGAGCTCTTCTTGATGTTCTCGACCGTTCTTCAGGTTGCACGCCTGATTAGGGATGGCAGTGGGGCGGGGATTCCTCGTCCACGTGGGGACCCGACCAGATTGGGGCGGTGATTCCCCGAAATATATCCCCCATGGGAATGGGGACGGGGAGAATTCTATCCGCGACTGGCGGGGCGGGGACGGGGATGGTATTACCCGCCCCGCGGGGATCCCCTCGTTCCCCACGGGGACCCGTAAAAAATATATATATATTTTAATATATATTTAGGAATATCTATTACCTATATAAAAGTATGGATATATCTTACAAAATATGGATTGCCTAATATATCCTTATTAAATATTTTATTTAAGGTTATAATAGTAATTCATGATTTTCATATTTAAATAATTTTACAAAAGAATTCTAAACTAAAATCATATGGAGTTCTATCATGAGTAGGACTTTAATATACTATACATTTTTTTAATTTAATTTAATTTAATAAAGATTGTATAACCTTATAAAAAATTATTATTTAAGGTTAATAGTATTATAATATTTTTATTTAAATAATTCATCATCCACATGCGACACATGTGCTGATACTCGTATATATATATATATATATATTAATATATAATATAAAATGTTATTTGCCTTTTCTTTCCTTAGTTTTGGTCTGGAATCGCACCGCATCCGTTGCCCTAGTCAGTCTCCCTCACAATCACAAATTTGCTGTCGCCGCTGCCGACCTGTTGCTCTTTCCATCCCTAAAGAGGTATGCAACTTCTGACATTTTTTTTTGGTTTAATTAGTGGTTTTTAAGGTTTTGATTTTGATTTTTACAATGTTGTTAGAGCAAGGGATGTTCGATGAAAGACACATCCATCGTTGGAGCTGCATAAGATGGCGAAATATTTGTTGTTTTTAATAATGTAGAGTTTTTTTGGCACTTATTATTAACATATGTTGGTTGAATTTTACAAGCAGGAAATAAACTGCTCGATTGTGCTAAATTTGATTGATAAATTTGAGACTACTTTGAGTACATAATTTTAGTTTTTTGATTCGATGCAAATTGTTATTTAGTACCCGATTAGACAAAATTAAGTTGTGGTTCTTGTGTTTATGTTTTGTGTTTGATATGTAAATGCAGATGAATGGATGTAATGAGTTGTATATAAACTGCTTGTATACAATGTGTTTGATATTTGGCCTCAATGAATCATATTATAGGACCCAAACCGTTCATTTTTCAACATTAATGTTTACATAAACTTAAAATTCAGATTAATGTTTGCTTCTCATTTTGCACTTTCACTTATCTTATTATAAGATTCTTGATTTATGCTAATAGGTAAAATATGGCATCCTCCGGCCCTCCAACTCAAGACTCCATATTTCATCCTTCACCAATGAATAGCTCTCTACCAAGTGATCACACTATTCCTGGAGATGATTTGAATCCAACACCAACAAATACAAATGAAGTACAATACAAGATGAAAGTGAAGAAGTTCTAACATTGGGCAGTAAAAGGGGCTTAAAATCAGAAGTGTGGAATCATTACAAGAGGTAAAAGATAGAAGACAAATGGAAAGCAGAATGTGTGTATTGTAAGAAAAAACTTGGAGGGGATACGAAGAATGGGACGAGACACACTTACATGATCACTTTAAAATATGTCCATTGAGAAAGACAAGAGATATAAAACAAACATTTTTTATGTCAAAAAACAGTGTAGATGGGAAAGTTGCTATAGGGGCCTACTCATTTGATCAAGAAATTGCTAGAAAAGAAATGACTACTATGATCATATTGCATGAGTACCCATTGAGTATGGTGGAACATATTAGAAAAGAAATTATGTTTTATTTGCAGATACTTGTGCGCCTACCCATTCCGGATGTTGTACATTTTATGAGGACATTGATGAAGGTGAAAATGTAAGTACTTCATGTATTTGTAAAATATTGAATTTTGATGTATTTATTTCTAGATACAAGAAATAATAATATCATATTTTTACATATTTATAACTTTGCAAAGTATTCACTTTATTGAACGTTTTCTATGATTTTTAAGGATGATATTACTTGCATGGACAAATCGCATGAGGATTGAAGATGTGGGGTGGATTGAAGATTTGAAGTGTTAAAGAATGATGTGAGGTGGATTGAAGTGTCGAAGAATGTAATAGGATAATTAATTTTTACCTAGTTGAACAAAATTATGTTTTCATCTTTTATTTGAATTATGAATTATATTTCATGTTTTTATTGATATCTGATTTTATGGACAATTGATGTGCATTATTTTGTGAAAAAAAAATAGGTGGGGCGGGGATTCCCCGTGGGGAATCCCCGTGGTGGTGGGTGGTGGGGATCCCCACGGGGAACGGGGATCCCCGCGGGGCAGGGACGGGGACATTTTTTTCCCCGTTTTACGGGACGGGGCCGGGGACAGGGAATCCCTGCGAACACGGGGATGGGGATGGGGATTGCTCCCCCAACCTCACCCCGCCCCGTTGCCATTCCTACACCTGATTCTGTAGCGGCGGCGGAGGCGACTGGAAGGGCGGAGTGGCCGGATTTGAGTTGGATATCAGGGAAGTGGTGTTCCTTGGCCAGGTTGAATTGAAGTTGGGGTTTTGGTGGAGTTCGAGGTAGTTGGAAAGAGGGTCGAAGAAGGACTGCGGCGGCGCAGCGTGGATAGGGTCGTCGTACATGAAGGTGAAGACAGAGTCAGCGACGTGTGAGTCGTACTCCTCGTCAGTGTCGCTGGAGGGCTGGAGGCTTCTGCTATTGCCAGAATCCATATATATATATATATATATATATATCTTTCGACAGAATCCATATCCCACTGTTGGCAAAAATGACTTAATGTTTTTCATCTATCCAACTAACGGAGAGGGCTAGCTGTTTTTAAACTTTTTTTGGTTGTTTTCAAAACCTAGGGACCAAACTCGGCCCTGACCCAATCCTACAAGGCCACATTTGAATTTAACCCTGAGACACCCCATAACAAGAATGATGGTGAAAATACTTTATACACAAATCCTGCATTAGATTTTAGTGGTGTAGATGGTTCTACCATTATTAGGGTGAGGATACATACAAACTTTTATTATTCTACTATACTATTAAGGCAGAAGAATGACCTTTCCTTTTTGATGGGTATACTAATTGAATTTGTATTTTTATAACATTTCATTAACAATTTTGAAATATATATTCACATTTCTTTCACTCTATCAGTGATAGTATAATTAAATGTAGTTACAATTATTTTATTTTCAATCATGTTTATGTGATAGTCAACGAAAATATGACTTGTTTTTCTTCCTTAAAATGTTGAGCACTATAAGAATCTGATTGGTTCAACATATATGTATTTGTCGAAGATGTCTAAGACAACAATTAAAAACCGTTGTTTATGTGCAAAATATTTTTGGACCCTACAACAATACCACCTACGACAAGGATTGATGTAGGCTATGATAAAGGGTTTTTAACCCTTGTATATGTGCATTTTTCTTGTAGTATATTTTATAGTAACATATATAATATATGTGATATTTAAATTTTTTTCAAATGTTGGCTATTTTCCTTATAAAAGCGAACATTACATGAGTCAAATCACATGTTATTCAAAATGTTTGACCGTTTTGATTTCTTTTCTAAGAAATCAACCAAATTCAAAAATATAATCATATTAGTCTTAAGTATTTTCATTTGGCAAAAACCTTTAAGTATTAGTCTTAAGTATTTTCATTTGGGATCCGTGCAACTGGGTCGACCCGCTCACGCACCCCAAAACGCGCTCACAAGAGTGTCCCACGCGCCTGCACATGCTCCCACGCGCTGAAGTTCACCCAAAATTCGCTTCAATAGACCTACATTTATGTATAGTTAGACCTACCTTTGTGTTATGTTAAACCTACCTTATGTAAGTAAGTTTAACTATATACAAAGGTATCTCTAACATATATAAATGTATGTCTAACCATATACAAAGGTATGTCTAACATATACAAAGGTATGACTAACCATATACAAAGGTATGTCTAACATATACAAAAGTATGTCTAACTATACATAAAGGTATGTCTAACACAACGTAAAGATATGTCTAACATAACATAGTGGTAGGTGCCAAAATTCAAAAATCAAGCGAAAAAAAGAAAAGGTATGAAATCTGGGCAGAACGATATGTCTAGCATAGCTTAAAGATATGTCTAACATAACATATTGGTACGTGAAAATTTTTAAAAATCATGCACGAAAAAAAAAAAGGAGCGGTCCCCCTGACACGGATCCGACCCGGGTGCATGGATCCATGCACCTGATTCAAAAGAGATTTACTCTTTTCATTTATATGCGCTCTTCATTATTACATGTTTATCCACATTTAAAATAATTTTTCATATTTTCGAATTTATACATATTTTCATTTATTTGTGCCTGTTTACCTGCATTTGAAATTTTTGAGGCCTCAAATATATATATACACATATAATATATATATAAAAGAAAATGCTGAAATACCCGACGGACAGCTCTTAATATGCCCACCGTTGATATGTAATGATCTCATCTCATCATTATATACAAAATGAAATTAATTGATATGCTGGATATCTAACACGAGAGCCGACGACATATATTAATGTGTTTACGGTGTGGGTAAAGTAACAGTGTGTATATATATATATATATATATTGTATTTGGCCTAGTATAACATATAATGGATAATTAATTATTTTTAGTTCTACTTTTTATATAAGTTTTTAAATTAAGAAATGCCAATTTATTATTGAAAAACTAAAACTGTCAAAATCAATTATTATTTTTAATTGATATCAAAATAATTACCATTTGTTCAATCAAATATATTATTGTTCACCAAAACTTTTGTGCACCTCCATCCACTTGGGTCAACCCGACCCATGTGCCTTTTCACGCACCTGGTGGGTTGTGATCAAACCCACCAAAATTCGCTCTAGGTGTTCATACCTTTAAGTTATGTTAGTCATACTAACATAATAGGGAAAAATTCAATTTTAGTCCATTTAAAAAGTCACTGTCCAATTTTCATCCACCATGAAATCGGTTTTCAATATTAGTCCAATTAAGCCAAAAATCGTCACTATATGGTCCATTTTTGGCTTAATTGGACTAAAATTGAAAGCTGAAAATTGAAAACCGCTTCTATGGTGGACGAAATAGTGACAAAAATGGACCAAATAGTGACGATTTTTGGCTTAATTGGACTAAAATTGAAAACTGCTTCCATGGTGGACGAAAATTGGACAGTGACTTTTTAAATGGACTAAAATTGAATTTAACCCTAACATAATATGAATGTATGATTAACAAAACATGAAGGTCAATGGTTTTGAACTAAGATATGAAATCTGGAACTGAAGGTATGACTAAATATGATGAAGGTATGACTAACATAATGTAAAGATATGACTAATATAACATGAAAGTTATGACCAAGTCCAAAACTAGCGGAAAAAAAGAAGAGGCGTTATGGGCTGGGCCGGTCGAGTGCACCGATCTCATGGGTTTGAGATTCATGCCCAGGTGCACAGGAGACCTTCTCATTATTGTTTTTGTAAGGAACATTGTATATATTTTGATGAAAACAAAACATGTAATAGTTAGGCCTAGGATCCTATGCATTTAGTTTCAGTTGTAATTGTTTGGACTAGGATCAGGAGGCTTGAAGATCAAGACTAAAACTTGAAGATGGATGAAGACCCTGCTACCTGCAATAAATCAGAAATGACTAAGTATAGGTTACTACAGCAGGTTGCTAGAAGGAAGTTGGGAGGATGAAGCGATAGGATACTATTTGAACAAACTGCAAAATCGGCTAAGTACAAAAGATAAAACAACCTCTAGAAGGTCACTATCATATGTAAGCTGGCTGAATGAAAGACAAGTAAGCTAGCTGAATGAAAGACAAGTAAGCATGAACAACCTCCTTAGAGACAGTTACCTCGGAGTGAGCACACTGAGTTTACGTTAGGCACATCCACCAAATCAACCAATCAAAATGTGCCACGTAAGGAAGCAAACTGGACGATATGGTGTTGTCAGACTGGGAATGGTGATTGCAGCAACAAAAGTGAACGATCTCAACAACTTTGTACGGACTAATCAAAAAAGGCCACATCGCCCCATGCATGCTGCGAAAAAGGATGCCCACTCCAACGGACATATTTCTCATCGCCTATAAATAGAAGAAGACTGAAACTTGAAAATAACTTGAAACCTGAAACTCTTGCAATGAAAGCACTCAAGTTATCTAATACATTATCTTTTATCCTTAGAAGTTTCAAGTCCAGTCTACAGCAGCAAACATACTTTGTAAACAAATTGAAACTTGATCGATCTATGTAAACAACTTTTTGAATGAAAATGTATTTATTCTTCTTATTTTTCAGTTTTGAAGTAATATTAATCATTTGGGTAAAAATGTTTAATTTTTCTCCAAAACTATTTTTTATACCTATTACACTATGAGCCCCAAAATGTCAGGAACACCGACCCTACTCCTAAGCTAAAAACATCAAGACATACATATTGCATTCTTGCATTTGTTGCGTCTATGCTATCTTTTTGATAACGAATCAAAGTATTGTGTGGAATTTTAAAATGTTTTTGAAAAGGTGAGCTCAAAAAAATCGAACTTTGGCTAAGGCAAGTATAAGTCGCACTTTTACTTATAAAAGCGTGTTTTTAGAAGCGCGATTTCAGGCATTTATTTCAGTTGGGAAGTCGGGCTGTTCAGCGGCTAAGTATGGATAGGGGGGAAAAATTCAATTTTAGTCAATTTAAAAAGTCACAGTCTAATTTTTGTCCACCATGAAAGAGGTTTTCAATTTTTGTCCAATTAAGCCAAAAATCGTCACTTTTTAGTCCATTTTTGGCTTAATTGGACTAAAATTGAAAACTGAAAATTGAAAACCGCTTCTATGGTTGACGAAAATTGGACAGTGATTTTTAAATGGAGCTAAATTGAATTTAACCCATGGATAGGGTAGTTGTAGCGGATCCGAGTCAGCATTCCTAGGCGCGATATCTTACGTGTTTCTTGATGGATTTGGATGATTCTTGTTGCTATAAATAACTGATAATTGTAGTTTCATTTTTATTAGGGAAAATTGCAAATTTAGGACAGTAACTATACCCCATTCATCATTTAGGGACATTATCTTTTCGGGCTTTTTATTAGGGACTGTAACTTTCAAAAACGTGCTAATTGAGGACAAATCAGCCCGAATTAAGGAAATTCGGGCCAATTCGCACGTGAATGTCACGTGACAGCGCTATTTCGGGCTTTTTGCATATGTGGCATTTTCTGAGTCATTTTCTATTTCCAAATCACAAAATGAGGGACAGATCACCATTTTGAACTCTAATCAAAATTTGAAAAACGGAGATCCCAAAATATGCCCTAAATCCCCAAATCACATTCTCCACCCCAGAAATTCGACACCCCCACACAAATTTGGAGTGTTTGCGAACTGTGAAAGAGTTTTGGCGCTCGAAAATGGTGGTTGAGCGATTAAAGAAGGACTTCAATCGTCCTCCACCCATGTATCGTAAGTTTCCCCTTTTTTTTCTTAAGTTTTGAACTTTTAAAAAGTGTTTGTATCACAAATTTGAATTATTTTAGTTAAAGTATGTGGGCCTTGTGGAATCTTGTACATTTTCTTTTAAAAATTAGGGTTTGTGCTAAGATTCCCTTTGTGTGCATTTGCTGTGAAAGTGTGTATTTTTTAATCTGTGAATGTGAAATGTTTGTAAAATATTGTGTATGTGTACAGACATGTAGGGTAGGGTTTATGCATATTTAAGTGCTTTTGTCTTTAGCTTTAGCTTTTGTCTTGTTGGTTGACTGCATTTGCTAAATTTATGTTTTTTTTTTTTTTTTTTTGTGGTGGGGGGTTTCAACAGGACCACCAAGAACGTATTTAACTGTCATCTTCTATTATGATGGTGAGTTCAAACTACATCCTTATTCACATTACGATGGAGGGAAAAAGTTGATACTTGACTATGTTGTAGCAAGTGAATTGAATTTAGAGTATTTGTTTAGTTTAACTAAGAATGTGTTGGGTGAAATGAATAGGAGATTTCACATTCTGATTAACAATGCATTCAAACTGTTGTATAGTGATGAGGATGTTAAAAATTGGGCATCAAGATATTTTCAATGTAGGAGATGGCATGTGTATATTGAGAATCTTGAGGAAGTTGATGGCTGTGAGGATGGTAATAGGGCTGAGGGAGAGAGGGCTGGTTTAGAGGCTGAAGAAGGAGATAGTGTTGGGGTAGATGATGGTAGCAGAGGGGCTGAAGAAGGAGATAGTGTTGGGGTAGATAGGGGTAGCAGAGGGGCTGAAGATGGTGATGGTAATAGGGGGGTAGATGATTTTGTGGATAGTGACTATGAGATGGAGGGTGAAACTGAGGGGGATGATGATGAGTTGTTTGATACACATGTCACAAGAAATTTAGAAAATGAATCTAGTGAATGTAGTGATGATAATGAAGAAGATGTGGTTTTCTGTGATAAAATTTTCAAGGACAATGTAGACATTGATGGAAATCAGTTAGAGGGTGATTTTCCTGTGTTTAATTCTGATTCCATCTTTGATCCAACTTTTGAAATGGGCATGATATTTAGCAGTAGGGATGAGTTTAAAAAAGCAGTTAACTCATATGCTGTGAAGATTAAAAGAACTCTAAAGTTTACAAGAACTGACCCTAAAAGAGTGTATGTGGCATGTGGGGCAGCTGATTGTCAGTTTAAGATCCATTTGCATAAATTGGTTGATCAAGAAAGTTGGCAGATTAGGCTATACTATGGTAGACATAGGTGTAGCAGAAGTAATAAGGTAAAGAATGTTAATGCAAAGTGGTTAAGTGAAAAGTTTTTGACAAAGTTTGCCACAGATCCAAAGAGGGGGGTGAAAGGGTTTAGGCAGGATGTGATTCAAGAACTAGGTTGTACTGTGAGCAGATATCAAAGTTATAGAGCAAAGAAGTTTGCTCTTAAAAAACTTGAGGGAGATCCTGATGGTCAGTATAAGCTTTTATGGAGTTATGTTGATGAGTTGAAAAGAAGTAATCCTGGAAGCACTGTCATTCTAGGAACTGAGGATGAAAATGGCAGGTTTAGTAGGTTTTATGTATGCTAGACCACCAGAACAGTGGAGTAAATCTCACTTCAATCACCTACCAAAATGTGACATGCTGCTCAATAATGCTTGTGAGGCATTCAATTCAAGCATTTTAGAAGCTAGAGAGCTGCCAATATTATCAATGTTGGAATGGATAAGGGAGTGGTTGATGGCTAGACTGCAAGTTAATAGAGATAAGGCTGCCTTGAGATGGAAGGGGAGGATTTGTCCTAAAATCAAGAAGATACTTGACAAAAATGTGGAAAAGGTATCTGATTGCATTCCTATCAAGTCTGATTGCATTCTTATCAAGTGTGTAGCTGCAGATTGTGGCAAATAAGTGGTATACCTTGTAAGCATGCCATTTGTGCCATGTTCAATGAAAATCAAGATCCAGAGGCCTATGTTGATGAGAGCTATACTGTCCAGACTTATAATAAGATATATGCATTTTCAATCAAAGGCATTAATGGAAAAGAGATGTGGGCAGATTCAGAATATGTGCCACCATTACCTTTGTTTTGTTGTGCGCAGACCTTTGTTTTGTTCTTGCAAACTCTTATTAGCAGATTTATGTGTTATTCAATTGGTTGTGTTAATTTGTTGATTGTTGTGCTTTACTTGATACAAAAAAAAAAAAAAAAAAATTGTGGCAGCCAAACACAAACATTACATTAAATATTCCAAACATAAACAACAAAATTCCTCCACAAAATTGTGGCAGCCAAACATAAACATTACATTAATGGAAATGGACAATTCCTCCACAACAACAAAACTAAACAATTCCTCCATAGCAGGTAAAGGAGAAACAAAATATTCTTAAACACTAAACATCAATTCTTCACATTTCTCCAGAGCAACAAGCAACAGATTATTACAACAAGTGCCATGAATCTTAGTTGCCTTTTTTTTGCTCTTCTCAGATTTAGAACCTCCTCTTCAGTGTTTCTTATCCTCCTTAACAATCCTGGAATAATCAACTTAGCCCTTTGACACATTGGAGGGTCCTCCCAAGCAAAAAACACACAACCACCTCTCTGCAGATACACAAGTTCATTAGCTGGGATGTTTTGTTATTTCTTTTTTGTAACAATAAAATATGAAAAGAACATCTTACTTTGTAATTTACGCAAGAATTGAACCTCCTTCCAGGATTTTCATTTGTCCAAGATGTTCGAATTACTGCCCTCCTTCCACAATAACAATCGATATTTCCAGATATTTCTGACATTCTCCAGTGAATTGAAGAGGCTGGTGAAGACAAATTTTTTCAGTGGATAGAAGATATAAGAAGGAGAGAAGAAACGAAAGAGAGAAGCAGCTTAGGGTTTTATTTTGGGGAAGAAGGTGTTCTTCATTTAGGAGGGAATGAAATTATGTTTTCCCTCCTCAAAATGTTGACTTCTATTATTTAATAGGTGATGTGTCCTCTAATTTATTGTAAGTTTAATTTTAAAAATGAAATAGAAAATGACTCAGATGCCACATATGCAAAAAGCCCGAAATAGCGCTGTCACGTGACATTCACGTGCGAATTGGCCCGAATTTCCTTAATTCGGGCTGATTTGTCCTCAATTAGTACGTTTTTGAAAGTTACAGTCCCTAATAAAAAGCCCGAAAAGATAATGTCCCTAAATGATGAATGGGGTATAGTTACTGTCCTAAATTTGCAATTTTCCCTTTTTATTATGTGAGTTCTTAGAGTTAGTGATCAGAGAGAAAGGAAGTTATAGAGTGAGAAAGTTGAGCGATCATCACAGAGTGAGGCTGAGTGATTCTTGAGAGTTTTTGTGAATTGTTCTTGGATCTTTCGGCATTGTTAATAAACGTATTTCTCATTTCATAGTGGACGTAGACTCAAGTAGACCCGAGCCGAACCACTCTAAATCCGTGTGGTCTTTCTTTGTTTAAGTTTGTTCTTGAATTCTTATTATCTTATGTGATTTCTCTCATTTGTGTTGATTTGTACTCCCTCCGTCACAGTCGAAGTTGCCTACTTTGACCGGGCATAGAGCTTAAGAAAACGCAGTTGATTCTTACTTTTTGATTAAAAAATGTTTTTTTATACTTTTTGCTTTATAATTTCTTTGTCATTTATGGGCTGGCAAATTGGGTTGAGACAAAAAAAAAAAAAAAAAGACAAATAGGCAATTTCGACCGGGATAGAGGGAGTATTTGATTGAATTCGATCATTCCCACTACAGTTTTATGATAAAACAATGTGGGAAAGAGAATGACCTTAACTTGTTAGCTGTAACTAAATAGATGTATTCCGTTTGGTTATATGTGTAACCCGACTAGATTTGGGAGTTTGTCTTTGTAGTATAAAAGACATGCTAAGTGTAGTTCAATCTGAAAATAAGCAACAAAATCTGATAATGTTGTGTATTTCAAAAAAGCCACAATCGAGATCAAAAGAGATTGTTTTTGCTCCCCATTTGCAATGAGATTAAAGTTGGTGATGGATGAGCAGTGATAATGCAATAAGGAAATGAAAAAAAAAAAAGGAAAAAAAAAACATGCATGGGTAGTGCATATTGTTTGTGTTAAGGTCCAACCTTGCAGGGTTTGTCAGTTTCAAGTGATTTCTTGTTTGATCGAAACTCATTTGCCCCACTTTTTGTCTGCATGAAATTTGTGCCACTCCACCACCATGTTAGTTGCCTCAACCCCGGGACACCCCCCCCCCCCCCCCCCAACAATGTGTTTCTGTTTCAAGATTTTATTTTGGAATCCTAGTCATCCCAAACTTATTTTTATACTAAAAGAAATGTGAGTATTTGTGGCAACAAAATATTTGTCGTAAAAACCTAAAGGTCCATTTGGATGGGTGGATTTGAGGAGGGATTTGAAATCCATGGTATCAAATCCACCGGTAGTGTTTGGATGGACGTGGATTTTAAATCCATGGTTTTCATTTTGAACTAATTTTGAAGTTATTTTGGTGGATTTCAAATCCACTCCAACTTGAGAGGATTTGAAATCCACTCATTTCAAATTCTGGATTTCAAATCACTATATCCAAATGGAGCCTTAAATTTCACAAATACATTTTGCGACAATAATGTTGTCGTTAAATTATTATCGCAAATTTTTTCTTGTAGATAGTTTATCTGCGACTACATTGTGGTCGCTAATTAGCGACCACAATGTTGTCGCAAATTATAAGTCGTCTTCATTTTGTTTTGTGACAACATATTGTCAAATTATATTAGCATTTTTGCAATAATTGTTGTCGCAAAAAACTAGACTTTTGCGATAATTTTTTCTATCGCAAAAAATTGTTATTGGAAATACTCATTTTTCTTGTAGTGTTAATTTATAAAAAATTACTGTAGATCATGCCATATATATATATATATATGCATACATAAATAGAGATAGTAGTTTTTTAATATATATAGAAGGTAATGAATTTTGGTGTAACTTTGTGAACTTAATTTGTGCCTTGTTGCGTCCAACTTTGTTATAGTACAAAGTATATGATTTTGGATTGAAATTAGCTCAATCAGATGTCATATTTTATATAAATTTGAGGTCTAAATATAGAATAAGATGTTGAGTTCTGCTATGAAGCTTGAATCCAATGCAATATATTCTGTATAACTTTCGCAATCTGATGTATATGTTGATCAGTAGGGAATCTAACGCTGGCCTCTCTATCTGTATTGTTTTGATATAAATCCAAGTTATAATGGCTAGAAATTTAAATAAGATAACGAAAATTTAAACTCGTAAGGAAACAGTTTTTTAGCCACAAAAAGTGTGTATTTTGCCAACATCCTTACTAAAATGGAGGTAGGTCCCACATATGTTTATGTGTGCATAGGGTGTGCAGTACGTGTGGTTCGTGCCACATGGTTCATGCTGCTCGTATGGGTCGTGTAGGTCGTGCACATGTGGCTCTTCCTGGATGGGTAATGCGGGTCATGCAACCTGAATCGTGCGGGTCATGCAACTCGTGCCTCATGAATCGTGTGGATCTTAGAGCATCTCCAACCAACTACTCAATAGACTCAAACTCAAATTTATTGAAAAATTCTCTCCAATCCAGCCTCAATTTTAGTGGCAAATTTGCCATTGTCTGTTCACAACTCAAATTTCTTTTTTTTTTAATTTCTTTTATTACTTATTTCCACATTTTTCTTATTATTTTTATGCATTAATTTTATATACTAGATATTTGATATTTGGTACATTATATAATTTATATATTTATAAGCATAGCTTTATATTGTAGATTATATAATTTATTAGATATAAACACAAATTATAACTAATAGAAATATAATAAAATATCATACAATGTACGAAATATTAATGACAATCATCTTTGAAAAAAATGGTGTAATTCTGAATGTTAGTGATGACCATTATATAATTTATATTTACTTGTTATATGTAATTTAATTTCATTGTGTTGTATGATTAAATTATTTACTTTAGTTTATTAATATGTATTTGTGATGAAATTTATAATATAATTTTGATATTTTTAATAAGATTTATAGTTCATAAATATTTTTTTATAACTGAAATCGATATGATTAATTTTTTTATGAACTTAAATAAACAAATATTTGATATTAAAGAAAATTAAAAAATAAAAATTAAGAATATTGTAAGAGAATATTCCAATTTGAGTTTAAAGGGTTGGAGATGGTGGCAAATTTGGTGGCAAATTTGGTGGCAAAAGTAAGATTTGAGTCCAAATTTGAGTTATAGGGTTGGAGATGGTCTTATAGCGTGGATTTTGTGGGTCGTGTTGCTCGTGCCATGCAGATCGTGCGGATCGTGCGTACAGACGTGCACATGTAATGCCTCAGTTGATTATATTGTGTAAGCCATTTATGAAATTTTATGGTGAAAGAGAGTATAAACCAAATCATGTTCAATAACCTATATATGATCCATAAGGGATTACGATATGAGGGGGAAAAAACTATTGTGTAAACTACCTCATTTTTATAAGGAGTTACAATATATGATCTATATAGAGTTACACAATATGAAAATCAATTACAAAATTATTTCTATACAATAGGTGCATGGGTCATTACCCATGCAATCCTGGTCGTATGACCCAAAAGGTGGTTTTAATGCTCAAAACGTGCCTTCGTGCGCGCTGACACTCACCCTCAAATCCGCGCTCAAAACCCTAATTCAGCGCATTAACCTTTTAGTTATTTCGTCTAACCTTTTAAATATGTACCCATAACCTTTCTGTCAAGTTCGCATAACCTTTTAGTCAAGTTTGCATAACCTTTATATCTTGATAGTTTAATATTTTATAGAGTAATATTATAATCCTATATTATATTTTAAACCTATATATAGTAATCTTAGCATTACGGGTAAAATTCACTTTTCGTCCACTTAAATGACTACTGTCCATTTTTCGTCTACTTATTTTCGAGATTTCAATTTTCGTCCACTTAAAGACAAAAACGTCATTATTTGGTCCATTGCCTGCCGGAATCCGGCGATTGCATCTCAATCGCCCCCAAGTCCATTTTTCCGACCAAGTCATGCTGATGTGGAATTTTATACCCATGTGGAATTTATTTTTGAAATAATTTTAATTCCACATCATATTTCTTCTTAATTAATAAATTAAAAAAACAAATTGAATTTTAAGAAATTAAAAAATGAAAAAAAACCAAAAAGAAAATCAAAAGGGGATCTACGAAGAGGTCTACCACCGCCGGAGAAGAAGAGGTCTACCACCACCGCCTTCACTCGTCGCCGCCATCCCTCTCCCCCTCGTCGCTCGATTGAAGGAGAAGGAAAAGGGTCGATTGCAGTGCCGTCGGAGAGAGAGATAGCGAGAGTTGCAGAGAGGGATAGAGGGAGAGAGAGCGAGAGTTGCAGAGAGGGATAGAGGGAGAGAGAGCGAGAGTTGCAGAGAGGGATAGAGGGAGAGAGTGAGTTGCAAAGAGGGATAGAGGGAGAGAGAGAGCGAGAGTTACAGAGAGGGATAGAGGGAGAGAGACCGAGAGTTGCAGAGAGGGATAGAGGGAGAGAGAGGGAGAGAGTGAGTTGCAGAGAGGGATAGAGGGAGAGAGATGCGGAAAGAGAGAGTTAGAGAGGGAGAGAGCGTCACCGGCGACGGCGGCAGGGAGACCTCTTCTTGACAGAGAGGGAGAATTGCAGAGGCTTTGAGATAAATAGAAAGAGAAGAATGAGAGAGAGGGTGGGAGAGAAGAAGAGGCGTCGTGTTTGGATGAGTGTGCTGTCGTCGGCGGTGGGCCCGTCGCCAGCAGTGGTGGCGGTCGGAGTGAAGAAGGCGACGGGGAGGTAGGGGAGAGGGGGTTGGGTTTGATTTTGAGAATTGGATTAATTCCAGGGACCAATCTGTAAATATATATATTTATATATGTAAATGAGTAATGACAACTCAGAAAATGCGGATTGGTCGAGATAATGCCACGTAGGATATACTATGCCACAACAGCAAAATTCCATCGGAGGTGGCGATTGCATCTCACTTGCCCCTTTCCAATGGGCAATGGACCAAATAGTGACGATTTTGGTTTTAAGTGGATGAAAATTGAAATATCGAAAATAAGTAGATGAAAAATGGACAGTAGCCATTTAAGTGGACGAAAATTGAATTTTACCCTAGCATTACATTATCATAATTTAACTTTTATATGATAATAATATAACATTTATATTTTTCAAAGGTTATGATAGTTGTAGGGAAAATTTATATCAAAATAATATAAAAGTTAAGTTATAACAACATAAAAGTTTTCAATTATATTACATGACTGAAAAAATTCTAATTATATAATTTTAAGATTTTAATACCTTTTAAACCTTTAAGTTGTAATAATGTAATCCTTATGCATAATAATATTAACCTTTATGTTATATTAACATAGCTTTTATGTTATTCTCTAAGTACACAAAAGTTATGATATTTATATATAAATGTTAGTATCAACATAACATAAAGGTTAAATTATTATAACGTAAAAGTTTTCACCTATATTATCGTACATTTTATATTGGAAACAGTCTAAGATATTAACTTAAAGGTTATGATATTTGTATAAAAAAGTTATACTCATATAAAATAAATGTTATACTCATATAATATAAAGGTTATCATATAATTTTAAAAAAAATAATAATTGGGCCATGATTTGGGCCGGATCAGGCCCGACCAGACCTGCAAGCACCCAGTTGCATGTGCAATTAGTGCACAAGAACAATACTCAATCAATTATTATGATTTTTGTGCTTTTATCAGAATTTTAAATAGAGGCCAATTTGTCAAATTTTCTGGAATGAGCAAAAAAGTAGGTGTTTTTTTTTTTTTTTATACTTGTGTTATTTGCTTTAAACATGGCTATTTAATGGGAAACTATTTTAGACACCAGTTGCACGGATTTAAGATCCGTGCACAAGGTCAAGGCGAGTCAACATGCCTCCACGTGCGATCAACGCGTTCCCACGCGCCTGGTGGGTGCACTAAAAACTCACCAAAATTCGGTACATGTAGTGTGAAGGTCACACTAACATAACATGAAGGTCAGTCTAAAGGTCACACTAACATAATATGAAGGTCACACTAACATAACATGAAGGTATGATTAACATTGTTTTTACCTTCGTGTTATTTTAGTGTGACCTTCATGTTATGTAAGTGTAACTTTCATGTTATGTTAGTTTGACCTTCGTGTTATTTTAGTTTAATGGTTTTGAACTAAGGGTATGAAATTTGGAAATGAAGGTCACACTAACATAATATGAAGGTTACGACCAAAACAAGCGAAAAAGTAAAAAGGCGCGGGGTGGGTCGGCCTGCGCGAGACCCGAGTGCACTCTTATTTAATATGGAGGGGTATTATATTTTGTATTGGAGCTTGAACAAAGACGATAAATACATATATGATTGGTTAGTTGTTAATATTCAAGAATTTCATGGAAACATATAGATTGAATTTGGTTTTGGAAGTATCACTTAGTAGCTTTATATCCAAAATGGGTTGACTTGATTTGATTTAAACAGGGTTAATTAACCATTTAAACTATACCCATTTTTACATTTAACTATCTAAACTTTTATTGGGTACAATTAGCCATCTAATCTTTGTATGAGTTGCAAATGACCATCCAAGATCTTCAAAAAATCATTTTCCGGGATATATCAAATCATGCGCGACTCACTCTCTATTTATGATGGTATTTTAGTCATTTTATATTTTAATTAGAAAAATAAATTAGATTAATTTATAAAATAAAAAATAACATTTATTTGGATATAAACTAAAAGGAGGCTTCAGAGTCCAAATAAAAAGAGTTCATTCAAAAATCGTAGCATTAGCAGCAATTTTTTTTTTAAAATTAGCAATCATTCTTGCACCCAATCAAAACAAGATGATTACGTACTATTTCACATGGCTATATTGATATATTATCAAACTTGCAAAAATTGACAATGAATATATAATAATTCTGAAAATCGTAGTCTAATTTATAACCATAAAATGAGATGACATAGTTACCACAAAAGAGTACCATAAAAGAGTAGTGGCTAGCTTGAAAAACCTATTAAAGATTCCATTTTTGTAAAAAGAATTATTGTTGCTCATGCTACAATTTTTGAATGAAATCCTTTTATTTATTGTCAAATTTAGGCTATGAACCCTCCTTTAAGTTTGTATCCAAATAAATTTTAATTTTTGTGTTAGGAATTGAGTTAGTAGGTTTTGATGAGACAAAAATCCATGCATATTGCTATATAGAGTATCCTATCTCTCTAAGCTTGCAAATCTCTTGCATTCTATAAACTGTAAAATCACTTAAGTACAGGAGGATATTGCAAGCTTAGGAGACTAACAAAGAGAGGATTCTACTCTATGAAACATCAAAGATAAAGCATGGAAAGAGCAAACTGATAAAAGAGAAGTTCACTTATATGATACTGGAAGACATCAAACATAAAATGATACTGCAATTAAAGGTGGATGCTCACGGATGCCATAAAGAAAAGATGCCACTCTACAAACTGGTACTCAAAAGAGATAAAGGTTACTGCAGAGAGCTATCTGAAAGGATGCTATAACAAGCACACTGCAGAATGAATTAAATGCAACAACCTGAAGAGCATCAAAAGCGCATGATCCAAGACTAATCCGAGGAAGAATAAATTCAAGTACGAGGATCTTGCTGAGTTACCAGCATAGACAAAAAGAATAAAGTCAATCAAGTGAAAACACGTAGACAAGCAAGGATACTACAAAAGGAAGAAAGTCAATTGCATTAAATGGAACTATACTATGGACATCAAGAGCATTAAATGCGAAGATTTGCCTCCTTCAACGGGCAGAACTTCGACCCTATAAATAGCAGAAACTGAAGATCGAAGAAAGTATCGAACAACTGAAACTCTAAGCTTACAACTCGATTAAGCTACCAAATATCTTATCAGTTCGATCACTCAGTCTAGTAGCAAGCAAAAACAGAGCAACCTTTTCGTGCTAAGCTTTCATTTTCTCTAGAGAAAGTAAGGTTCCTATGTGGGTCATTGGTCGAGTGGGCAAACAACCTGTGTGGAAAGCTTGTTACTCTTTGTTGAGAAAGTGTTGTAATAGCTAGAGCTGTGTACGTAAACCAACATACTTAACAAAGTACCGTTTGTGTGAAGAGGTAGAGAAGACGTAGAAGGATTATTTTACCTTCGAACCTCTGTATATTGTTGTTTATTTATCTTGCTTTTATCTTATATGTTTGCATATCTATATTGAGCATCATATCTCACTTGCATTAAAAGAACATCTTTCATACTTATGTTTTCATAAAAGAATTTTCACTGCATAAAACTCTAAAAGTTTAAACTGTTCAGTAACCTCTCTCAGAAAGGTTACTGCAGTTTCATCTGTGCAGTAGCTGCGCAGTGAGTTGACCTTAACATATTTTAGAGAAAAGTTTGAAAATTTGAGTAGGTTTATTCACCCCCTAAACCTACTACCACTTGGGACCAACATTTGTTTTAGGAATTAATCTAATTTATTTTTCTAACTAAAATCTAAAATGACAAAATACACTCATAAATAGAGGTTGTGCCTCGCACGTGATTTGATTTGGTTGGAAAATGATTTTCCGATAACCTTGGATGGTCATTTGCAACTCATACAAAGGTTAGATGGTTAATTGCAACAAAAATAGTTTAGATAGTTAAGTGCAAAAAAATAGTATAGTTTAGATGGTTATTTGTTTACACATTTAAATATTCTACTTTCTACTCTTCACTTTCAGTGCAAATTGTTTTATGTTTGATTCACAATCACCTATAATGCTAACGCTTATCATGGTACTTTGATAATTTTTCACATGATAAGCATGGTTAATAAGCATGATTACACTAGAAATCCATACGATTAAGTTGCATTGTTTGTTTATATTTCTCACAGATCATTATTAAAGTTAAGTTCGGTTAATAATACAGTTGATGTGATGAGGTGTGGGATTTCATATACCTCGGCCAGTTTTAATCTTAATCCAATGTGCGCAATAGTTATGAACACAAAGGATAGATAATTTTGTAAAGGAACTCGAAATTAAAGCAACATGTGGATATATATATATCAGGAATCACATGTTGCTTTAATTTCGAGTTCCTTTACAAAATTATCTATCCTTTGTGTTCATAACTATTGCGCACATTGGATTAAGATTAAAACTAGCCGAGGTATATGAAATCCCACACCTCATCACATCATGCGTGCATAAGTTGGAGAAGCTTGGCTTATTGAACTCCTAACTCATTTGTCCTGAGCACCGTATTCCTTTGATTATTCTCTTGTTCGTGTTACGGAAAGTTGATCTAGCTGTAAATATAAAATCTTATTTTAAATTTCAAATGGAAAAAAAAAAAATTCTTTCCAAATATTTGATAAATAGAAGAATATTGTGAGATCGATTTGGTCATTCACACGAGAACAAAAAATGGAGATGGAAAATCCATATTTTAGTAGTTTTGTGGTTAATTAAAGAGTGGGCATGGTGGAAGCCACCCTAATAACCCAAGCTACAAATTAATGGAAGAAATGTTGTATGAACATTTGAATAATCTGACAACATGTTTAGGTGGGAAGCAAGGGTGGCACAATGATTTGACTAGAACAAATAGTTCTTTGTTTTCTTTATGGTTTTAAATATGGTTCTATATTATTGATGGTTGGCACTAGAGTTTTTTATTTTTACTTTTTTTTTGGATAATATCTCGATTTTCGTCCTATATATAAGTTTAATTTTGTTTTAATTTTATAATCAATTTTATGTATTTTAATTCCATTCATACAGTTATTACTCTCTTTTTTAATTTTGATTTATTTCATATCTATTAAATGTCAAATTCTATCTATATGAACGCCTAAATGACAGATATATTATGAAGAAACAATATATGTAAAAGAATGAATCCAATCACATCCATCTAATGGATTATAGTGGAAATTTTTTCTGTGTAACACATGCTAAGTTCTAGTGTCAAGACAAATTCTCTAATAATTCTTGGCAGATTATATACAAGTTCATGACCAAATCAGAGAATAGGAAAGGACAACCAACAGAAACAGATTAAACTTTAAAAAATGGAAAAGCAATATATAAATATATTTACTATAATATTACATGCAATCATGCAGATTACTCTGAATCTGGGAAATTAAACAGGACAATGAGCTCCATAATATTTTTACTCTCTTTTTTATTTGAAACAAATTGTATGTACTTATTGTACATTATTCTTTTTTATTTTTAAATCTTTTGTAGTACAAAGTGAGTACTAAATAATTAAATCCTACTATATTACATAAATATTAATTGGATTTGCTTCATGTTTTTTTTTTTTTGGGCCCAATATTAATTAATTGTGTAGTTATATAGCATGATGGCCAGCTGGTATTGGATTGTGAAATAGTGAGAAATGATAAATTGCATGTGTGCATGAATCTAAGATTAATAATTTAGGCATTTAGCTAAATATGTCGGCAAACTTGTGACATGAGCTTCGCCATCTTTCACCATTGGGATACTTCTTGATTAAATTTCATTGTAGTTCACATTCTAAGTCATATATATTAACAAAAATGGCGTGAGATCTCCTAATAAATGATTTTAAACATAAGTAATATTGTACTAGTAAAAAGTATACTAAATGTTAAACTTTTTTAATCTAAGATAAATGCTGAAAAAGTGTAGTAATAAAATATAAAGTAAGAATCTAATGAAGATGTTTAAACATTGTTATATTAATAATGATAATAATACATGTTATTATTGTTGTTGTTGTTAGGGCATCTTCAAAAGTGCACTGAGTTCTTAAAAATTTAAGTTCTACTTATTCTAGCTGTTGGTCTCAAGTGGTAGCAGGCTTAGGGGGGATGAATAAGTCTACTCCAATTTTTCAAACTTTTCTTCAAAGAATGTCTAGATCTCAGAAAACAGGTAGCTACCGAGCTTACTGTTTCATAGAGAAGTTACTGCTTGATCAGTTACCTAGAAACTTAATGAAAACAGAGATTTAAATGCACAGCGGAAATCAAATGTGTTTTCTGAAAAGGCTTTTAGTGCAAGATGCTATGAAAGATAATGAAACAACTTAAGAAAAAAGCAAATAGATAAGATATAACAGGCAGTAAGCTTAAGTAGTTAAAATAGGCACATCGATCTATAGAGGTTCGAGGGTGGAGTAATCTTTCTACATCCTCTCTACTTCTTCTCAAGGAGGAACGTCTTTGTTAAGAGTAAGTTTGGATTACAAAGACTCTGCTTAAACAAACTAATCCTAACAAGAATTGTCAGTCTATCCCACACAGGGTTACTGCACAGTGACCAAACTCAATTTGCCCACACAGAGCTCTTGCACTACTACTTAGAGCGAACACACTTGATCAGGAACAACCTCCGATCAAGCGACTCTTAACAGTCTAATAAAGAAAGAATAAAATTCTACAACGAATGAGCAGCAAGCTTTTGAGCAGATAGCTTCAGAACAGAGTATGTTTGCTACGATAGACTGAACTTGAAACTTCTTAAGGATTGAAAAGGTTGATGCGATTGAGAGCTTAAAAATGCTTGATTGCGCGAGTTTCAAGTGCCTTTCAGGTCCAAGTCTTCTTCTATTTATAGGTCTGGGAAAATCTGCCCGTTGAAGTGAGCGTCCTCCCTTGCAGTGAGCTTGTGGTAACGTCTCTTCATCCAGTTGGATTGTACGTGATTTTGTTGCGGTTGTACACCACTGCTACTGTGGCCGCCAATTCGGTCTGTGCATCGTCCTCTTGTCCTTTTTATTCCTCCAGATGGCGCTCTCTGATTGGGTCGTACATGAATGTCCCTAACGACAACTTAGAGTGCTCAATCCGAGATAACTGCTTCCTGGAGTTGGTTACTGTTGCGTTTGTCGTATTTGGCTAGCTTCCTGCTCTATAGCATCCTTCCATAGGTTACTATCGGTTTCCATACTTAGCCCTTTTTTAGATTGATTCAGGCAGTATCCCATCGTAGCATCCTTCCAGACTCCTTCCAGTATTCTGCTGCAGTGACCTATACTTAGTCAATTTTTGATCTTTTCAGGCAGCAAGGTCTTCATCCTTCTTCAAGTTTTAATCTTCAATCTTCAAGTTTCATGGCCTAATCTAAGCTTTTACAGATTCAAACTAAGTACAAAGGATTCTAGGCCCTAACTATTAGATGTTTTGTCCTTATCAAAATCTATACAATATTCCTTACACTAGCAATGTTTTAAAAGTAAACAGTAAATTATCTCAACCGCCAACACTGCGTTGGATTCTACGCAAGATTTATTTTGTGTTGGAGCATTACAAAATATTCTTTTTAACATTGATGCAAAAATTACATTATTTTCTTATACACTGCTTGAGATACTGGCCTTATTATTTGTTGTTGATATTATTATAATATTAGATATAAGAATTTAATATGAGCAAATAATTTTAAAAAATATTTTAATATATATGTATATATATTGGGTTGGGCTGATTAAGAGCTAAGACATTGGCTAGATTGGGTTGTTATTTAGAGCTTAGCCCTAACAATCCTTACAATTATAGTAGTTCTCAAGTATTAGGCTAGGCTGGCTAAATAGGCCAGAGCCAACCAAATAACCCAAAAATTTTTAAGGTCTTTAAATATAAGATTATAATAAAATGGAAAAGGATAAAATGTTAATAGTGAACAATTCTAAATATATCAACCATTAATATGTAATAATTTCATCCATTTATTATGTAGAGTGAAATGAAGTGATAAAAAAAATGTTAAAATGCACATGATGCGCAAATCTTAATATGCAATAATAAAGTAGTGTTTTTACATTTAGATATTACAACTATTTTTAAACAATAAAATATAAAGCTAATTGATTAATTACAACAAAGGCAAACAAGAATCGAATGGATATTTCTTGCTGCGATTCAATCGCGTAATTAATCAAAGACAAACAAGAATTGACTGGATATATATATATTTCTTATCAGTGCAATCACGCGCGATGTGTGTCTAAACAATTGTTTAAAGAGATTAAATGAATATAGAAAATATTTAATTATTAAAATGATCTGATAGAAAATATTTACTTAAAAAATCTGAATTTAAATAATTATATTTTACATATATATTTTTATTTATATTGTAATTTAAAAAAACATTGAACATTTGTAATTATTTACTTTTGTAGAAGGTTACTTATTACATTACATATTACAAAGTACATACTTCTAATAAAAAAATTTTGTATTAACTTCTAACTTTATAAAATTTTAAATATTTATATTATTTTAAACATTTATGTTTTAATTACATGAATTTCAAAAAGTGGTAAATCTAAATTATTCTATCAAAAGATTTATGTTAAAATGAAAATGATGTCTTGAAAGGAAGACACTTGAATATCTCAATATGAAAACTTAATTTCTATGTAGATGCACGTACTTAAGAAATTTTAATTACTTAAAAGATATGTTTTTTTCTCTCTTTTGTTATAAATGTATTCTTAAGCAAGAAGTATATGTGTTTTTCTTTTGTTTATATTATAGAGAAGGACTTGGGTGCTCCCAACCCAATCCGAATTCTATATATATTCTCTTTTTTTCTCTCTTAATTTTTCCATCGTCACAACAGCTCTTCTTCTCTTATCATCATCTTCTTCTTTTTCCATGTTCCATCTTCACAGATTTCGCTTTCTCGCTCTTCTTCTCTTCTCATCGCATTGGCTCTTCTTCTTCTTCGTTTTTCCATCTTCCATTTTCACAGATTTCCCATTCTCGCTCTTCTTCTCTTCTCATCGCGTGCGGTGGCTCTTCTCCACTCTTTTTCTCTCTTTGTTTTTTTTTTTTTCCGGATCTTCTTCTCTCCTCCATCTTCACAAATATCTTGCAGTTCTTAGTTCATAAATATGCTCCAAATCTTCACAAATATGACTTGTTGTTTGTTAGATCTCCTCCATTCTTTCTTCAAATCTTCACAAATTTGTGAAAGTTGAGTTCTTTAAGTTTATTTGCAAAAACAAATTGAAGAAAAAGATTATTTGCATAATATTTTGAGAAAGAAGATGATAAAAATCGCGATATATTTAAATATAAATTATATGGTTTTGATACCTTGCGAGTATACAAGTGATACCGTAAGAGTGTATAAGTGATACCTTAATAATATATAAATAATATCTTAAGAGTATAAAACTAATATTTAATTATAAGAGTGTACAATTAATATCTTAAGTGCAAACAACTGATACCTTAAGAGTATAAACTAATACTAACTAATACAATTTCATTGAATAAACATCATTTACCTTAAGAATATGCAACTGATAAATGATACCTTAAGAGAATATAAGTGATACCTTAAGAACATACAATTGATACCTTACTGAATGAGCAACTATTACCTTAATAGTATACATGTGATGATACCTTAAAAATATAAACCTAATACATTTACAACAAATAATTAATACTTTTACTGAATGAACACATGATAATACCAAGTGATACCTTGAGAGTATACAGATGATATCTATAGAATAAAAAATCAATACCTTTAGTGAATGAGCAAGTAATATCTTAAGAGTATACACGTGATACCTGAAGAGTATACAACTAATATCTATCACTAAATCACATAATACGGAATCAGGTGTGCGTGAGCGCACATTAGATGAGGTGCAGGTGCGCGTGGGGGCGCATAGGCGCGCGTGGAGGTGACCCAAGCCCCGGGTCGGGTTGGGGGTACGCATTTAAGATCTGTGCTCCTTGTGCGCACAAGTTTTTGTCTATATTATAATATTTGATATCTTATCAAGAAAGTCATGTATATATTTTTTTCTTTGATAAGACACTCTAGTAGGAAAACCGGCGAATTAGTAATTTAATCACCTTCCTTATTTTTATATATAGATTGATATATATAGTTTAATTTAGTATTCCATTTTGAGAAAATTTCAATCACAGTTCTGTATCTAAAAATGTTATCCGTTTTCATCATATCAAGATTTTATTTTATTTTTTCTCTTTATCCATATATATGTATGAAAAAACCGTTTTGAGTTTAAGTCCAAAATTTGTCAGAAACAAATTCCAACTAACTTCTTAATTTGGACAAAATAGTTTTCGTATAACAAAGTACAAAATAATTTTTTTACCAAAATGTCTACATTTTCTCTCCAATAACCATTTACCCGTCCATTTAATATGGGATAGTTAAAAAACCAAGCTTCAAAATTCCTAGTTTCAATATCTCTTCCAAATCAATAAAGAGGACGTTTGGACTATATTTGATCCATTCTAATTTTGGTGAATTCAATTCAATCTATATTTAGACAAGATTCTAAAATTCTACTAGCATACCCCATCTACTTTATTTACTTGGGTTAAATTCAATTTTAGTCCATTTAAAAAGTCACTGTCCAATTTTCGTCCACCATGGAAGCGGTTTTCAATTTTAGTCCAATTACGTCAAAAATCGTCACTATTTTGTCCATTTTTGTCACTATTTGGTCCACCATGGAAGCAGTTTTCAATTTTAGTCCAATTAAGCCAAAAATGGACCAAATAGTGAAGATTTTTGACTTAATTGGACAAAATTGAAAATTGCTTTCATGATGGACGAAAATTGGACAGTAGCTTTTTAAATGGACTAAAATTGAATTTTTCCCTAATGTACTTTCACTACAATTTACAACAAAAATATATCTACTCTTTTTACGGTCCTTACAATTCCCAAGAAAGAAATATATATTTCCTACAAGTTCCAACGTGAAAATGACATTAAACTATAATCTCACACCACAAAATTTCATGAAAATTTATACCTAAAAAAACATTTTAAAGTGCAACTTCAAATCTACAGAAGTCACTTTATGTTCAAGACAAACAGTCTAATAATTGTAAATTACTTAAGAATAAGATCACACGGCGCATCGAGGAAAAAAATAGTAGAAATCATTAGAAATGGTTAGTAAAGGTTTGGGCTATTTTTGGAAAGTGTGTATATTTGTGTTATGGACATATATGGCCTCAATTTTCTTAAAATGAAATTTTTATCAGTATATCCACGACAAGATTGGCAATATTGATAACATAGAACTCTATCTTGTGGAGCCAATGGTGTCTACTTTGTAATTGGGTATTGGCACAAATGTAGGTTGTGGCCTTTGAGGGCAAGAGGTTGGGAGACAAAAGTGACCACCTCATCCTTGTGTCATCATGTGGAATAACACCAATTATCACTACAACCCATCATGCTTAATTTCCTTCACTAATAAAAGTCAACTCTTTTGGTAATTTCAACTTGTTTAATGATGTTTCAGTCATTTGAATTTTAATGTTCTCACCAAGAAGAAGTATGTGAGAGCCCACCACATGATCACCTTTCAGTCATTATTGTATATGCAACAAATGAGTTACATATAGATGTTGATAAGGTTTATGAATGGAAAATATCAATGAATAATTAGGTCTACTAATCCAATCTTGAAGGCTTCAAGAGGATCAAGTCTAGTTTTGACCAACAAATCACTCACAATTCCACTTGAAAATGGGAATTAAACAAGTTAAACTAATTATTTAGTTTTGCATGGTATTAAAAGATGTTATTAAATACAATTATAATTACAATATCTATGTTTCTCAGATACACCTATAAATGTGTATAATGCGGATTTTTGAAAAATTCACTAGAAATATATATACTGGACAAATTAAACTAATGTTATATAACAAATCTGGTTTCACCACAGGTTAGCGATTCAACCGGTCAGATAAAAAGTAACTATATATTTTTTCCTACATGATATAATATATATTGTTGGATATAGAGAAAATATCAATGATTATATCACAGTCCAAAATCAAAATTGAAAATAAATGCAACATCAACATAATATATAACTTATAAGCAGTACGGTGGATTTGAAAAATCAAGAGTGATTGTGTGGTCATTTACACATAAGTGAATGTTTTTAGGAGAGAAGTCAGGACATCTTGTAAAATCTTGTAGTGAAATAATAAAATTTGTGATTTTTTAGAGTATAAAATTTGAACTGTTTTCTTTTTATTTTATTTTTCCAAAAATTCTCCATTTTGGATCATACCAAATTTTCCGATCCGTCTTCAGATCTAATTCTTATCTTGGATGCCTCGAAATTTTCGAATCGGCCCGTCTATTGGTGCTATGAAAACAATGGATAAAATCACCCTATATATTGGATGCATAAATGTTATATAGGAGTATATGATATTTATAAGTAGAAATAAATTCTTGAAAATCAAAGGCAATAAGTTCTGCAAATAAGATCTTGAAATCTGATTAAATGAAACAAAATTAGATTATAGAGTATCTAGGTACGTAGCTTTGTTTTTTCACCTCTCCCACCAAAAGAAAAGCCAAAAGCCCTCAGGAACCGCTTATCTGTCAAACATTAGAAACAACAAAACAAGATGGACCATTCCCTAAATTCCACAAACCACGAGCCCTTTATTGCAAAAAGCCCTCCCATGAAGCCCTTGTCTGCAAATAATCCCCTTTTGTTGTTTGTGTTAGGGACACTGGCAGGGAGACTATAAAGATTCTAAGTTTTGTTCACCAATTCCCTCATTGAACGGCCTTGGCTTTTCCTTTATCACAACCCCTAAACTTTACTTCACTTCTCCCTTCTTAAGATTCACAAATTACACACACACACACACACTTCATGCAATGACTATCAATTGTATGATAACAAGTGAGCCCTCAATGCCTCAGCCTAGCACCACCACCACCTCCAAAAAGTCACTCATCTTCGATGCAAATGTCTTCCAACACCAATCGGACATACCACCACAGTTCGTGTGGCCCGATGACGAGAAGCCCTGCCCGAACCCACCCGAGCTCGACGTCCCATTGATCGACCTCGGAGGGTTCCTGTCCGGGGACCCCACAGCCTCTCTGAGGGCCTCTGAGCTGGTGGGTGAGGCCTGCAAGAAGCATGGCTTCTTCCTAGTGGTCAACCACGGCGTCGATGCTCAGCTCATCTCCGATGCTCATCGTTACATGGACAGCTTCTTCGAGCAGCCACTCGAAGAGAAGCAAAGGGCTCAGAGGAAACTTGGTGAGCATTGTGGCTATGCTAGTAGCTTCACTGGCAGATTCTCTTCCAAGCTTCCATGGAAGGAGACTCTCTCCTTTGAGTACTCTGCCCACCATGCCTCTTCGCACATTGTGGAAGACTACTTCATCACCACTTTGGGTCACGATTTTGCTCACTTGGGGTACGTTTAAGTTTTTCGTTTTTATATGTGTGTTTCAACTAAGTGATCATTCATGGAAGTTAATCTTCTAAAAGTTTCTAATTGAAACCTCAAGTTAACAATATAGTTTTGTATTTTGAAAAGAGTGTTTGGAATAGAGAAAACCATATAGTAATAGTTAAACTATAATAAGGGTAGATCATCAATCATTTTTTAAAGACTACGACTCTTTAATGATTTACTAATCATCTCGCGTTAAAAAGATATATTCCTTTTTTTTTTTTTTACTATTAATTTTAGGTATTTTAATATATGGTCCCTTAACTTCAATCTTGTTTTTTTTTTTTTCTTTTCTTTTGTCAATTTTGATAAGATTCGACTCTGATGTCAATTTCTGTTTACATGGAAGTTGAGCAAATACGAGGTTCACGTAGGTAAAAATAGAACGAAAATTGGGAAAAAAAAAAAAAGTAATAATTAAAGAACTAATATTAAAACATACACTAAAGGTAAAAAGTATATATAGGACAAAAGCTGTAAATTTGACTTTTAAAAATGAAGTGGGTGGTAGTATGTGTTGTGAAAGATCACACCAGTGGTTGTTGGAGTCAAATCGTGCACACAATAAAATAGAAAGGATATCATACATTAATTTATATGTATATATGATTGATTATCAGAAAGAAATTAACTAATTGGTGAATGAAAAAAAAAAAAAAGCAGGAAAGTATACGAAGAGTATTGTGGGGCGATGAGCAGATTGTCACTAGGGATAATGGAGCTATTGGGGATGAGCTTGGGAGTGAAGAGCAGCAAATTCAAAGACTTCTTTGGAGACAACGAATCAATAATGAGATTAAACTATTATCCACCATGCCAAAAGCCAGACCAAACCCTAGGCACTGGCCCTCACTGTGATCCCACATCTCTAACCATCCTTCACCAGGACACTGTTGGTGGCCTCCAAGTGTTTGTCGACGAGCAATGGATGTCCATTACTCCCAATCTCAATGCCTTTGTTGTCAACATCGGAGACACTTTCATGGTACGTAATCACGACCAATCCCTAGTTCTTGTTCAGATTAAGGAAGTTGATGATAATGAATGAATGAATGCAGGCTCTTTCGAATGGGAGGTATAAAAGCTGCTTGCATAGGGCAGTGGTGAACAGCAAGAGTACTAGGAAATCTCTGGCCTTCTTTCTATGTCCGAACAAGGATAAGGTGGTGGCCCCACCACCTGAACTGGTGGACTCCAACAACCCTAGAATATATCCTGATTTCAGATGGCAAAACCTACTCGATTTTACACAGAAACACTACAGAGCTGATATGAACACTCTCACCACTTTCTCCAACTGGCTCATCCACCAACAACTCACTCCTCTACTTTCTTGAATTTCCAACAACAACAATATGCCCTCTCCCTCTCTCTCTCTAGATCTCCCTCCCTCTTTCTCTCTCTCTCTCAGGTTATAAAAAAATATTTAAAGTACTAATTGAAATAGACAGGGAATTGTGAATAAGGGAATAAATATTTCTTGCACTTGGCAATTTTGTAATTTTAATTCCATATGTGACCACACTCCACATATATAAAGATTCTCATTATCTTCATCACTTACTGATTCAATCTCATAATATTAATGCTGTCCAATGCACAACCCTCTAAAGCTCTACTGTTTCTCTTTTCATTACTAATGCTATATTTCTACTCAATTGTTTATTGTCTCATCACTTATTATTATAAGCAGTGCCATCACTTCAATTTTTACTAATTAATTAAACTACTAATATTTGTCCAACTCTCTTACTTTCATTGACCTATTCAATTGGAATATTTAACGTTGCTGAAAACAAAATAAGGTTAATCGCGCACACAAGAGAGGAAAATATCAACCAATTTTTTTCTGTTTCTTTTTTAGCTTTTTTTGTCAATTATGTCCTTATTAATTGGTTTTGATGATATGATATAGGATAGAACATTTTCTTTGATTAAAGAAAAATATCAATAAAAGAACGTTTTCTTTGATTAAAAAAGAGTCTGCCCCTAATTAATGAATATACTTTCAAACTGCCTTTCCTCTCTTTTGCTCATATGGTTTCATGTGGGTCAAGTTGGAGAACGCCCGAATGTTTAAGGCTAAAAAGAAGAACTTTAGACCCTAGGTTTTTTTTTTTTGGGCTTAAAATTGAGGAAATAAATTAACCCAAGATAAGAAAATTATTAAAAATAGACAAAGTAAATATAAGAAATAATAATAATAAGAATAATAATGGCCCACCAAATGAATTATGATTAAGAAGAAAAGGAGCTAGAATCCATTGAGGATTGACAGAGCTTTCGATGCAATGGATTCTTGTGCAAATGGTTTCTTATTGGTACCATAAATATATATTATAGTTATTATATATATATCTGGAGTTTTGGAAGCATATGTGTATATAGAATTCCAAAGGAATACTTGGGACATTGTCCTGCTTTTTGTCCTTGCATGCTGCGACATTCTTCCAATGATATTATATATATATATATATATATATATATGAAGCTAGCAAAACCTCTTTCTTAATTTCTTCATGTTTTTTGGGGTTTAAGAAATATGGGTGAGGGTGCAAGGCTCCAAGTAAAATTCAACCTCATCAGTCCTGTCACTATTCTTAGCATTCACTTCAAATTACACCCACATATTTAATTTTTCGAGTGCGAATTTAATTGAATTTGAGATTGTGTACCATGCACATAGGAAATTCACAATAGTAACAAAAGTTGGGTTTGATTTGAGAATTTACTGTAGCTGTTGAATCATATTTCAAAAAGTTGATGTTGGTAATATTTTGTTGTGAAAAAGTATTGTTTGTAGTGATTGAAATACTACTATATATTTACATATATTGTAAAATTTTATTGTTCATCATGGTTAGTGTACTATATGTACTAGAATTAATTATTTTTCAATTAGTTTTTCGATTCTAACAATTTTATACATTATATTTTTGGATTGGCTATTTTACATTTTAGACAAATTCTTGCATGAGACCGTCTCACGGATCCCATTTCGTGAGACGGGTCAACCCGACCCGATTAAAAGTCAACAATCAAAGTTAAAGTTAAAAGTCAACGGTCAAAAGTTAACACCAATCAATGCTGATTTACGGTTAGTCAACGCCATTAACCAAAAATATTACATATTATATATTAAAGTAGTATACGACGTATATAAAAGTATTACATATTGAATGTAAAACTTTTACGTTTATAAGGTAATACTTTTATGTATATCATGTGTGACAAAATTTTGAGAAATTATATAATACTTTTGTTTGTTTTAGATATTACTTTTCAATATATGAGGTAATACTTTTGTAAAATAGTATGATTTTGGATTTGGCTAGAGTGTATGAAAATATGTAATACTTTTATGTGTATTAGATAATATTTTTCTATATATCATCTAATACTTTTGTAATATATTATACAGTATATGTGTATAATGCAAAAGTATTATCTGATCTATAGAAAAGTATTACCTAATATACATGAAAATATTATATTATGAAGTATTAGATGATATATAGAAAAATATTATCTAATACATACAAAAGTATTACATTATGAGAACAAAATTAACATCATGTAATACTTTTATGTGTAACATGTAATACTATTGAAATCAACAAGTAATACTTTTATGTGTATCATGTAATATTATGAAGTATTAGATGATATATAGAAAATTAATGTCTAATACACAAATGTAATACCTTTATGTACAACATATAATAATATTGAAATCAACAAGTAATACTCTTAATTATAATGTAATGCTTTTGTGTGCAACATGTAATGTTGTTAAAATCAACAAGTAATACTTTTATGTGTATCATGTAATACTTTTATATGTAGTACATAATACTAATTAAAAGTATCACATGATACACATAGAAGTATTATGCAATTAGAATAATAGTATTACATTATGAATGTAATACTTATGTATATGACGTGTAATATTTTTATGAATGACACATAATACTTTTTGGTCAACGACGTTAACCGACTGTTGACCGGCGTTGACTGGCTGTTGATCGTTGACCAATCGTTGATCATTGACTTTTGACTTTGACTAAGACTTTGATCATTGACTTTTGACCTTGTCAGGTTGACCCGTCTCACAGAGTAGGATTTGTGAGACGGTCTTACACAAGACTCACTCTACATTTTATCTTCTGAAAATACAAAAAATTAACTCAAATTCAGCCCGAACGACCAAATAGGTTAAATTTGCACGTGAATAGCAAGTGCACCCTAATTTTCCGGCTATTTTTGCCCAATAACATATCTGTTGTGGTAATTTTGCCTAATAACTTATTTGCTCTAACAATTTTGTCGATTAACTTTTCATGTTATACGTTCTTTTAGGGTGTCATGTGTTAATCACATGCGAATTAAGCCCGATTTAGCCGTTCGAGCTGGTATTGGGTCAAATTTCCTATTTTTCAGAAAATAAAAGTTAAAATCATTAGTTCGAAAATATAATAGGTAAAATCACAAGAATCAAAAAGTTAATGGTTAAAAAAAATTGATTTACTCTATTACTACAGGCAAATTCTTCGACGCAATTGTGGCACCATGCTACGGTCAGGTCGGGCCAAAACGCATACATATGCAGATCAATTTGAAAATTGATCATCTTAAAAAAACAATATATTTGCAAAACTAGTTAGTTAATGATTGATCTTCAACCATTGAATTAAGGGTATGTAAAGAAGAAGTGAACCTAAAATGAAGAGAAAAGACAAGAGATAGGGTGATAGTCGCTTTCGTTTGATGGGTTCCAAAAAGGCCCGACTTCACGTGGCAAGACTTTGTATTATATCAAAGGGCCAATGGCTCTGCATCTGCTCTGTGGTTTTCCCAAACTTGGTTTGTTTTGATGTGCAAATGCATATGCATCATTTTTCTAACATATACCCACGAGTAGAGTACACGACACTTCTTAGGATTATGTCAGCGATTCCACTTGTCCTACCCTTCTTGTCCTTTCTCCTCTTCTTTATTATCTATCAAACAAACCCCTCTCCTATCCCTTCATCATTTCGTATACTATTATTTCTTTTTTATCCACATTTTTATATTGACAACATGTTTTCAAATATCACTGATTCAAATGAAGATGATCTTTTTTTACCATATAATATAGTTTTCTTATGCTTTTCTACCATAATTGGTGAATTGTTAAAGATAGTCCTTGCTTACGTGTAGTATAGTGCAATGTTGATTAATCTGTTTTATCCCGGCCCACTGCATTTATGTTTTATCAATAGAGGCAAATTTTTCTCATATTTAATGGATCGTGGTAGAAAAATATATAATTTATCTTGTATGGTAAAAAGGAAATCGCCATACAGATATTACTTACGGCAGGAAGGGGTTGTCTCTTTAATATTTTAATCTTTCTATTTATATCATCACCAATAGATAGAATATCTTTATTGATTCAATTTATCTATTTTCCACTAATATAATTTCCAGAGAGGTACACACCAACCTAGGAAATATCTTTATAGGGCCATTTTGTAGTGCAGCTATTAATACATCAAACTCTCCACCATTTTAAGCTATTAGATCTGATCATTGTTGTTTTAACCTTAATAATTTCATATTTGATGGCTGAAAATAGGTGGAGAGTCGGATGTGTTAATACACCTGGTGTACTACAGAACCACTCATCTTTATAATATTAGTGTTTTTACATAACAGTTGCATCATGCAACTGGCCGCGGTTGGTTTGATTGCTCAAATCTTTTTATTTTTTATTTTGATCAAATCAGTAACATTTATATTATACTAGTAGAGCTTTTAAATAACATTAAGGTTATATTTTTTTTTATAACATTAAAGTTAAATTACAATAATATTTAAACGGTGTGTTACTAAATAAAGGTTTATAAAATATTATATGTTGTAATATAATGTAAAGATTAAACTAGCATGACATAAAGGTTACATATTAAACATTACAAAAACATAACATAAAGGTTATAGGTGTGCAGGAAAAGAATATGAGCGTGAAAATAGGATCGTGTGGAAGATCGTGTGGACGCATGAGATGCAAATGGTACACATGAAAACCACCCTAAACTAGCCAACCTAATTTCATAGATTTAGGATCCATGCATCTAATACATATAAATAACTTTGTGTTAACTATGTATAGATCAAGATGATATTTTATGTCATTTTCCGTATGTTAATGCTACATTTGTTGAAATACATCAGAAATAATGTTCAATTATAGAATCTTAGTAAATTAATAACTTTGGGATTATATAAATTTATTAATTTAAATTAATGTTCTAATTAAATTAATCACTAAAGTTTAATTTAGAACGAGTCAATGCTTAAAGAAATTCAATTAATGAGTAAATTATCACAAATGTTCGGGTAAAGCTTAGAAAAGGATCATATCATATTCGAGAAACTAGCTCACTGATAACTACTAATTAATAGGGTGTTCGATCGTGATCAGATGAGTCGATTTCAAAAAATTTATTAGATGTATTATTTTATCTTAGAAATAAAGTCTCAATTACTGATTGGATAAATAATTGATGATAAAGTTTGTAGGATATTGTTAACAACACTTATATAATTTAATGATAAAACTTGAAGTTGTTAATCAATATTTATTTTAGAATTAAGATTTCACTTTCATTTTCTTTTTGAAGTTAATGGGGAATGGAGGAATTGAGACCTGAATCGAGGTGAGAAAGGTATTTGTAAGGGTGAAAATATTCCGATATATCCCCGATATTTCCGTTTTTTCAAGTGACCGAAACAAAAACGGGCTGTCACGATATATCTCCGATATTTTCATTTTTTGATAAAAAATAAATGAAAAATCAATAATTATTAGCTAAATGTCGGTAAAAAATTGTATCGATTTCAATATCAGTGGCTTAAAAATTATAAGAAAATTCATGAATATCAAGGAAATATCGGTAAATATCGCTAAAATATCGATAAATATCGGGAAAATATCGGTAAATATCGATAAATATCGGGAAATATCCAATATATCGGTAAATATCGAAAAAATATATGTACCGATATTTCCACCGAAACCGATATATTCATCGATATTTCCATAAAATCAAGGTACCCATATATCAATCGAAACCGATATTTTCATCCTTGGGTATTTGTCACTTAAACTAAGCTTATGAGTAACTTATTTCCTTCTTAAAAAGCATCTAACAAGCAAATGAAATAAAATCAATAATTTTATTGAAGACTTTAAAGGATACAATATAGCTTTTTAAACATCTTATAAAATATTTAATGACTACTATGAACTAAGGAGAAAAATCAGTACTAATTTAATCTTCAAAACACACAACAGAGATGCAATAGAACTGCATCTATTATTATGAGGATACTCATTGATTGAAGTACTGAAACAGAAATTTAATCTATTGATGGGGATTGAAACCCTCCTATAAAGATAGATTAACAAAAAAAAAAAAAAAACGGAAAGCAAACTAAAAACCCATCAAAGAATCAATTCCCCATCCTATTGAAGATATATAATTAAAAAAGGAAGAAGAAGGCAGTTCTTTTTTACACGAATCACACAATATACATTGCACGAATCATATTATTACACGAACTCCACCACGACAGGCACACACATGATATATGAGCAAGCTAGGGTGTCTGTTTTTGTGACAAATGGCTTTTTCCTTTTATTAAGAAAAACATTTTAGTCATAACAGTAATTTTTTTATTATGTTATGTGATTATTTCATATGTTCAATGTCACATTATTTTAATAATTTGAGAGCAAAATATTTAATTGATTAGGAATGATAACAACCATTCAGATGCATGCTTATAAAATGTGGATTGGAAGACATTCTAGGAGGATCCTAGAGAGAAATAATAATTTGTCATGTTGCAAAAGTGAATCGAATCTTAATTAATTTGACAATATCTTTAACTACAATTTAGGATCTGATGGTCACAGCAAAGCCATGAGTTTAGAGCAGCTGGAGAGAGAGAGAGAGAGAGAGATTTTGTTCATTCCAATGGGTCCAGGCACATGAATACTCTGACCTGGCCCAACATATTTAACATATTAATTCTTGTTTTTATTTGTGAGAGAAACAAGACAAACAAATCTTGTTTTTATCACTAATTGCCCCAATATTAATTTAAATATGAGTTTGCAAATTCACCAAATTAAAAAAAGAAACAGTACATTAATATAGTGATGATAAATAAAAGCAAAATAAAAAGAAAGAGGTACAACAAATCTATCTCCCTCACTGACTTCAACATTTTAACTCATATCATATCCAATCACTTCTGCTTTATATTTATATTTATGTGTAGTGTGTGTGTCTATATATATATATATATTTTGTGGCTGTTGCATCAATCAAACACACCTATATTTATCTTCTCATGCCCTTTAATCTTTACATCCATCAATTCATATCTATATATAAATGATTTTTGATATAAAATCCACATTAGGTAACTTATGGAATAAAAATCTAATTACCGTAAATAAGGAATTACTCCAAAGTTAAATAAAGTTTACTCATTATTTGATTTATTATTTAAATTTAAAAAAATAAAAAAAAAAGAAGAAAAGGAAAAGAAAAGGTAAAGAAGAGAAGATAAAGGTATTAAAATAAATTGGAAAGGATTGGAAATGACTAGTCAAACTTTCCTACAAATGAAAATTGAATAATAATGTCGAACATGTGTCATAATATGCACTATTAAATTTGTTTTAAAATTTTATTACTAATATACACTTATAGTGTATTGCATTAGTTAGCATATAATAGAAACCACTTTATTTAATTTATACTTTCATAAAACTAAATTATATAATATTATACAGTCATAAAATAGTATTATATATGTACAGTCCTTCTACCTTACCAATCGTAGACACATTAATCTGTGTCCACCGCTGACGTGTCAAATACCCAACATACCAATTAATTTTACTTCCCATGAACTAGAGAATAAGATCATTGTACGTTAGCGGCGGATATATTAAGATCAGCTTTCTACCGTGCCCATTTTACCATTTTCCTAAATATTATTATTATTATTATTATTATTATTATTATTATTTTCTTTTTGAGGAAAATATATTAGTTCATTTTAAACTATTAAAGTGACATTATTGCTCGTTAGATAGGTTACCAATGATGTGTTTCAAGTTGGCAAATCTAGAGCCACCCTATAAAGACAAAAGGGATGATAAACTTGAGTTGGGATACCTAATTCGTGATTGATATAATATATATTTAACCTTAGTTTTAGCTCTTTAATAGGTGCCACCATGTGAAACACACATAACGGTTGATTAATTTACTTGTGGTATTTTGTTTCTTCCATTTCTTTGTCTTTTCGTTTAGCAATTTGTATCTGATAACGATTTCAAGAATGTGATTACATGTAATAATATCAATATTCAATTGAGGATAGGACAAATTTTTGAAAACATGCATTTTTATCTCTTCTTATCCTCTCTTCAAAATTTATAAGATATCAATACTTCGATTTTGTTCTCTTCTCTTTATTTAATTAATTCCACATTTGTTAATGTAGCTAATATTAGAAATCGACACGTACCTTTTAATATCAAGAATGAAATTTCCTTTTCCAATAAGATAGCACCCTGTCCAACAATTTTGAACTTATCCGGAATTTAATTTTAATATGCATCAAAAAGTTGATTGTTAATTGGGACATGTTGGTCCCACACGAGTCACACAATTTGAGAAGAGATTGGACTAAAGTATTTTTCGAAATTCTTACAATAACAGTAAATTCAATCAAAATATCTATACAAAGATATTATATCAATACCTTCACGGATTTGAATTGTTGGCAACTTATCTTCCAATACTTGGTGCTGAAGCTTGATGATCTTGTTAAAGTACTCATTATGTGTTTTTAAGTTTTCGTGTTTTGAGATTGTGTTAAGATAATATATTGTTAAATAACCACGATATAAAATACAGTAAAATAAAGTAGTAAGGACACGTGAAATACACGAGGCAAATTTTATTGGGTATCACAATAAAGTTACAAAAACAATTTTGATATGTACTTGAAACCATTTAATCTATATTCATATAATCAAGTGATCAATCACGTTACCCTATCCATCATTGACATATTATTATGTGTCAATCACTGACGTATCATATATTCAGAATATCACTTAATTATTTTTCATATAATTAAAAAATGAGATCATTATACATTAAAAGTGGACATATTAAACACTACCCATCATGAACACTTTAGCATTTTTCA
This sequence comes from Scutellaria baicalensis, assembly GCA_005771605.1. NCBI lineage: Eukaryota > Viridiplantae > Streptophyta > Magnoliopsida > Lamiales > Lamiaceae > Scutellaria > Scutellaria baicalensis. Next base: position 73,214,782 of record CM016721.1, on the reverse strand, counting down.
ATTATGTGATGATTCGAGTTTCCATTTACTAGAATAATATTAATCCAAGGAATCTGAAATTTGGCCCATATACACTTCGAGTGACAAAACTATTCCCACTTTAAAACACTTTTCAAGTTTGGGCCCAAGAAATATGGACAAACGAGTGGCCCGTAACACATAAATTCACACATATATTAGGCTTATTTGTATCCAATTCTAACACCGAATTGAGAACTAATTTTGGATAACAATGAAAAGCCCAAGATGAGATAAACCACGTTCATCTATATATAAAAGAATAAACATTTAATAAAATTAGCAATAACTAATATTCCTCAAAATTAACATACTATTAACGGGAAGAAAGTTACTATAAGAACTAAAAAAATCAAAAATAAAAAAATTATATTTTCAAGAAATGTAAGATCCTTTAGGCTGGGTTATGATCTATGGGAAAGTAGGTAGTAATATTAACACGGGCCGTCGGGATGGTCCGGCCCGCAACCCACCATTTGGCGGGGCGGGACGGCCCACCATTATGGTGGGTTGGAAAAACCGCAACCCAACCCAACCCATCCGCAGGTCGCACAGGCCAACCTACTTGAATTTTCTTTTTTCTTTTTTAATTTTTAATTTTTAAAATTATTTTTAAATTTAAAATTAAAAATAATAATATTTCTAACCTTTTTTTTTTCTCTTTATTTAACATTACATGCATGAATTACACGTAAAATACTATAAAAAGTAGAAATTTCCTCCACATTCTTTTATTTCTTAAAGTAAGTGACCAAATTTAATAAATTGAACATCATTATTAGCATTAAATGATAATTCTTATCAATATTATATATATTTTTGTATGTGTTAAATAAAAAAAAAACTTTTAAAAAGTTCTTTTTTTAACGGTAGGCCAGCCCACTTTTCAAATGTCCGCCCTGCCTAGGCCTGCCTTTAGTGGACTCCTAAAAGCTAAGTCCAATGCTTCATTATGGCAGCCGAGACCCAACAGGTCCAACCCATTTTGACAGCTCTGAGGATAGGATGCTAGGTAGATTGTTTGTAATTTTTTCAATTCCATAAATATATTAATATTAAATTAACTAATTTTTTCATTTTAAATTTTGTTTTAATATATGATATATCAAATTTATCATTCCTTTTTAGAATTTGACTGTTACTTTTATTTTGTATTAATAGTTTTGATAAGAAGTGGGGTTGGGGTGAGCGAGTGTACACTTTATGCAAATTAAATAACAAATCATTATTTCAAAATAATTAATTTATTCATTGGGAATTTGTTTTTACTATATGAGTGACATATTAGAATTTGTTTTTAATATTTGTTTTTGCATGTATAAATATTTATTGGAGTTAACATATTTTTAAATATCAATTGCCATTTAATATCCATGACACATTAAGTATTTCTTACTACTAAATTTAATTTATTTTTATTTTTATTTACAATTTTCATGAATCATGTTCTTCACAATTTAAGTAATCAATTAACAACAAATATAAATGTTGCTTAATCAATTAACAATAATTATGAATGTTGTATTTTGATACTAAACATTTTTTGCGCTAGTGGCTTAAAACAATGAATTTGATGCAATGTGTAGGGCCTTTTTAGCATCTTATTTCACAAACCTATTTATTAAAATATAAATTTTTTGGGCAGGAAATATAAAATAAGTATTTTTGACAATGTTCTTCTAAAACAAAAACAAAAATGAATTTATTTTGTAGTGTATTAATTAATCTTAAATCTTCAAAATTTCTAATCCAAAATTAGGAACTCTCGATTCAAAAAATTTCTACACATGTAAAATAATTTGAATTGATGAAATAATATAATATTACATAGCAATAAGAATAATCAATATACAAACTAATAAAATAATATATATTCTGAATAATTCTTCTTAAATCAAAGTACAAATAACAAAAAAAAAATTAAATCCTTCAAAAGTGAACAATATGATCGTTAATTATTGACCAAATTACAAATATATCAAATGAATCAATTCATAACCAAATAAATATACATAAAGAAAAAAGAAGAAACAATCCACTAATCCATGAAAACATAATGTTTGAAATGCAAAATTTGATAAAGAGTGACACTTGTATGCCTCCGAGACATCGATCCTAATTGATGCCCCAACCCATTCCTATACATAAAAATTAAATTTTCATATTTTTGTCTTCTTCTGCTTCTTTTTGCATATTCTTCTTCCTTTTCTTCTTCTTTTTCCTCTTTCTTATTTCTTCATCTCAAATCTAAAATTCTTCAAAATTTGAATATTTTGGCTCTCAGATCGCCCTACAGTTATCAGTTGCTCTGTTTGGATTCAGTGGCTAGTTACCCCGAATTCTTCAGAGTTGCGTGCATTGGTACCATATTTGGGCCCACAGTATATTATTTTCAAATATAATAGTATATGATTTTCAAGAATACAAGTATATTGATTTGATTAATTGATGTTTCCAGTTTTCTTTAAGAGTTACAAGAAAAAAATGTTTTGTGAGATTAGATGATATGCTTACTAAGCGTTTCGCTTATAATATTTACCTCATACTGCAGATCAAGTCAAAGGTTATGTGTTTGACGTTATATTAAGTGTTAACTTTTGATTTTCAAATACTTTTGATAGAACTAAAATATCTAGCATGTTTAAAAAAAAAATTATTTTCGCTGTTTTATTCAAAAGAATTTTACAAAATTTTAAAAAGAAGTTTTATGTCGTAAAGGTTATATATGTTCTAATAGAGGTAATAAACCCACTAGAAGGGGGTGTTACACGCTAAGATGAAGATTGGGGGAAAAATTAGGGTTAAAATGTCTAATTTTCACACCATTTGGTTCAGGGTAATTAACTTCTGTCAGTTTGGACGGATTTTTAACGGTAGATACCAATTTTGATCAATTTTGTAAAATTGAGGGACTAAATTGATAAAGTCAAACTTTGGGATATTCGATCTAAAATATACCCTATTTTCGGGTACCAAATGTGAAATTTTCCCAAAAATAAAACACGTGAAATTAGGATTTATCCTGTCTTTTTCAAAGAGTTTGGCAACACTTCTTTTCCTGTTACTGAAATGTTTAGAGGTGAAATCATGGCAGCAAATTCCACCAGCAAAATTTCAACTAGGGCTCACACTAGGAACTCCAACAGCTCCTTCAGATTCTCTCCAAGTTCGTTCTCTTTCTTTTTCCCTCATTTTCTGCTATTTAGTTTCATGGGTCCTCTTTAATTTATCTTCGTTTCTTTATTTTTAATTGAAATATTTGATCTTCTTGATTTTGTTGCTTCTAATTTATCTCCGATCCGAAACTTTGGAGAAAGGTTCTTGATTTGTTGTTTTTTTAGATTTTAGTGACTGAAATAATGAGTGATGCAACTATTTTCTAATAGTGTTGCTGTCTAGTTGTTAACTGGTTATTGTTCTTGATTCGTATAAACTCTATGGTCCCGTTAATTAGATGACCGATGATTGATTTGATTGTATCGAAATGTATACATTTTAGCAACTTAAGGCTGTGCTTTTGATATGCATGATTTTCTATGTATTAAGTGTAATCAAGTTAACTGTGTTTTATTAGTGTGTTTGTGTTGTTAATACTGCGTGATCGCAGATATGATTGCCCGGATAGCAGTTGGAGTGCTGGTGGGATTTGTGGGCTATGGTTATCTAGCTTTAAGGCCGCCGCCTCCCAAAATATGTGGCTCACCGGGTGGCCCACCGGTGACTGCTCCGAGGGTGAAACTTGATGATGGGAGGCATTTGGCTTACAAGGAGAGTGGTGTTGCCAAGGAAGAAGCTATGTACAAGATAATTTTTACACATGGCTTTGATGACTCTAAAGACTTCGACTTTCCTCTTTCTGGAGTAAGTGAAAGCTAATGGTGCTCAACTTACATTGCCTTTAATGAATGTGCTATGTAAATTACAGTTTCTTTCTGTATCTGTTGAAAACTTACGAAAAATGAGCCTGTGGTACAGTACGTTAGAATAGAGGAAGTTGAGTATAACCACATGCCATGTTAATAAGTGGTTCTGTCTAGTGAATATTTTTGTGTCAAACTAACCATGTTGAATGGAGATATTGATTTTGTATTCATTTAAAGGAGTGTTTTTATGACATAAAGAGAGTTTGTTGGAGGCAAGTGAGAAGCTGTTTGGATACTTGTTTCTTTTTTCGCTTTTGTTGCTGAGGTTCGTGTTGCTATTTGTCCTGTAATACTAACATTTTCAATTAGCTTTATGTATTTTTTATTGTTTTGGGACTCAAAAGCTCATTGAATCAGTTATAATGTTTGGACAAAACATTTTTAGGTGGCTTTGGGATGGAAAATCAACACTTTCTATTTTTCCGTCACAATTCTAATTTGTTTAGATCAAGATTAAGATTTTCATCAGTTCCTTCTTTAATATAAGATTTCATACCCTTCCCTATGCTGTAAGTTGAGCGAATTCAAAATGCTGAAATTGTATACTAGAATTCATTTGATGTAGGATCTACAGATTGATCAGTTTTACTTGGAGTGATAGATTCTAGTTTTATATGAAGGAGAGATGGAAAAAGAAGCCATCCCAGGACAGAATATTTAAGGTTCAAGGTACAAAATAATTGGATTCTCTGCTAATTAAAAATCAACGGAATGTGTACCTTATTACCTGTGTTGCATTACATATGGATTATTTCTCCACTGTGATTACTTAGTCGACAATTATAGTTTTATAAAATTTCCAAATCTAGGAACTCATGAAGGAGTTACGTATATACATCCTTCAATTTGATCGTGCTGGTTACGGTGAAAGTGACCCGAATCCAACAAGGTCAGTAAAAAGTGAAGCATTTGATATCCAAGAGTTGGCCGACAAGTTGCATCTTGGGACCAAGTTTTATGTGATTGGCGCATCTGTCGGAGCTTATACGATATACAGCTGCCTAAAATACATCCCACACAGGTAAACTTCATACTGACATCTCTTGATCATTGTTCGATGCAGGACTGCTTATCTGACGTTAAATAGTAAAGTGGTAATCATTCTGTTTATTCAACTGTGATTATTGAAGGCTATCAGGAGCTGCACTTGTAGTTCCCATGGTTAACTACTGGTGGAAGTGCTTTCCTCCTAAACTATCGAAAGAAGCTCTGGGGTTGATCCCTGTCTCAGATCGATGGACATTCCGAGTTGCACATTACACACCATGGCTGTTTCACTGGTGGATGACCCAAAAATGGTTCCCAAATTTGAGTCTCATGCGTGGAGATCTTCGTGTATTTAGTCGCTCAGACCTGGAAATCGTTAAACAGTTGTCTGGAGCCCCAAAAGAGGGTCAGGTAACATTCCATTTTCCAAATACGTACATATTGCATCTAAATCAACACCTAGTGATGAAATAAGCCCCATTTGATCCTTCTACTTTTTAATGTTAAAGAATATCATCTTTGATAAACTTAACTTGAATATTCGAATATCACTGAAATTGGGATGATTTCATTTATAAGCACTTGTGGAACAAAAATTGATTTCGGCCACAACTTACAATTACTTATTTTAGCCGAAATTTGACATTTTTTCCTTTGTGATTGTACCACGTACACTTCTCTACTTGTGCTGATTAATAAGGAAATTCCCATCAATGGTTGTTTGTAGGAGAAGGTACGGCAACAAGGTGTTCATGAGTCATTGCATCGGGACATACTTGCAGCTTTCGGAAAATGGGAGTTTGATCCCACAGACATCACGAACCCTTTCCCTAACAGTGAAGGCTCTGTTCATATTTGGCAAGGATATGAAGATAAGTGCATTCCATACAAGCTGAATCGATATTTAACCCAACAACTTCCATGGATTCAGTATCATGAAATTCCTGATGCCGGGCATCTTGTGATGTACAACGCCACACTCTGTGAAGCCATCTTTAAGGCACTTTTGTCCTCATCATAATAAGCAGGTAAAGTAACTTTGCCTCCATAATTTTTTCTGTTATGTTGAGATTATACTATTTAAGTCTTACCTATTTTGAACACAAGGAAGTTCTTTTAGGTTGTTGTATGTAATGGAAAGCTTACTGAAGTTGCAATATCATGAACTTGAATATCATCTGATCCTAAATGAGGATGAAACTGCTCTGATTTCATGAGGCAATCACACAAGATAATTTGAAGGCTTGATCATTCAATCAGAGCATTTTAGTAATACTTCATACTGTTTGTATTATTATTCAGAGTGTACATTATTGGCTATTTAGATGAAACATATGAATTTTCAGTTTCCTTTGAACGGATTTAAGATCATGAATTAGGTAAAGGGTGAATTGCGCCAAACCCCCTTGTGATTATGAAAACCAATGTCGCTCCGCTCTCTGTTATCAAAATTGCAAGGATAACACATGTGATATCAAAAATTCGGCATACGTCCCATTTTTTTGAATTGAATTTAACGCTGTTAAATTTTATGTTTAGTTTCCCATTATACCCTCAAAATAAAATTAAGTTTAACTAAAAGAAAATCTCAAAGAAAAAACAGAAAATGAAAGAGGAGAACAACGTGAGTGAAAAGGCTGGGATTGGATTTTTGGTGGAGTGGCACTTGTGTGCTCCAGGAACATGATGTCCCTATATACTCTACAGGTATCATATATATACTCTTCAGGTATCGTATAAATATTCTTATATAACATAACACCTATAGAGTATATAAATATAACACCTGAAGAACATGTATATAACATCTAGATCTGTGTCCCTATATGCCCTAGGGATATATAAGTTTTTGTCTTTTTGGTGCATGGAAAAGGCAATAGCCTACATATTCCAATCTTGCAATTTCAAGACATATACAAAGAAAAACACAATTAAGCATGATATCAATCAAAGGCGCTGGCTATGTAAATTGCCAAATATATCTGTGCTTCCTACACTTGCACAAAATTATTTCAAAATTTTTGTTAATTTTAATACTAGATGACCCTTAAATTTTACTAGAATGCAGAATAAAGGAGATAAGATGATGGAGATAATGAGAAATTATTAAACATTAAGATATGAAATTATTTGGATTATATTAGATTATTTGAGTTATTTTGAAATTATAGTTAGATTCAGTTTTATCTTAATTATTCGGATTATCTTTATGATTGATTTTTATTAACCTAATGGTTTTTATCGACATATAATTTTCTGTTTGAAGGTATTCAACTTTGCTACTACGACTAATAACTTATATAAAAAAAGGTATGCAATGTATCACAGATCCAATTTCCTTCTTATATATATAGTTACTTTTTTTCTTTTATTTTGGTCATCTATGTTTTAATTTTTTGTCAATTTCAGTCATTTTTTGTCTAAATTTTCAAAATTGTTGACATAGTTACTAAAATTGGAATATAATTATCTTTATATATGAATTAGTAAGTTTGAATTTCCAAAATCAAAAGGAAAAAAAAAATGAAATAACCATGGAGATTTATTTGGACACTA